>CM042685.1:250919849-252119849 GCA_023614405.1 Avena insularis
AGCGCGCCTCTTGTATGTCTGTGTTAGGCACCTTGGCGTCTCTGCGGGACCTTCAATCAGCGGGTGGCCTCGGTGGCGTGTGGTGCTGCTGGTGGCGTGTGGCGTTGTCGCTGGGCGACAGCAGGTGGATTTGTTAATGTGTTCTTATCTTTCCTGATTTTGTAATGTTAGTTTATTGGGATCTGGCGGCTGGGATCTACACTAACGAATTGTTTGTTTTCTGCTACAAGATTGGACTCGAAAATTTTACTCTGCGGAGGTTACGTTCAGCAGTCAAAGCTGCAGACAAGGACCCCCATGCCTTTCCATGGCCTTGTTGCGCATTGCTCTAACTGCAAGGTTCATTCCACCCTACGAATTATTTGTTTGTGCAATGAGTAGTATTTGTTTTCTAGCCATCCTTGATGGGTAGATTAAAATATCTTGTGTTTATGCATTCTTTGTTGAATACTGATTTGCATTTGGGCATAATTATGGAAGTGAGGATTAGAGCAAAGAAAATGAATATGTTATCGAATTTGATAATGTAAGAGGGAAGTCACCGGTTTGAAACTGAGATTTATATGAAAGAATCATATAGGCATCAACGGTTGCTTTGACTTTCGATCAAATTTTCAGCTGGTGTGGATATTCTTGTAACAATAGTTTCATTATTCATAATCTCTCCTTTTGGAACATATCTCTGCTTAAGTGTTTCTGCAGTTAGAAATATTATGCTACAGTGTTTAGTTTTGAAGGATATGATGCAACCGAAGCTACAATGTTCTAATAGCACTTCTCGCAACGGCACTCATCAAACACTAGTGTGTAACCATGCACTAGCAAAAATTAGCACCTTGATATGCTACCTGGTACAAAAACAGTTTTCTTTTGGCAAGCACGAGCCCAAACATTTGCCTCGTTCATTACTAATAAGTAATATGTAGAGATCGTGAGCTATGGGTTCCAAGTTTTTTTATATGTGTGAATGCAGCTCCATTTTAGACAAAGAAGTGAGGCATGGGTGCCGAATGTGATTTTGGAATCTGAACTTTGGTTTTACAATTGTTCTTTTTCGTAACTTTTGAACTAGCTAAAATTCACTAGGAAAATCTATGTTTGGTGAGATGGGAAGCATATGAAAAGTGAGCAGATTGTAGATCCTTTTCTTAAGGGGAACGCCCCTGTTTGTATTTAATATTCTGATAAATGTTTCTTGTAAATTTTCACAGATTGAGGGTGTATTTTGTTTATTTTCATGTAGTCGTTTGTGATATACAATGATCACTTAGATGTATAAATTGTGCATAAAAATCCTTAATGAGGAACCAGACTGAACGTTTTACTATGGTCTTTGATTTTGGAATACCTACTTACAGCTGGCTGAAACATGGGGCTGATCCTGCTCTGAACCATTATGACATAATACATGGTCGTCAGTGGGAAGGATTGAATCACAGCAATGGTATGTTCCTTACAAATTCGTTTAATTTAATTTTCTTTCTGTTATTCAACCACATGCCTCTTGGGGCACGGCGAAAGACCACAGCATGACTTAATCTTTTGGTATCAACATTGAACACCTTCCTGTGGGGCGTGTCTAGTATGTGTGGTGGCCGGTGAACCTTTGTACGAGTTTCAAAATCATTTTGCTGCATTGGTACTGGTAGATGGAAAGGAAAAAGGTGTCCCAGTAAACTATTAATCGTGCTGTCATTTTCTGATACATTTAATTTGTTTGCGTATCATGTTTGTCATAGCCAAGATATGTTCTTTAATCAACACTCTGCAGCTCATTTTATTTTGTGGCCAAGCAGGTACTCTGTAGCTTCTTCTACTTTATATTCGATATGAAAGCTTTGTAACAATAGTTTTGAACTTCCATTAGTCTCCGGAGTCTGAATATAGCATCTGTTGGTCAGCTAATTTTAGCCTACCAAAACATCTTACATTTTTGAACATAGGTAATATATATCAATCGCCTTCTGAAATAACCCTAGTAGTGTTGGGCAAGCTATTTTTCTGTCACGCATGAGCAGCAGGCTGGATGTAATTGTTTGCGGATCACTAATAACTTAATATGGCAAATAATTCTGCTCCCAGGTCCGTCAATTGAGCCAGATCACCCAGTTAGTTCCATCAAACCTTGTCCGTGGCTGCGTAATTTTACCGGGGTGAGACTTTTTTTTTCATATATTTTTCGTGGTACATTCGGTAGCTGACCGCTAACCCCGTCACCTCATTTGTACCCTGCTTTTCAATCGTGCGGACACAGTGACGAGCGGTTAGTAGACGCCATGACGGCGACTGTATTGTGCGTGCTCTGATCATCCTCGCCTTCATGTCGTTGACGTGTAGGTCGAACCTCAAGTGCCAACAGTTATTCTACTTGTCTTGTTGGCTTCCGAAGCGGGTTACAGCTCTACTCAAAGCTTTATTTTTCTGTTGCAAATATTTGTTTATTTCTTGATTCATTTCGGTTATTAGTCGCCTGGAAAAGCTAGATGCACATGTATAATGAGCATTTGCTGCTGCACGTTTGTTTATACTGATGACTCTGACAGCAATTAATAATGCTGTATAAAATGCTTTGGCTTTGTTTTTTCATAGATGTCAGCTAAGCAGTGACTAGCCATTTAGCTTCACAAGTACAGAATGAAGAGAAGCTTGGTCACATTCTGCATGTCGTCAAGGAATATTTTCTTATTCACCATGGGATGAATTTTCGAATTTTCATGTCCTTATCGCACTATTCATTAGTTGCTAACACATATATATGTTACAAAAACAACAATCATATATGTCCACATGCAGAATAGTGGTTATATGTGTTATAATGCACTGCAACACAAAGATACAGACTTCCTTCTTGGTGACATGGGAGATGATGAACAGAATAAAGGATCCGTCTTTATAGTTCCTCAAAATATACCTACTTACAGCTTGGCGGAAACATGGGGTTGATCTGCTCTGAACTGGCGTAATATGTGGTCATCCCTGGGATGGATTGAATTACAGCAACGGGCCAATGGTTCTGCCTTACAAATTCATTTAATCTAATTTTCTTCCTGTTATTCGACCGCGTGCCTCTTGGGCGTGGCGAAAGACCATCTTGACATAACCTTTTTGTATCAAGATCGAGTACCTTTTGTGTGGGGTATCTAGCCTGTGCAAAGGCTGGTTCCTTTATATAAACCTTTATCCGTGTTTCACTTGACATCTTTTTGTCTGACATATTTATGTTTCTTCTAAGAGGAGTGTGTCCCCGTTTTCCTGCATTGGTACTGGTACATGAGAATGAAAAAGACGTCATTTAACCTGCTCATCAACTGTAAACTGTTAATTGTGCTATCATTTTTCTGAAATATTTGTTGCAGTTCTTTCATGTAGAAGGCATTGCGCGATCCAAGTCCTTCAGCTCAAATCAGGTTCTTGAATGGAAAGTGTGGTACGTTGAAAAGTGAGGCCATGACACTGAAGCAAAACTCTTCACTGATTTGAGGATTGTGTCTTTTGTAATAGTGCTTTGTAATTGTGTCACAGATTATGTAGCTAGCCAAGCAGGATTCCCTTATGGCATTGAATGTTGTCGTGGTATTGAAATATTGTAAACTTTAGTGTCGAGGACATGGTGGTGCCGATATTTGTGTTTATGTCTGTTCCTAAGTTTCTTACATCGACTCTCAATTCAATTTCTTATGTTAGCTGGTTTGATTATTGCATGGTGCTCATGTTTTACGGGCTCCAAGATATTTTCTTAATCTCGATCGACATGTTTATGTTAGTTTGTTGTAGAGATAAAACAAACTCGATTTATTACGATTAGTCGTTATGGAGCTAGCTAGCAGTGGGCCTAATTTTTTTGTACTACAGGCAGATATCTATCGGTGGCTGGCCTGACGTAATATTCCAAACTAATTACCTTTTGTCTTATAGTAGTAGTAGGATTCTTATGTCGCATGCAACTCCACCGCGTCGCACATTGTGCAGTTGGGCGTTGGGCGGGCTTACGCTCCGGTTGTAAACTGTTTATGTAGCATGCCTCGTTTTCTTACGTCGCGTGCGTAGCGGGCCGTTTGAGTGCCTCGTACTGGCTGGCTAGCGCGGCTGGTGCGCACGTTGGGCGGGGTGCAGAATAATATTCTGCGTCCAGGGAGTCAAATAGCGCGACCCTATATATATATATATATATGAGACATTCTTTTCGAGTTACTTTGGTCTTTTTCGAGAATAACGTCAATGATTGAAATGTCGTGGCATACTATATATGTGAATGTGCTGTGACGGGATTGTAAGTCTTATGTTATGCATAAGTCCAGATGTTGTGCATCCTACTTGGCTTACAGTTCCATCATAGCATATTCCTGTGTCCAACGACCTAGCTAGTTATATATGAGGCATGCTTTTTGAGTTACTTTGGTCTTTTTCGAGTATGCCGATGATTGAAATGTTGTGACACACTATCTATGTGAATATACTGCGACGGGATTGTACACCTTGTGCTATGCATAAGTCCAGGTGTCGTGCATCCTACGTGGCGTACAGTTCCATCATAGCATATTCATGTGTCCAATAACCTAGTTATATATGAGGCATGATTTTTGAGTTACTTTGGTCTTTTTGAGTTGGGAGTACTTTCTATAAGTATATCTTCATATACGACTTTAATTATACATGTTTTTTCAATCACCGATTAATTATTATTGTCAACTTGTAGATGACGTGGTACGTTGTGTACAATGGACGGGTTTCGGAGTCTACGATGATTGGAAAGACTGTCGAAGACAGGTGCACCGTTTTAGCGGCAATAGCTACAAAGGGTACAACACTATGGCGGAGGCGGAAGCTAGATACACGAGCTATCTAGCGGGAGTTAGGACGAGGAACCAGATGAAGACCTACACCTTCGTCGCGGTGATGCTTATCGTCTTTGGTTGTTTATCCCGCGTTTGTGTCTAGCTAGTTTAGATGTCTAGGCGAGCTTCCGAGCTCTAACTTGTTCGAGACACATGTATTCGCATGTCACCAACTACTTTGTAACTTGATCGAAACAATATAACTTATACTCTGTATTCATGTATGAGACTTATCTATATATATTTGTTTCAATCTTGTTTTGCAAATTATGTGTATTTATATATATATAATTGCATATCTTGTATCTTTGTGTGTATATCTGCCTGTAATATTGTATATAATCTGTATTGTATATCATCTAGTTCTGAAATTAAAAAAACAAAAAAACGTCCGTGGCGCACATGACATAGCTTTTATGGCGCACTACAGCTAAAGCGCACTTGTGCAGCTTAGTGGCGCATGACAACATGCGCAACAGAAGATCCTACGCGTAGCACACCTGCCCTCCTAGCCGTGGCGCACTAGCAGGTGCGCTACGCCTATCTTGACACAACCGTGATGCACCAGGCAATGCGCCACGGCTAGGAGATAGCCGCAGTGCGAGGCTAGTGGCGCACTGCTAGTGCGCCACGGATGGCCTTTTCATGTACGCCACAAACAAGTGTTTTCCTAATAGTGATATAGCCATATGCGCCACAGAATTCCTATGGGCCCCATGTGGGCCTGACCCAGCACATGAGCAAACCAGAATTCTGTGACGTATATGGCTATATGCGCCACAGAATGTCAAAATTCTGTGACGCATATCATTCTGTGGAGCATTTGCCGTATGCGTCGAAACAGATCTAAAAAAAGACATCCCCTTCTACCTACCATCACTAAGAAATGAGACAATAGCCAAAATACCACTACTCAAAACCGAGAGTTCCAAAATACCACTAGTAAAAACCGAGTAGCCAAAATACCACTCAACTATGAATTCTCATGCCAGAATACCACTAGTTCCTAACTGAGACTAACGGTGTTAAATAAAGACCTACATGCCCTTGGTGACAGTTCCTCTTCCGCAATGTCGTCTAAGATTCGTTCGAGGCTGAGCGGCGCGAACAGTAGCAAGGTCGTCGTCGATGGAGCCGGGCTTACATCAGTTGCTGCCTCGCCGCCTGGTCTACATGCAAGCGTCTGCCTGCCTCCGTGTGACCAACACACAGTTGATGCATTCGTGTGTTTGTCTCTGTGCTACTAAAAAACAACGGAGCAACCACGGAATACCCGACGGCACGACGATGCAACTCGCCTGACGGTGTACACAGCGGCCAAGGTGTTGTCTTCCTGTAGCAGGGCGAGGGATCATAGCACCGATTTCATGGTAGCGACCTGGGCGAGGGCGGGTTGGCGTGCTGAGCCGTGGAGGGGGCAGGCATGGGGGGGAGGGTGGGCGGGCAAGCAGGCGGGCGACGACGGCATGAGAGCGGGGAGAAGCTGATGAACGATAGGGAGCACGCGGTGGCAGGGCATTGGAGGTCAACTATGGCGGATGCAATCACCGTCACCTGTCAGATCGTATTGTTTTCTGTGCGTGCGTGAAACAGAGAGATGAAAAGAGAAGTACTAGTAGTAGAAGGGTAGTTTTGGGAAGGGAAGAAAAAACTGACAACTAATGATACCATACCCCCGGGGGAGAACGCGCATCGCATCCTCCTAGTTTGTGGCCGTTGGATGGCCAGCATCACACGGGCGGTTTACCGCGGACCACACCCACGATGCGGTGTACTCGTTCCCATCCTCTCGATATCCTCCTGTCCTCCTCGTTCTCTTTATAGAAACAAAATAGAAAACAAATCCCCAATGCTGCCATGGACGGTCGCCTACGGCCGACGCCGCGCGCCAGGCTTGAGCTCCGCCGCCGTGCTCCTTGTCCCCATCTCGGCTTCTGTTTCTCCCTGATTTTGCTTCTTAGGCAGTTTGGCCATGGAGAAGGTCGCGTCTCACGCCGCCATAAAGCCGGCCACCCAGCTCCGCAGCTCGCCGGTCGCCCCATACTCCTTTCCCTGGAGCGCCGATGCGTGCCGCCCGAGCTGGCTCCTCTTCCTCCGTTAGGTTCCTCCTTCGCCGCCCTCTCCTCCTCCCAACCGCCCGCCTCTCCTTCCATGGCCATGGGGGACTAGGGAGCTCAGGAAATCGCTGGGGATGTGCTCCCCAAGACGTACGGTCGGTGTTGCTCCATACGTACAGGGTGGCGTTGCTCCCTGCTGCAGACTGCCTCATGGCCGTATGGCCGGAGCGCGCTCTTCTCCTACATGCTACCTAGGATGCATGGCGATTGCTACCAACTGGGAAGCTTTTTTGCTATCACGGATGTATGCCGTTGCTACTAACGGTAGTTGGTTTTGCTATCTTGGTCTAGGATATTGCTATCGGTGTGTTTTGTACAAATTTTGTCTACAAATTTCGACGAGAGTCTCGGTGATGTCTACGGCGAAATTTGTTTTTGCTACCTTAATATAGTTTTTTCGCTACATTTGTTCTCATGTTTTGCTACATTAGTCCAATGTTTTTGCTACGAGGTGTCCGGCGAGGTCTCCCGGCGAAAGTCTTCGGCGATGTCTTCTTTTTGCTATATTATCATATTATTTTTGCTACCACTGTTTTATGGTTCTGCTACAATAGTATAAAATTTGTGCTACAAGGTCGCCCGGCGAAAGTGTCCGACGAAGTCAGTTTTACTACATTAGGACAACTCTTTTGCTACAAAGTGTCCGGCGAGGTCTCCGACAAGATCTGTCTTTTTATTTTTTTGTCTCGTACACGAACCATTTTTTGCTACATGTAGTAAAAACAGAGCAAATTGTAGCAAAAACAGGTCATTTGTAGCAAAAACGGGATTTAGACCTATTTTAAGGGACAGGTGGCAGCTAGAGGACCCGGATGATCCGGGGAAGTTATCCCCGGGGGACGCGTAGGGCTACCCTTAATTTTGTGTTGACTAACGGCTTCGGTTTCACAACTAGCGGAGTGGTATTTTGGTATGGAAAAACTGAAGATCGGTGCTATTTTGGCTACTCAGTTTTTATTAGTGATATTTTGGAACTCTCGGTTTTGACTAGTGGTATTTTGGCTATTGTCTCCTAAGAAATATATAACCGCTCACTAAGATGAACCTCACAGGTCCAGGAGTCTGCGTTCTTCGCACATTGCATGGCACGCTGTTATGATACAAGCGCAGGCCCATCTGCCAGTTGTTCCTCAGTTCCTCCTCGCCTCCTTCGCCACTACACGTACGCGGTACTCCCACCTCCGCCATTCCCTCGCCACCACCGCCCCAAATCCCAACCCCCAACACTCCCACCTCCGCCATTCTCCCGCCTCCACCTCCCCAAATCCCAACCCCAAACCCCAACCCCCCGACCATGGCCGGCGCCGCCGCCCTGATCGCGGGCGGTCGTCCTCGCCATCGCGGCCGTGCTACCGTGCCCCTCCACGGCAGCGACGATGTTCGGTGTCGGGGTGAACTGGGCCACGATGATGTCGCACCCGATGCACCCGGCGGCGGTGGTCCGCATGCTGGCGGCCAACGGCGTGGACCGGGTAAAGCTGTTCGACGCCGTCCCCTGGACGGTCTCCGCGCTCGCCGGGTCCGGCGTCCAGGCCATGCTCGCCGTCCCCAACGACCACCTCGCCTCCATCGGCCGCGACCCCCGCTGCTCCCGCGACTGGGTCCGCGACAACGTCACCCGCAACATCGAAGCCGCAGCTTCGTGCTCTTCCTACCTGTCCCTCCAGCGCGCCGCCGTTCCCCGCCGCCTCCGTTGTAGCCTAGGCCTGCCGCCGCTGCCGGCTCGCCGGGTGGCCGTCGCCGCGGCCATCGCCGTGGACCCGGTACGTACCCCTCCAGCAGTCCCCCTAAATTCGTTCTGTTCACCAGAGAAAGGGATAACGAGTCGTCGCACACCAAGTGTTTGGTGTTATGCCAAGGTGGGAGAGACCGGCAGAAACCATGATTAGTGTATTCAGTAGAGTAATCAGTGGACTCGAGCTAGTCCAAGTTTATCTAATTTTAGTTCTGCAGTCCTGATCTTTTAGACACGGGATGTAAAGATTGAACCTACCAAGGTAGATTAGTGAAATGGTTAGCCGCTGATGTCTGAATTTTTTCCTTTTTTTTGCAAGAAAGCCCAAGTGTATTAATCCAGCATCCTTACAGAACCAAACTCGAAGGATAAGAAAATTACAAACATGTCCTTAAGGATAAGGAAGACCACGGAGACGAAGAAGACGTGTCGCCGGCGCGACGCCGCCGCTCCTCCTCTGCAACCTTGGATCGGACGGAGTCCCATGGCGGTCGGGAAGTCGACGAACCTCGAACCCGAAGGGCCTCCACCTTGCGATGCCGCCATCATCTTCGAACTGGATCTCCACACCTGCAACTTCCAAACCATTAACAACCGGAGCCGCCGCCCACGGGCTCCGGCACGGGAAGAAGGCGCACGGCATCTCCGCCAAGATGCGAGCACCCGGAAGGAGGCAGAGAAGCAGCCGGGCTCCGCAGAACCCCACCACCGGAGAAGATCTCCTCCGCCGCAAACCACACCGACAACACCTTCCTCTCCACGGTGCAGCCAGCGAGCAACCCACTCGAACCTAGCTATATACAGGCGAGAACCATGGTTTCCCCACCCTCCCGCTGCCGGTGGAGGGGGGGGGGGGACCCGGAGGAACGCCGCCGGCGAACTGGATCGGACGGCTGGTGAAAAAAGTCTCCTCTCCTACTGTAGAGGGGGAGAGAGCAGAGCCAAGGTTCTTGCTTCAGATAGCTGCTGTCTGAATTTTTTCCTTACATGTATAGAATGCCTGAAAACAGCGAGCCAGCACTAACACTCAAAATCTACACTTGCTAACAAGGTGCTCATGGCTAGTTGCTGATATCTGAATTTCCATTGCTTTACATGTATAGATGCCTGATCTCTGCAATCTACCTTGTACTGACACACAGAGAGATCATCTCTATAAAGAGGTGCTCACTTATGCTTGGGACGAGAAGCAGCTTGTAATAGCATTTTACTGAAAGGGTTCGATTAAAATCGTAAAGGATTTTTTTTTGCGTACTAGCTGTTTTATTTTATCCTGAGGTGAAACTCCATTCCTTTTGTGTAAAACTGATGCTCGTTACGTGAAAAGCTTCGGGATATCAAAACCAAGAAGAATGACGTTTTTAAAACTGAGGTATTCGCGTGCCCTGTTTGCTATGAACCACTGATAAGGACAGGGCCGCCAGGCATGAACTTGTAGGTGTAAGTCCATGACCTTCATCTCTCGTGCCTATGTTTTGGCTGAATTAGAACTTATGTTGCTTTTCGGATGGATTGGCCAGATCATGGATCAGGAGGATTGATACCGGCTTGCTGGGTGGCAGGCTGGTAGCGTGCGTGTGGATCGTGGATCAATAGTATTGGTTCCCCGCGTGGACATGGTGCTGGGTGGAGACCTGGGCAGCGATCTATCGCTAGTTTTGGACAAGAGGCAGGGGCAATTTTGTACAAGTCGCTGTAATCGAACCCTGACGGAAACTCCTTAAACGTCTTATATTCCGGAACGGAGGGAGTACTTGTACACTTATTCGGTTCTAACTTCTAAGTGATGTGATTGATGAACACTTGTGAACATTCATGATTGTTGATGTATTATATGTGAACTGGAACATTTGTACTGCTATGGGCAACTTTTCTGTGTATTTCTGTCAAATTTTATGTATTTCTTGTAATATACCAGTATTTGTACCAAATTTTAAAAAATTTGAAATTCTGAAAAAAAGAATCCTGTGGCGCATATGGCCATATGCATCAGAATCTGAGAGAATTCTGTTGCACATATGGCATATGTGTCACAAAATGTTGAGAATTCTGTGGAGCATATGCATATGAACCATATGCGTCACAAAATTGAAATTTGGTGCGTCATTGGTAACGTTTTCCCTAGTAGTGATATATACACATACAGTATGAGTAACACGTGTTACGAACAAACACAAACACGCATTGCTAAGAACGGTAGGCATATAATCCATTGTTTGTTGATGCCAACTTTCCACTGACTTGAGATGGCCTATTCACCATGTTACAGGATTTTATTTACCATCTACGGTGGTCGAGGACAGTCTCCTCATGATGACCGCGGCGTTTTGTCCTTTGGTTCCAACCTAGCATAGCTTCTCTGCTTCGCATACCACACGATATGTTTCTCCTCTTTGCACAGGTTCGAGTTACATTTAAAAATAGGGGAAGCATTTATTAGCTACATGTTCGTCTAGTGAGGAGAAATAAATCGAGATACTTGTTGGGCCCATATATAGATCCTGGCGAAATTGGTTCATACATACAACATCAGTTGCTGATATATACACATTCACTACGGGAGAAAGGTTCTTTGTCGTGGCCTCCCGGAACACGGCAAACCCTTTGCCATGTGTAAGCACACGGCAAAACCCACACGGCAACGATCGGGACGGCAAAGGCTCTTTGCCATGTGTCTTCACGCCTGGAACACAGCAAAGGTTTTGCCGTGTGTTTTCTGATCACACACCACACACTAAAGTACTTGACGGTTTTCGTCCGTCTGACGGAGCCAACAGATGGGTGACATGTATTCCCTTTGCCGTGTGTTTTCGTTCTTTGCCATGTGTCCTCCCTTTGCCGTGTGTCTTTCCATCGCCGTGTGTATGTTCTTTGCCGTGTGCTTTGCATTTTACCGTGTGTTCAGGATTTGCCGTGTGCATTTTTATTTGCCGTGTGTTTCCCTTTGCCGTGTGCCTCTCAGGGGTGACACACGGCAAAGTTCATCCTTTGTCGTGTGCCTTTGCCATATAGCACACGGCAAAGGCCCTGTGTATAACCTCAGCAGCACACAGGTGGGCTACACGTGGCTTCTTTGCCGTGTGTATACACACGGTAAAGTGACCATTTAAGCAACCCTTTTTTTCAATTTTTTTTGTTTCCATTCATTTCCTGCAATTCAAAACATAGAATAAATATATATGATCATACAGATCATCAGCAACACCAAATTGCATCGAACAACAATAATATAATCATCACCAACACCAAAATGTATCGCCAACACTAAAATATCACAAGTATGATCATAATATCATCACAAACACTACCAAATATCACACAAGACCAAGTTTATTACACAAGTGCATAACCAACAAGTGCACAATCCCTAAACTACACAAATATTACAAGTTTATTCTTGCCACCCACAAATATTACAAGGTTGGTATATGTGCTTGCATGTGTCCCCCTCGCATGCATGCGCTCTAACCTAGAAGCGAAGGTTCTGGACCTGTATAAGGGGGAATCTCCCCGTTACGGTAAAACCGGGTAGTATAGTGTCCCAACTTGTGAACCAACATGGTTTTACATCATCCCATGACATAATCAAACACAAAACAAGAGAGAGCTACGCTGGGCTACCCCCATCAGAAGAATGTCTAGGGGGTAGACGATCCGAGGCCCGCAGATCAGGGTTTCGCCGGAAGAAGACCACGAGAACGTCGGAATCAGATGAAAACTTGCATGTGTCCCTAGCATATGTGTGTGAGTGTGGTGCAAGGTTGGTAGGTCCCATGTGTAAGTCCCAAGTGTGACCCCCTTTGTAGACATGCGTTAATACTTAGTAAAATCCTGGATAAATACGTGGAAACTCCCGCCAATGGTTCTGTCAACCCTCTTGAGGAGCGGACGACAGTTTCTCTTGTAGATATAGCATGTACCAGCTCTTCATAAGAATTGAGACCATGGAAATATGAACTTTGCACTAGACCATAAGCTTCTGGATGATGCTGAACTTCATTTCCATTAGATGGGTGCCTAGTCACAAACTTTGAGAAACAACCCTCAACCAATCGTCAAGAGTAGAATTTCCCCTCACGGTAGAGCTGACCAACAAAACCAAGCAAGCTATTGGACTACTTTTGAATCTTTCAAGGTCACTCTTTGGGTCAATCAAAATACCAAGAAGAGAGGATTTCACGACAAAGTCTGAAATTTGTTGTTTGACATCCTTTATAGATTGTTCTCAATTTTGAGTACCTCAAGGACATGCATGCATGTGCCCTAGCACATGCATGGAAGTGTGGTGCTATGTTGGAACATACAAAAACTACTAGTCTCTGGGTGCTTGCATGTGTCCCCCCTCGCATGCATGCGCTCTAACCTAGAAGCGAAGGTTCTGGACCTGTATAAGAGGGAATCTCCCCGTTCCGGTGAACCGGGTAGTATAGTGTCCCAACTTGTAAACCAACATGGTTTCACATCATCCCATGACATAATCAAACACAAAACAAGAGAGAGATACGCCGGGCTACCCCCATCATAAGAATGTCTAGGGGGTGACGATCCAGCCCAGATCGTGGTTTATGGAGGAAGACCACGAGAACGTCAGAATCAGATGAAAACTTGCATGTGTCCCTAGCATATGTGTGTGAGTGTGGTGCAAGGTTGGTATAGGTGATTGCATGTGTCCCCCCTCGCATGCATGCGCTCTAACCTAGAAGCGAAAGGTTCTGACCTGTATAAGGGGGAATCTCCCCGTTTCGGTGAAACCGGACCGTATAAGGGGGGTGCATGTATATAGTGATCAAGACCACAATAACCTATGATCATATGTGTGTGCTCATGATCCTATGAAATAATATCACCTAACATATATGTAATAAAAGCCCAGCTAATTAAACAAAATAAAAATGTGAAAAAAATGCTTTGCCGTGTATACAGAGGAACAAAGACTATCTTTGCCGTGTACCTGACAGCGAGGGCACACGACAAAGATTCTGCCGTCAGCCCCTGCCGGCGGGTGACCCTGCGAGGCAACGGGGCCCACTTCTTTGCCATGAATATATATTTGCTGTGTGGCTTCATTGACTTTGCCGTGCTGATTTTCTTTGCCGTGTGTTCTCGTCTATCCATTGCCGTGTTCTTTTTCTGCAGTTTGTCGTGCACCCGTTCTTTGTCGTGTTCCTCTTGGTTTACACACGGCAAAGATCCCGGGCCTTTTGGCACACGGTAAAGAGCTGGGCACACGGCAGCGAACATTTTTCCCGTAGTGATTGTTTGTCCCGACTTTCCACTGACTTGAGATGGCCTATTCACCATGCTACAGAATTTTATTTACCATCTAAAAAATAGGGGAAGCATTTATTAGCTACATGTTAGTCTAGTGAGGAGAAATAAATCGAGATACTTGTTGGGCCCATATATAGATCCTGGCGAAATTGGTTTATACATACAACATCAGTGGCTGATATAATCCATTGTTTGTTGATGCCGACTTTCCACTGACTTGAGATGGCCTATTCACCATGCTACAAGATTTTATTTACCATCTACGGTGGTTTGAGGACGGTCTCCTCGTCGAGGACGGTCTCCTCGTGATGGCCGCGGTGTTTCCGCCCTTTGGTTCCAACCCAACATAGCTTCTCCGCTTCGCATACCACACGATATGTTTATCCTCTCTACACAGGGTTCGAGTTCGTGGATGCCGGGGCGGCGGCCCAGAAGGCGGGTTGCATGGGTGGCTCTCGAGCGAGCACCATAGCGGCGGTGGTGGCGGCACTTTTGGCCGCGTGGGCGGCAATGGTTGCAGCGGCGGGTGGCTTAGGCACTGGCGGCCGCAGGGACGGGCCGGATGGGCCGTGGCCCACCCAGACTTTTTGGAAAAGAAAACTATACCCCTAATCTTCATGCACCGAGCGAGGCAGGGAGCGAGCAGTTGTGGCGGCGACATATCTAGCTGGCTAGCTCCGGCAGCTGCCCCTTTGCCCTTGCCTCCTCCGTGAGTCCCCCGCAGGCCGCCTCCTTGCCTGATCCCTCCGGCCGCCGCTAGGCTGGCCCGTCCGCTCCCGCTGCTCCTCCGCGCTCTGCCTCTGGACTGGTACTGGTCGCTCCCGATGGCCGCTCAGCCAGGTGCAGTCGCGAGCAGCAGCAGTGCCTGCAGCAGGCCTAGCCACAGCTAACACCAATAACTAGCACAATGTATGAATTGGGAAGTGGAATCGGGGCCTATTTTGATGCAATTCCGATGGGGATTGGGGCCCCAATTTGATGCAGTTATAATTATTTTTCTTCAATCTAAATTAATCGACTCAAGTTTGTCTAGATTTAGACGTATCTAATATTAAAATATACCTAGTACTAAAATATGTCTAAATATGTTTGAATCTAGACAAATTTGAGTCAATTAATTAGGCTTGTACGGAATAGATAATTCAACACAGATATGATATGATATGACGTACTAAATTGCCTTCAAATTTAGTGTGTGCGCTCTTTTACTATGTTTCTTACTCTTTCCGTTCTAAAATAAGTGATTCAGGTTTCTATAGATTTAAATATACTTAATACTAAAATGCGTGAATCTAGACAAATCCAAATCATTTATTTCTGAATAAAAAAAATATATGCTTTCTATTATAATTGAAAAAGCATACTACTCCCCCGGGATTCAACATTTCGATCCCCCAGTCGTCGCTCGTGTCTCTCGTACCGAGGCTCACCAACGCGCGCCTATTTTCTTGTTTGTTTGCAAAACTGTCTCCACCGCCTCTCACGCGAACGGCATATGCCGCGGTGCCTCCTACGTACAGCCACGCGGCACCGCTGACGCCGGCGCACTGCTGACCCCTACCGCATGGACGTGTTGTCAGGCCACCACCGTGCCATTGAGGCCGCCGCCGCAATGCTGCGCGCACCGTGCCACCCGAGGCTGCGGATCCATGACGAGGTAGGTGCCATGACGAGAATGGAACTTGGGTTGTGTATCCATGGCTCAGTGCTACGTGTGGCAACCGACGGTGCTACAAGAGAGATCCAAATGGAGGACCTAGGGGTGATTCTTTTGTTAGAGAAGGTTATAAAGATTGAAAAAGATCTAAAGTTGGAAATTTTTGATCCACAAAGACTAGCGCATTTTTTGAGTGTGCCCACCCTCAAGTTTTTTGCTGCGTCCGCCACTGGGCTTGGGCATGACGGTGCCTAGATCCGGAGGTGGATGTCTTCTCATCATGCGTGCTTCTTTCGACCCTCGTCGTTCCATGGGGGAGTTACCGAGCGAAAGCTCCGTGCTTTGGCACGACGGCGACGCCTGCAGGTGCCGCTCTCCTCTTGGGGACGTTGTTGAGGTGCTCTCTCTCTCTCTCTCTCTCTCTCTCTCTCTCTCTCTCTCTCTCTCTCTCTCTCTCTCTCTCTCTCTCGTGTCAGGTCCCCGGGTGAAAACACATGTCCTTGGACTCGGCGACGGCAACACTTTGCGCCGTTACCCTTTTGGGGTCGCTGTCGTGCAGCTCATGTTCCCTTGGGCATGGAGGAAGATTCAAGCATCCTTGTATGCATGCTCGGTTTTGTATTCATATTGTTTTTTTCTGCCTCTTGGCATTTTCAGTGTGGCTTCTGTTGTCCGGTTATCCTGAATATTCGTTGTAAGAGGCCTATCTCACTATCTTGTATTCTTCGGCCGTGTTGGATTTGTTTATAAAGTAGGATAAAAACCTATTTCGAGAAATAATCCATTTTTTGTCGATGCTGACTTTCCACTGACTTGAGATGACCTAATCACTATGCTGCAGGATTTTATTTTTCTTCTGCTGCCCTCTCGCCGCATGTGATCTACTTCCTCCATTTACTAATATAAGACATTTTAGGGATTTTAAAGTGGACTAGATTCATTCTAAAATGAGTGAACCTCAACATTAAAATATATCAGCATGCATACAGAGAGGGTCCAGTGTGAAAACTGAGTCACCGCTATGTTCCTTTTCTGAAACGGCTAGTTCCCAAAGGCTATGTCAGTATACAACTTCTGGTATTATGCCCAATTTTGAGTATCATCATAATGCATGTTTTCGCAGGAAGTTAATCATTTTCATTGTCACCATACGAACTACAGTTGCATGGCGCTGGTATCAATCTTCTTCTGTGAATAAGGGAGCATCCCTGGCCTCACATTTCTTGAAAATAAAACCATGATTGGTTTCGGCTTTAGCACGGATTTACTCGCCGGAGCTGCGTGAAGCGTTTGCTGGGATATGGCAGCTCATCGGCCTCGTGGTTATTACCTTGGGCACAAATGACCGAGTCTTATGGCACTGGATAAGCGACCGACAACACTATTATAAACGCGACAAGCAAAACGAAACCAAAACCAAAACACACACAAGGGACACAAGATTTTGATTTTAAAAGCTCTCCAACAAATAGAGAAAAAACCACGGACGCAAGCCAGCAAAACTTTACTATATTAGGAGTGTTTATACAATATCAGGGATTTTCACACATATGACTTATCACAACCGGCGGCTTACAAGAGATATATATACTGGTGGAACCCTAAGTCATCAATGATCCATACCGTTCCACTCACCCTAAGCCTCCAGCAATGGGGCTCGCTTCGCTCCGTTAGAAGTTAGCTTTCTTATGAATTTATGCATATCACATCTTAATTTCTTGTTTCATTTCATTGAAGTTTAAATTCCCTACCTTATATTTTTTATGGTGCCTAAGCTATAGAGTATTTCACCATATATTTCATTAAGATGTTAATATACGGATGTTAACATACTCCCCCCGACCCATATTAATTGACTTTGATTTATCAAATTTTGGACGAACCTATATACTAAATAGTGTCTAGATTCATCCAAATTTTAACAAATCCAAGTCAATTAATATGGGTCGGAGGGAGTAGTGATATTCACTGAACTATATGCATATGTTGAACGCAAGGGGAAGAATCCTCATCGAAACATTACAACACACAAATATATATCAAGGTAGAGAATAAAAGAAAAGGAAAAACATTTTTCCAACCATACAATACCTGAACCTTATTTTCTGACTAATCTAAAACTTCAAATATCTAAATACGTCCAAAACGGTTCGCCATCTTAAAGTATCATTATCACATGCCTAAATGGTGTAGGTTTCCTTTCTTCAGATAGAACTTCCAACTGAAATTTGCAAATGAAGCGATGTTTGAGAATCATTGCTTGGTCCAGTTCCACAGCCTTTACATCACAATGCAGTGCACTTTAATTCTTTACCATCTTAGTGGTTTGGCCTTGGAAGGAAATGTCCCACTCTCAACTATTTAAGCGAGTGGATCTACTTCAGTTCACAACACCATTCTAATCAACTACCACACCGGGACAAATGAGCAGAAATAGTTATATGTAAGTCTTGACTACATACTCCCTCCGGACCGGTTTATTAGACACGTACGTAGTTTAAAAAAATCTTTGACCATCAATTTTGACTAATAATATATATAATATATGTCCTCAAAATATACAATGGAAACTACTTTTAAAGATGAATTCAATGGTATAATTTTTGTAACATATTATGTAAAATTTGTTGACCAAAATCAATAGTCAAAGTTGTTCTTAAACTACGTACATGTCTAATAAACTGGACCGGAGGGAGTATATAGATCCACGACAATGAGAACCATCTGCATATCACAATGAGAAGAAAACACTCCTAGGAATGGTAGGCATCAGAAATTTATGCATGCCATGTTTTATTATTGATTTAGTTTCTCCGTGGACTTGGTGGACATCAGGAAATTATGCATGCCATGTTTTGGGTCAGTAGTCTCCCTATTTCACCTATAAGGCAGATTATTCCGGTCAAATAGGGCTCTCACCATTGCAGAAGTATACGACAACATGCACATGCTAGCATATGGCACCCCTGTAGATGCCCTTGATGAGTGCTTCAAGATTGGAAAGTCCACTACATTATTGTTTAGACAAGTTTGCACGGGGGTTATTCAAATGTTTGGTGGAGAGTACTTGCCACACCACACATAGAAGGATGTCAAGCTTCTAATACTGGTTAATGAGTCTCATGGTTTCACTGGAATGCTAGGAAGTATCGACTGCATGCACTGGCGATGGAAGAGGTGTTCTTTAACATGGGCGGGGCAATTCACCTGTGGTGATTATGGAGTCCCAACGATGGTTCTGGAAGCCGTCGCTTCCTAGGACCTTCATATTTCGCATGCTTTCTTTAGAGTTAGTTGAGTCAAACAACTACCTTAATGTGCTCAATCAGTTCCAACTGCTTTTCGATGCATTGAAACAAGAATCCCCTCAAGTTTAGTTTTCTGTCAATGAGAATGAGTATACCACATGTTACTACCTTGATGTCAGCATACCCAGAATGGGTTGCCTTAATGAATACTATATCATTTCACCAAACAGATAAGCACAAGTTTGTTTGCCCAACACCAAAAAGGGGCAAGGAAGGATATCGAGTATGCTTTCGAGGTATTGCAGTATCGTTTTAGCACCATCCGTCGTCATGCACGTCTATGGAAGAGAAAGAGTGTTGGAAGGATCATGCTATCTTATGTGATTCTCCGCAATATGATTGTTGAAGAAGAGAGAGACCAGGACACCATTCATATTGACTTGAATGAGAATCCAGGTGCTTCATTTGCTCTACCTCCCGAAGTGAATGTAGCCAGTAATTTGTGTTTTGCTGATTACTGCATAGAAGAACTACTATTCGTGCCCGTTCGCAACATACCTAGCTTAAACATGATTTGATCGAGCATATTGGGCAGAGGTTATGAAATAGCCATCATAATTAATCTTGGTGGGGTACTGATATATGCATGTTCATATTCATTTTTCCCGTGATATACTATCAAATGATATCTTACGTGTAATTTTATTTAAGGACAATGGTTTGATTTGAATATTACTGCATGTTGTACCTATAGGTTCGTATTCTCTAATGTAGCTAAATTTGATCTTTGCATTAATAATACTGTATATCTCTAATGAAGCTAATATTTACCCTTGTCCTGGCTTATTTTTTCATACAGTTGTTGAAGCTTGCTGATGCAATTTTTAGCTACTCCTTTCGACCGATGCGCCGTGGAAAATCAAACTAATGTCTTGTTTTGCTGGGAGACCATATTTAGTATTTTTTTGGTTAATAGTTTCTTCTAAAGAGTTATGTATTTAATTTTTGATGTCATGGTGCTATATGCCATTAGTTTATTGCTCATTGTCAGTCAAGATCGAAACTAATGTTCAAGTGTCATATGGTGCTATGTAGCATATCTTTGTTGCTTGCTTATTAATCACTTTACCCGTATGTTGGCGTGAAAAATATATATTTGCATGTTTCTTGAATGGCTACAAAGACACAACTCATAGTGGATCGTGGCATACACATGCAGTCATTAAATGCCTAGATTCACTAATAGCCAACTTAATAGCTAACATATTGTATGGATCCGGCTTGATGTGGACTTTAGGTGACATGACACAACTATAAAGCCTGCATCTGGCTCTTTTATTGTTCTTGCTATTACAAGTTGTATGCATCACATACTACAAAGTACTTAATAGAAGTAATACGCAGAGGGAACCTAGTGTGAAAACAGAGTTACCACTATATTCCTTGACTGAAATGGTTACTTACCAAAGGTGGTGCATGTATACAACTTTCGGTATTATGCCCAATTTTGAGTAAGATCTCCATGCATATTTTTGCACGAGTTTAAGCATTTTCGTTGTCACCTTACGGACTATAGTTTCCGTTGATGCATGTTGCATGGTGTTGGTATAAATCTTCTTCTATGAATAAAGGGGCCTCCCTAACATCACATTTCTTTAAAATAAAATCATGAATGGTTCCGGCTTTAGCAGGGATTAACACACTGGAGGTGCTTGATAGATTTGTTGGTATATGGATGCTCATCGGCCACGTGGTTATTACCTTGGGTACGGATGACCGAGTCTTATGGCACTGGACAACCAATAAACAACTCTCTTATAAACGCGACAAGCAAAACAAAGAGCAAAACACATGGAGGAGACACAAGATTTAAACGTGAAAAAACCTCTTCAGCAAATAGAAGAAAAAACCATGGACATGAGCTAGCAAAAACTTCACTATATGAGTAGTATTTACACAATGCCGGGATTTTCACAGATGCGACTTATCTAAACCGGCGGCTTACAAGAGGTATATATATAATGGTGAAATCCTAAGTCATCAATGATCCATACCACTCCACCCACTCCAAGCCTCTAGCAATAGGGCTCGCTCCACTCCATTCGAAGTTAGCCTTCTTATGACTTTATGCCTGCCATGTATTAATTTCTTGTTTCGTTTCATGAAAATTAAATTCCATGCCTTACATTTTTTATGGTGCCTAAGCTATAGAGTACTTCACCTTATATTCCATTAAGATGTTTATATATATATATATATACACACACACACATATGCCAACATAGTGATATTCGCTGAACTACATGCATATGTTGAACCCATGAGGAGGGGGGGGGGGGGGGGAATCCGTATTGAAACATTACAACACACACACACAAATATATAAAGGTATAGAATAAAAGAAAAGGAAAAACTCCAAGCTTACGATTTTGCATCCACGTAATACCTGAAACCATTTTTTTTTGACTAATCATAAACTTCATTTTTCAAAAATGGTGCGGGTTTTCTTTCTTTGGATACAACTCCCAACTCAAATATGCGAATGAAGCGATGTTTGAGAACCATTGCTTGGTCGAATTTCACAGCCTTCACATTTCAGTGCACTTTAATTCTTCACCATCTTAGTGGGTTGGTCTTGGAAAGAAATGTCCCACTCCAAATTATTTAAGAGAGTGGATCTACTTCAGTTAACGACACCATTCCAATCAGCTACCACCTGGAAAATGAATAGAAATGGTCATATGTAAGTTTTGACTACATACATAGATCCACCACAATGAGGAGCACCTGCATATCACAATGAGGAAAAAGCACCCCTAGGATCGGTAGACATCAGGAATTTATGCATGCCATGTTTTAATATTGATTCATATTCTCCGCGGACTTGATGTAGCAGAGTATAAGGACCTCATTCCTAAGCATCAATCATGCTATTTTCCCACCAGACATGCTCTTTGTAGATAGTCTCCTAGTCGAGGCACAAGGAAAATCTTGTTAGGATGTCTATGCAGAAGGTCCGGAATTCCTCGACTAATCTCGTTCCCAACGACCTGGATATAAATGATGTGCTCCAGAATCCACCATCCACCTCGACGAGACTCGTCTAACTTGGTGATACGATGCATCGATTTGTGGTGTTCCCTGCTCCCATCTCCATATTACTAATAAAAAACATACACGTTATGTTTCCACATTAATTATAATTATAAGAGTAATTTAAATACCCAGCGAAGGGTTGGATTCGAGTTCCTAGCTACTCTTATGTTTAGAAGTACCAACTCTACTAGTATAAAAGGATTACCACTTCACCAGGGAATATATTTCTTTTCTCGAAAAAATTAACAATGGTGGTGTACCAAGAAAATTCTAATTACACAAATAACATATAAGAATGGTTGGATTCGAGTTCTACTATGTTTAGAAGTACCAACTCTATGTGTACAAAGATTACCACTTCACCAGGGATGCTCTATAGAATGAATTCTCCGAAAAGCAATCTGAGATGAGTTTCTTCACCAGAAAAAAGACAAACACAAGAAGCTCTCGTTTCAGATCTGTTATATGTTGATCCAAATTCTACAAAGTATAGGCCAACTTCTGACGAGTGGAGCGAGGCCCTTGGCCCACACCGTGGCCAACGGGGACGCTTAGTGCGGGGTCCCGGGGTACTGCACGGATCGTCGAAGACCTAGGTTTCCACCGATATATAAACCCCTTGTAAGCCGCCGGTTGGGATGAGTTGCATCTGTGAAATCCCCGGCGTTTGTAAACACTCCTCGATATAGTGAAGTTTCGCTGGCTGGCGCCCGTGGTTTTTTCCTCTCTTTGTTGGAGAGGTTTTTCCACGTTAAATCTGTGTCCCCCTTGCTGTGTTTTTCATTTTCGTTCTTAGTTATCTTCTTGTCGCAATTGTAACAAGTGGTATCAGAGCCCCAGGTTCTAATCTAGGGTTTGCGACATGTCGTCATTGAAGTTTGATCTACCACAGCTGGACTACACCACAAGATTCTCCTTGTGGCAGGTGAAGATGCGGGCGATTCTCGCCCAAACTTCTGATCTGGATGAAGCGCTGGATGGATTCGGTGAAAAGGATGCTAAGACCTGGTCCAAGAGAAGCGGAAGCACCGTAAGGCTTTGTCT
The DNA here is from genome assembly GCA_023614405.1 of Avena insularis. Taxonomy (NCBI): domain Eukaryota; kingdom Viridiplantae; phylum Streptophyta; class Magnoliopsida; order Poales; family Poaceae; genus Avena; species Avena insularis. Next base: position 250,942,853 of record CM042685.1, read on the forward strand.
TTGATTCAACTTCATCTATCCAATAATATTTTGCAGGAAGTACTGGAGATGAAATCTGCTGCTGCCCTATGGGAAAAACTGGAAATGATCTGTGTGTCAAAGGATCTAACCAGTAAGATGAACATGAAGATGAAGTTGTTCTCGCACAGGCTGCAAGAAGGTGGATCGGTAATGAATCACATATCTATTTTTAAGGAGATTGTTTCAGACTTGCAGTCTATGGAGGTAAAATATGATGATGAGGATTTAGCTCTTCTACTCTTATGCTCGTTGCCTAGTTCCTATACACACTTTCGTGATACAATATTGTTGAGCCGTGATGAACTAACCCTTGCCGAAGTACATGACGCCCTCAAACAGAGGGAAAAGATGAAAACTATGGTAGGGTCAGATGGGACGTCATCCAAGGCTGAGGCTCTGCAGGTTCGTGGCAGGACCGAGCAGAGGTACAACAACTATGGCAACAGAGATAAGAGCAAGGACGGTAGAAGTCGTTCAAAGTCCAAGGGAAAGGATAAATTCTGCAGGTATTGTAAGAAATCTAATCATGTTATTGATGATTGTTGGAAGTTGTAGAATAAGGAGAAAAGAAACGGAACTTACCAACCGAAAGATAGGACTAAAGGTTCTGGTAAGGCTGCTGTTGTTTCTGATAGTTCTGATGGTGAATGCTTAGCTGTTTTTGCTGCTTGTGCTTCTCGTGATGATGAATGGATACTTGATACTGCATGTTCGTTTCATATTTGCTGTAACAAAGATTGGTTCAGTTCATATGAGTCTGTGCAGACTAGAGACTTTGTGCGTGTGGGGAATGACAACCCATGCCACATCGTTGGTGTTGGATCTATTAAGATTAGGACACATGATGGCGTGACACGCACGTTGAGTGAGGTGAAGCACATACCAAGCATGGCCAGAAATTTGATCTCCCTGAGTACCATGGACGTTGATGGATACAAGTATGCCGGTGGACATCGAGTTCTGAAGGTATCAAAAGGTTCTCTTATTCACATGATAGGTGATATGAATTCTGCTAAATTATATGTTCTTAGAGGTAGCACTTTGCCTGGTATTGCTGCTGCTGTTACTTCTAATGATTCTGATGATTGTGGTAAAACACATCTATGGCATATGCGTCTTGGGCATATGAGCGAACAAGGCATGGCAGAGTTGGTCAAGAGAGAGCCGATTGATGGTTGCAACTTGAGTAAGTTTGAGTTCTGTGAGCACTGCATCTTTGGTAAGCATAAAAGAGTTAAATTCAATGCTTCCGTTCATACCACCAAAGACATATTAGATTATGTGCATGCTGATGTATGGGGTCCGTTCCGTAAGACTTCTATTGGTGGTGCTAATTATATGCTTACTATTATTGATGATTACTCAAGAAAGGTGTGGCCTTATTTTCTGAAGCATAAATCTGATGTTTTTGATGCTTTTAAGAAGTGGAAAGTTATGGTTGAAAAACAGACTGATAAGAAGGTAAAGGTACTACATACTGACAATGGTATGGAATTCTGTTCTAATGAGTTTGAGGAGTTTTGCAGTAACGATGGCATGATCAGACATCACACCATCTCATATACTCCTCAGCAGAATGGCGTGGCAGAGCGCATGAACAGAACCATCATCTCGAGGGCTCGTTGTATGTTGTCTAATGCAGGTATGCATAGGCGTTTACAGGCTGAAGCAACCAACATACGTGTTACCTCATCAACAGGTCACCTTCTATTCCACTTAAGAAGAAAACTCCCATTGAGGTATGGTCGTTCATGCTGATTATTCACGCTTGAGAGTTTTCGGCTGCCGCATATGCTCATGTTGATAATGGAAAGTTAGAGCCTAGGGCTGTTAAGTGCATATTCCTTGGTTATGGTTCAGGAGTTAAAGCATATAAACTATGGAATCCTGAAACTAAAAAGATTTTGCTAAGTAGAAACGTTGTTTTCAATGAGTCCGTTATGTATCATGATAGCTTGCCATCAGATACCTCTCCTGTTGCTGTTGGAGAGGAGAGAGTTAATGTGCGGTGGAGAACTGCGAAAACTGTTGATAATGATGCTATCGTTGAAGATACACATGAGGAAAACATTGATGATATTGTTGTTCAGCACTCACCTCTTGTTTTTGCAGCCACATGAGTCCATTGCTGCTGATAGACCGGCGTAATCGTGGTCCTCGTCCTCGTTTAATTGAAGAGTGTAATCTTGTACATTATGCTTTGAGTTGTCTGAACAGGTGGAAGCGATTCTGAACCTGCTACATATAATGAAGCCATTGCATCCGCTGACCGCGAGAAGTGGGTTTTACGCTATGCAAGAAGAGATGCAATCGCTTGAGAAAAATGGCACATGGGATGTTGTGCGCTTGCCTAAACAAAAGAAGGCGGTCCGCTTCAAGTGGATCTTCAAGAAAAAGGAAGGTCTATCTCCCAAAGAGCCTTCAAGGTACAAGGCAAGGTTAGTAGCAAAAGGTTCAGTATTCGTGTATTGATTACAATGATGTGTTCTCTCCAGTTGTGAAGCATAGTTCCATTCGTACTTTCTTTAGTATTGTGGCTATGCGTGATCTTGAGCTTGAGCAGTTAGATGTCAAGACTGCTTTTCTGCATGGAGAGCTTGATGAGGAAATATACATGGACCAACGTAAGGGTTCATAGTGCCAGTAAAGAGGATTTTGTGTGCAAATTAAAGAAGTCTCTTTATGGCTTAAAGCAATCTCCAATACAGTGGTATAAAAGGTTTGATTCATTTATGATCTCACATGGTTTTGAGAGGTCTAAATATGATAGTTGTGTTTATATCAAGTTTGTTGATGGGTCACCTATATACTTGCTGCTATATGTTGATGATATGTTAATTGCTACCAAGGGCATGAAAGAAATCACTACTTTGAAGGCACACCTAAGTAGTGAGTTTGAGATGAAGGATCTTGGTGCTGCTAAGAAGATCTTAGGTATGGATATTACCCGAGATAGAAAATCTGGTTTGTTATTTCTTAGTCAGCAAAGTTACATTAAGAAAGTTCTTCATCGTTTTAATATGGATGGTGCCAATTCAGTTAGTACTCCTATTGCTCCTCATTTTAAATTGTCAGTTTCTCAATGTCCTACTACTGATGAAGAGTTTGAGTACATGTCAAAGGTGCCATATTCTAGTGCTGTTGGTTCTTTGATGTATGCCATGGTTTGTTCTCGTCCTGATTTATCATATGCTATGAGTTTGATAAGTAGATACATGGCTAATCCTGGTAAAGAACATTGGAAGGCTGTTCAGTGGGTTTTCAGGTACCTTCTTGGCACTTCCAATGCTTGTTTGAAGTTTGGCAGGACCGGTGAGGGACTCGTTGGCTATGTGGATTCAGATTTTGCTACCGATTTGGATAAGAGAAGATCCCTCACAGGTTATGTGTTTAATGTTGGAGGTTGTGCTGTTAGCTGGAAGGCTACATTGCAGGCTGTTGTTGCACAATCTAATACTGAAGCTGAATACATGGCTATTGCTGAAGCTTGCAAAGAATCTGTTTGGTTGAAAGGTTTGTTTGCTGAGCTTTGTGGAGATGATTCTTGCATTACTTTGTTTTGTGACAGTCAAAGTGCCATATACCTTACAAAAGATCAGATGTTCCATGAGAGAACTAAGCACATTGATGTCAAGTACCATTTTGTTAGAGACATTGTTGCTCAAGGTAAATTAAAGGTATGCAAGATCAGCACTCATGATAATCCTGCTGATATGATGACTAAACTTGTTCCTGTTGCTAAGTTTGAGCTTTGCTCGAACTTCGTTGGTTTAACTGATTAGCCCAAGTGGCTATTGGCGCCGAAAGTATTTGCTTTGTTTGTTCAGGAGATGGTTGCTGTTGATGCTACAAGGAGGAATTTGTCTCAAGGTGGAGTTTGTTATATGTTGATCCAAATTCTACAAAGTATAGGCCAACTTCTGACGAGTGGAGCGAGGCCCTTGGCCCACACCGTGGCCAACGGGCACGTCAGGTGCGGGCGACAGCCCCGTCTGGACGTGGATCGTCGAAGAACTAGGTTTCCACCGATATATAAACCCCTTGTAAGCCGCCGGTTGGGATGAGTTGCAACTGTGAAATCCCCGGCGTTTGTAAACACTCCTCGATATAGTGAAGTTTCGCTGGCTGGCGCCCGTGGTTTTTTCCTCTCTTTGTTGGAGAGGTTTTTCCACGTTAAATCTGTGTCCCCCTTGCTGTGTTTTTCGTTTTCGTTCTTCGTTATCTTCTTGTCGCAATTGTAACAAGATCAAGCTTCTAGAGCCTAGGAACTTCCCAAGAGCTAAGGATTTATCTTAATTTTACTGACACAAACACACTATCTCTAGATACAGAGTCCTCAAACCTTCCTTGATCTTGCATCTGGTGTATAAGTGCACCCTATTTTCATCCACATAATATATACAAGCTACAATATTAGACAACACATGAACATATGCAACAAACAACATCATCGGCTCTATGATGCCATGAAGCTAGCTAAAGAAGAGACCAAATTCCTATGCCTTTAAATAGTAGCTCTGGAGTGCTATGACATGTTTAGTATGCATAAGAGGAGAAAACATCGAGGTTTTAGATCAATATTTTTAAATCTCATTGCATTACCAAGCCTTCAGATCAATCCAACATTTCTAATTCTGAATTATCTATTCATGCATTCCTATGACATATCGGAACTTGTTTTCATGGGGGATAGATGATCTGGTGTACTGCTTCTACGGTTTTGTCCATGGCTCTCTATGATACTCTTTATGTTGGTACATCCACATATACAATGCATACTTGCTTCTACTGGAATAAAATGACCGAGCTATGTTGCTGGGAAGAATATTGTAGTATTCAGCATTTTACATGTTGGGATGATTTTCTACTACTAAATCAAGTATTGAGGAAGTCTGAAAGAACAGAGCGAATAAAAATAAGCTAGGTCTAGTTATTTTTCCTTTCACGGTACCCCTGCACTAGGTAGACATGCATGTTTCGTCTTAATTTCTTCTTTCTTCTGTTAACAAGGCAAAATTCTCTATATTATTATATATTTTTTATGGTGCCAAAGGTAGATAACTTTCTACCTTATGTGTCAGCAAGACTCTAAAACTAAATAGCTTAACCGGGTTGTGATGTATGCTGAACTACCTTTATAAAAAAAAATTGTCTGAAGATTTTTCCAACACAACATGTATGTGCAACTTTATATATACCGGCAGTCTGTTCACAGGCTAAAGTAGGTTGGTAAAGACAACAATTGTCCTACTCTCAACATTTTCGTGATGGGCCCTCAATGCACAAAACAATACTGTTTATTAGCTACATGTTCGTCTAGTGAGCCACTAGTAGAAAACGGACCTTTGGGTGTACAAACCGAGACTAATGCCCTGATCCCAATGGCTAGAAACGTCCGCAGGGCACAGAAGATATTAGTACCGATTCGTAGGGGACCTTTAGTCCTGGTTTGTTAAACTGGGACTAAAGGGTCTGACGCTGGAAAGGGGCGGATGTGTGGACCTTTAGACTAAAAGGCCCGCCTATATCTTGTTCCTCTCCCTGCTCGAGCCATTTCAAGCTCACACGAGCATCTCCCTCAAATTTCTTTCCTCAACCTCGAGTTCTTGCCGATTTTTCTCAAGATTTGTGAAGATTTTTTGGATCCACATCTATCTAAGGGTTCTAAGAGGTTAGCAACTTCATCCTTTCATATTTCACTGCTAGTTTTAGCCCATTTCATGCTCTAGAAATGGAGGGATTTGTATGGATTCTATCTCTATATATCTGTTTAATTTGGCACATATAGTCCTCGAAATTCATTTGATTCATCGAAGCACAGAGATACATGAGTTCATCCTATCTATATATCTTGGTTTGGCACATAGTATCGAAATTCAGACGATTCACAAATGCATCATGCCACCATCGAGCAACAAAATATCCTTCTTCTTCTACCCTCCGTCACAAAATCCATTGCAACATAAATAAGAACCAAAACAATGAAGGAATACATATATATTGTGGCGCCCTAGCATTTCAATCATTGACCGTTTAAGCAAGTAAGAACCAAAAACATGAACACGCCGGGGAGCTACCAAATTAAATAAGGGAGTGCCTCTATGGCGAGCTCCTCAAAGATGTCTGAGGACGGGATCCTAAGACATCTTCGAGAAGCTATGCCGTAGTGGTGTCCCTGCTCTCGCACACCATCTTTCAGTTTATATCTTCTCTAGCTAGATCAGTATGCTGGTGGAGCTAACTAATTTCACATATTAGGGAGTGCCTCTACGGCGAGCTCCTCGAAGATGTCTGAGGACGAGGTCTTAAGACATCTTCGAGAAGCTCCGCCGTAGTGGTGTCTCTAGTCTCGCACACGATCTTCCTTGCAGTTGATATTTCACAACGAAGCCTATTTATAGATTAAGAAAGACAACCTAGTGTCGACACTCACGACATAATGTCGACACTCACCCCTGTCATACTGTCTCCACCCACTGAAATAGTGTCGCCACTCACTAGAATAGTGTCTCCACTCACGACATATAGTGTCGTCACCCAATTTTAGTCCCGGTTGGAATCTCCTTTAGTCCCGGTTGGAGACACCATCCCGGACTAAACGGGATCACGTTAGCCCCTGCCTACCACAACCCCTTTAGTCATGGTTGGTGTGTCCAATCGGGGCTAAAGATTGAGTATGCAGTTTTTAAATCAGTGCATAGTTGTTTGATGTATACACTGTGTGCTTTTATTTTTAGACTAGTACTAATCTTAGCATCATGATTTTGTTTGATGTACTTATATAATGCAGATTAGACGGCAATGGATGTACGCTGACCGAATCTCCGGTGAGTTCATTAAAGGCGTGCGTTCTTTTCTCGTTGTGGCAGAGGCAAACAAGCGGAATGTTTTTATGTGTTGTCCATGTGGTGAGTGTCGGAATCAGAAGGAATATTCTTCCTCAAGAGTCCTTCATGGCCATCTGTTTCGGTTCGGTTTCATGTCTGGCTATAATTGTTGGACCAAGCACGGAGAAAGAGGGGTTATGATGGAAGACAACGAAGATGAAGAGAATTATGACAACTATCCTATGTCCCCTGAATCTAGTGGTACTACAATGGAAGACCATGATGATGAAGAAGCAAAAGAACGTGCATCATATGAGCCAGATGATGATCTTGGTCGGGCCATTGTTGATGCAAAGGGAGAATGTGATAGCGAAAGGAGAGGTTGAAATTTGAGTAGATGTTAGAAGATCACAACAATTGTTGTACCCGAATTGCGAAGATGGCCACAAAAAGCTAGGTAGCACACTGGAATTGCTGCAATGGAAAGAAGAGGTCGGTGTGCCTGACAAGGGATTTGAAAAGTTGTTGAAGATAATGAAGAATATGAAAGCAGAGGATAACAAACTGCCCGCCAGTACTTACGAAGAAAAGAAGGTTGTCTGCCCTCCAGGATTAGAGGTACAAAAGATACATGCATGCATTAATGACTGCATCCTCTAACACGGTGAGCAGTACGAGAATTTGGATGTATCCCCGGTATGCACTGCAGTGCGGTATAAGATCCGACGAGACGACCCTGGTGATGTTGAGGGGGAGCGCCCCAGGAAGAGGGTTCCCGCAAGGTGATTTGGTATGCTCCTATAATACCTCGGTTGAAACGTTTGTTCAGAAACAAAGATCATTCCAAGTTGTTGCGATGGCACAAACAAGATCGTAAGAAAAACGAGATGTTGAGACACCCCGCTGATGGGTCGCAGTGGAGAAAAAATGAGAGAAACTACACAGACTTTGCAGGTGATGCGAGGAACTTATGGTTTGGTCTAAGTACAGATGGCATGAATCCTTTTGGGGAGCAGAGCTGCAGTCATAACACATGACATGTGATTTTGTGTATCTATAACCTTCCTCCTTGGTTGTGCATGAAGCGGAAGTTCATTATGATGCCAGTGCCCATCCAAGGCCCGAAGCAACCCGACAACGACATTGATGTGTACCTAAGGCCATTAGTTGAAGAACTTTTACAGCTGTGGCACGGACAAGGTGTACGTGTGTGGGATGAGCACAAACGTGAGGAATTTAACCTATGAGCATTGTTGTTCGTAACCATCAATGATTGGCCTTCTCTTAGTAACATTTCAGGACAGACAAACAAGGGATACAATGCATGCACACACTATTTAGATAACACTGAAAGTATTTATTTGGATAATTATAAGAAGAATGTGTATCTAGGGAATCGTCGTTTTCTTCCGCCCACGCATTCCCTAAGAAAGAAAGGCAAGCATTTAAATGGTGAAGAATATCACCAGAGTAAGCCTATCCATCGTACTGTGATGATGTATTTGATATGGTGAAGGATTTAAAAGTAATCTTTGGAAAGGGTCCTGGCGGACAGTCCGATTCGAAGGACGCTGGCGGACACACACCCATGTGGAAGAAGAAATCTATATTTTGGGAGCTACCCTATTGGAAAGTCTTAGAGGTCCGCTCTGCAATCGACGTGATGCACCTGACGAAGAATCTTTGCATGATACTACTAGGCTTCTTGGGCATGTATGGAAAGAATAAAGATACACCAGAAGCACGACATGACCAACAACGTATGAAAGACCGAGACGACAGACATCCAGAGCTGTTTTAAGGTATTGCCAGCTACGCTCTTACCAAAGAAGAGAAGGATTTTTTTTTGAATGCCTGAGTAGTATCAAGGTCCCCTCTAGCTTCTCGTATAATATAAAGTGAATAATAAATATGGCAGAGAAAAAATTCCAGAACTTGAAGTCTCATGACTGCCACGTGCTTATGACGCAGTTGCTTCTGGTTGCTTTGAGGGGGCTTCTACCAAAAATTGTTAGAGTACCCATTGTGAATCTATGTGCGTTCCTCAATGCAATTTCTCAAAAGGTAATCGATCCAGAAAGTCTACCAGGGTTACAAAAAGATGTGGTATAGTGTGTTATCAGCTTTGAGTTGGTGTTCCCACAATCCTTGTTCAACATAATGACGCACCTCCTAGTTCACCTAGTCGAAGAGATTACCATTCTTAGTCCTGTATTTCTACACAATATGTTCCCCTTTGAGAGATTCATGGGAGTCTTAAAGAAATATGTCCATAACCGTGCTAGGCCAGAAGGAAGCATCTCCAAGGGCTATGGAACAGAGGAGGTAATTGAGTTTTGTGTTGACTTTATTCCCGACCTTAAGCCGATCGGTGTACCTAAATCACGACATGAGGGGAGACTTAGTGGAAAAGGCACGCTAGGAAAGAAAGCAAAGATATGTATGGACGGACATTCTTTCACTAAAGCACACTATACAATTCTGCAAAGTTCCACCTTGGTGGCTCCGTATATCGAGGTACATAAGAATATTGTACGCTCGAACTACCCGGGGCAGTCTAATAGGTGGATTAGAGATGAACACATGAAGACTTTCAGCGGTTGGTTGCAGGCACATCTCATGACTGATACCACTATTGGAGATCAGTTGTACTTGTTGGCCAGGTCTCCATCTTCAACTATATTGACTTTCCAAGGGTACGAGATAAATAGGAATATATTTTACACGCACGCCCAAGATAAAAAAGAGCACCAACCAAAACAGTGACATCCGATTTGATGCAACAGACGACAATGGGAAAAAGGACACATATTATGGTTACATAGAGGACATATGGGAACCTGACTATGGTCCTAATTTCAAGGTCCCATTGTTTAGATGAAAATGGGTCAAGATGATAGGAGGCCGGGTAATGGTAGACCAGCATTATGGAATGACAATAGTGGATCTCAATAATCTTGCGTACGGAGGCGAACCATTCGTCCTTGCCAATGATGTGGCTCAAGTTTTCTATGTGAAGGACATGTCTACTAGACTGAGAAAAAGGAAAGATAAGCAAAATAATACAATATCATACGATGAGCCAAAGCGCCACATAGTTCTTTCAGGAAAAATAAACATGGTGGGAGTTGAGGCAGGAAAGACATGTCAGAAGATTATAACAAATTTCATGAAGTTCTGCCATTCAAAGTGAAAACTGACCCAAGCATACCGCTAAATAAGGAAGATGCTCCATGGTTACGGACTAGAAGAGAAATAAAACACTAGATGTGGATGTTGGTGATGTAATAATGTATTAAATCTTTTGTGAATTAACCCTATTTTTTACAATCTGAGATTGCTGAAGGCAGGTAGAAAAAATAGCATTTGATCACTTGAGCGAACTCACAAGAATACAACAACATCTTCATATTTAATCCCGGTCCAGCCACAAACCGAGACTAGCTAACACTCAAGACATTTATTAATATTAAAAAACCGGTACTAACCGGGACTAGCTAACACTCAGGACTAAAGCTGCCCCCTTTAGTCATAATCATGCCTAGTCCTATAGTACGCAGCTTCAGGGTCTTCTTCGTCATCGTCATCGTTGTCGTGGCTAGACGCACGCGGCTCGATCCTCAGCCCAGTCATGGCATATACCGGGGGCACCTGCCACTCCGGCCTCAGATTCATGGTGGGCGGGGGAGGGGTCTCCTAGAAGACGATGCCGCTACCATCGGGCGGGGGAGGGGCCTTCTTGTGGCTCTGCGGCAGGTGGACTTTTGGTCACCGTAGGCGAGGATGGTCTCCCCCGGCGATGTAGCGCATCACGCCGATGATAGTATGGTTCGCCCACCACAGACGGCGGCCGTCTTCGTTGTGGTTCACCGGGGGCGGGCCGTCACCCTCGTACCTGGCGAGCTCCCTTTCCTGCCGGTTAGCAAAGAAAGCATTCCTGGTGTCGTAGTTGTCGGGATCCCGCTGAGGACCCATCCGCTGCTCCGGCGTGAGCTCATGGTAGAAGTGGTTCGTGATGGCCGCCTGTCGGGCGGAACCTTGAGGCACAGGAGGGACAGGAACCCCTCCAGCGCTTAGCATCCAGCCGGCGAGTGGCCGGTAGCCCGGCGGGCAAGGGTAGCTAGAGACGCACAATGCCTTGGTCTCCTCAAGGGTCAGAATGGCCCAGTAGGCGTTGTCCATTGTTGTGAGAGAGGAAGGTGTGGATATGTGGATAGCCATGGCGTGGTCGGCCTATATATAGATGGAAATGGCAGGAAAACATGGTGGAAAATATCTTTAGTCCCGGTTAGTGGCTATAATCGGGACTAAAAGCTCTATTTAGAGGGAAAGGGCAGGAAAGGATGGCGGGAAGAAGTGGGAAATGGCGGGAAATATCTTTAGTACCGGTTAGTGTCTACAACCGGGACTAAAAGATCCGTTCAGAGGGAAAGGGCGGGAAATGTTCGAGGTTTCATGGCTTTTGGTCCAAGTGACCGATATTATATGCTGAATCGTGACATAGTTTGTGATAATGTGCCCATATTGTGCATGCATGTGGATATTGGGATGGCGAACAATGTTGCAGGAGGAAGTTTTCCTTTTCGTCGCACGGAAAATCCATTTTCCATTTTCCGAGCATAAAAAAGGGTCGTTTTGTGAAGCAGCCACCAAAATGCAGTTACAGAATGCTACCATCCATTTTTCTAAAATACTAGACCACCTTACATAAAATATATCTCCCAACCGGGAGATCTCAAACCTTTATATCCTTCCCGGGTGAAAAATACAAATGTCTACCGAATCGGTAGGAAGTGGGTCCGGTTTGAACTACAGGTACATGATCTAACGCCCGTGATTTTTTGAAAAAAATCATTTTTAGACTCATGATATGTTGTTTCTTCGGAGATCCAATGCAAGTTCTAACAAGGCTCATCCCCTATCTTCATGCACGCCGATTTGACCTTAGTTCGAAATTGGAAAAATTTGAAATGGGCATAAGAAATTCAAAAAAGGTCCAAACAATATAAATCCTTCGCGTGGTGTCAAATTATGTGACATAGTTGCAAGGAAAAATATCAAACTTGGTATATTGATTATGTCTCGAAAAAACCTTCACAAAATGACCTATCATGTTCGAGGTTTCATGGCTTTCGGTCCAAGTGACCGATGTTATGTACTGAATCGCAACATAGTTTGTGATACTGTGCCCATCTTGTGCATTCATGTGGATATTGGGATGGCGAACAATGTTACAGGAGGAAGTTTTCCTTTTTGTCACACGGAAAAGCCATTTTCCATTTTTCGAGCGCAAAAAAATGGGTCGTTTTGTGAAGCAGCCACCAAAATGTAGTTACAGAATGCTACCATCCCATTTTTCTAAAATACTAGACCACCTTACATGAACTATCTTCTAACTGGGAGATCTCAAACCTTTCTGTCCTTCCCGGGTGAAAAAAGACACATGTCTGCCGAATCGTTAGGAAGTGGGTCCGGTTTGAACTACATGCACAATATGTTGTTTCTTGAGATATTCAATGCAAGTTCTAACGAGGCTCATCCCCTATCTTCATGCACGCCGTTTTGACCTTAGTTCGAAAAGGGAAAATTCAAAACGGGCATAAGAAATTAAAAAAGGGTCCAAAAAATGTAAATCCTTCGCGTGGTGTCATATTATGTGACATATTTACAAGGAAAAATATCAAACTTGGTACATTGATATGTCTCGAAAAAACCTTCACAAAATGACCTATCATGTTCGAGGATTCATGGCTTTCGATCCAAGTGATATATGTTATATGCTGAATCGCGTCATAGTTTATGATACTGTGCCCATATTGTGCATGCTTGGGGATATTGGGATGGCGAACACTGTTGCAGGAGGAATTTTCCTTTTCTTCGCACGGAAAAGCCATTTTCCATTTTCCGAGCGCAAAAAAGGGTCGTTTTGTAAAACAGCCACCAAAATGCAGTTACAAAATGCTACCATCCTATTTTTCTAAAATACTAGACCACCTTACATGAACTATATCCCAACCGGGAGATCTCAAACCTTTCTGTCATTCCCGGGTGAAAAACACAAATGTCTGCCGGATCGGTAGGAAGTGGGTCCGCTTTGAACTATAGGTACATGATCTAACGGCCGTGATTTTTTGAAAAAATCATTTTTAGACTCAAAATATGTTGTTTCTCTAGAGATCCAATGCAAGGTCTAACGAGGCTCGTCCCCTATCTTCACGCACACCGTTTTGACCTTAGTTCGAAACGGGAAAAATTCTAAACGGGCATAAGAAATTAAAAACAGGTCCGAACAATGAAAATTCAAAAATGGGGACAATTATTTTATTTACATCTATATAACAGAGTAGGATAATAGCTTTAAATTATAGATCTTTTATTTCTGCAAATTTTGATATATAATAATTCATTTTTCTAATTGCTAATTTTTTTCATATTGGAGCAAAAAATACACCTTTAGTCCCGGTTTATATTACAAACCGGGACTAAAGGGATGCGGCCTTGTGCGCGGAACTAGGAGCCCCGAAAACCCTTTAGTACCGATTTGTAACACCTTTTGTGTTAATTAGTGTAATTTTTAGTGTATTTTAGGGTTAATTAGTTAGTTAGTAATTTTAGGGTTATTTTAGGATTTAGGGTTAATTAGGTAGTTAGTTCGAAGTTTAGGGTTAATGTAGTTAGTTAGTTATAATTTAGTTAGTTCGAAGTTTAGTGTAATTTTGTTTAGAGATTTTAGTTAGTGTTTAATATAGTTAGTTGATTTTAGTTGAATTTAATTAGTGCTTAATATTGTTTATTTCAGTTGATACTATTTACTGTCGTCATGTTTAAAGTGTATAGGTTTAATTTAGTGTTTAGGATTATGCCGCGTCCTCATCCTCGTTCACTCGGCGGGAACAACGGAGGAGTACTAGGCTCTGTCGTCGGGCATCCACGGGACTGGGCTCCACTGGGCTGGCACTGAGAGGTGCTACCAGCCGGGAGGCGTACTTTGGTGAGGAATCCAGGTGTCGTCGTCGACTCGGATCTTCTGTGGTGGCGGACAAGTGGTCCAGGCGCGGTGCAGAGGGATCCATCCCCCGACAAGGTGGTACGACGTCGTGTCAGGGAGGAGGACGAGCACGTCCAATGTTACATGTACATTTTGGAAGTCAGGGTCTCCGATACCTGCCAGGTTTTTCAGGCACCTTACCCGGGATATTCTCCTGTGATGGTTCCTAATCTTTGGGTGCACACCTCCCGCGGCTCAAAAGCTAGGGCTCGACATCTTGGTTGATCTAGATGTGTAATATGGATATACTATCTTTTATTAATTTGTACTAGCTAGATTATTCGAGATGTATTGTTGTTAAATTGGTACTTTATCTTTCTTCATCGTATTATTTAATTGTTACTTTAATGTGTAATATGGTATATTAAGCTGAATTACTTTATCTTCCTTTATTGATCGCATTAATCAAAATGGTTTTATCTTTATTCTGTATTAGTTAAGTTATGGACGATAGAGATGATGAAGAGCGCATGTACAAGATGATAGATGAGGGTACAGGAGGATACCATTACGATGGAGCAGATGACGATGGAGATGATGATGGCTCCCAATACCTCAACTTGGATGAAGCCGACGGTAGAGACAACTATGATGAATTCTTTGGTGTAGACGATGATGGAGACGACAGTGGAGACACCATAGCAAAGTCCGGCGAGGTATATAAAACCTCTAATGATCACGAGCTAGTTGATGCATTAGTTGATTCATATATATATATATATTTATATACTAACAATTGTCTCTTCTCTTAGACCTCCGCATCGGGCCAATCTTCTGCAAGGAAACGAGGCCCGACCAAAAAGTTGGCCGATGGTGCGTGTTTCACTATTGATGTAGTTTCTGAGCTGGGCGAACCTTTGGAGCCGATAGAGGCCACAAGTGTATTTGTATATCAATGCGGAGTGTTAGTCAGGGACACCACCCCGGTCACCACTCAGAAGTGGAATAAGCCAGGAAAGAAAAGCGATCAAGTTGGAGCAAGTTTTGTCGATGATAGAGCCAAAGAGTGTCTTTGGAATTCGCTCATGACACACTTCTCTCTACCTGAATTGGACACTCCTGAACTCAATGAGGCATTGAGGTTGACAGTCAGAAAGTGAGACCTTAAGAAGATGGGCGAACAATTCAAGGACTGGAATAAAAGATTATACAACAACTTTGTCAAGAAGAAGCCGACTCCACCATTCACTGGCCCGCTAGAGAAGTAGCGGGTTAACTGGGCCGCATTTGTGGCATACAAGGGCTCAGAAGAATCTAAGGCAAGGTCGGCAAAGAATCAGGAAAATGTGGCCAAAAATAAATATCACCATACTATGGGGACAGGTGGCTACAAGACGACCATGCCTAAGTGGGAAAAATCTGAGAAAGAAATGTGTGCTAAAGGGGTCACTCCAACTACAAATCAGTGGACCGTGAGGTCAAAAAATTGGGTACTTGGGCATGTGGGATCGTATGACCCTAAAACAGGGGACATTATTGTTGCAAAGAAGGCCATTGTTGAACCCAAAGATGCACTTATTAAAGTGATAAAAGAGGCTCAAGAGGGAAAGTTCGTTCCCAACAGAGAGAACGATGAGCTCACATATGCCCTCAGGAATCCTAAAAAAGTCGGACGAACACGAGGCTTTGGACCATCTATTCCATGGAACACTGGGTTTCCCCAGGACATTGACACTTATAGAAGCCGATCCACAAAAACGAACTGGCAGAAGGCGGAGGTGGCAGCATGGACCATCGGACTATCAAAAAAAGGAACAAGGAATTTCAATCCATGTTCAAGCTGCAGTAGGACCAGATCAATGAACTAAGAGTACTGGCCCGATAGCAAGATCCTGCATTCAATAGTATAGTGGGCCCATCTCAGCAGAGAAGCAGCATGGCTTCCACGGAGGTACCAGCTACTAATCTACTTCTGATGGAGAATAATGCACCGGTGATAGATGATACCACCGGTGGAACGATGGTTCGCTACCCCGTGGATCTTGTCGAGGCAAGGACAACTTGTGAGCTACATGTGACAGTGAAGAACATTTCTATGAAGGTGGCCCTCGGCTTTGCTTTGACTTGTCCACCGCAAGCGACCTACCATGAAGTGAGATTCCAGCTGGCTATGCTCGTTGATACGTTCAAAACGTATCTACTTTCCCCGAACACTTTTGGTATTGTTTCTCCTCTAAACTTGTGTGATTTGGATACAACTAACACGGACTGACGGTGTTTTCAGTAGAATTACCTTGGTGTCTAGTTTTTGTGCATAAAATCAATTATCAGGAAAAATCCTGGAAAATATGCCAAAAATCCTATTTCACCAGAAGACTCACGGAGCCAAAAGACAAGACGAAGGAGGGCCACGAGGGGCCCACACCCCCTGGCCACGCGGGCCAGCCCAGGCCACGCCTAGGAGTGGTGTGGCCACCTCGGGCACCCCCTCGGCCTCCCTCTTAGCCTATAAGAATCCTACTGACCTAAAAACTGAGGGGGGTTCAACATTTTTCCAGAAAGAGTTCCGTTGCGCCGCCACCACCAAAAACCACGATTCAGAACCAGAAACTCCGTTCTGGCACCCTAACGGGAAGGGGAATTTGGAGGGGATCATCGCCATCATCATCAGCGACGCCTCTCCATCAACCATCCATGTTCCCCCCATCCATGAGTGAGTAATCCCCCGCTATAGGCTATGGGGATGGTAGGGATTGGATGAGTTCTATCATGTAATCGAATAAGATTGTTAGGGCATGGTGCCTAGTATCTATATTAGTGCTATATGAGTTTGTTGCAACTTGTTGTGCTTAATTCTTGTCACTAGGGCCCGAGTGCCATGATCTCAGATCTGAACTTGTTATTGATTCATGATGATAGTATTGTTTATGATTTTATCTGCAAGTTGTGTACACATATCATTGCCCGGAACCAAAGGCCCCGAAGTGACAGAAATTGGGACAACCTGAGGGGATGGTTGTGATATCAGGATAACATGTGTTCACGGAGTGTCAATGCTTTGCTCCGGTACCTTAATTGCCAGTAGATTCCCTTGAGGCCCCGCTGCAACGGGCTGGCAGGACAAAAGATGTTGTACAAATTCTCATTGCGAGCACGTATGACTATATATGGAACACATGCCTATGATTCTTTAGTACTTGGATGTTTTATCTTATTTATCTGCAATTGCCCTAGATCTTGAAGTTATATGAATAGTCTCGTCCATGCAACGCCCGTTCATCCATACCTATGCCTACCGCACTCATATCCTACTGTTTGCTACTATTGTTACTACTGCCTTTGTTTTACTGATGCTGTTACTTTTCTATTGCTACTAGAAAACTGTTGCTACTGATAAACTGCTGTGAGCAAGACTATTTTCAGGTGCAGCTGAATTGACAACTTAGTTGTTAAGGCTTATAAGTATTCTTTGGATCCCCTTACGTCGAATCAATAAATTGGCTAATACTACCCTCGAAGACTGTTGCGATCCCCTATACTTGTGGGTCATCAAGACTATTTTCTGGCGCTGTTGCATGGAAGCATAGCTTTATTTGTAAGTTCACTTGGATCTATTATTGTTCGCTGCTATCCTTTCATCATGGTAAAGTCTCGTGATTGAAAGTTTCCAATTTTACGATCCACTACAAGAAGAGGTACAGTCCTAAACACCTCTGCTGCTCTGTATTCACCGTCTGTTATAAGTAAGCTTGTGATGGCGCTTAGTTGATGTTGGAGCGCCTCGTTGGGAACCCCAAGAGTAAGGTGTGAAGCATCACAACAGCAAGTTTTACCTTAGTAAGAAACCGAGGTTATCGGACTAGTAGGAGGAAGGAAACGCCACTGTCATCCCAAAAATATAACACAAGAATCATCAAACTATTTATTCTATCCACCCCAGAGGAACAAAGATGTATCGGGATTTGAAGGAACAATTCTGGTGGCATAAGATGAAGAGAGAAATCAGAAGATATATCGCCAAGTGTGATATATGTCAGAGAGTCAAGGCGGGACATCAAAGACCCGCTGGACTGTTGCAACCTCTACAGATTCTGGAATGGAAATGGGATTCAGTTGGAATGGACTTTATCACCGGATTGCCTACTTCTAGTAGGGGAAATGACTCTATCTGGGTCATAGTGGACAGATTTTCCAAAGTCGCCCATTTCTTACCCGTCAAGACCACATAACAGAGTTTGAAGCTAGCGGAGTTATACATCGCTAGAATCGTCAGTTTGCACGGAGTCCCCAAGAACATCGTATCAGATCGAGGAACTCAGTTTACCTAGAGATTCTGGAAGAAAGTCCAAGAAGGTTTAGGAACCCGACTAGATTTCAGCACAACTTATCACCCTCACACCGATGGACAAACGGAACGAGTAAATCAAATACTCGAAGATATGTTGAGAGCATGTGTGCTAGAGTATGGATCTAAATGGGAAGACTGTCTGCCTTTCACAGAATTTTCTTACAATAACGGTTATCAAGCTAGTCTGCAAATGTCCCCATTTGAGTTTATGTATGGAAGGAAGTGTCGCACCCCTTTGAATTGGTCGGAAGTAGGAGAGAGTCAGATTTTTGGACCCGACATCCTACGAGAAGCAGAAGAGAAAGTTCACAAGATTCGTGAGCACCTCAAGACCGCCCAGTCAAGACATAAGAGTTACGCCGACAAGAGACGTCGAGCTTGCTTTCAATATCATAGATTTCGTGTATCTCAAAGTGTCGCCTTTGAAGGGAATGCATCGTTTCCAGCTGAAAGGGAAGTTAGCCCCTAGATATATCGGACCCTTCAAGATTCTAAATCATCGATGAGAAGTATCATATCAATTGGAACTGCCAGAGGAAATGTCAGCAGTGCACAATGTGTTCCATATATCGTTACTTCGCAAATGCCTTGAAGTTCCGGAGAAGACTGAAGTTTTCAAGAACATTGATCACCAGACCATAGAGATCAACGATGACCTGACCTATCCCGAAGTACCCATCCGTATTTTGGAAGAAGCTTTCACGACCACCAGGACCCGAAGCATCAAGTTTCTCAAGATTCGGTGGAGCAACCACACTGAAGAAAAAGCTACCTAGGAGCGCGAAGATCACATCAGGACGGAGTTTCCCGATCTCTTTAAATCCTAGGTAATCTTTTTTCTTCCTTTTTCAAATCTCGGGACGAGATTTTGTTTAAGGGGGAAGGTTTGTAACATCCCAAAAATATAACACAAGAATCATCAAACTCTAATCACTAAAATTAGGGTTAACAAAAACTTTGATTAATTTAAAATCATATGAATGCATGTGTGAATGAGATGATTTGATAAATGCATGAATGAACTTGTGTGATTAACCTAAATAGCAAGAAATGGTTTAAAGATGAAAATAACATCATATAAAACATTTCCATGCAGAAATAAAACAAGAGAAAATCAAAAACAAATAAACTAAAGCAAATGGTCATTTTTGCCAATCTTGCTCACTAGGTCACTTTGAGTGTTTCTAGTTCAAGATTTCAAACAGAAACTTTTCCAACTCTTTTCGCCCCTTGCTAGAACAAGTAAAAGTAAATCAAAGCCCACCTTTCAAACTTGCAGAAACATTTGGCAACCTCATTCAAATCACAATTCAAAATTGAATCTTTATCATATGTGAAGATCACCCATTTTTAAAACCCAACCAAACCAGTGCCCCTTGACTAATCCAACTAACCAGACACTCCCTAGTATGTGCCTAGCAAACCCACCAATTTTGAATCCAAAATTCAAATTCAAAGTTCTTGCGGCCATTTCATCAAACACCTTGCAGATACAAATCAAACAAACATCAAACACTATAGTGTGCAGTAAAATTTGGCCTAACTTGTTCCCTATCTAGATCACACTACACCCTCAGTAGATCATCTAACTAGTTTAACCCCTCTAGCTCACTGTAAACCAGACCATGCCATCAATGGCAAGCAGGCCGAGCCTCACCTTGACACCCCATTGTCGACAGCAAGCTACGAGCAACACTACGCCTAGCCACCATGTCTAGCAAGCACCCCACCGTCCACCGCCACTCTCTGTCCCAGCCTCGAGCAATGCCAGCCCCTAGACCACATGACACGCCCATGCCAAACCTCTCTGCGCGCGAGCCGAGAGCGTGCCAGTGCGCCATGCTCGACCAGCACCCACAGACCGCGCGCCGCCCTTGCCGCTTGCAGGGATGATCACCAGCACCCCATTAACCCCGCAGACATGCCCGTTCGCCGCCGCGCGGACCACGCGCGCTGTGCGACATTAAAATCGTCGTCGGAACCGCGCAGAGCATCAGCGTGTTCCGACCGATCAGCACCACCCCACGCCGCAAGACCACGCCGTTGAGCTTCGCCAGGGAGCACCACACCGCCCCTACCGTCGCCCATGCCAGTAGCCCTCTGTGCCGTCGACCACGACGAGCTCAGCCTACGCCCGTCGGTCCCCTTCAGCCACTATAAATAGAGGCCTCCACCGCTCGCTTTCTTTACACAAGTTCACTCCCCTCTCACCCAGAACCACCCCACCTCACTCCCGAAGCAAGGCGAGCGGCGCATCGCCGGAATTTGGCCGGAGCCCGCCGCTGCTGGAGAAAAAGGGAGCCGTTGATTGGAGCCGCTCCAGGAGAAGCTGCCGGTACCAGGAGAACCGCCGTCGTCGACTTCGTCATTCTTCCCCGTCGCCGACCCTCGCCTGAGCCCCGGTGAGCCTCCCACGACCCACACCTGTCGTGTTAGGGTTCTTTCTTGCCGGCGCTGCCTGACGTGGACGATGAACCATAGCCGTTCGATTAGAGTTATATCGTGCGGTTCACATTGCCCCATACCGCCTCCCGTCTCAGGCCAGCGTGGGGACAGCCAACCAGCCACAGCAGCGCTGTGTGTGTAGTGACGGCCCAAAGAAACATCGACTCCAACAATTCAAATTAAGCTTTATTCATTTAATTTCAAACATAGTTCTGTACCTAGATTCAAAAATCAACCCAGCTCGATTCACTAAACCAAAATGCACGAAACCAATTTTGTTAGAAAGGTACTAAAATGCTTGATCCAAGCCCGTTGGATTCCAACCATTTGGATTTGTAGATCAACCATGGTAAAAATAACAAGGCAGAAGTTTTTCTGCATTCAAACATTTTTCAAAATTCAACCATAAGAGATTTTGAGTTGATTCCAACTCTCAAAAATCACATTTGATCATACCTTTCAAAATATATAAAAACATATGGGTTTACTTGCAGAAATAATGTTCAAGTAATAAAAGAATGCTACATAGGCATTTCTAGTCACTTTATTTATTTAAAATAAAATGTTAAACCTTATTAAATTGTGACACCACTTTAAATCACATTCTCATGTACTGAAATATGTGGTGATTACATGTGTCAACATGATCCCATGTTTGAGTTGGAGGATATTAAATCTTAAATAGTTTTTCAATGAGTAGAAATTACTTTTCTCAAATAAAATAAATAAGACAAGTGCTTTAATCCTTGTGATAATAGTGATGATGATAGATCATCTAGTGTGACTTTTTGTGTGATGTTTAAAAATAGTTAAGTATTGTTTGGTGATTGTGTACCTCGTATTTATTTATAGACGCTAGTACCGACCAAGGATACGAGGAGGAAGAAGGATACTACGAGGAAGAAGCCGAGGAGAACTTCAACCACTGCTCTGCTCAAGGCAAGCCAATACTTGAAACCTTGCAAGCTAACCCTTGCAACTATGAAAGTTAGAAAACCTATGCATTTCATTAAGCATGCTTGGTTAGATACATTTGATAATGCCCAATCCTAGTTTTACTTGCAAGCTTAAGTACTTTATTTTCTTTATCAAAGCTTTATCTTAGAGTTTACATGGTGACTTGTAGATTCTAGAAGGATAACTAAAGGTAGCATAAAGAGCATAAAATTTGGCCTAAGTTAGATAATCTTGATGTCATCCTAAGGCATGAGATTGGACTTAGCAAATCACCACTTGTTTACCACCCCTCATTAGTATTTACCACCACTTGTAGATGCTAGTGCTAAGTATAAAAATTGATCAACTTTAGATGGGAATACTTGCTGAAAATGGTTATGAAAACCTTAGAATGATGATTCATTATACTGAAATGTTTTTGACAAGTGTTTCCGAACACCAGATGATTTCGATGATGAAAATTTTGGGGCATGAGCCTTAGCTCCCTTATAAAACTGATGGTTGAAAGGATGCGATACCATTCCAAATTTTACCGTACAACCACAATACCCGAAATTTGGGTAGGGCTTGACTGGAAATTTATATACCTTAGTATGGGTTCCCTCGCCGCCAAGGTCTGAGCTAAGGCTACCTTGTGAAGATTGTCCACTTGTGAAGTACCCAAGATGACAGTTGGTCATGGTTGGGAGGCCAAACTCATAGGAGAGGTGCCTATACTAGGGCATGTAATTGAAAGGTTAGGATTGATTATCCGCATACTGAGTATGGTGAATTCAAGATTGTTCCTGACGGATGTATCGAATGTTGTGGTGAAAGTGTACAATCTCTGCAGAGTGTCAAACTATTCGAATAGCCGCCTCCGCGGTTATGGACAGTTGGAGTGGCCATACTGTTCCCCCGTCAGATGTTTTCAAAATGACTTGTGAAATGAATTATGACTTTGACTTGACCACAACAGAGTTGTGATATGAAATTCAAATTCCCACTTAGGTGTTATAAAACTTTCAACTAGTTTTCTTTGCTTCTAAACTGAGTAGAGATAAATCTGGCTTTTTGCAAAACAACCTTAGAGCTTAGTGTCCTACTAAAAAAACCCTTAACTTGTTAGTATTAGTTTGCGTGTACTTAAAGAGTACTCATGGCTTTGTCCCTGGCTATTCCCCTGGCCAGACTATGAAGAGGAGTATCCAGATAACGGACCGCAGGAAGGTTACGAAAACTAGGATCATCTCCCATCGTCAGCATTGCCTGTGACCCTGAAGATGAAGCATCGCCTACGCTATCGTTACTATTACGTTATTCCGCTGCTTGAGTTGTATTAAGAACTGGATCATGAGATCCTTATTTGTGTAAGACCTTATGTATGGTTTGTAATGGATGATGTACTGTGATATCCAAATCTGTTATGTCTCACAAAAATGGTAATCCTGGGATTGCGATGTATGGCATAACAGGCATCTGTGATAAAAATCCGGGTGTTGACAGCCACACAGGTGTTGCAAGCAACGCGGAGACCTGCACAACACAAACTCAAGACTTTGGCCCAACAAATCAGTGAGGTTGTCAAGATCACGAGTTTTCTGTAACAAAGGATTAAACGTATGGTGTGGAAGGTAATGGTTTGCAGCAAGTAACATGTAACAATGGAAGATGTATCAATGGTAAATATTGGACCGGGGTCCATAGTTCACTAGAGGTGCTCTCCTTAAATAAACAACATGGCATGAAGGGTAAACAAATTTACAACTAGGCAATTGACAGGAACTGAGCAATGCATAACAATGCAATACCAGACAAAAAGATCCTACAATATTCGATTGGGCAATACAACAATATACATAGACCGCCATCCAACTGTATCTATGAGTAGAAGTCCACCTTCCGGTTATCATCCGAACCCCCTCCAAAGATTAAGTTGCCGACAATGCACAAGCCTTTAAGAAAAGTGTGTAAGGTAAACAATCAACTTGTTCCATGAACAAGAGACTGTTGTTTTCTCCCTAGTAGCAACAACACATCTACAACCGAAGAGATTTCTGTCACTTCCCTTGGAAACTAGAGGCATGAACCCACTATCGAGCATAATTACCCCCTCCTGCAGTCACTAGCAACTACTTGGCCAAGATAGCTACTAACAACGGAGATCATGCAAGATCACAAACAATACAGACATGATAGAATCATAAATACAAAACCATTAATCAATCTGACATAGTAATCTCAATATCCATCGGATCCCCGCAAACACAACATGCATGATACAAATAGATTAGATCTTGATCATGAACGTGTAGGATTCGCAGCATAGAAAACAAAAAAATTCCTACGATGTGAACTATGTACCAAGATCTATCTATTAGATACAAAAAACGGGCGGATGTATATCCATAGAGAACATACCCTTGAAGACCGACAAAGCTTAACGAGTTCAACTCATGGTTGATGTAGATGATCTCTTGCCGATCTCAAGATCGAGAGGAAGTCCTAGCGCCGCAAATCAGCAGCGCATCCGTGCTCGCACACACGTTCGAGGCACCGAGCAACCTCCGCCTCCTCGCTCCAGCGATGCAGCGGAAGCACAACTCTTTCTTGCCGAATAGCCACCAGGAACATGTATCTCGCTAGTCCGAGACCATAGGGGATAAATTCTAGAGGGGGAGAGAGATCCTTCACGAGGAGGTATGAGTGAGAAGTGAGGAGAGGGGTGCATTTTATAGGAGGAGGGGGCACCCAAGGGGGTGGCCGCCGACCATGGGGGCTGCCCCCTCCCCTCCTTCATTCATGTGGGTGGACACTCCACTCACAAAAATCCATTCATATCCCTCCACTCAAAATCCCACTCAAACATGCCATTAAATTTCCACCAGATTTAATGCAAACTCTCATTAAATAAAACTCTTTTATTTATTCAGAATTTTGTTAATTACTTTAATGACAAACATTCACAAATAACCCCTTGCTAGAATTCTATTTCACATGCATAACCACTTTATGCAATTTCACCCGAAAACCTGTTTCGGTATCTAGTGAAATAAATTCCTGCGCTTGTTCATTCTTTCGACATGAAACTTTTGCTCCAGTTGTATGTCGGTGTCTCTTAAGTGTGTCACCCTACGGTTCGTGAATAATGCGGACATGATCGAGACCCCTCTCGGATCAATAATCAGAAGCGGGATCTGGAGACCCATACTAACTCCCACACATTCAACGATGACTTTCTTGTGATCGTCGGAACCTTTTTACGCTAGTATCTTAATCCCTTTGTTTCACGATATATTACATGTCCGAGATTCGATCATCGGTATCTCCATACCTAGTTTGATCTCATTACTGACATGCACTCTTTTCTCGTTCCCGTGATATAACATTCTAGTGATCAAATCACTTGCTTGCAAGCTAATCAATGTGATATCACCGAGAGGGCCCAGAGTATATCTATCCGTCATCGGGATGAACAAATTCCACTCTCGATCCATGAGCCTCAACATAACACTTTATTAGTTCTGAATCAATCTTTATAATCACCCTGTTACGGTGTGACGTTTGATGTTATCAAGAAACTCTTCCGGTGTTAGTGATTGACATGATCTCATGGTGTACGGATTAGGATCACTTCGTAAGTTGTTATAGCAATATAAACACAATGACTTTGATCGTAATGCTATACTTCGGATGAATGTTCATCACACCATTACACTAATGTTGTGATCCCGTTATTAACAACATCCAATGTCCATGATTAGGAAACCTTGATCATCTTGTTAATCAACGAGCTAGTCTATGAGAGAGGCATAACTAGGAACTTTCTGTTTGTTTATTAAACACACATGTATTAATGTTTCCGTATTAATACAATTATAGAATGCAAAATAAACATCTATCATATACTTGGAATACACATAATAAACACTTTATTATTGCCTCTCAGGGCATATTCCTTGATCTCCCACTTGCACTAGAGACAATAATCTAGTTACATAGTGATAAATCTAACACCCATCGAGTTCTGGTGTTGATCATGTTTTGCTCTAGGGAGAGTTTTAGTCAACGGATCTGCTACATTGAGATCCGTATGTACTTTACATCTTTATATCTCCATCCTTGACATGCTCGCGGATGGAGTGAAACCGGCGCTTAATTTGCTTGGAATGCTTGTGAGACCTTGGCTCTTTGGCATTGGCAATGGCACCATTGTTGTCACAATAGATCACCATTGGGCCCAACGCGTTTGTAACCACTCCTATTTCGGATATGAACTCCTTCATCCAAAGCGCTTCTGAGCTTACGAGCGACAACATATTCGGCCTCCGTTGGTTATCCCGCCACCACAGGTTGTTTGGAGCTCCTCCAACTAACCGCTCCGCCATTCATGAGAAATACATATCCGGATTGAGACTTAGAGTCATCCGGATCGGTGTCAAAGCTAGCGTCAACATAACACTTAGCGACGAGCTCTTCTTCACCTCCGTATACAAGAAACATATCCTTTGTTCTTTGTAAGTACTTAAGGATATTCTTGACCGCTATCCGATGTTAGAACACGGATCCGATTGGTACCTACTAGTCAAACTAATAGCATGTGTCACATCCGGTCTTGTACATAGCATGGCGTACATTATAGAGCCTATGGCTGAAGCATAGGGGACCTTGTCCATTATCTCTCTTTCTTCCACCGAAGCCGCACTTTGAGTCTTACTCAATGTCTTGCCTTGCAACATAGGTAAGAACCCCTTCTTACTTCCGTCCATTTTAAACTTCTTTAAACTCTTATCAAGGTATGTACTTTGCGATAGCCCTATTAGGCGTCTAGATCTATCTCTATAGATCTTTATGCCTAATATGTATGACGCTTCACCTAGGTCCTTCATTGAAAATTTGCTGTTTAGATAACTTTTAACACTGTTTAAAAGATCTATATCATTTCCGATCAATAATATGTCATCCACATATAATATCAGAAATGCCACATTGCTCCCACTCACTTTCTTGTAAATACAAGCTTCTCCATAAGTTTGGACAAATACAAACTCTTTGATCACCTCATCAAAGCGGAGATTCCAACTTCGTGATGCTTGCTTCAATCCATAGATGGATCGCTGAAGCTTGCACACCTTATTAGCATCCTTAGGATCGAAAAAACCCTTTGGTTGTATCATATACAACTCTTCTTCAATATTACCATTGAGAAACGCGGTTTTGACATCCATCTGCCATATCTCATAATCGAAATATGCAGCAATTGCTAACATAATCCTAACTGACTTTAGCATCGCTACGGGAGAGAATGTCTCATCGTAGTCAACTCCTTGAATTTGTCGCAACCCCTTTGCGACAAGTATAGCTTTATGGATGGTCACATTACCATCAGCATCAGTTTTTCTTTTGAAAATCCATTTGTTCTCCACGGCCTTTCGGTCGTGAGGTAATTCCACCAAGTTCCAAACTTGATTTTCATACATGGATTCCATCTCGGATTTCATGGCTTCTAACCATTTGTTGGAATCCGGGCTCATCATCGCTTCTTCATACGTTGCAGGGTCATCATTTTCATCAACCATGAAATTCATGATAGGATTTCCGTACAGCTCGAGAGCTGCACGCGTCCTGCTAGACCTGCGAGGTTCAGTAGTACTCTCTTTCGGAGTTTCATGATCATTATCATTAGTTCCCTCTTCAACAGGTGAAGCCAACTCCGGAACAACTTCCGGCGCTATGCTACTCGCCATACTTTGAAGAGAAGGTTCAATAACCTCTTCGAGTTCTACCTTCCGACTACTCACACCTTTCGCGAGAAACTTTTTCTCTAGAAAGGATCCATTCTTGGCAACAAAAACCTTGCCCTCGGATCTGTGATAGAAGGAATACCCAATAGTTTCCTTAGGGTATCCTATGAAGACGCATTTTTCCGCTTTGGGTTCGAGTTTATCCGGTTGAAGTTTCTTCACATAAACATCGCATCCCCAAACTTTAAGAAATGACAGCTTAGGTTTGTTTCCAAACCATAATTCATACGGTGTCTTTTCAACGGATTTAGATGGTGCCCGATTTAAAGTGAATGCAGCAGTTTCTAGTGCATAACCCCAAAATGACAACGGCAAGTCTGTCAGAGACATCATAGATCGAACCATATCTAATAAAGTATGATTACGACGTTCCGACACACCATTTCGCTGTGGTGTTCCGGTAGGAGTGAGTTGTGAAACAATTCCACACTCTTTCATGTGAGTGCTAAACTCGTAACTTAGATACTCACCTCCATGGTCGGACCGTAGAAATTTGATCTTTCTATTATGATGATTTTCCACTTCATTATGAAATTCCTTGAACTTTTCAAAGGTTTCAGACTTGTGTTTCATCAAGTAGATATAACCGTATCTACTCAAATCATCCGTGAAAGTAACAAAATAACGATATCCACCTCGCGCCGACACACTCATTCGACCACATACATCAGAATGTATGATTTCCAATAAAATCTGTCGCCCGTTCCATTGATCCGGAAAACAACGTTCTAGTCATCTTGCCCATAAGGCATGGCTCACATGTATCAAATGATTCAAAATCAAGTGATTCCAAAAGTCCATCTGAATGGAGCTTCTTCATGCGTTTAACGTCAATATGACCTAGACGGCAGTGCCACATATATGCGGATATATCATCATTAAGTTTAATCCTTTTAGCATCAACATTATGAATATGTGTAACATTATTATCGAGATCTAATAGAAATAAACCATTCATCATCGGTGCATGACCATAAAAGATTTCATTCATATAAATAGAACAACCATTGTTCTCAGATTTAAATGAATAACCACTTCGCATCAAACACGATCTAGATACAATGTTCATGCTCAGTGCAGGCACCAGATAACAATTATTCAAGTTTATAACTAATCCCGATGGCAAATGGAGAGGCAGCCTGCCGACGGCGATCACATCAACGCTTGATCCATTGCCGACACGCATCTTGACCTCACCCCTTGCTAGCGGTCGCTTGTTCCGCAGTCCCTGATTCGAGTTACAAATATTAGAACCTGAACTGGTATCAAATACCCAGGTGCTACTGCGAGCACTAGTCAAGTACACATCAATAACATGTATATAATATATACCTTTGTTTGCCTAGCCGGCCTTCTTGTCTGCCAAATACTTGGGGCAGTTGCGCTTCCAGTGGCCAGTCCCCTTACAATAGTAGCACTCGGTATCAGACTTAGGTCCAACTCGGGGTTTCTTTTCAGGCACGGCAACCGGCTTGCCGCCCTTACTTCCCTTCCGTTTTCCCTTCTTGTCTTTCTTGAAACCAGTGTTCCTATTGATCATCAACACTTGATGTTCCTTTTTGATCTCCACTTCTGCAGTTTTAAGCATTGACAGAAGCTCGAGGAGAGACTTCTTCATGCCTTGCATATTATAGTTCATCACAAAGCTCTTATAGCTAGGTGGCAGAGACTGCAGAACACGATGGATGCCTAAGTCAATGGGAATCGTTATTCCCAAGGACACAAGCTTATCGGCATAACCCGACATCTTGAGTACATGCTCACTAACGGAGCTGTGCTCTCCATCATCTGACTAAGAACTTTTACAGCGTCGTAGCTCTCTACAACAGCATGTGTGTCGAAAATCATTTTCAACTCACCCATTGTATCAAAAGCATTGCCGTTTTCGAAACGCTTTCGAAGTTCCGGCTCTAGCCCATACAATATGCCGCAATGAACTAAGTCGTGGTCCTCCTGAGAGTCTGATAGACGTTCTTCTCCTCGTCAGGGGCATCCTCAAAAGGTGGGGGGCCTAGTGGCTCTTCTAGCACGTATTGCTTTTGTGCAGCAGAGAGGAGAATCCTTAAATGCATGGCCCATTCGGTAAAGTTGCTACCGTTCATTGCAAGTTTCTCTTTCTCCATGAACACATTGAAATTAAAAGCAGGTGGTGCCATCTACAACAGAATTTGTAAAGTTTAGACTAAGTTTATGATAGCTTGAGTTCAACTAATCCATATTACGAATGAACTCCCACTGAAAAATGACATCCCCCGTGCCTTTTTGGTGATTACATGAACCAAATCCACTATACCAAGTCCGATCATCACGTGAGTCGGCATAGCTTCAAAGGCGAGCATCAAATGGGCATCATATCTACTATATGACTCATGCTTAACCTTTCGGTCCGTGTTCCGAGGCCATGTCTGTACATGCTAGGCTCGCCAAGTTAGAACCTTAGTATTAGCGTGTGTAACTGTTTTACACCCGAAATATGGTCGTGGATCCAAGAACACCCGATCATCACGTGATGTCTTGGAGCGACGAAAACATAATCGGTGCATACTAAAGGAAGAACTCATTCTTATCTTGATATTTAAATGAGGGATCATCTTATTATGCTAACAAAGCACTAAACAAGCAATATAAGATGCTATCAAACATCACATGTTTATTAGTGAAATGATATGGTTCCCGCATATGATCTCTATCATGTGCATCGTGGTATGATCACTATCATACCTATATGTGTAAGTCCAAGGTCTATGGAGATTACACGTTATGTATGTTGTAAGAGTACCATCTCATACTTCTACTTACAACATCACCATATCATAACACTAGCCCAGCAACAATCTAAACTAGACGCCTCTAATTTATCCATTGCAAGTTTTACGTGGCTTAGGGCTTTCGAGATAGAACCGTTCTTACCTATGAACATGAACCACAACGAGGATAACCAAATTGTTGAAAACTCGTTGCAAAATAGATATTGACTATAGTAGGAGAGACAGACATCCGCTAGCCACTTATGCAAATTAGTTGCATGTCAAGCGTGGAACAGGTCTCATGTGCGAGGACATGTAAAGTTTGTCCGGGCCGCTTCATCCCACTATGCCACCAATATCCAAAATTACAACTAAGGAGCAACAACATGATCATCATCGCCCACATACTCATATGTGTACTACCCGTGTAAAGCATCTACGCATAGATCCGACTCTGATACCACTATAGGGTTCGCAACATAGAAAACAAAAAAATTCCTACGATGTGAACTATGTACCAAGATCTATCTATTAGATACAAAAAACGGGCGGATGTATATCCGTAGAGAACATACCCTTGAAGACCGACAAAGCTTAACGAGTTCAACTCATGGTTGATGTAGATGATCTCTTGCCGATCTCAAGATCGAGAGGAAGTCCTAGCGCCGCAAATCAGCAGCGCATCCGTGCTCGCACACACGTTCGAGGCACCGAGCAACCTCCGCCTCCTCGCTCCAGCGATGCAGCGGAAGCACAACTCTTTCTTGCCGAATAGCCACCAGGAACATGTATCTCGCTAGTCCGAGACCATAGGGGATAAATTCTAGAGGGGGAGAGAGATCCTTCACGAGGAGGTGTGAGTGAGAAGTGAGGAGAGGGGTGCCTTTTATAGGAGGAAGGGGGGCACCCAAGGGGTGGCCTCCAGCCATGGGGGCTGCCCCCTTTCCTCCTTCATTCATGTGGGTGGACACTCCACTCACAAAAATCCATTCATATCCCTCCACTCAAAATCCCACTCAAACATGCCATTAAATTTTCACCAAATTTAATGCAAACTCTCATTAAACAAAACTCTTTTATTTTATTCAGAATTTTGTCAATTACTTTAATGAAAAACATTCACAAATAACCCCTTGCTAGAATTCTATTTCACATGCATAACCACTTTATGCAATTTCACCCGAAAACCTGTTTCGGTATCTAGCGAAATAAATTCCTGCGCTTGTTCATTCTTTCGGCATGAAACTTTTGCTCCAATTGGATGTCGGTGTCTCTTAAGTGTGTCACCCTACGGTTCGTGAATAATGCGTACATTATCGAGACCCCTCTCGGATCAATAATCAGAAGCGGGATCTGGAGACCCATACTGGCTCCCACACATTCAACGATACTTTCTTGTCATCGTCGGAACCTTTTTACGCTAGTATCTTAATCCCTTTGTTTCATGATATATTACATGTCCGGGATTCGATCATCGGTATCTCCATACCTAGTTTGATCTCGTTACTGACATGAACTCTTTTCTCGTTCCCGTGATATAACATTCTAGTGATCAAATCACTTGCTTGCAAGCTAATCAATGTGATATCACCGAGAGGGCCCAGAGTATATCTATCCGTCATCGGGATGAACAAATTCCACTCTCGATCCACGAGCCTCAACATAACACTTTATTAGTTCTGAATCCATCTTTATAATCACCCTGTTACGGTGTGACGTTTGATGTTATCAAGAAACTCTTCCGGTGTTAGTGATTGACATGATCTCATGGTCTAAGGATTATGATCACTTCGTAAGTTGTTATAGCAATATAAACTCAATGACTTTGATCGTAATGCTATACTTCGGATAAATGTTCATCACACCATTACACTAATGTTGTGATCCCGTTATTAACAACATCCAATGTCCATGACCAGGAAACCTTGATCATCTTGTTAATCAACGAACTAGTTTATGAGAGAGGCATAACTAGGAACTTTCTGTTTGTTTATTAAACACACATGTATTAATGTTTCTCCTTTTTGTTTATTTTACATGCTATAATTGTATTAATACGGAAACGTTAATACATGTGTGTTTAATAAACAAGGAAATTATAAATTAGTTCTAGTATAGATCTCGACAAATTGATTCAAGATATGGTGATGTTGTAAGAAGTATGAGATGATACTCTTACAACACACATAGCGTGTAAGTTCCATAGACCTTGGCCTTACACATAAAGGTATGATAGAGATCATTCCATGGTGCACATGATGGAGATCATATGCGGGAACCATATCATTTCACTTATAAACATGTGATGTTTTGATTGCATCTTATATTGCTTGTTTGGCGTTTTATTAGCATAATAAGATTATCCCACATTTAGATATCAAGATAAAAATGTGTTCTTCCTTAAGTATGCAGCAATGTTTAAACTTTAAGACATCACGTGATGATCGGTGTAGTTGAATCCATGAGCATATCTCGTGTAAGACGATTACTGACCGAAAGGTTAAGCATGAGTCATATAGTAGATATGATGACCATATGGATGCTCGCCTTTGAAGCTACGCCGACTCACGTGATGATCGGACTTGGTGTAGTGGATTTGGTTCATGTAATCACCAAAAGGGCACGAGGGATGTCGTTTTTGAGTGGGAGTTCATTTCTAATTTGTATTAGTAGAACTCAATTTATCATAAATTAAATCAAAGTGAATTTGCATAATTTGTTGTAGTCATTGGCATTCGTTCACCACCTTATGCATAGTTGTAATTGAGGTAATAGAACTATAGAATTCTGGATATATACTTTACGAACTAGTATCATATTGTGTTGAGTGTCAATCTAAAGTTTAAAGTCCTATTGCAAACTTTCAGCAAACTCTATTTACTCCGTGAAATTTAATAGTTGGTATTAAATCGAGAGTAACAATTCCAGTGTTAGTATCTTAAGAATCATGTTTGCCTCCATGATTCTTGATTAATATCAAGTTTATCTAGGAGCTGAAAGAATTGTTTCAGAAACCGTCATGTGTGGCAGATATAACGATATCTGAAACAATGTTTTGGTTCCAATATGATAGAGTATAATATATGTTCTCATATTGGATGATAATTCACGAAGGTTGGAGATGCTAGACATCCTAATCATCCAAAAGGGTTTTGGAAAGTAATGTTATACTCACGATTCGCCTTTATAAGCTACAGTAGCTTGATCATGAAAGTCGTCATGATAAGGACGAATAGAAGATGTATGTAAAGTGTTTACTACACTAAAAGATTACTAAAGAATGGATTTTGAAAGAATACCGATCATTTTGATGATGGTGATCTACTTCAAAGTGCAAGTCCAAAGGTATTATTATTTGAATATACACGCTTTGGACTATGTGTCATGTAGATGGCGCCACTTTTGATGTTGATAGATTTTTTTAAAAAGGAAAAGGAAATGCTGAAAGAGAATCTATAAAATATATTTGGCAGAAAATAAAAGATTGGAAATATCAAATTTAGGTATATAAATGATATACATGTTATGGTTGTATTCTTTGCTTGTTAAACAATGTGGTTCTTGGGTATTGGATACCGAATTGGTTGGTATGAAATTTCATACGGAACGACGCAATTCATGAACCACAATGGCCTAAGTAACTAGCAAGAGAATATGTGATGATGTTCATCGAAAACAAACAAACCGTTGTTTGTATTTCTCGTTGACATCAAAGCTTGACTTCAAGATTTGTTTTAATAATTGTTATTTGAATGAGGTATTATGAGAACAAAGGTTGTTCAAATAATTACCGTATTCCATATAAGATGGATGATTTACAAATCTAGTTGTAGAAATCACATCCATAAAGCCTAATGCTAAAATGTCGCAAGACAAATGATTGGAAGATCACTTACGAAGTGACATCGCCGTTTAAATTATATTGGAAAGAAAACATGAAGAAACTCCATTTTCATGGATTTTTGGAGTCTTTGATTTGATCAAGTGACGCTTGTAAGACTTTCCTCGGGATAATTAAAACTTCGTTCAAAGGCCAAAGAAGAACGATCGACTAAATTATTGGAATTTATACATATCGATGTATGTAGTCCATTATGTATAGTCGTAAGCGATGGATTTCAACTTCATATGCTTTCTCCGGAAATTTGAGTGAATATTCACTTAATGATAAAGAAGTATGAAATATTTGAAAAACGTTTCAAAGACTTTCAAAATGAAGTGGAAAATCATTGTAACAAGAAAAACAAATGAATTATGATTTGATCATAAAGGGATTTATTTGAGTTACAAGTGTAACAAGAAAAATAAATGAATTATGATTTTATCATAAAGGGATTTATTTGAGTTGCAAGTTTAGCAAAACACCTAGATTTACATCTCCTGAAACACCATAGGAGTATGGAGTGTTTGAGATTTGTAATGAAACCTTGTTTGACATGGTTGGATCAAAGGTGTTATTTATAAAACTGCCATTATATTTTAAAAGATTAAAGCTTTAGAGACTTCCGCTTTTTCACCGAAAAGAGCTCCATCTTGATCCGTTGAAATGACACCATATGAGTTATGGTTTGGGGTAAAACCCAAGTTGTCATTTCTTAAATTTTGGTATGCTAAACATAAGTAAGATGTTTACAACCAAAGTCAGATGAGCATGTCTTTGTAGGTTATTTCGAATAACAATTGGTTATTCCTCCATAACACCGAGGACAAAAGGGTTTGTTGCTTGAAATGTGAAGTTTCTTGAAAAAGGAATTTTTCGCAAAAGTTAAGTGGGAGGACAATAGAACTTTGATAAGGTTAATGAACCTTAGCTAAATGTGCTGAGTTAACATGGCGCGGAAATCGATTACGGAGGCTGCGATAATGCTCATAGCTTATGTGCCTCAAAGGTTGTGGTCACGGAGATCTAAGTTCTTATTGAACCAAGTCGGTCGAATAAACAATCAAATACTAAGATTTGAGGGTAAATCATTATTGTTTGACAATGATGAACCGACTATATGCAAAGAAGGGATGATGGGCCCTGACTCCGTCAAATGGCTTGAAGCCATAAAATCCGTGATAGTTCCATACACGAGAAATCAAGTTTTGAACTAGGAAGACCCTCCGGAAAGGTGTAAAAACCTATCGGTCGTATTTGGATCTATAAAGAAACAGACATGGATGTTTCACATCTATGAAATAGTCGACATGTCGTAAAGTATTTTATGACAATGTTCAAGGAGTTGACTATGACAAGATTTGATCTTTCATAGAGATATTTAGTCTAGACGGATTAAAGTAGCAACCACTACATATAATTTGGTATATGGTAGATGAATAAACAAAACAAAGTTCTTCTAATAGAATGGTTACCTAGGACGTGTACATGACACGGTCCAAAGGGTTTTGTTAAATTCAAAGGATGCTAAAAGGGCATGCAAACTTCAATGGTTGAAGTAAGCATCGCGGAGTTGGAATCTTCACCATGATGAAAAAGGAGTTTTTCATCAGGAGACGATGAAGATGCTTGCATTTGCAAGAAATTAAGTGGGAGCGCTAAGACATATTTCTAATACATTATGTGGAGGACATCTTGTTGATTAGAAATGATGTATCTTTTATTGACAACGGTTAAGAATTTCATTTCGATGAAAGACTTAGGCAAAACCGGAATATTTAGCATGAAAGTCTATAGTGGATAGACCGTGACGCTAATATGGTTATGCCAAACGTACATATATGAGATATTGAAGGAGTTCAATATAGAAACGACAAGAAACGGTTCTTGTCGCATGGAAAGGAATTGAATCAAGATTAAAGTGTATCGACACTTGATAAGTGAAACAAGATTCAAGTGTTTTGACTCTTGATGAGTGAAATCACAAGAATGTTTTGATCAATCATACCATGATATGTACACATCCAGATATGTCCTATGCTCTAAGTGTTATGAGCATATACCAGAATGAATCATAAAATGATCATTGGACGATACTAAGGATATTCTTATGATCTTTTGGAATAACTAAGAATATACTTGTGTAGAGGTGACAAACAATTACAAATAGTTCATTGTAAAGCGTTACATTGATACTAGTTTACAAATAGTTCATTGTAAAGCGTTACATTGATACTAGTTTACAAATAGTTCATTGTAAAGTGTTACATTGATACTAGTTTTGTCACAAGATACAAATTAAGTTTATCTCAATTTAAACTATGGGTGGCACAATGAAATGGAAAGAAAGTTTCCATGATGGATTTGGATGAAATCCATAGTTAAGACATTGTGACGAATACTACAACAAAAAGGCTAAGTATATGACTGCTAGTAGCAGCAAAGGAGGGAATTTTGTGTCAAGAAGTTTGTTATCAAACTAAGGTGTGGTTCGCAACGGGCTAACACTAAAGATATATTGTACGACAATAGTATCGACATGATTTAACCCCAAGGAACTAAAGGTCTCACCGAAAGACCAAATTTATACAATGCCATCTCATTGGAGAATGAGTGATGCGTGAAGACACAAAGACATGCAAATACACACGGACCTGAAAGCGTCAGATCCATAGATTATGTTAACCACTTGCAATTGCGTATATGGAACACCAGAAAGCCCTAGATGTTCAATACGAAAAGTTTTCAAACTAGATTATTGTCTCTAGTGCAAGTGGGAGACTGAAGGGAATATGCCCGAGAGGCAATAATAAAGTGGTTATTATCGTATTCCTTATTTATGATAAATGTTTATTTTACATGCTATAATTGTATTAATCTGAAGCGTTAATACATGTGTGTTTAATAAACAAAAAGGAAGTTCCTAGTTATGCCTCTCTTATAAACTAGCTCGTTGATTAACAAGATGATCAAAGGTTTCCTGATCATGGACATTGGATGTTGTTAATAACGAGGTCACAACATTAGTGTAATGGTGTGATGAACATTCATCCGAAGTATAGCATTACGATCAAAGTCATTGAGTTTATATTGCTATAACAACTTACGAAGTGATCCTAATCCTTAGACCATGAGATCATGTCAATCACTAACACCGAAAGAGTTTCTTGATAACATCAAACGTCACACCGTAACAGGGTGATTATAAAGATGGATTCAGAACTACTAAAGTGTTATGTTGAGGCCCATGGATCGAGTGTGGAATTTGTTCATCCCGATGACGGATAGATATGCTCTAGGCCCTCTCGGTGATATCACATTGATTAGCTTGCAAGCAAGTGATTTGATCACTAGAATGTTATATCACGGGAACGAGAAAAGAGTACATGTCAGTAACGAGATCAAACTAGGTATGGAGATACCGATGATCGAATCTTGGACATGTAATATATCGCGAAACAAAGGGATTAAGATACTAGCATAAAAGGTTCCGACGATCACAAGAAAGTCATCGTTGAATGTGTGGGAGTCAGTATGGGTCTCCAGATCCCACTTCTGATTATTGATCCGAGAGGGGTCTAGATCATGTCCGCATTATTCACGAACCGTAGGGTGACACACTTAAGAGACACCGACATCCAATTGGAGCAAAAGTTTCATGCCGAAAAGAATAATAAGCGCAGGAGTTTATTTCACTAGATACCGAAATGGGTTTTCGGGTGAAATTGCAGAAAGTGTTTCTGCATGTGAAATGAAATACTAGCAAGGGGTTATATGTGAATGTTTGTAATTAAAGTAATTTACAAAATTCTGAATAAATAAAAGGAGTTTTATTTAATGAGAGTTTGCATTAAATTTGGTGGAAATTTAATGGGAATTTGAGTGGGTTTTTGAGTGGAGGGAATTGAAAGGCATTTGAGTGAGTGGAGTGTCCACCCACATGAATGTGGAAGAGGTGGGGGCAGCCCCATGGCTGGGCGCATGGCCCCTTGGGTGCCCCCCTCTCCCTATAAAAGGCGCCCCCTTCCTCTCTCTCTCACTCACACCTCCTCGTGAAGGATCTCTCTCCCCCTCTAGTATTTATCCCCCATGGTCTCGGACTAGAGAGATACATGTTCCCGGTGGATTTTTGGCAAGAAAGAGTTGTGCTTCCGCTGGATCGCTGGAGCGAGGAGGCGGAGGTTGCTCGGTGCCTCGAACGTGTGTGCGAGCACGGATGCGCTGCTATTTTGCGGCGTTGGGACTTCCTCTCGATCTTGAGATCGGCAAGAGATCGTCTACATCAACCACGAGTTTGGACTCGTTAAGATTTGTCGGTCTTAAAGGGTATGTTCTCTATGGATATACATCCGCCCGTTGTTTGTATCTAGTAGATAGATCTTGGTACATAGTTGTTCCCATCGTAGGAAAGTTTTTGTTTTCTATGATGCGAACCCTACAAGGGCCACACCTCATGCTACTCAACTTTAGTCACCTGTAAGTTCTTGTCACTATAAGTATTTGCATATCATAGAGAACCACCAAAGGGGTACCCCTTGCACATGGTACAGGAGCTATCCCATAACCAAAATGACAAGGCAAGCAGATAATGAGCATCTCAGCAATCTTTTTATTTACTATGTGCATAGCTTTTAATTGAGGATGCTTCATAGATAGCTCACTATGATGATGTTGCAACTTTCCACCATGATTAGGCATGGCTTAGGCTAGCGGCCCAGGCGTTTCTCTAACACAAAATACAAACTCCATGGACTTACAAGTTCCCTATTTATTTCACACCGGTGACATCCATAGACAAAATAGAAAGATATTAACTGAGTACAAAGTACAAGTGCAATGTTGAAAAAGTTCCCCGTGACAGCACGGTTCTGGTAATTCCAACGTATAAGTGCAAGCATATACAACATATATGACACAATTGTTCAAGTTTATTAGGGGCAAAGAATATAGTGTGCCATCAAGTTCGTGAGGGCTTTAATCACTAAGTTTTCACATAACAAAATAGTTTTTAATTGGAAGATAGCTAAAAACAAGAATATACTTGGAATGGTGTAACACACCATGCATAGGAGTTTATAGTGGACACTTTGGAATAACTTGGTTTCTTGGGAGTTGGAAGCATGAGTAGAACTTCTTCATACAAG
Source organism: Avena insularis (assembly GCA_023614405.1). NCBI lineage: Eukaryota > Viridiplantae > Streptophyta > Magnoliopsida > Poales > Poaceae > Avena > Avena insularis. Next base: position 250,981,993 of record CM042685.1, read on the forward strand.
TGGAGGCTAGCACAAGACTAGGAGCAACCAACTAAGAGAGCATAATAGCCAAAATCATACAGAGCAACAAAGCATTACTAATCAAAGCATAGAGTGGTACTACAAGTCAAGGACTAAATGATAATAGAGGATATGGTGACTTATAATAGTCATAGCATGGTGTGAGCATGTGCCAAGTCAACCCAAACTAAGCATTAAAGGAGAATACCACAATACTATGCTTTTGCATGCTAAAACAATGCATAAGTTCTTCAAGGCACACTAAGCAATCCCAATTGTTTGGAACAAGACATGCTACAACAATAATCACTAATCATAAGGTCAAAACAACACCTAGCATGTCATGCTAAAATCTAAGTCACAGTCAATGCAAGCTCCTCTTGCACTTACAAGCAAGAACTTACTACTCCTTTCCAACACGAAGCAACTTATTTGCAAAAACACAACAAGAATGGGGGTCCAAACTACTTTATTCAAGCAAAATAAAAAAACTAAGCAAACCAAACGAGAACTAAAACCCTCCAAGAAAAACACAACTGTGCATGAAACAATAAAAACGAAGTCTCTAGACAAACCTGAGCTTTTTATTGATGAAGAAGGGAATGCCTTGGGCATCCCCAAGCTTTGACGCTTGTACCTCTTGGATATTTCTTGGGGGACACCGGGGTGGCATTCCCAAGCTTGAGATTTTGTCCATTCTTTATCTCATTACATCATTCTCTCTCTACACCTGAATTTTTTTCTTCATACAAAACTTCACACAATCTTTATTAGCAACATTAGTTTATTCAAAAGATATTAGACCTCTGGCAAAGCTTTGGAACAGCAAGTCTTTTCACTAAAAACACAAGCTACTGTAATAACTCCTTATAGAAGCTCAATTCACCTAAAGAGAACTCAAAAAAAAATCAATAAGAAGCAAATGCAAATAATGGCAGAAATCTGTTAAAGAAGACCAGCAGGTAGAAACCATTTTTTTCGAACGCCTTCTGTCAATCAAATCAAAAAGTGTTAAACTAACAAAAGTTAGCTAGCATACTAGGGGATTTATTCGTAAATTTTCATCTCAATACGAGTTACAGAGACTCCTCACGAATGTTTTTGGTGGATGACAGAAATCTGTTTCGGGACAACAACTCCCCAAATCTTACTTCCCTCTCATTAGAGGTCATTCTTGGCACAAAAAGCAAACAAAAAGGATAAGGAGAGGTCATTACTGAATCAATAACTTCTAATACTCAAGGAAACTATTGGGTTATCTCCCAACAAGTACTTTTCTTTAATGCCTTTAAGTTAGGCACAAGAAGCAAGAAGAATCAAGTGTTTTCAAATGAAGAAGCATTAACATCAAACCTTGCTTTCAAAGGAGGAGAAAAAAGCAACTTCTCTCTACTCATAGGGAAGTGTTCAATACATTTCTTGAATCGAGAATGATATTTAATGGTGCCTTCTTTCATATCAATGATGGCACCAACTGTTCTAAAAAAAGGTCTTCCCAAAGTAATAGGACAAGAAGCATTGTATTCAATATCCAAAAAATAGAAATCAACAGGGACATAAGCATTATTAACCATAATGAGAACATCATTGATACTATCCATGAGTTTCTTCTTAACATTCTTCCAATGGTGGCAAATCAAGCATTTCATAAATCTTCCTAGGCATAATAGAGACACTAGAACCAAGATCACATGAAGCTTTGAGATCAAAGTCATTCACTTGCACATTAATAATAGGTTCCCAACTAACTTCTACTTTCCTAGGAATAGAAGCTTTGTGTTTTAGCTTCTCTTCCTTAATCTTAACAAGAGCATCTATAATGTGTTTAGTGAAAGCAACATGCATATCACTAGCATCAGGACTTATAGCAAGCTTTTGTAGGAACATAATCACTTCAGAAATATTGCAACCATCAATATCAAAATCAAACTTAGCATCTCTAGTAGTAGGATCAATGGGCTTAGGCATAGTAGGAGGAGGAACAGGGACTACTTGTGGTTTATTGGTGATGGTGCACACACTATTGTTACTATCAATTTCAGCTTCCCTTTCCCACTTAGCATGAAGTTGAGCTAATAGCCTAACATTTTCATCAATAGTAACTTGTATGGAATGAGCAGTAGCAAAGGTATTTTCCATAGTTTCAAGTTTAGCAGCCATTTTATTAATCAAGGAGGACTGAGCTTCAGATAGAGAGGATATATTTTTCTCAACATTTAAGAGATTTTCCTCTATAGCCTTATTGAAAGTGGTTTTTTTACTAATAAAGTCTTTGAGCATGACTTCAAGTTCAGAGGGGGCACTTCTAGCATTGTTGTAAGAGCTTCCATAGGAATTGCCATTATTAGGAGGATAAGGCCTATAATTGTTGTTACCACCAAAATTATTCCTGTAGGCATTGTTGTTGAAATTGTTGTTTCTAATGAAGTTCACATCAACTTGCTCTTATTGAGCAACCAGAGAGGCCAGGGGAACACTATTAGGATCTAGAGGAGCTTTCCCATTAACAAGCATAGCCATAATAACATCAATCTTATCACTCAAAGAGGAAGTTTCCTCAACAAAATTTACCTTTTTCTTACCATGTGGAGCTCTCTCAGTGTGCCATTCAGAGTACTTAACCATCATATTATCAAGGAGTCTAGTTGCAGCACCCAAAGTGATGCTCATAAAGGTGCCTCTAGCAGCTGAATCCAATAGGTTTCATGAGGAGAAGTTCAAACCTGCATAAAAATTCTGGATAATCATCCAAGTAGTGAGTCCATGAGTGGGACAATTCTTAACAAAAGATTTCATTCTTTCCCAAGCTTGAGCAACATGTTCATTATCAAGTTGTTTAAATTTCATAATGTCACTTCTCATAGATATAATCTTAGCAGGAGGTGAAGGGAATATGCCCGAGAGGCAATAATAAAGTGGTTATTATCATATTCCTTGTTTATGATAAATGTTTATTTTACATGCTATAATTGTATTAATCGGAAACATTAATACATGTGTGTTTAATAAACAAAAGGAAGTTCCTAGTTATGCCTCTCTTATAAACTAGCTCGTTGATTAACAAGATGATCAAAGTTTCCTGATCATGGACATTGGATGTTGTTAATAACGAGGTCACAACATTAGTGTAATGGTGTGATGAACATTCATCCGAAGTATAGCATTACGATCAAAGTCATTGAGTTTATATTGCTATAACAACTTACGAAGTGATCCTAATCCTTATACCATGAGATCATGTCAATCACTAACACCGGAAGAGTTTCTTGATAACATCAAACGTCACACCGTAACAGGGTGATTACAAAGATGAGTTCAGAACTACTAAAGTGTTATGTTGAGGCCCATGGATAGAGAGTGGAATTTGTTCATCCCGATGACGGATAGATATGCTCTGGGACCTCTCGGTGATATCACATTGATTAGCTTGCAAGCAAGTGATTTGATCACTAGAATGTTATATCACGGGAACGAGAAAAGAGTGCATGTCAGTAACGAGATAAAACTAGGTATGGAGATACCGATGATCGAATCTCGGACATGTAATATATCGTGAAACAAAGGGATTAAGATACTAGCGTAAAAGGTTCCGACGATCACAAGAAAGTCATCGTTGAATGTGTGGGAGTCAGTATGGGTCTCCAGATCCCGCTTCTGATTATTGATCCGAGAGGGGTCTCGATCATGTCTGCATTATTCATGAACCATAGGGTGACACACTTAAGAGACACCGACATCCAATTGGAGCAAAATTTTCATGCCGAAAGAATAAACAAGCGCAGGAATTTATTTCACTAGATACCGAAACAGGTTTTCGGGTGAAATTGCATAAAGTGGTTATGCATGTGAAATAGAATTCTAGCAAGGGGTTATTTGTGAATGTTTTCCATTAAATTAATTGACAAAATTCTGAATAAAATAAAAGAGTTTTATTTAATGAGAGTTTGCATTAAATTTGGTGGAAATTTAATGGCATGTTTGAGTGGGATTTTGAGTGGAGGGAATTTAAAGGAATTTTGTGAGTGGAGTGTCCACCCACATGAAGAGGGGAGGGCAAGGGGGCAGCCCCATGCGCCTGCCACCCCCTTGGGGTTCCCCCCTCATCCTATAAAAGGCACCCCTCTCCTCACTTCTCACTCACACCTCCTCGTGAAGGATCTCTCTCCCCCTCTAGAATTTATCCCCCATGGTCTCGGACTAGCGAGATACATGTTCCCGGTGGTTATTCGGCAAGAAAGAGTTGTGCTTCTGCTGCATCGCTGGAGCGAGGAGGCGGAGGTTGCTCGGTGCCTCGAACGTGTGTGCGAGCACAGATGCGCTGCTGTTTTGCGGCGCTAGGACTTCCTATCGATCTTGAGATCGGCAAGAGGTCGTCTACATCAACCACGAGTTTGGACTCGTTAAGCTTTGTCGGTCTTCAAGGGTATGTTCTATACGGATATACATCCGCCCGTTGTTTGTATCTAGTTGATAGATCTTGGTACATAGTTGTTCCCATCGTAGGAAATTTTTTGTTTTCTATGCCGCGAAACCTACAGTAGTATCAGAGCCGGATCTATGCGTAGATGCTTTGCACGGGTAGTACACATATGAGTATGTGGGCAATGATGATCATTTTATTGCTTCTTAGTTGTACTTTGGATATTGGTGGCATAGTGGGATGAAGCGGCCCGGAAAACTTTACATGTCCTCGCACATGAGACCTATTCCACGCTTGACATGCAACTAGTTTTGCATAAGTGGCTAGCGGGTGTCTGTCTCTCCTACTATAGTCAATATCTAATTTGCAACAAGTTTTCAACAATTTGGTTATCCTCGTTGTGGTTCATGTTTGTAGGTAAGAACGGTTCTATCTACGAAAGCCCTAAGCCACGTAAAATTTGCAATGGATAAATTAGAGGCGTCTAGTTTAGATTGTTGCTGGGCTAGTGTTATGATATGGTGATGTTGTAAGTAGAAGTATGAGATGATACTCTTACAACACACATAACGTGTAATCTCCATAGACCTTGGACTTACACATATAGATATGATAGTGATCATACCACAGTGCACATGATGGAGATCATATGCGGGACCATATCATTTCACTAATAAACATGTGATGTTTTGATTGCATCTTATATTGCTTGTTTGGCTTTTTATTAGCATAATAAGATGATCCCTCATTTAGATATCAATATAAAAATGTGTTCTTCCTTAAGTATGCACCGACAATGTTTCATCGCTTCAAGACATCACGTGATGATCGGGTGTACTTGAATCCACGAGCATATCTCGGGTGTAAGACAGTTACACACGCGAATAGTAAGGTTCTTACTTAGCGAGCCTAGCATGTACAGACATGGCCTCGGAACACGGACCAAAAGGTTAAGCATGAGTCATATGTTTTGATATGATGACCATTTGATGCTCGCCTTTGAAACTACACCGACTCACGTGATGATCGGACTTGGTGTAGTGGATTTGGTTCATGTAGTCACCAAAAAGCCACGAGGGATGTCGTTTTTGAGTGGGAGTTCATTTCTAATTTGGATTAGTAGAACTCAATTTATCATAAATTAAATCAAAGTGAATTTGCATAATTTGTTGTAGTCATTGGCATTCGTTCACCACCTTATGCATAGTTGTAATTGAGATAATAGAACTATAGAATTCTGGATATATACTTTACGAACTAGTATCGTATTGTGTTGAGTGTCAATCTAAAGTTTAAAGTCCTATTGCAAACTTTCAGCAAACTCTATTTACTCCGTGAAATTTAATAGTTGGTATTAAATCGAGAATAACAATTCCGGTGTTAGTATCTTAAGTATCATGTTTGCCTCCACGATTCTTGATTGTTTTAATATCAAGTTTATCTAGGAGCTGAAAGAATTGTTTCAGAAACCATCATGTGTGGCAGATATAACGATATCCGAAACAATGTTTTGGTTGCAATATGATAGAGTATAATATATGTTATCATATTGGATGAGAATTTATGAAGGTTGGAGATGCTAGACATCCTAATCATCCAAAAGGGTTTTGGAAAGTAATGTTATACTCACGATTCGCCTTTGTAAGCTACAGTAGCTTGATCATGAAAGTCGTCATGATAAGGATGAATAGAAGATGTATGTAAAGTGTTTACTACACTAAAATATTACTAAAGAATGGATTTTGAAAGAACACCGATCATTTGATGATGGTGATCTACTTCAAAGTGCAAGTCTAAAGGTATTATTATTTGAATATACACGCTTTGGACTATGTGTCATGTAAATGGCGCCACTGTTGATGTTGATAATTTCTTTTAAAAAGAAAGAGGAAATGCTGAAAGAGAATCTATAAAATATATTTGGCAGAAAAGAAAAGATTGGAAATATCCAATTTAGGTATATAGATGATATACATGTTATGGTTGTATTCTTTGCTTGTTAAACAATGTGGTTCTTGGGTATTGGATACCGAATTGGTTGGTATGAAATTTCATACGGAACGATGCAATTCATGAACCACAATGGCCTAAGTAACTAGCAAAAGAATATGTGATGATGTTCATCGAAAACAAACAATCCGTTGTTTGTATTTCTCGTTGACATCAAAGCTTGACTTCAAGATTTGTTTTAATAATTGTTATTTAAATCAGGTATTATGAGAACAAAGGTTGTTCAAATAATTACCGTATTCCATATAAGATGGATGATTTACAAATCTAGTTGGAGAAATTACATCCATAAAAACTAATGCTAAAATGTCGCAAGACAAATGATTGAAAGATCACTTACGAAGTGACATCGCTGTTTAAATTATATTAGAAAGAAAACATGAAGAATCTCCATATTCATGGATTTTTGGAGTATTTGATTTGATCAAGTGACGCTTGTGAGGCTTTCCACGTGATAATTAAAACTTCGTTCAAAGGCCAAAGAAGAACGAACGACTAAATTATTGGAATTTATACATATCGATGTATGTAGTCCATTATGTATAGTCGTAAGCGATGGATTTCAACTTCATATGCTTTCTCCGGAAATTTGTGTGAATATTCACTTAATGAGAAAGAAGTATGAAATATTTGAAAAACGTTTCAAAGACTTTCAAGATGAAGTGGAAAATCATTGTTACAAGAAAAATAAATGGTTTATGATTTTATCATAAGGGATTTGTTTGAGTTACAAGTGTAACAAGAAAATAAATGAATTATGATTTTATCATAAAGGGATTTATTTGAGTTGCAAGTTTTGCAAAACACCTAGATTTACATATCCCGAAACACCATAGGAATATGGAGTGTTTGATATTTGTAATGAAACCTTGTTTGACATGGTTGGATCAAAGGTGTTATTGATAAAACTGCCATTATGTTTTAAAAGATTAAAGCTTTACAGACATTTGCTTTTACACTAAAAAGAGCTCCATCTTGATCCGTTGAAATGACACCATATGAGTTATGGTTTGGGGTAAAACCCAAGTTGTCATTTCTTAAATTTTGGTATGCTAAACATAAGTAAGATGTTTACAACCGAAGTTGGATGAGCATGTCTTTGTAGGTTATTTCGAATAACAATTGGTTATTCCTCCATAACACCGAGGACAAAAGGGTTTGTCGCTTGAAATGTGAAGTTTCTTGAAAAAGGAATTTTTCGCAAAAGTTAAGTGGGAGGACAATAGAACTTTGATAAGGTTAACGAACCTTAGCTTAATGTGCTGAGTTGCGCAGCACCGGAAATCGTTCCGGAGGCTGCCATAATGCTCATAGCTTATGTGCCTCAAAGGTTGTGGTCATGGAGATCTAAGTTCTTATTGAACCAAGTCGGTCGAATAAACAATCAAATACTATGATTTGAGAGTAAATCATTATTGTTTGACAATGATGAACTGACTATATGCAAAGAAGCGATGATGGGCCCTGAATCCGTCAAATGGCTTGAAGCCATAAAATCCGTGATAGTTCCATACACGAGAAATCAAGTTTTGAACTTGGAAGACCCTTCGGAAAGGTGTAAAAACCTATCGGTCGTATTTGGATCTATAAAGAAACAGACATGGATGTTTCACATCTATGAAATAGTCGACATGCCGTAAAGTATTTTACGACAATGTTCAAGGAGTTGAGTATGACAAGATTTGATCTTTCATAGCGATATTTAGTCTGGACGGATTAAAGTAGCAACCACTACATATAATTTGTTATATGGTAGATGAATAAACAAAACAAAGTTCTTCTAATAGAATGGTTACCTAGGACGTGTACATGACACGGTCCAAAGGGTTTTGTTAAATTCAAAGGATGCTAAAAGGGCATGCAACCTTCAATGGTTGAAGTAAGCAACGCGGAGTTGGAATCTTCACCATGATGAAAAATGAGTTTTTCATCAGGAGACGATGACGATGCTTGCATTTGCAAGAAATTAAGTGGGAGCGCTAAGACATATTTCTAATACATTATGTGGAATACATCTTGTTGATTGGAAATGATGTATCTTTTATTGACAAAGGTTAAGAATTTCATTTCGATGAAAAACTTAGGCAAAAGCCGAATAATTAGCATGAATGTCTATAGTGGATAGACTGTGACGCTAATATGGTTGTGCCAAACATACATATATGAGATATTGAAGGAGTTCAATATAGAAACAACAAGAAACGGTTCTTGTCCCATGGAAAGGAATTGAATCAAGATTCAAGTGTATTGACACTTGATAAGTGAAACAAGATTCAAGTGCTTTGACACTTGATGAGTGAAATCACAAGGATGTTTTGATCAATCATACCATGATATGTACACATCCAGATATGTACTATGCTCTAAGTGTTATGAGCATATACCAGAATGAATCATAAAATGATCATTGGACGATAGTGAGGATATTCTTATGATCTTTTGGAAGAACTAAGAATATATTTGTGTAGAGGTGACAAACAATTACAAATAGTTCATTGTAAAGCGTTACATTGATACTAGTTTTGTCACAAGATACAAATTAAGTTTATCTCAATTTAAACTATGGTTGTCACAATGTAATGAAAGAAGATTCCATGATGGATTTGGATGAAATCCATAGTTAAGACATTGTGACGAATACTACAACAAAAAGGCTAAGTATATGACTGCTATAGTAGCAGCAAAGGAGGGAATTTGTGTCAAGAAGTTTGTTATCAAACTAAGGTGTGGTTCGCAACGGGCTAACACTAAAGATATATTGTATGACAATAGTATCGACATGATTTAACCCCAAGGAACTAAAGGTCTCATCGAAAAACCAATTTATACAATGCCATCTCATTGGAGAATGAGTGATGCGTGAAGATGCAAAGACATGCAAATACACACGGACCTAAAGCGTCAGATCCGTAGATTATGTTAACCACTTGTAATTGCGTATATGGAACACCAGAAAGACATAGGTTTTTAATACGCAAAGTTTTCAAACTAGATTATTGTCTCTCGTGCAAGTGGGAGACTGAAGGGAATATGCCCGAGAGGCAATAATAAAGTGGTTATTATCATATTCCTTGTTTATGATAAATGTTTATTTTACATGCTATAATTGTATTAATACGGAAACATTAATACATGTGTGTTTAATAAACAAAAGGAAGTTCCTAGTTATGCCTCTCTTATAAACTAGCTCGTTGATTAACAAGATGATCAAAGTTTCCTGATCATGGACATTGTATGTTGTTAATAACGAGGTCACAACATTAGTGTAATGGTGTGATGAACATTCATCCGAAGTATAGCATTACGATCGATGTCATTGAGTTTATATTTCTATAACAACTTACGAAGTGATCCTAATCCTTAGACCATGATATCATGTCAATCACTAACACCGGAAGAGTTTCTTGATAACATCAAACATCACACCGTAACAGGGTGATTATAAAGATGAGTTCAGAACTACTTGTAGGGTTCGCATCATAGAAAACAAAAATTTCCTACGATGGGAACTATGTACCAAGATCTAGATACTAGATACAAACAACAGGCGGATGTATATCCTTAGAGAACATACCCTTGAAGACCGACAAAGCTTAACGAGTTCAACTCGTGGTTGATGTAGACGATCTCTTGCCGATCTCAAGATCGAGAGGAAGTCCCTAAGGCAATACAAGCGCGCATCCTAGCTAAGACACCGAGCAACCTCCGCCTCCTCGCTCCAGCGATGCAGCGGAAGCACAACCTTTTCTTGCCGAATAGCCACCGGGAACATGTATCTCGCTAGTCCGAGACCATGGGGGATAAATTCTAGAGGGGGAGAGAGATCCTTCATGAGGAGGTGTAAGTGAGAGAGATGAGAGGCGGTGCCTTTTATAGGAGGAGGGGGGCACCCAATGGGGTGGCCGCCGCCCATGGGGGCTGCCCCCTCCCCTCCTTCATTCATGTGGGTGGACACTCCACTCACAAAATGGCTCTTCAATTTTCTCCACTCAAAACCCCACTCAAATTCCCATTAAATTTCCACCAAATTTAATGCAAACTCTCATAAATAAAACTCTTTTATTTTATTCAGAATTTTGTCAATTACTTTAATGACAAACATTCACAAATAACCCCTTGCTAGAATTCTATTTCACATGCATAACCACTTTATGCAATTTCACCCGAAAACCTGTTTCGGTATCTAGTGAAATAAATTCCTGCCTTGTTTATTCTTTCAGCATGAAACATTTGCTCCAACTGGATGCCAGTGTCCCTTAAGTGTGTCACCCTACGGTTCGCGAATAATGCGGACATGATCGAGACCCTTCTCCGATCGATAATCAGTAGCGGGACCTGGAGATCCATACTGACTCCCACACATTCAACAATGACTTTTCCTGTGATCGTCGGAACCTTTTACGCTTGTATCTTAATCCCTTTGTTTCACGATATATTACATGTCCGAGATTCGATCATCGGTATCCCCATACCTAGTTTGATCACGTTACTGACATGCACTCTTTTCTCGTTCCCGTGATATAACATTCTAGTGATCAAATCACTTGCTTGCAAGCTAACCAATGTGATATTACCGAGAGGGCCCACAGCATATCTATCCATCATCGGGATAAACAAATTCCACTCTTGATCAATGATTCTCAACATAACACTTTAGTAGCTTTGAAGCCATCTTTATAATCACCCAGTTACGGAGTGACGTTTGATGTTAACAAGGAACTCTTCCGGTGTTAGTGATTGGCATGATCTCATGGTCTAAGGATTAGGACTACTTCGTAAGTTGTTTATAGCAATATAAACTCAATGACTTTGATCGTAATGCTATACTTCGGATAAATGTTCATCACACCATTACACTAATATTGTGATCTCGTTATTAACAACATCCAATGTCTATGATCAGGAAACTATGATCATCTTGTTAATCAATGAACTAGTTTATGAGAGAGGCATAACTAGGAACTTTCTGTTTGTTTATTAAACACAGATGTATTAACGTTTCCGTATTAATACAATTATAGCATGCAAAATAGACATCTATCATATACTTGGAATACACATAATAAACATTTTATTATTGCCTCTCAGGGCATATTCCCTTCACTACTAAAGTGTTATGTTGAGGCCCATGGATCGAGAGTGGAATTTGTTCATCCCGATGACGGATAGATATGCTCTGGGCCCTCTCGGTGATATCACATTGATTAGCTTGCAAGCAAGTGATTTGATCACTAGAATGTTATATCACGGGAACGAGAAAAGAGTGCATGTCGATGCGAGATCAAACTAGGTATGGAGATACCGATGATCAAATCTCGGACATGTAATATATCGTGAAACAAAGGGATTAAGATACTAGCGTAAAAGGTTCCGACGATCACAAGAAAGTCATCGTTGAATGTGTGGAGTCGGTATGGGTCTCAGATCCCGCTTCGATTATTGATCCAGAGAGGGTCTCGATCATGTCCGCATTATTCACGAACCATAGGGTGACACACTTAAGAGACACGACATCCAATTGGAGCAAAAGTTTCATGCGAAAGAATAAACAAGCGCAGGAATTTATTTCACTAGATCTTTGAAACAGGTTTTGGTGAAATTGCATAAAGTGGTTATGCATGTGAAATAGAATTCTAGCAAGGGGTTATTTGTGAATGTTTGTCATTAAAGTAATTGACAAAATTCTGAATAAAATAAAAGAGTTTTATTTAATAAGAGTTTGCATTAAATTTGGTGGAAATTTAATGGCATGTTTGAGTGGGATTTTGAGTGGAGGGAATTTAAAGGAATTTTGTGAGTGGAGTGTCCACCCACATGAAGAGGGGAGGGCAAGGGGGCAGCCCCATGCGCCGGCCACTCCCTTGGGGTTCCCCCCTCCTCCTATAAAAGGCACCCCTCTCCTCACTTCTCACTCACACCTCCTCGTGAAGGATCTCTCTCCCCCTCTAGAATTTATCCCCCATGGTCTCGGACTAGCGAGATACATGTTCCCGGTGGCTATTCGGCAAGAAAGAGTTGTGCTTCCGCTGCATCGCTGGAGCGAGGAGGCGGAGGTTGCTCGGTTCCTCGAACGTGTGTGCGAGCACGGATGCGCTGCTGTTTTCCAATTAGGACTTCCTCTCGATCTTGAGATCGGCAAGAGATCGTCTACATCAACCACGAGTTTGGACTCGTTAAGCTTTGTCGGTCTTCAAGGGTATGTTCTCTACGGATATACATCCGCCCGTTGTTTGTATCTAGTAGACAGATCTTGGTACATAGTTGTTCCCATCGTAGGAAAATTTTTGTTTTCTATGCTGCGAACCCTACATGAGGATAGTATTTTCCAATAAAAGCATCTTTGCACTTAGTCCAAGAATCAATACTATTTTTAGGCAAAGATAGCAACCATTCTTTAGCTTTTCCTCTCAAGGAGAAAGGAAAAAAGCTTGAGCTTAATAATATTTCCATCTACATCCTTATACTTTTGCATCTCACAAAGTTCAACAAAGTTATTGAGATGGGCAGCAGCATCATCAGAACTAGCACCAGAAAATTGCTCTCTCATCACAAGATTCAACAAAGCAGGCTTAATTTCATAAAAGGTAGCATCAGGACCAGGTGGAGCAATAAGAGTGCTAAGGAAATCATTTTTGTTGGTGCTAGTGAAGTCACACAACTTGGTGTTCTCAGCAGAGTTCAGTTTGGCAAAGGTGGGCAAGCCAAAAACAGCAGCTAGAGCAGGAACTAATTTTTTTGTGTTTTTGAATAAAGAAAGCAAACCAAACTAGACTAATTTATTTGGGTTTTTTGAAAAGAGGCAAACAAAACCAAGCAAAAGAAACTAAGCAAACTAAAAACAAAGTAAAGAGAAAGGAAGTGGAGGACTCCTGTAACATCCCATCATTAGAGCTTCGAAATAAGCTGAACACAGATGTGTGCATTGCATTCATGCATAGAAAATCCGAATAATTTTCGCGCTTTTAAATAAAAATTTGTCAAAGTGATTGAAGCTTCTCTTAACTTGATGGAATGGAAGTAGATCATCAAGTTGACTGCGATAAGTTTCAATATGACCTTTGCTAAAACATTATTTTGGGTAAACATGATTTGATCTAAGGGTAGATCAAATGGAATAAAAATTAAACCCTAATACATTACTTAATGATTTATATTTGATCCTTAGGTGATCATATCATAGTATTCATTATAATCACTCATGAATACCAAATTATAAATATAACACAAATAATAAGAATGTAACAACTATATCTTAATCTCATCTACTTATATCATGAGTATCATGGAAATACCTAACTTTAACTCTCTAGTGAGATTGAGTAGGAAAGAAACCAAAGTTAAGATCATTCACCATATATCTTTCTTTACATACTAATCCTTATCATCTCTATTGAATCCTGTCCTTATATTTGTTGTTCATCAATATTGAGTAATAAACTATTGATTCACCAATTCTTAACCTACTTGAACTATCAACTCTTGTACTTATTATAGCATTCACTTAAGGCTTATAAAGAAAGAAGTCAGAAGAGGTAAATAGTGATGCTAGTTTTAGATGTTATCTATAGGATGGGGTGATTGGAGGAAATCAAATCAATATGGTAACAAAGAAGATTACAAGAATGCAGTCTAAAAATAAGTTACCAGGAGTAGTCCTATTGGATCAAGTAGGTATAGTCAATGAATTATATATCTTAATCCAATAGAGCTAAACAGAAGATGATTATAATACAACTATAATGTTGTATTGATGAAGCCTTTATTATCCAACTGGAAACCTAAACCATAAAGGATCAAAGGATTATAATGGTCATGTCTTACTCACCAAGATTGAATGCTTATATCATGTATAAGTAGCATTGGTGGATAAAACATGATGGAACCATAATATTGATATATTATGTAACACCCTCCCCTGATAAGGCTGAGTTCATGTGTATAGTGCCAATCCCTGGATCGGTTCACTGGCACACACGGTACAAAATGATACTGAATATAACTGTGCATCATAAATACAACGAATATGATCCAGAATTTACATTATTTATTCAAGTACACAGCAGAAAACGAATACAAGGTAGATCTCCATCCTTCAAATGTGCCACAGGCGAACAATTGTTGAGTGGAGTCTCGCGACCTATGAGCGATCACTCAGATACGATATAACCTGCAACATGAAACGTTGCAGCCACAAATGGTCAATACATTGAATGTATGGAAAGTAGGCTAAAGTGGTTAACAACATATCTATCAAGTACATGCTTATTTGGCCAAGTGGAGTTCAGGCTCATTTGCATAAAGCAACAGTTTTATCCTAACATTTGTAACAAAGTATTTTTCCAATATGATAAATAGGACACTCTGGTTCACTCCCAGGTGCTCCTACCCAATTATGTTCACCCAACAAGTTTTAAGTAATTAAGAAATAAGGATGAGTGAGAAATATCATAGCATCGATGTCAGTCGCTCAAATTGTCCATAACCGGGGACACGGCTAAGCACTTAGTTTATACACCCTGCAGGGGTTAGTACACTTTACCCATGTGACTTGGCCAGCCCAGCTCGTACCACCACTCTCATATTGGGTGATGATAGGGAGAAGTCCAAGAAGGAACCGTTCGGGAAGTAGCTCCTCAAACCCGACACGCACCGGTCCAACCTACACTATCTACATCTCTGGATACGTGGGTTTGAGTTACCACAACCTACTGAGTCCAACCAACCGCCCATTTCATTATTAGCACATGGTTGCACATGAAAGCTACCAAACAAATAAGCCAATTCTTTCTCAGTGTCCTGGGTGCCTTTCCGCAATGATACCACCAAAAATTATCAATCCCATCACACCCAGGAGATTCATTGATTAAGTTGTTTTAGTTTTCGCAAACCAACACATTTAGAATCAACATCAGTGATGTAACCCAGCCCTCATTCATCATAGCATGGCTAAGCACATCTACCAACGGTGGCTCATAAACAAGGAATGCTAGGGAATAATATGGGACATAGCATAGCATATACACATCAATTCCTACATATGCAATTCTACAAAAACATCTACAATGCATAGGAAAACAGTAGGACATTTATGACCAAGACAGCACCACTTGCCTTTGTTGTAGATGTAGTCGATTAGATAATCCTCACAATCCTCATAAATATAATGGTTGCACTCGTCATAACCACAATACTTGCAATTATAGTAGTTGCAATCACACACGTTGCACTCCTCGCAATCTATCGAGCAAACAATTGCATACAATCATAAACAATAGTACATAGAGATCAAACAAATGCAATAAATGCATGCATGACAATTTAATAAGTCACAATGGTTGTTACTTTAGTTCTCTAAGCAATATTGAAGTATATGATGCATGCAAGAGGCCAATTAATGCAATGGAGTACTTGTTATTAATAATTACTTGCTAATATAGGGTTTTTAATAGTTCTATTGTAACGTATGTTCTAACTGTCGAATTAAATTTGTTTCTTGGGTTTACTGGATAGAGGACGTTAATACGAACCAGTAGGCGTTGGATTCAACCTAATCGGAGTTATAGATATATTTGTATGATTTAAATAGTGTTTAATGGGTTTTAAATGATTCATACAGTTTCTCTTGCCTACAAATCAAACTAAAATTATATCTGTAATCTCCACAGAATTGTGATTCCAGGGACATATTATTTGTAATTTTCTGAGCAGTATTTATTTTCTTATGAATTTATTACTCTAAATAAGCCATTAAACCATTTATTTAATTACTGCAAAACCTTACAGTATTTGCCTGAACCATTTGTATATTGATGATCTACATGGAACCAGCTTTCCATCGGTATATCATTTATATTTTTGTGACAAGCAATTATATTACTATGAATTTAATGATTTATAAATCCATTAAAATTAATTAAATTGCTACAGGGTAAATAATAGGCAAAAGCTGGATCCAACCAGATATTATTAACCTACATTATAGTAGCTTCAATTTGATATATTGTTCATATTTTTCGGAGTTACAGATAATTTCTTATAAATTTATTAACCTAAAAGACCATTAAAACTAATTAAATTACTGAAGTAACCACGTACAGTAAAAGTTAGTTCTAGTGCCATAATAATATTCTACACGTTTTTCTGAATCCATTGATATATAATTTGGTATTTTTTTATCTATGAATCTTTCTGCAAATTTACACAATTTTCTGCAAATTAAATTCAATTTGAAATCTATAGGGAATATTCCCTGGGAATATTCTATGCTGACTGGGCCGCGGGGCTGACCTGGAGTTGACACGTGGCGAGATCCGGTTGGCTCGTACCCCTTCGCAGAATCGATCTAATCCTGGCCGTTGGGATGAGATCCAGTGGTTAGGAGAGAAGATTGACCCGATTTTGGCTCAGAAAAGACAAGAAATAGATCTGTGTTAGAGAGACAAATCCGTAGGTCAAATTGAAAAACTTAAAACATGAAAGTTGTGGGGAATCATTAGTCCTACCTTCTCACCAAAGGAATTTGGATTTGAAGGAACGAGCGCGATTACATCTTGGATTTACACCGTCAGATCTGAAATATTGCGATACGAAATTCTCCGACTGTGGTGGATGAAAAGAGGTGAGGTTCATCCGGATTGAAATACTTCAATGAGTTCTACAACTTTTGCTTTTTGGCCGAAGGCAAACAACGAAGTCTAGATGGGTTAAAAAGAGAAATAAGATTCGAGCATGTGTAGATTTGGGATTTCGATAAGAGAAACTCATACCGTTGTGGCTCCACGAGTTTATATGGAGGTTTAGGACAGTGGAGAGTTAGGTTTTGGAGTAGAAACAAGTAGAAACATACGGAATTCGATTCGGAGTTGTAGATAAAAAGTTATAAGAGTTTGAATAGAGATAGGTTTGAGAAAAACTGATTCGCACGGTTTTTAAAGCACTCATGGGAACAATCAGTCACGTAAGTCCTGGCTGGCTGGTTCGGTCCGGTCGTTGCTGGGCCGCCAGCCCGTTAGACTTTTTTTCTTTTTCTATTTACTTGTTTCTCTCATATCTTTTGCATACGAACTCTAAATGATATGATTCTTGTTTCTAAATTTTTCTAAAATTGAATAGATCATTGTAGGATCATATTTGTAATCTTTTTACTAGTTTGTAAGCATTGGGTTTATAAATCCTTGTATATTCCATTTTATTTATGTCTTTATTTATTTGTATTTATTCCATAACTTTTTCATAATAGCTCCAAATGAGCTCAATTTTGTTTCTAAAATTTTGTAATATTATTTGGATCTCTTTAGGCTATAATTATCAATAATTTATGCCTTAGAAACAGTGGGTTTTGTAAAGTCAATTTAATTACCTTTAGGAACATTTGGGTGAATCAACTATAGGATTTAGATACCAGGATTTGGATTCAGTTTGTTAGATCTTTGCATGGATGTAATCAAATGCTTATGAATGCTTTATGATTTTCCTATATGGATACTTAGATCTTTGCATGGATTTTGAAATCTTGCACACCAATTCTACAATCTATAATCAATCCATGCCCTTTTGCCTATATGGCTACTTAGGTCATAACAAAAGAATATAAGATTTTGAATTCAAGGTTGAGAGGATTTTCTATTCAAAAAGTTTCTTCTCTTTGAGAATTTTCAACATAGTCAAACAATCAATCAAACTTATTTATTTATTTCACATTCCAAAATAAGGAGGATTTTGGGATGTGACATATTATCCTAGATTAGTCATTACAAATCACATTAATATAATGTGAGGTTGGAATGTTAGATATTGGAGTCAAATAGAGACGAGATAGTATGATTAAAATGATGTTAGAGGAACATTGTATTAAAGAAGTAGTATTTTCCTCTTTGGGAATACTAAGCACTTAAGGCGAAGTAGAATTTGATGTATACATCTATTGAAGTGATATTAGTGAAGGATGATTAAGGAAGAGTATGATTGGAGTTACAAGTAACCACTTGTTAGATTGGGGATTATCAACAGTAGAGTAGTGGATATAACCAAGTATAGATATGAAAAGATTATGAAAAGCTTTAGTGTCAAGCTCATTGGATTTACAAATGAATTTAGAAGAATAAAAGGTGGATAAGAATATCCTATAAAGCAAAGCTCATCATGTTAGTACATGATGATGGACATAGAGAAGTAATATATCTAGGAAAGGAATTCCTTAATCAGAAGTCTAGAATTATAAAGTTTGGAATATAGGAATCCTTGTTAAGCATTAAACCCTAAATATAATATCCACTTTCTATGGTTGATCTATCATCTTGTTTCCACAATGCTTTATAGGAATAATTTCCTATATTAAAACACTTAAGAACATCTTTATCATTTCTAATTATCATAACCATATGTGCTTAGGAGTTATCTTTACCAAATCCTTTTCATAAGACATTCCAGATAACATTATTCTGATCTCAAACATAAAGACAATATATTTAGCCATTAATCTTTATTCACATCAACAAAAGATTATAAGTAAAGTAAGAACCCTAAACCTTAGGGTGAGTAATTACAATTCAAAACTCTAAACTTATTAGTAAGTTCATCAACATCTCATAAATATTCTATCTATAATCATTAGACAAAGTCTTTCATTCATTTATCTAACCACTCATCCCATATGAGCATGGAATAAGTGGGGATCCAATATTATAAATCATCCTACCCTATATTATGTGATTAAATACATATAAATAAACCCTATGAATATTATTAAACATTTTAAAACTTAATTTCTCCAAATAAAAGTGAAAACAATATTATAGAAAAGAATATATATAAAGGAAATAAATAAAATATCACAATACATAATAAAAGTTCACAAATAGATTTTTAATAACTTTATTGTTGCTGCAAGTATTCAACAAATAAAATTCCAAAAAGAAAAGTTCAAACGAAATACAAAAATACAAACCTAAAAACAAATAGAAAATGAAAAAGAAATAGAACCAGGAAATAAAATAGGGGAAACATCAAATCTGGCCCACGGCCCACATTCTCAGGGAACTAACTGCCGCTCGCGTGCAACCGCAGCCACCAGCCGCTCACTTCGCTGTAGCCCACTCCGGCCCAGGACCAAATAACCCTTCGTCGCCGTTGTCTTCCTCGCAGCAGGAAGCAGGTAAATGGCTGGCCGATGTCGACCTCATGGCGATGCCCACTAGTTCCTATCGTATTCTGAAGGTGGTGATAAGACCGCAGCACTTGCATCCCCTCGTCCCTATCCGCACGACCTCTCTCTTCCTTCCTCTACCACATGAACGCGAACCCTAGCTCGCCAGAGTGGTTCGTCGTCACTGTCTGAGCCCTCCTTGAGACCAACTGAAGATGCAGCAAGCCCCGCCGTGGTGGACACTGTCTATGTGCGGAAGGAATTGAGCTAGGAGACCGTAATCGTGCGCATCCACCTTCTCTGACCGCCGCTCGCCGTCGACCATGGCAACGTTGTTCGAGCTCGCCTTTCCTCGCCATGGCCTCCACAAGCTTCCTGGTAAGCCACTGAGCCTCCCAGTGCCCTTACCTTCCTCGATTGCTTCCAGAATAGTACTCCCGACATGCGCCGCCCGTAGCCGCCGTTCAAAATCGCTGTCGTAGCTTCTCGGATAGCCAATAACTAGCGGCGCCGCCCATTTATATGTCACATCCCAAGATTTTCCAAATCTTGTAATGTGAAAAATAAATGAATAAAATAAAACTTTGTTGATTTTTAGAGTGAGAAGAAACTTTTTGAATTCAAATGGGAACCATCAAACCAATTTGGATCAAATAAATCCTAAAGGGATTTAAAAAGATAAACATTTAATAAAGGAAAATAAAATATTTTGGAATTACTATTTTGAATCTTTTAATAAAAAGATTTTGTTTTCAAAAGAAAAGGATAGATTTATAAATAAGGATTATTTTATAAGCCAAATTAAAACTTGGCCAAGTCTTTGAAATAAAATATTTCTATTTGTTAAAAATAGAAAATGTTTATTTAAAATAAATTATTAAGGTTTTAATATCCAAGTTTTATACATAAAGGTTTTACTATTTTAATTAACCATCAAAACTTATTTATTTAATTCAAATAAGTTTTCCAAGTATTTTATATTCTCAAATAAAACCTACTATTTTGGTTTTGTTATTGTTTTAGATTTCAAAATGGAGTTTTGAATAAATCAAAATTTATTTGATTTAATAACAATGGTCTATTTATTTAATTAATAATGGACCCTAAAATAAAAATATTATTTTGATCTTTGGACTTTGGTTTATGTTGTTAAACAGAACCAAATTCAATTGCATTGTTTGGTGAATGTTTGAATTGTTTTGAATGGTTGATTTGTTGTTTGAATTTCAAAACAGAAAATAGATTTGGAAAAAGAAAAACATTCAGGAAGAAAAAAAATAGAAGCAGCCCAAATTGCCAAATTTAACAGGCCCAACAGCGAGCCCACTCCCACTCTCTCACGCGAAACGTTTTCTTACTCCGCAACCCACCCACTCTGCGACTGACTGGTGGCCCCTCCTTCCCTCTCTCTTCCTCGCTGACGCCCAGACCCCACACAGCCAGCTCGTTCTCTTCTTCCTCGCGCAGACGACGCCGGCCGTTTCCTGCCGTTGATGCCGCGCTTAAATTCGCCTTAACGCCTTCGCCATTACTCGCTGCGACCACACACATTAAAGCGCCCACTCCTCCTCTCCATTTCCCCTCACGCGCCTCCCTCTCTCTGCCCCCAGGCTGCCCTGAATCGAACTCACAACGCCACTGCTCCGACCACCGTCCCAGACGATTCCCGCAAACCCACATCACCTCTTGCCTTCCCTAGCACACGAGCACACTCCCCACTCCCAGACGCTCCTCCCTGTACCGCCCATTCAATCGCGGGCGCTCCAGAACATCGGCAACCACTTTGACTGAGCGCCACCGTGTCTGCTACTCTCTCCGGCGACGTCTCCTGGTAAGTCCAGACCACCCCGCGCCTTCTCGTTCACGCGCGCGTCATCTCCTTGATCTTACGCGACTAACCATGCTTCTTGTTTGCCCTCTCGTGAACCGTAGCACCGTCCTCGACCACGACCCCGTGCAACCATCGCCAGACCCAACTCCGGTGAGCGATTCCTCCTGTTCCCGTGCTCCCCTTGCCAAGACGACTCCAAGTTGAGCTTCGGAGTCGCCCTGCGGTCATTGTAAGCATCTTCCCACCTTCCATTCCTTCAGATCGCCGCACATCCATCGACGCCGTCAGCCGCCACCGCCAGCGCCGCTGCGTTTTGGTCAAATGCGTAGGAGCCGTTAGATCTGAATTGGACGCATAAGATTAGAATCAAGTCGAAGGTGTATCGTAGGATCAGAGCCGCACAGATCTCTTTTAATCCAACGGCCTATATCTGTCGATCCACCCGAACCGGTACCAGCGAATAGGAAAGCGACGCGTGTCACCAGTTCTGTTTGAAAACAAAGTTTGAATCAGATTTATTTGCAAACTTGAAACCTTTGTAACTTTTGATCCACACGTCCAAAAATTTCAAACTTTATATCGTTGGAATCAGTGGAACAAACCCTAGTCAACCATACAATTTGTTTAGTAAATAGTATCTGTTAGATTGTTTGTTTTTGCAGAAACATTTGTATGCTTGTGTAGATTAGAAAAATTATTCAAAAATGTTTTTAAGGTTGAAACCTTTGCAAATTGGTTTGTTGTGAACTTACTGACCCTAGGAACCAACCCATGGTTTTGAAAATGGAATTGGTGAAGTTTGGTTTGGATTAATTAATTTAGCCCATTTCTAGCCAAATAAAAATAATGGTTTTGTGATGAAAATGTTTTTGGAGTAAAAACTTTGGGAAAATGATTTGGAACAAACCTACTGACCCTAAACACCAAGTTTTGAGAAACAACAACTTATTTTGTGAACAACTTAAAGTTGTTGCTTTGATAAAAATATTTTCCACCATATAAAATAATGATTGGATTTAAAAATGGTTAATGGATAAAACCCTTTTGCAAATGACTTTGCCACCTTGGAAAATGACCACTTTGGACTTTACAAAATTTAGATCCTAGTGGAAACCATCTTTGCAAATAAAACTATCTTATGCATGCTTGCATGCATGACTTAGTTTCCCTTGTTTTATGTGTGTGAATTGTTTGATTGATTATTGGTTTGGAATGCTAGTTGATATTGTGTTTGCTTGATTGATTGTAGTGAAGTTAGAAAAGTGTGAAACTAGCAAGATCAAGGAGTAAACCATCATTCCCTACCAAAAAGGCAAGTTACACTATCATCTAAAGTCCTACTATTTTCATTATACTTAGTGGATTTTGAAACATGCATGAAAAGAATTTCTATACTTAAGCTATGCTAAATCCTAATAGGATTCCCTATACATTCCTTAGTGAAAACAATGTAGTTGTTACATGCTTAGCCATGCTATATTTTGAAAAGAGTTACATGTTGAGATTTTATGAAGTTGAGAAAAGGACTTGTGTTTTTATATAATAAAACAAGGACTCAATGAACCACCTGGGTGGACAAGGACTTTGAGTTTTGGAGAAGGTGGCAACAAAAGGAACCATGTCTATGGCAATCTCTTTGTGTTGTGCTCCAAAAGAAAACCACCCAGGAAACTTAGAGATTGAACATGTTTCTCCAATTGTGTCTTTCGTGTGCAACCACATGCTATTTATGGCTCTGGCTTAGTCAACTACATTGGGAAGACCCATGCATTGTCTTCAGCTTACTAGACATGAGGACCTGGAATCCTACATGGGTACTGAAGACAAGCTAGCAATGGTGTATGGGAGGACCCTCTGGAAAGACTTCGTCACATTCTCAATCTGCCGGTACTCCATCTTGGTGAGCACCAATCCAGTGGCCACTGGTGGCAACAAGATGGGAGTGTGACATGTGGGTAAAGTGTACTACTTCTGCAGAAGATAATAAAATCTAAGTACTTAGCCGTGTCCCCGGTTATGGACAATACTGAGCAACTAAAGTTTGAAGCTATGGGAAATCTCGACATTCCAATTTCTAAAAGAAAACTTTCTAAGTGATAACAAAAGACTTGATGCACTTGGGGGTACCAAGGAGCTCAAGAGATTTTGATGAAAACTTGATGCACTTGGGGGTACCAAGGAGCTCAAGAGATTTTGATGAAAACTTGATGCACTTGGGGGTACCAAGGAGCTCAAGAGATTTTGATGAAAACTTGATGCACTTGGGGTTACCAAGGAGCTCAAGAGATTTTGATAAAACTTGATGCACTTGGGGGTACCAAGGAGCTCAAGGGATTTTTAACAAGGACTTGAATACTTGGGGATACCAAGTAGTTCAAAGGATTTTGATAAAGAGATTTGACAAAAGATCAAAACCATTTTGAAAAGATAGGATAAAGTAATGCTTTCTGCAAATGAGCCTTAAACTCTACTTAGCCAAAAATGCATGTAATGATAGGATCCACTTATAATCAACATAGTAGTGAAACTTGCCAATACAATTCAAATGTATTGACCCTTGTGGCTGTAACTTGTAATGTTGCAGGTTTGATTGATTTTAGTGAAGATTGATTGATTAGGATTACAAAGTCTACAACCAACATGCCTGCCTGTGGCACTTTGAAGATGAAGGACCCCATGACTATAGTTATTCCGCTGCAATGTAATGTAATAGCCAAATGAGCTATGTAAGATGTAATAAAATTATGTTATTCCTGGTTATAAAGTTATATATGACCTTTGTTTCTTTATATTACATCTTAACTGTGGATGCTAGCTATTGATCCAGGGACTAGCATTGTAAACATAGGGGACTCTACCTTATTTAAAGGTTGGGACCCTTACATTATCGTTTAGTGCGCACCCCTGCATGCTAGGCGTGTAGCCAGAAAGCCTCGCGCGTGCTAGCTTGCCGTGTCCGTGCTCGACTGGGGAGGATTCCGGCGAGGTGACGCCATCGCGACGTCAGGGTGATGTCACCCTTGACCGGGTCAGCCTTTGACTGGTCTTTGCTAAGGTGTCTTATGACGTGGCTCTGAGCCCCACCTGTCTGTGACTGGGGTAGATCCCCTCCGAGTTTAAAAAGGTTTAATGTCTATTTAGGAATAAGTAAAACATTATAAATCCAAATTTCAATATTCCAGAAATAAAATAAAATGATTAAATCTTGTAAATTTAATATCTCTTGTTTTATAAATCAAAAAAATACTTATAATATATGAAAATGTTGAGAAAAATAAAATCTACAAGTTAAAACTATTAGCAAATATTGTTATGATAACTATTTAAATAAATATTATTTAATAAAGGTTTTATAAGTAATAAAATTTTGATAATTCATATTTTAATAATAGTAGATGTTAAAAATATAAATAAAATACTAAAAATCTTAGAAAAATAAGAATTATACTTTAAAATTATAATTATACATTATTACTTCACTTAATTAAATATTTATTATCTATTAAGTATTTATAAAGTAATAAAACTTATTAAAA
The DNA here is from genome assembly GCA_023614405.1 of Avena insularis. Classification (NCBI taxonomy): domain Eukaryota; kingdom Viridiplantae; phylum Streptophyta; class Magnoliopsida; order Poales; family Poaceae; genus Avena; species Avena insularis. The sequence continues at coordinate 251,006,934 of CM042685.1, forward strand.
TCATATCTTATTATTTATAAATCACAAAAATAAATATAATATACCAAAATGATCACAAAAATAATACCTATATGCTAAGAACATAATATTCCATTTTGAGTTAAATAAAAGGCTAAACACTTTCCTAACTTGAATTTAAACCTATTTCATTATTTAATAATTCATAAAATGACAAACAAAAATTTGTTAATATTTCTTAAATTAACCAATTAAATATAATAAATAGTATTAATCTTAAATACTGACATTATGAAGTCAAAATGATTTAACACCATTTAAATACAATTTTTATTGAATGATCCTTCAACCATAAGTATAAATTATTTTATAAAAGAACACTTATTTAATATAAAATCTCTAAATAATAATTTGTAAAGAGATAAAAACCTATTCCTTTATATTAACCACAAGTTTATAAACAAATCAAAAACACTATAAGTGAGTTCATAATTAATAAATAATATTATTTACTTATTCACAAACATTAACCACACCCTTATTGGGAGATAAATCCCTTAATACATTTATAATGTAAAGAAACCACTACCAAATAAAACTAATACCATTCTCAAGTAACTCTAAGGAAAAAATATAAAGTAAACAAGATACAAGTATCATAAGTAATACACCCTAAGTCTATCTACATTCTTGAAGTTACTTATAGTTACCAAGCTTTATGTATAATGATAAAGACTTAAATATATGCTTTATAGTTAACTTTAGTTTATTATAATTAATTTATAAAGTATCTTAATACCAAACCAACCAAGTTAAAAACCAAGATAAATAAGTCTCAAATACTAATGCTGTCATTATTCAAATAGAGTAATTCTTTCTTACTTATAGACTATAACTAGATAGAACACCTCATCAGGTTAACTTAAAAGCTTAAATGCTTTTGCTTAGTTGAGTAAGATTTTCTTCAAATGTTATTCTTTTTGCCACTTCAAACATCAAATAAAAATTAATAATAATCACATTACATTAAGCTTTACTTATATACCTAGAATTGTTAACACCTAAGTTCATTATAAATATCATCACTTGAAAGGTAAAACTTGAAGATAAGATAATTCACATGTAAGCAGTCCTTGAGTAGCACGTCTCATTAGTATATCTTAATGTTGTATGCCGTTATGTTTACATGTTGTTTCACTCACACTCACAGGCCTTAATAAGAAGCACATGTGTGAAACTTAATCTAAAAGGGGAACACATTTTAACAAGAACCCTTTCTAGTTTCCAAACCCTAGATCAACGTTTATCCCGTGATTCGAGTTTACGAAATTGCATTACATTAATTATGCATAATAGCATCTTGCTTCTTTAAACATTAGTCCTTACCGGACCAATGATGCTGATTTCAGATGTTGGATCTTTTATATTATCTCGAAGACCGTGAGTGCATAATCTTGCAATCACAAAAGGCAAGTTCACACTTGCTCATGTCCTTTGATTATTTTCTATAAAGTATTTTACAAATCCAGTGTTGTCATCACCTGCATTTGAAAAAGGTCAGAAAACACTATTTTCATAATAATATGATTATAGGTTATTTACCATGAGGTAATAACCTACTATAAGAGTTCCGGTGGTAAAGGAACATATTATCTAGGACTTAACAACCAATATCACCAGTGATTCTTGCGTCGTATATTACGCGTTGACCATGAGATTTGGAATGGGACGAAGAAGTCAGTTGTATCTTTTCCCTCTCGCATGGAGCTGGATGTGCGGGTCATGGCTATTATCACTCATAGCATGCATATTATTTATGGTAATTCGTAGAGGATATGCAGCATATGGGTGGGAGCTCTCAACGTCCCACGATAGTTCCAGCATCTGAACGGTCTGTACTGCCATTGCCGTAATTCAATAGGTGGGCTGGCGTACACCAAAGAGACATGCGGGGTCGCGGAGAAGGCAGCGATTGGCTTGGGTCTTAGTCTGGGCCTCACACCAAGGAAGTGTGAACGGGATCGCGGCCCGGATGTGCAACAAAGCTAAGATCTCTCATGGGTAAAGTGATGCACCTCTACAGAGTGTAAGAACTGTAACTTGTTACTCCCTATTCCGGGAAGGAGCTGCGAACGCAGCGGGAAAGGAACTCCATGAAAGTTCTGGTAAACCCGTGAAGGCTGACGGACATAGCTTTTCAGAATAAAAGAAACCTTTGAAGAAATGTTTACGAAAACCTGCATTGCCTACGACCTACGGTCTGTGGCTGTATATATAGTGCATCAACCACTCCTTTTCTAGTGGACTTGCTGAGTACGCTCGTACTCAAAGTATCTTCTTAACCCTTGCTAGGTTCTAAAGCCAGTACCGACGATGACTACATCAAGCAATGCTCCAGGAATCATCATCAAAAGCTAAGTCAAGAAAGTCAACATATACATCAGCTCAAGTGAAGACGAAGTTGTTGATTAGATAAGAACAAAATCTCTAGCCATAGAACCTATTTCTGTAGTGTATTGCAATAGCAGCAATGCCAGACCATTATTTAAGATATTAGTCTCAATATTATTATAATTTGGAGTTGTTTATTTCTGATTCTTCTTTGTAAGAAGTTTCTTTCTCTCTCTTTAACCTAGAGTGTTCTCTGGATCTTGTGTAAAGAGTTGAGTTGTAACCTATAGTCATGTCTTGGACCCGCTGTGTTTCTGTTGTGCCATTCTGAGGGATGTAATACTAGTGAACGGTGTTTCATTGGAGTTATGTCTACGACTATAGTATACTACATCATGCAGTGGTATGCTGGGTCACCGCAACTCCCCTAGTGAAGACGTCCTTAGCCTTCCCCGCAACGGCGCCAGAAAAGTTGTTGATGGCGCTTAGTTGATGTTGGAACGCCTCGTTGGGAACCCCAAGAGCAAGGTGTGAAGCAGCACAGTAGCAAGTTTTACCTCAGTAAGAAACTGAGATTATCAAACCAGTAGGAGGAAGGAAACGCCACATAGGTGTTGCAAGCAACGCGGAGACCTGCACAACACAAACTTAAGACTTCCCCCCAAAGAATCAGTAAGGTTGTCAGGCTCACCGGTTTGTTGTAACAAAGGATTAAACGTATGGTGTGGAAGGTAATGGTTTGCAGTAAGTAACAGGTAAAAGTGGAAGATGTATGAATGGTAAAGATTGGACCGGGGTCCATAGTTCACTAGAGGTGCTCTCCTTAGATAAACAACATGGCATGAAGGGTAAGCAAATTACAGCAGGGCAATTGACAGGAACTGAGCAAGGCATAACAATGTAATACCAGACAAAAAGATCCTATGAGATTCGATTGGGCAATACAACAATATACATAGACCGCCATCCAACTTCATCTATGACTAGAAGTCCACCTTCAGGTTTTCATCCAAAACCCCTCTAGTATTAAGTTGCAAGCAACAGAAAACTTCTTTAAGCAAAGTGTGTAAGGTAAACAATCAACTTGTTCCATGAACAAGAGACCGTCGTTTTCTCCCTAGCAGCAGCAACACATCTACAACTGAAGAGATTTCTGTCACTTCCCTTGGAAAGTAGAGGCATGAACCCACTATCGAGCATAAATACCCCCTCTTGGAGTCACTAGCAACTACTTGGCCAAGATAGCTACTAACAACGGAGAACATGCAAGATCACAAACAACATAGACATGATAGAATCATAAAGACAAAACCATTTATCAATCTGACATAGTAATCTCAATATCTATGGGATCCCCGCAAACACAACATGCATGGTACAAATAGATTAAATCTTGATCATGAACGGAGCTCACAAGATCTATACATGAAAGCAGAAGGAGGAGATACAACCATCTAGCTACTACATGGACCCATAGTCCAAGGTGGAACTACTCACGCATCATAACGGAGAGAAGGCCTCCGGGATGATCTCCCCTCTGGCATGGTGCAGGGAAGAACTTCAGATCCCCCCGATCTAGGGACGACGGTGACGGCGGCTATAGAAGGTTTCGTGGATTTTTGATTGGGTACTTAGGTTTTCTGCATCAGGGGCTTCTTATAGGCGAAGAGGCGAGGCTGGGAGGCGGCCAGGGGCCCCACACCCTAGCCAGGCGTGGGGCAGGGCCCACCCGCACCTAGGAGGATCTGGCCGCCCTGGTTTGCGTCTCCGTCTCGTCTTCTAGATTCCTGTCCCCCACGGTAAAATATTGACTTTCGCTTTTGTCCCGTCCAATTCCGAGAATATTGATTTTCTGCCTTTCTGGAACCAAAAACAGAAGAAAACAAGCAACTGGCACTATGGAAACTTGTTAATAGGTTAGTTCCAGAAAAGATATAAAACACCTCAAAGTGTAGACAAAGCAAAGCAAAGTAGATACTAAACAATCATGGAGCATCAAAAATTATAAATACGTTTCCGACGTATCAGCTTGTTACACCACCACCATATACACATGCTACACACACTGCTACTACTGATGAATCTGAAATTGATTCTGATACTCATGATGTTATTCTATTGTACTTGATGCATGTGGTTCATTAGGTCCTTTCCTAGATGCTACTATTGCTAGAACTATTTTGGGAAGCACCAAAACTCCTAGTGAAGACACTATTACACATGTTAGCTCACCTGAGTCTAGAGAGAGATATGATAATAATGATGATTACATTGAGTTGACTGATGAATTTTTTGAAGAGTGTCAAAACACACACGGTGCTAGTGCTATTAGGAGTCTCCTTGAGAGACGTACTATTATACCTAAATTGTCTCCTCATGCTAAGTTTGCAACTTCTCACATAGACATTAAAGATAAAGATTATGATTTCTCTCCTGATTTGTCCAATAGAAACATTATTGAGAAAGAACCTTTTTGTGGGACTGAGAATGAAAGGGTTGTGGCACATATGAATGAGATTTCCACTATGAGTTCCTTATTCTCTGATGATGTTAAGATGCGCAAGTACTTTGTTACTAAAATCTTCCCTTTTTCACTAAAAGGAGAAGCTAAAGCTTGGTTTAATAGATTACCTCCTAGATCCATTGATAGCCCTGATTGCTTGATTGCTACTTTATTTCAGAAATATTTTCCTCCTAGTGCTAGACATGCTGCTTTGCAGAAACTTTTTGATTTTAAGCAGGGAGAATAGGAGAAATTGCCTGAGTCATGGACAAGGTTCTGTGCCTTGATTCATGCACATCCTGGATGTCCATTACCAAAAAATGAGATTCTTGATATTTATTATAATGGACTAACTGATGATTCTAGGACATACCTAGATAGTTTTGCTGATTGTTCTTTCAGGAAAAGAACTCATGCAGAAGCTGAAGAATTAATGGCTAAAATAAGCAAGAATTATGATGATTGGACTTCAACTGAGCTAATTACACCTAAGCCTACTACACCTGAACCAATTGTGCTTGAACCAACTCCAATGCCAACACCAAAGAAGAGGGGAGTGATTGCATTAAATGATGAAGTGATGAAAGAAGCTAAGAAATGTCTTAAGGAGAAGGGTATTAGATCTGAAGATGTGAAGAATTTACCTCCTATAGAAGAATTATGTAAGCAAATTCCCCACTCATCCACTATTGAGGTACACTCTCTCCAACACTTTGATGAATGTTATATTCCCTATGGTAAACCTCCTGATCAATGCTTAGAGGAACTTGACATTTTTATTGTTAAACAAGGTAATTTTAATAAACAAGTTCATAATCATTTACTGGAAAACTCTAGAGATATTAATGAGTTGAAAGATATTATGGAAAGTACTTCTAATGATGTTAAAATGCTTTGTAAACACTTCCAAATGGTTCAAACCTAAATTGATCAACTTGCTAAGGTACAAAAAGATATGCTAGTTAATGCTCTAGGAGTGGTGCGGCCACTCAAGATCCTTTATACCCTGAAGGACACCCTAAAAGAATTGAGCAGGATTCTCAACAAGCTGGAAATAGTGGTAGTCCTCATAAGAGAAAGAAAAATAAACATAAAACAGTTGAGGAACCTCTTGAACCTGCTGTAGATCCTAATAGTATATCTATCTCTGATGCTGAAACTGAAAGTGGTGATAAAAATGATGCTCCTCATAATTAAGAAATTGAATAAGAACCTGAGATTCACACTAAGAACACTAGGTACACAAAGGAATATTTTATTTCTAATAAACATGGTAGTGAAGAGAGAACCTTGGGTGCAGAAACCAATGCCTTTTCCTAATAAGGAACACAAGTCAAAGGAGGAAGAACACTATAACAAGTTTTGTGAGTGGATGAAACCTTTGTTCTTGAAAATTCCTTTGACTGATTCTATTAAGTTGTCGCCTTATTCAAAGTATATCAAGGATACCGTCTCCAATAAAAGGAAGATTCCTAATGAGGAAATTTCTACTTTACTTGCTAATTATTCCTTCAATGGCAAGGTTCCAAAGAAACTTGGTGATACATGTATTCCAACTATTCCTTGCTCTATTAAGAATAATTATGTTAGACCTGCTTTGTGTGATTTGGGAGCTGGAGTTAGTGTTATGCCTTTTTCTCTATACAAGAGACTCCATCTACAAAATTGATACCAACTGATATATCTTTGCAAATGGCTAATAAGTCTACTACTATTCATGTTGGTATATGTGAGGATGTTCATGTTCAAGTGGCTCATAATTGCTTGGTTTTAACGGATTTTGTTGTGCTTGAGATGCCTGAAGATGATAATATGTCCATTATTCTTGGGAGACCTTTTATTAATACTGCAGGTGTTGTCATCAATTGTAATCAAGGAAAAGTAAGTTTTAATATTAATGACAAAGATCATACTGAGAAAGTAGTCTCTTTGCCTGCACCTGCTTTGTTTAACTTTGTTAACAGGCAAGGATGGTCACTCACGGAGGAAGAACTTGACACATATGTGGCGCAGCTCTCTAGCAAGAGGAGAATGTTGGAGAGGGTGCTGAAGATGATTTGGTTCAGCCCTCCAACATGGGGGAGTCTTCATACCAGCAACTCTCCTATGATTGGAGCGCGCATTCTTCTTCATTGCGAGGGCCTGATTATGATCATTCCTACGATGATCCACTAGCTTGGGGTTACTACCCGTGCTATTGAGCCCCTGACGATGGCTCAGCTGATTGTTGAGCTTCGTTGGGAGACCCCAAGAGGAAGGTATGATGAGCATAGCAGCAAGTTTTTCCCTTAGTAAGAAACCAAGGTTATCGAACCAGTAGGAGGAAGGAAACGACTCAAAGGTGTTGCTAGCAACACCTAACCTGCACAACACAAACTCAAGACTTTGCCCCAACGAACAGTGAGTTTGTCAATCTCACCGGTTTGCTGAAAACAAAGGATTAACTGTATGGTGTGGAAGGTAATAGTGGTTTGCAGAAAGTAATCAATAATAGTGGAAGATGTATCAATGGTAAAGATTGTACCGGGGTCCATAGTTCACTAGAGGTGTTCTCCTTAAGATAAACAAACATGGCATGCTAGGTAAACAAATTACAGCAGGGCAATTGACAGGACTGAGCAAGGCATAATAATGCAATATTATACGTCGGAAACATATCTATAATTTTTGATGCTCCATGCTTGTTTAGTATCTACTTTTCTTTGCTTGTCTACACTTTGAGGTGATTTTTACATGTTTTCTGGTACTAACGTACTAACAAGTTGCAAAAGTGCCAGATGCCTGTTTTCTGCTGTTTTGGTTTCAGAAAAGCTAGTAAAGAAATATTCTTGGAATTGGACGGGACAAACGTCAAAGTCAATTACTTTTCATGGGGAACAAGAAGTCCAGAGGGGAGACGAGGAAGCGGTCCAGGGCAGCCAGACCCCCCCAGGCGCGGCCAGGGGTGGGCCCGCGCCTGGATAGTGTTTGGCCCCCCTTGTCGCCTCCTCGGCCTCCCCCTTCGCCCATAAGATGACCCCAATGCAGAAACCCTAAGCACTCGATCAAATCTCCACGAAACCGTCTGTAGCTGCTGCCACCATCGTCCCTAGATCTGGGGGATCTGAAGTTCTTCCCGACACCCTGTCGGAGGGGAGATTATCCCGGAGGCCTTTTCTATGGTATGATGCATGAGTAGTTCCACCATGGACTATGGGTCCATGTAGTAGCTAGATGGTTGTATCTCCTCCTTTATGCTTTCATGTATAGATCTTGTGAGCTCCATTCATGATCAAGATCTAATCTATTTGTAATCATGCATGTTGTGTTTGCGGGGATCCGATGGATATTGAGATTATTATGTTTGTTTGATTAATGGTTTTGTCTTTATGATTCTATCATGTCTGTGTTGTTTGTGATCTTGCATGCTCTCCGTTGTTAGTAGCTATCTTGGCCAAGTAGTTGCTAGTGACTCCAAGAGGGGGTATTTATGCTCGATAGTGGGTTCATGCCTCTAGTTTCCAAGGGAAGTGACAATAATCTCTTCGGTTGTAGATGTGTTGTTGCTACTAGGGAGTAAACAACAGTCTCTTGTTCATGGAACATGTGGACTGTTTACCTCACACACTTTGCTTAAAGCAGTTGTCTATTGCTTGCAACTTAATACAAGAGGGGGTTTGGATGATAACCTGAAGGTGGACTTCTAGTCATAGATGAAGTTGGATGGCGGTCTATGTATCTTGTTGTATTGTCCAATCAAATCTCTTAGGATCTTTCTGACTAGTAATTGCATTGTTATGCCTTGATCAGTTCCTGTCAATTGCCCTGCTGTAATTTGTTTACCCTTCATGCCATGTTGTTTATCTAAGGAGAGCACCTCTAGTGAACTATGGACACCGGTCCAATATTTACCATTGATACATCTTCCATTGTTACTTCTTTACTTGCTGCAAACCATTACCTTCCACACCATACGTTTAATCCTTTGTACAGCAAACCGGTAAGCTTGACAACCTCATTGATTCGTTGGGGCAAAGTCTTGAGTTTGTGTTGTGCAGGTCTCCGCGTTGCTTGCAACACATGTTTGACGTTTCCTTCCTCCTTCTGGTTCGATAACCTCGGTCTCAACTGAGGGAAAACTTGCTGCATGCTCTTCACACCCTACGCTTGGGGTTACCAACGAGGTGCCACGTCGAGCATCATCAAGGCTTTTCTGGCGCCATTTCTGGGGAGGCTAAGGACGTCTTCACAAGGGGAGTCCTTCACTTCCTTTCTCTTTACTTTGTTTTTTAGTTTGCTTTGTTTCTTTTGCTTGGTTTTGTTTGCCTCTCTCCAAAAAACCCAAAAAATTAGTCTAGGTTGGTTTGCTTGCTTTATTCAAAAACACAAAAAAATAGTTCATACTCTAGTTGCTGGTCTGTTGTTGCCTTGCTTGGTCATGCTTTCTATCAATGGATGGTTTCTTTGAAACTAGTGATTATTGGCAAGGTGGGTTCACGGAAGAACAAAAGTATTATTATAAGGAACACTGTTTGTCACAAAAAAGGAAACACTTATGGGAACAAATTGATAAGTTGAATACTATTAGTAGAGACGTGTGCTCTACTTATAATGTTACTTATTGCTTTGATAAAGCTTGTTGCTGCAGGAGGTATAAACAACTACCCTTTCAATGTGAGTATAATGATAATGTTACCATATCTTCTTATGTTAAGGGAAATTATGACTTTTATGATGTGGAACAAATTGAAGGATTTATTGCTTTCAAGGGTGCATTTGAACTTGCTAGCTTGCTTGAAAATACTGATGATGCACCTTATGAATATGAGGTTTATGATATAATTAAATTTTGATTTGATAATTACAAGGATATTATTGAATATTTTAATAGATTCTTTCCAGAAATGGAAGAGATCAATGCCTTGCAGGAGCCTATGGAAGAAGAAATTGTTGAAATTGGAAGCTCATTAGATGAAAAAGAGGAGGAGAGTGATGAACAAAAGAAGGAAGAATGGATCTACCCATGCCTACCTTCTAATGAGAGTAACTCTTTACCTCTTATATTATTTGATTATCCCCCATGCTCACCAAAGGAGGAGGAATCTTATGTTCCTATGGATCCTTTTGAAATATCTACTTCGCGTAAAACCTGTGAAGGTTTTAATCCCACTATTTTTGAGCTTGATAGAGATTATGTGTTTGTAGATCATGAAAATCATGCTTTATGTGATAGTTATATTGTTGAGTTTATTCATGATGCTACTAAAAATTATTATGAGAGAGGAAAGTATGGTTGTAGAAGTTTTCATGATACTAAAACACCTCTCTATGTGCTGAAAGTTTTGAAGTTGCTATCGTTTCATATTCCTATGCCCGTCACTTTGTTCTTTGTGAATTTATTTGCATACAAGATTCTTATGCATAGGAAGTGGGTTAGACTTAAATGTGTTCTGAATTTTCTTCTTGATGCTCTCTTTTAATTCAATTCATATTCTTATGTGAGCATCTTCTCAAACTATCAAGCCTAACTTAAAGGCGTTAAAGAAAAGAACTTGTTGGGAGATAACCCAAGAGTTTCCTTGAGTCTTGGAAGTTATTACTTCAGTAATGACCTCTCCTTATCCTTTTTGTTAGATTTTTGTGCCAAGAATGACCTCTAATTAGAGGGAAGTAAGATTTGGGGAGTTGTCCCGAAACAGATTTCTGTCCTCAACCAAAAAAATCGTGAGGACTCTCTAAACTCGTATTGAGCTCAAAATTTACGAATAAATCCCCCAGTCTGTTAGCTAACTTTTGTTATAGTTCAACACTTTTTGATTTGAGCAACATAAGATGTTTGAAAAAATCGGTTTCTACCTGCTGGTTTGTTTTGATAGATTTCTGCCATTATTTGCATTTGCTTCTTATTGATTCCTTTTTGAGTTCTCTTTAGGTGAATTAAGATTTTTGAAGGAGTTACTATAGTAGCTTGTGTTTTTAGTGAAAAGCCTTGTTGTTCCAAAGCTTTGCCAGAGGTTTAATATCTTTTGAATACACTAATGTTGCTAATGAAGATTGTGTGAAGTTTTGTATAAAGGAAAAATTTCAGATGTAGAGAGAGAATGATGCAATGAGATGAAGAATGGACAAAAGCTCAAGCTTTGGGATGCCACCATGGTGTCACCCCAAGAAATATCCAAGCTTGGGGATGCCACCTTGGGCATCCGCTTCTTCATCAATAAAAAGCTCAGGTCTGTCTAGACACTTTGTTTTTATTGTTTCATGCACAGTTCTATTGTTCTTGGAGCGTCTTAGTTTTCGTTTGCTTTGCTTAGCTTGTTTAGTTTTCTTGATTATTTTGGACCCCCATTCTCGCTGTGTTGTTTTGCAAATAAGTTTGCTTGGTGTTGAAAAGAAGTAGTAAGTTCTTGCTTGAAGTGCAAGAGGAGCTTGCATTGACTGTGACTTAGACTTTAGCATGACATGCTAGGTGTTGTTTTAACCTTATGCTTAGTGATTATTGTCGTAGCATGTCTTGTTTCAAACAATTGGGATTGCTTAGTGTTCCTTGAAGAAATTATGCGTTGTTTTAGCATGCAAAAGCATAGTATTGTGGTATTCTCCTTTGATGCTTTGCTTGGGTTGACTTGGCACATGCTCACACCATGTTATGACTATGACAAGTCACCATTAGCCTCTATGATCATTCAGTCCTTGACTTAAAGTACCACTCTTTTCTTTGATTAGTATGCTTTGTTGCACTGCATGATTATGACCATTATGCTCTCTTAGTTGGTTGCTCCCAGTCTTTTGCTAGCCTCCACTTGCATGAGTAAGTTCTACTCGTGCTTCCAACTCCCAAGAAATCAAGTTATTCCAAAGTGTCCACTATAAACTCCTATGCATGGTGTGTTACACCATTCCAAGTATATTCTTGTTTTCAACTATCTTCCAATTAAAAACTATTTTGTTATGTGAAAACTTAGTGATTAAAGCCCTCACGAACTTGATGACACACTTTATATTCTTTGCCCCTAATAAACTTGAACCATTGTGACAACTTTGGTGTATGTGCTTGCACTTATAAGTTGGAATTACCAGAACCGTGCTGTCACGGGGAACGTTTTCAACATTGCACTTGTACTTTGTACTCAGTTGATATCATGCTCTTTTGTCTATGGATGTCACCAGTGTGAAATAAAGAGGGAACTTGTAATACCATGGAGTTTGTATCCTGTGTTAGAGAAACGCCTGGGCCGCTAGCCTAAGCCATGCCTAATCATGGTGGAAACCTGCAGCATCACCATAATGAGCTATCTTTGAAGCATCCTCAATAAAAAGCTATGCATATGGTAAATAAAAATATTGTTGAGATGCTCAATGTCTACTTGCCTTGTCATTTTGGTTATGGGAAAGATCCTGTACCATGTGCAAGGGGTACCCCGTTGGCGGTTCTCAATGATATGCAAATACTTACAATGACAAGAACTTACCTGGACCCAAAGTTGAGTATGCATGAGGTGTGGCCCTCATATTCAAGGGACTTGAGATTGCCAACTTATACTTCATCAAGCATATACTCCATCTTTGCCACTTTAACCTTAACCACTTCAAGATGCTTATGATAGGGGCAATGAGGGATGAAAGCTAACAAGTACCATAATTTTTGGAAGCTCTTTTTGAAACTTGTAATCCCTGCTTCCTTTACAAAACAGGCCTTTCTTCCACCATTATTGAGTCTCCACCTTCTACCTTTAGGCACCATTAAGAGAGCATAGTTGTCATTCTGTGTGAAGTGTTCCAAAGCTTATTGATTGATGCATATTGTGCTATTACTTGTTCTTGTGCTATTTGTTTCTAGTAACCCTTGTGAACTTTGAAGGTGTCCTATGCATCTATATTGCTACTCTATGAGGGACAAGCTGATTGCCACTATGCTATGTTTTCTGTATGTGAAACAAACAAACGTTTTTCAATGCATGTTATTCATGATCTTTGTTTGTAGCTTGTCATGTTGCATGCATAGTTACTATGTCCTATTGCTAGAACTCCATCTTTCATGCACATGCTTAGAGTTCTTTGATCCCAGCTTTCAATGCTTGCAAATGGTTGGATCTTTATTATGAGGGTGCATGTCACCTAAAAAATTATTCTCTTATCACTTACCTACTCGAGGACGAGAAGGAGTTAAGCTTGGGGATGTTGATACGCCGGAAATGTATCTATAATTTTTGATGCTCCATGCTTGTTTAGTATCTACTTTGCTTTGCTTGTCTACAATTTGAACTTCTTTTTACATGTTTTCTAGTATTAACCTACTAACAAGTTCCAACAATGCCAGATTCCTGTTTTCTGATGTTTTTGGTTTCAGAAAAGCTAGTAAAGATATATTCTCGGAATTGGACGGGACAAATGTCAAAGTCAATTACTTTCTGTGGGGAACAAGAAGTCCAGAGGGGAGACGAGGAAGCGGGCCAGGGCAGCCAGACCCCCCCCCCCAGGCGCGGCCAGGGTGGAACCATGCCTGGCTAGGGTTTGGCCCCCCTGGTCTCCTCCTCGGCCTCCCCTTCACCTATAAGAAGCCCCCGATGCAGAAACCCTAAGAACCCGATCAAATCTCCACGAAAACGTCTGTAGCCGCCGCCACCATTGTCCCTAGATCAGGGGGATCTGAAGTTCTTCCCGACACCCTGTCGGAGGGGAGATCATCCCGGAGGCCTTCTCTCTGGTATGATGCGTGAGTAGTTCCACCTTGTACTATGGGTCCATGTAGTAGCTAGATGGTTGTATCTCCTCCTTTGTGCTTTCATGTATAGATCTTGTGAGCTCCGTTCATGATCAAGATCTAATCTATTTGTAATCATGCATGTTGTGTTTGCAGGGATCCGATAGATATTGAGATTATTATGTTGGTTTGATTAACGGTTTTGTCTTTATGATTCTATCATGTCTGTGTTGTTTGTGATCTTGCATGCTCTCCGTTATTAGTAGCTATCTTGGCCAAGTAGTTGCTAGTGACTCCAAGAGGGGGTATTTATGCTCGATAGTGGCTTCATGCCTCTAGTTTCCAAGGGAAGTGGCATTAATCTCTTCGGTTGTAGATGTGCTGTTGCTACTAGGGAGAAAACAACGGTCTCTTGCTCATGGAACATGTGGACTGTTTATCTTACACACTTTGCTTAAATAAGTTGTTTGTTGCTTGCAACTTAATACTGGGGGGTTCAGATGATAACCTGAAGGTGGACTTCTAGTCATAGATGCAGTTGGATGGCGGTCTATGTATCATGTTGTATTGCCCAATCGAATCTAATAGGATATTTTGGACTACAAATTGCATTGTTATGCCTTGCTAAGTTCCTGTCAATTGCCCTGCTGTAATTTGTTTACCCTTCATGCCATGTAGTTTATCTAAGGAGAGCACCTCTAGTGAACTATGGACCCCAGTCCAATCTTTACCATTGATACATCTTCCACTGTTACTTGTTTACGTGCTGTAAACCATTACCTTCCACACCATACGTTTAATCCTTTGTTACAACAAACCGGTGAGCTTGATAACCTCACTGATTCGTTGGGGTAAAGTCTTGAGTTTGTGTTGTGCAGGTCTCCGCGTTGCTTGCAACACCTGTGTGACGTTTCCTTCCTCCTTCTGGTTCGATAACCTCGGTCTCAACTGAGGCTACAAACAAAGATCATGAATAACATGCATTGAAAAACGTTTGTTTGTTTCACATAAAAAATAGCATAGTGTCAATTAGCTTGTCCCTCATAGAGTAGCAATATATATGCATAGGACACCTTCAAAGTTCACAAGGGTGACTAGAAACAAATAGCACAAGAACAAGTAATATCACAATATGCATCAATCAATAAGCTTTGGAACACTTCACACAGAATGACAACTATGCTCTCTTAATGGTCCCTAAAGGTAGAAGGTGGAGACTCAATAGTGGTGGAAGAATGGCCCTTTTTTTGTAAAGGAAGCAGGGATTACAAGTTTCAAAAGAGCTTCCAAAAATTATGGTACTTGTTAGCTTTCAGCCCTCATTGCCCCTATCATAAGCATCTTGAAGTGTTTAAGGTTTAAGTGGCAAAGATGGAGTATATGCTTGACAAAGTATAAGTTGGCAATCTCAAGTCCCTTGAATACGAGGGCCACACCTCATGCATACTCAACTTTGGGCCCAAGTAAGTTCTTGTCATTGTAAGTATTTGCATATCATTGAGAACCGCCAACGGGGTACCCCTTGCACATGGTATAGGAGCTTTCCCATAACCAAAATAACAAGGAAAGCAGACAATGATCATCTCAGCAATCTTTTTATTTACCATATGCATAGCTTTTTATTGAGGATGCTTCATAGATAGCTCATTATGGTGATGTTGCAAGTTTCCACCATGATTAGGCATGGCTTAGGCTAGCGGCCCAGGCGTTTCTCTAACACAGGATACAAACTCCATGGACTTACAAGTTCCCTCTTTATTTCACACCGGTGACATCCATAGACAAAAGAGCATGATATCAACCGAGTACAAAGTACAAGTGCAATGTTGAAAACGTTCCCCGTGACAGCACGATTTTGCTAATTACAACTTATAAGTGCACGCATATATAACAAAGTTGTCACAATGGTTCAAGTTTATTAGGGGCAAAGAATATAAAGTGTGCCATCAAGTTTGTGAGGGCTTTAATTACTAAGTTTTCACATAACAAAATAGTTATTAATTGGAAGATAGTTGAAAACATGAATATACTTGGAATGGTGTAACACACCATGCATAGGAGTTTATAGTAGACACTTTGGAAAAACTTGGTTTCTTGGGAGTTGGAAGCATGAGTGGAACTTACTCATACAAGTGGAGGCTAGCAAAAGACTGGGAGCAAACAACTAAGAGAGCATAATGGCCATAATCATGCAGTGCAACAAAGCATACTAATCAAAGCAAAGAATGGTACCACAAGTCAAGGAATAAATGATCATAGAGGCTAATGGTGACTTTTCATAGTCATAACATGGTGTGAGCATGTCAACCCAAGCAAAGCATCAAAGGAGAATACCACAATACTGTGCTTTTGCATGCTAAAACAATGCATAATTTCTTCAAGGCACACTAAGCAATCCCAATTGTTTGGAACAAGACATGCTACCGCAATAATCACTAAGCATAAGGTCAAAACAACACCTAGCATGTCATGCTAAAGTCTAAGTCACAGTCAATGCAAGATCCTCTTGCACTTCAAGCAAGAACTTACTACTCCTTTCCAACACCAAGCAACTTATTTGCAAAACAACACAGCTAGACCGGGGGTCCAAACTTCTTTATTCAAGCAAACTAAACAACCTAAGCAAAGCAAATGAAAACTAAGACGCTCCAAGAGCAAGGTGTGATGAGCACAGTAGCAAGTTTCCCTCAGTAGAGACCGAGGTTATCGAACCTGGAGGAGGAAGGAAACGTCTCAAAGGTGTTGCAAGCAACGTGGAGACCTGCAGAACACAAACTCAAGACTTTGTCCCAACGAATCAGTGAGGTTGTCAAGATCACCGGTTTGTTGTAACAAAGGATTAAACATATGGTGTGAAAGGTAATGGTTTGCAGCAGGTAAACAAGAGGATGTATCAATGGTAAAGATTGGACCGGGGTCCATAGTTCACTAGAGGTGCTCTCCTTAGATAAACAACATGGCATGAAGGGTAAACAAATTACATGAGGCAATTGGCAGAGGCGAGCAAGGCATAACAATGCAATTACTAGTCAGAAAGATCCTATGAGATTCGATTGAATAATACAACAAGATACATAGACCGCCATCCAACTGCATTTATGACTAGAAGTCCAACTTCAGGTTATCATACAAACCCCCTCCAGTATTAAGTTGCAAGCAACAGACAACTGCTTTAAGCAAAGTGTGTAAGGTAAACAGTCCACATGTTCCATGAACAAGATACCGTTGTTTTCTCCCTAGTATCAACAACACATCTACAACCAAAGAGATTATTGTCACTCCCCTTGGAAACAAGAGGCATGAACCCACTATCGAGCATAAATACCCCCTCTTAGAGTCACTAGAAACTACTTGGCCAAGATAGCTACTAACAACGGAGAGCATGCAAGATCACAAACAATACAGACATGATAGAATCATAAAGATAAAACCATTAATCAAACCAACATAATAATCTCAATATCCATCGGATCCCCGCAAACACAACATGCATGATTATAAATAGATTAGATCTTGATCATGAACGGAGATCACAAGATCTAGACATGAAAGCACAAAGGAGGAGATACAACCATCTAGCTACTACATGGACCCATAATCCAAGGTGGAACTACTCACGCATCATACCGGAGAGAAGGCCTGTGGGATGATCTCCCCTCTGGTAGGGTGCCGGGAAGAACTTCAGACCCCCCGATCTAGGGACGATGGTGGCGGCGGCTATAGAAGGTTTCATGGAGATTTGATCGGGTGCTTAGGGTTTCTGCATCACGGGATTCTTATAGGCGAAGGGGGAGGCCGAGGCGGCGGCCAAGGGACCCACACTGGCCGCCCTGGTCGGCCTCTCCGGCTCCCCTCTAGAGTTCTTGTTCCCCACGGAAAGTAACTGACTTTGACGTTTGTCCCGTCCAATTCCGAGAATATTTCTTTACTAACTTTTCTGAAACCAAAAATAGCAGAAAACATGCATATGGCACTGTTGAAACTTTTTAGTAGGTTAGTACCAGAAAACATGTAAAAAGCACCTCAAAGTGTAGACAAGTAAAGCAAAGTAGATACTAAACAAGCATGTAGCATCAAAAATTATAGATACGTTTCCAACGTATCAAGTACCATACTTTCAGCATTTGGAAGCCTTTCAAACTTTTCAAAACCTTTTCACTTCCTTGTTGAGTCACCACTTATTCTATGAGCACCTTCTTGAGAGCATAGTTGCTATTCTTAGTGTAATGTGCTTGTCTCAAAACTTGGTTAATTATGTCATAGCTTTGATGCTTGTATCTCTGATATATTTACTTCTAGTCTTCACTTGAACTTCAGAGGTGCCTTGGCATTCATGTTGTGCTCCACCGTCAAAGGCAAGCGGGATACCACTCTATCATACCATCTTATGAGCATTGCAATGTTGCTTATGTTTATGTTTCATGCTACTTATTATTATTGAGTCGGAATCCCTTCATAGCTTGTAATGACTATTAAGTAGACTTATTAGTTGCATACTCCTTATTATGAATTGTCTAAGTATCTACTCATGTGCTGAGAATATATACATTACATGAAGCAAATGTGTTCGTGAAAGTTCTTTTATCACACTGATTTTTTAACTGAATTGCTTGAGGACAAGCAATAACCTAAGCTTGGGGGGAGTTGATATGTCCAAAACTTATCTACTTTCCCGAACACTTCTGCTATTGTTTCTCCTCTAAAATTGTGTGATTTGGATACAACTAACACGGACTGACGCTGTTTTCAGCAGAATTACCTTGGTGTTTAGTTTTTGTGCAAAAAATCAATTATCAGGAAAAATCCGGGAAAATATGCCAAAAATCCTATTTCACCAGAAGACTCACGGAGCCAGTAGACGAGACGGAGGAGGGCCATGAGGGGCCCACACCCCCTGGCCGCGTGGGCCAGCCCAAGCCGCGCCTGGGAGGGGTGTGGCCACCTCGGGAACCACCTCGGCCTCCCTCTTCTCCTATAAGAAGCCTCCTGACCTAAAAACCGAGGGGGGTTCGACGTTTTTCCAGAAAGAGTTCAGCTGCGCCGCCACCACCAGAAACCGTGATTCGGAACCAGAAACTCCGTTCTCGCACCCTGCCGGGACGGGGAATTTGGAGGGGATCATCACCATCATCATCACCGACGCCTCTCCATCAACCATCCATGTTTCCCCCATCCATGAGTGAGTAATCCCCCGCTGTAGGCTATGGAGATGGTAGGGATTGGATGATTTCTATCATGTAATCGAATAAGATTGTTAGGTCATGGTGCCTAGTATCTCTATTAGTGCTATTTGACTTTGTTGCATCTTGTTGTGCTTAATGCTTGTCACTAGGACCCGAGTGCCATGATCTCAGATCTAAACTTGTTATTGATTCATGATGATAGTATTGTTTATGATCTTAACTGCAAGTTGTGTACACATATCATTGTCCGGAACCAAAGGCCCCGAAATGACAGAAATTGGGACAACCTAAGGGGATGGCTGTGATATGAGGATCACAGGTGTTCACGGAGTGTTAATGCTTTGCTCCGGTACTCTATTAAAAGGAGTACCTTAATTGCCAGTAGATTCCCTTGAGGCCTCGCTGCAACGGGCTAGCAGGACAAAAGATATTGTGCAAGTTCTCATTGCGAGCACATATGACTATATATGGAACACATGCCTATGATTGTTTAATATATGGATGCTCTATCTTATTTATCTGCCATTGCCCTAGATATTGAAGTTATATGAATAGTCTCGTCCATGCAACGCCCGTCCATCCATCCCTATGCCTACCGCATTCATATCCTACTGTTTGGTATTATTGTTACTACTGCCTTTGTTTTACTGCTGTTGTTACTTTGCTATTGCTACTACAAAATTGTTGCTACTGATAAACTGCTGCGAGCAAGACTATTTCCAGGTGCAGCTGAATTTACAACTTAGTTGTTAAGGCTTATAAGTATTCTTTGGCTCCCCTTGCGTCGAATCAATAAATTGGGTAATACTACCCTCGAAGACTGTTGCGATCCCCTATACTTGTGGGTCATCACTCGTGTCGGTGTGGATGAAGTTGAACCGACATGTCGATCACTGGAGCTTGACATCCGTGCAGGTGAAGGGGAGAAAACACTGGGAGAAGTGGAGGGTGGGATCATTCTTTGGAAAAAGCAGCACATCGTGTTTCCAGGCTGGGCGCCAAGGCAATCTTCTCCTCCGAGAACAAATCCATCACCTCCGAGGCCACCATCACCTCCAAGTCAACCGTCTCCACCGAGAAACAATAGCCCATCCCTCCCTGAGAGGGACCACAACGCGAGTGCATCTCCTTATCCGACGCCTCCACCTCTGCCCACTGAATCAAAGGGAAGAAAGCGGAAGAATAGCACCACTACGTCGAGGGATAACCGACGCCGAAAACGACAAGAGCCCTTCCCAAGAGTATCGCCGTCTCCTCCCAAGTTAGCTTATCACCGGACTGAGGAAAGCATGATGATCCTGGTAAGTAGTACGAGTGCTAGTTACTCGCATCTCTTCAATTATAGTCTCCATACAAGTATCCATGTAATATAATAATCTTCGTATAAATCAAATAGACGAGCTCTAGTCTCGGTTAGCGCTCGTATATCAAGTTGTGTATATATGTCTGTATGTAACCGTGAGAGAAATGATATTATATATGCATCAACGTATACAACATGTAGTAGCGTAGAATAATATGTATATGAAAACTTGTTTAAAATGAAAACATAAAATGAAAAGTAATTAAACAATAAAAAAGAAAAAAAGAAAACCCTAAAACCCCATCTCCTGCCGCGGCGGCAGGTTGCCGCAACGCTACCGCGGCATAACAACTATAGTTCCAGTTCGTGTTACGAACCGGGACTAAAGATTCTCCAGCCCACAGTAGTAGAAAACAGGCCATCCGTTCGCGCCCCCTCAGAGCATTAGTCGGTTTGCCACCAACCGACTAATGCTGCACGGCCCCGGTTCGACGGCACGGGGCCCGGAGACATGCGTCCCGGTTGGTAACATGGCATACGTCCCGGTTGGAGCCAGCAACCGGGACTAAAGGTTGAGGCTTTAGTCCTGATTGTCCCTTTCCGGTTGGTGGGGCAACCGGGATAAAGGTTGAGGCTTTAGTCCCGATTGCCCTGTCCCGGTTGGGCAACCGGAAAAGCCCCGATTGCCCCGTCCCGGTTGGGCAACCGGGACTAAAGCCCCTTACCAACCGGGACGCATGGCACGTTTTCTACCAGTGCCAGCACGCCCAGCGAGGACACGTGGAGATAATCTAGCCCCGGTTTGTAACAGAACCGAAACTATAGTCCTGATATGATTATTCCAGGATTGCAATCCCTTACAAACTGGGACTAGAGGCCTGTTTTGTACTAATGAGCAAAAGTGTATAGTAGATACTTGTTGAGCCCATATATAGACCTTAGCGAAAAATGGTTCGTACTACATACCAGATCAGTAACCGGTATGTACGCATGCAATATGAGTAACACGTGTCACAGAAAACACAAACACATATCGCTAAGCACGGTAGACATCAGGAATTCATGCGCGCAATAATTCATTGTTAGTTGATGTTCTCTTTCAACGGACTTGAGATAGCCTATTCACTATTCTACCGCAGTATCTCTTACTTCTGCTACCCTCTACACAGATGTGATTTAGATAGCTTCTATTCCGGTGGACGCGCCGGACAACATTTGGGATGGCATCATCGGGGTCATCGTGTGGCAGGTCGGAAATCCCAAGAATGTTTTCCACATGATTGCTCCTGTCCATAATTTCTCCGTCTAGTGGAATCGTGCATCGGCCTATGGTATTAGTTCTTGGCCAATCTTAGATCCTGCATTGGCAATTCATCGTTGTGATTTGCCTAAACATGTCCCTCCCTTAGTTCGTTTTCTGATGGGTGTGTACGTACTTAACTCTGTTCTATGGCTTTGTGTGAATTGAACTATCATGACCTAATCACATGCACTAAACCTTATTTGTTGTTCCTCTTTTTAAATATCTTCATAGAAAAATATCTATCAAGTTGACCAGATATGCTATATTATAATGGCTGATTTAAATTTTAACCTACTGAGTTTCAAGTGTCGACAGACCAGTAAAACAGATGTGATTTTTTCACAACTCTGGCACGAGTTAGGCTTAAAGCACACTAGAATTACACTTTTCTCTTAAAAAGAGGAACATGCCCCGGCCTCTGCACCGATAGCTACACCGTTTCATGTGTTGGCCGAAAGTACATAGTGCACCGGTTATGAGCTGCTTGCTTATTTAAGCCACCTTTCTTTGCTTCTACTTGATTATGTAGTTCAGTGGTTCATCATGCAAGAGATCGATCCATGCATGCATGGCAAGCGTGTCCCTGACACAAGAAGAAATTTACTAGCTAGCACGTACCTAGCCGCGAGACAAAGCGACCAGGCACAAGTAGAAAATAGCAATGTTAAGGAAATCAGTAATCGTTAGCTGCTCGGTTGGTTTGGAAATAGTGATTAATCGGAATTCGGCCGATTAACTGATTTAATCGGTCGGCTATTAATAGGTGCAGCCTACAAAAATTAACACCTAAAACACGCATGAATCCTCAGCCTTAAGCTTCCGGATGAGATCGTCAAGGTGCTCGAGCTCTTGTTTCTGAGGTCTAGTCGGCAACTACGTGGAACTGGTCAACAACGACAAGAAACTAGTTGGTGATGGCTGAAATCAAGCTCCTGGAGGAATGGATCGAACGGGAGCTTTGCAAAACCTACTTCATTGGGGCAGGCTAGCGGATTGATGGGCGATATGTGTTGATAATTTTGCAACTTTTTTGACCAAGTGTAGTGGTTAATCGGGAACATACCTAGTAATCGGAATATCAGACCTATTAATCGGGCTAAACGATTAACACAAAGGATTATTGGTAATCGACACGGTCAGGTCCCTAGTAGCGATTAACCGGCCTATTAATCGCTGATTCGGCCTATTTTTTTAACAGTGGAAAATAGGCCTTTCGTACGAAGTATTAGTTCTGATCGTGTCTAGGCTCGAAACTAATACTCTGGTTTCAACGGCTAGAAACGGCCGCAGGGTACGTCAACCTCTAGTTCTGGTTCAAACTGAACCTTTGGTTCCGGTTGGAGACACCAAAGATGAACATGTAGGGATTCGTAGCATGGAAAACAAAAATTTTCTATCGCATACAAACAAACAAGCCAAGATCTATCTACTAGATTGTAGCAACGAGTCATCGACTCAAGATCGTGTAGAGTACGACTACATCACCCACGAGAATCCGCTCTCGTTAAACACTTTGGAATCTTCGAGGGTAAGTTATTCCATCGACTCGTTTCTACAATCTAGTAGATAGATCTTGGCTTGTTTGTTTGTAATCCATGCTACGAATCCCTACAGTGGTATCAGAGCCGTGTCTATATGTAGATCTGTTGCACGAGTAGAACACAATGGTCATTGTGGACGTTGATGCTTTTATTGTCTATTGCTTCTTGTGTACTTTGCATCTTGCGGCATGTTGGGATGAAGCGGCCCGGCTAACCTTACATGACATCGTTCATGAGACTTGCTCCACGCTTGACATGCAACTTGTATTGCATAAGTGGCTTTGCGGGTGCCTATTTCTCCTAGCATAGTTAAGATCCAATTTACAACGGGTGATCAACAATGCTAGTATCAATGTTGTGGTTCTTGTTCGTAAGTTAGAACGACACTTATTGAAAGCCCCAAACCACGTAAAATATGCAAAGAAAGTAGAGGCGTCTAACTTTGTTTTGCAGGGGTGTGCAGTGATGTGATATGGCCATGATTGTGATTATATTTGATGTATGCAATGTTCCTTATTGTAAGTTGGCAACCGGCAGGAGCCATATGGTTGTCTTTAATTTATGTTAAGACCCGCGTGTCTATTCAAAGTAGTTGTAATAGTTGAAGCCGGTGGACGACAACCATGGAGAAGCGTCATTGACCTTGATGCAATGCCGGTGATGACGGAGATCATGTTCGTGCTTGAAGATGGATATCGGAAGCACAAAGAAGAAAGGCCATATCATATCACATATTATTGAATTGCATGTGATGTTAATCCTTTATGCATCTTGTATTGCTTAGTAGACGACGGTAGCATTATAAGATGATCCCTCATGCACATCAATTTCAAGTCATAAAGTGTTCACCCTTAGTTAGCACCGTTGCTAAAGCTTGTTGTTTCGAAGCACCACGTGATGATCGGGTGTGTTAGATTCTGCAAGTGTATACAACGTGAGCAAGCCAGATTTGCTCATGCGGAAACTAAGGTTTGATCTTGACGAGCCTAGCATGTACAGACATGGTCTCGGAACACGGATCACCGAAAGGTAAAGCATGAATCATATAGTAGATATGATGAACATGATGATTGTTCGCCATTGAAACTATATCAACTCTCGTGATGATCGGTGTTGATGTAATGGATTTGGTTCGTGTGATCACTAAAACAATGTGAGGGATATTGTTTTGAGTGGGAGTTCACCTAGTTTAATTTCATTATTAATTTGAACTCAATTTGTCATAAACTTAGTCTAAACTATTGCAAATATGTTGTAGATCAATGGCAGCCCCTACCATCAATTTTAATGCGTTCCTAGAGAAAGAAAAGTTGAAAAACAATGGAAGCAACTTCGCGGATTGGTTCCGCAATTTGAGGATTGTCCTCACAGCTGGTAATTTGACCTATGTGCTGGATGCACCGCTGGGTGACCCACCTGCAGCTGATGCTCCCGATGAAGTAAAGAATGTTTACCTCGCTCGGAAGAATCAGTACTCCATAGTTCAGTGTGCTATCTTGTATGGTTTGGAATCGGAGCTTCAGAAAAGGTTTGAAGAATCAGACCCATATGATATTGTCGAGGATCTCAAATTGATTTTTGAGACTCATGCGGCAATTGAAAGCTATGAGGCTTCTGAAAAGTTCTTTAACTGCAAGATGGAAGAAGGCAGCTCCGTCAGTGAGCATGTGCTTAAGATGTCTGGGCACGCAAACAAACTTCAAAGCTTGGGTATAGTGATTCCTAATTCTTTGGGGATTTACCGTGTCCTACAATCACTACCACCAAGTTACAAGAACTTTGTGATGAACTACAACATGCAGAACATGAACAAGACGTTGCCAGAACTCTTTGCCATGTTGAAATCTGCAGAAGTGGAGATAAAGAAAGAGCACCAAGTGTTGTTGGTCAATAAGACCACCAAATTCAAGAAAGGCAAGTCTAAGCAAAAGGGACACTTTAAGAAGGGTGGTAAGAAAGTTACCACGCCGGCGAAGAAGACCAAGGCTAGACCCAAGCCTAATACTGAGTGCTTTTACTGCAAGGGAGAAGGTCACTGGAAGCGGAATTGCCCAAAGTACTTGGCGGATCTGAAGAACGGCAACATCAAGAAGAAAGGTATATCTGATATACATGTTATTGATGTGTATCTCACTAGTACTCGTAGTAGTGCACAGGTATTTGATCTTGGTTCGGTTGCTCATATTTGTAACTCAAACAGGTCTTTGCAGAATAAGCGGAAGCTAGCGAAGAACGAGGTGACGATGGCGTGGAAAGCGGATCAAAGGTTGATGTGATCGCGATCGGCGCTACCCCTTCATCTACCATCGGGATTAGTTTTATACTTAAATAATTGTTATTTAGTGCTGTGTTGAGCATGAACATTATATCGGGATCTTGTTTATTGAGGCGGTTACTATTTAAGTCCGAGAATAATGGTTGTTCGATTTATATGAGTAATATGTTTTATGCACATGCACCTTTGATAGATGGTCTATTCTTATTGAATCTCGATAGTGGAAATACACATATCAACAACATTGAGGCTAAACGTTTGAAATCAAGCGATAATTCGACCTATATGTGGCACTGTCGTCTTGGTCACATTGGAGTGAAACGTATGAAGAAACTCCATTCCGATGGACTTCTTGAATCACTTGATTTTGAATCACTTGATTTTGAATCACTTGAAAGATGTGAAGCATGTCTGATGGGAAAAATGACTTAGACTCCATTTTATGGTATGATGGAGCGAGCTACGGACTTATTGGAAATCATACATACCGATGTGTGTGGTCCAATGAGTGTAGCATCGCGCGGTGGTTATCGTTATGTTCTTACCTTCACGGATGACTTGAGTAGATATGGGTATATCTATTTCATGAAACATAAGTCCGAAACTTTCGAGAAGTTTAAAGAGTTTCAAAGTGAGGTAGAGAATCAACGTAACAAGAAGATTAAATTTCTACGTTCTGATCGTGGAGGTGAATATCTAAGTTACGAGTTTGGCGAGCATTTGAAGAAATGCGGAATACTTTCGCAGTTGACACCGCCGGGAACACCACAGCGTAATGGTGTGTCCGAGCGTGTCGAACTCTCTTAGATATGGTTCGTTCTATGATGTCACTTACAGATTTACCGCTATCATTTTGGGGTTATGCATTAGAAACATCCGCATTCACTTTAAATAGGGCACCGTCTAAGTCCGTTGAAACGACACCGTATGAATTATGGTTTGGGAAGAAACCTAGATTGTCGTTCCTTAAAGTTTGGGGGTGCGAAGCCTATGTAAAGAAGTTACTGGGACAAGCTTGAACCCAAAGCGGAAAAATGCGTCTTCATAGGATACCGAAGGAAACTATTGGGTATACCTTCTATCATAGATCGAAGGCAAAATCTTCGTTGCCAAGAATGGATCCTTTCTAGAGAAGGAATTTCTCTCGAAAGAAGTGATGGAAGGAAAGTAGAACTTCGACGAGGTTGTCGAACCTTCTCTCGAAATTGCGAGTAGCGCAGCACGGAAGAAGTTCTGTGGTGCCTGCACCAAATAGAGAGGAAGCTAATGATGGTGATCATGAAACTTGGTTGAAGTTGCTCTGAGCCTCGGAGGTCAACGAGAACTCGTACCACTCCAGATTGGTATGATCCCGTTATGAGTGTCATGTTGGTGGACAACACCGATGACCCTGAGACATATGAGGAAGCAATGATGAGCCCAGATTCCAATAAATGGCAAGAAGCCATGAAATCCGAGATTGGATCCATGTACGAAAACCAAGTATGGACTTTGGTGGACTTACGGATGGCGGAAGGCTGTCGAGAACAAATGGATTTTCAAGAAGAAAACAGATGCTGATGGTAATGTTACTGTCTATAAAGCTCGACTTGTCGCAAAAGGGTTTCGACAAATTCAAGGAGTTAACTACGATGAGACTTTCTCACCGGTAGCGAAGCTAAAGTCAGAGGATTATGTTAGCAATCGCTGCATATTATGATTATGAGATATGGCAGATGGATGTCAAAACAGCATTCCTCAATGGAGATATTGATGAAGAGTTGTATATGATGCAACCCAAAGGTTTTGTCGATCCTAAAGATGCTAACAAGGTATGCAAACTTCAACGGTCCATCTATGGATTGAAGCAAGCATCCGAAGTTGGAATCAACGTTTTGATAAGGTGATCAAAAGTTTTGGTTTTATACAAACTTATGGAGAAGCTTGTATTTACAAGAAAGTGAGTGGGAGCTCTGTAGCATTCTTAATACTATATGTGGATGACATATTGTTGATTGGGAATGATGTAGACCTTCTTAATAGTGTCAAGGAATATTTGAATAATAGTTTTTCAATGAAGGATCTTGGCGAAGCAGCTTACATATTAGGCATAAAGATTTATAGAGATAGATCGAAACGCCAAATATCATTGTCACATAGTACATATTTGGACAAAGTTCTAAAGAGGTTTGGAATGGAAGATAGCAAGAAAGGGTTCTTGCCCATGTTTATATGACCTTGAGTAAAACTCAAAGTCCGACATCGGTAGAAGATAGAGAAAGGATGAGTAAGACTCCCTATGCCTCAGCCATAGGATCTCTAATGTATGCCATGCTATGTACTAGACCCGACATTGCATATGCTGTTAGTTTAACTAGCAGATATCAAAGTGATCCAGGAGTGGATCATTGGACAGCGGTCAAAAACATCCTTAAGTACTTGAACTTAGGTTCATGTCCGCATAATTCACGAACCGTAGAGAAGTGTCTCGATCATGTCCGCATAATCGAGACACTTCTCTGAACAATAACCAATAGAGGAATCTGGAAATTCATATGGCTCCCACATATTTCTACGATTACTTTGCGATCTAATGAACCACTTACATACGATACCAATTTCCCTTTGTCTCACGATAGTTTACTTATCCGAGGTTATGATCGTCGGTATCTCTGCATACCTAGTTCAACCTCGTTACCGATAAGTACTCTTTTCTCGTTCCCGTGATATGTGATCCCTTGTGATCCAGTCACATGCTTGCAAGCTAATTGGATGACATTCCACCGAGAGGGCCCAGAGTATATCTATCCGTCATATGGATGGACAAATCCCACTCTTGATCCATGTGTTTCAACCAATACTTTCCGAACACTCAATGCCACCTTTATAGCCACCCAGTTACGGTGTGGTGTTTGATGTCATCAAAGCATCCATCCGGTAAAGGTGATATGCATGATCTCATGGTCGAAGGAATTAGGTTACTATGTATCAGAAAGCATATAGCAATTGAACTATTGAACTGACTTGATCTTTATGCTACGCTTATCTATAGGAGTATGTCCACCATATCATTCTCCTAACGATATGATCTTGTTGTTGATAACATCTCAATGTTCATGATAGGGAAACCTCAATCATTTATCAACCAACAAGCTAGTGAAGTATAGAGGCTATACTAGGGACTTCAAATTAAGTCTACGAATCACACAAGTATCAATGTTTCCTTGTTAATACTATTATAGCATGAATGTAAACATTTATCATAAACACAAAGATATAATAATAACTACATTTATTATTGCCTCTAGGGCATATCTCCAACAGAACATTTAGTCTCGGTTGGTGTCTTCAACCGGGACTAATATTCTTTCTATATCATCTTCCTCGCTGCCGAAGCCATACTTCATTTCAAGATGGTTTTTCCTCTGTTTCCTCCCTGAGCTCAAGTTCATCCTTATTTTTCATTGTCAAGATTTGGCGACGCCCCATCTAGCCAAGGGTTCTAAAAGTTTAGCAACTTTATCCTTTCATCTTTCATTGCTAGTTTAGCTCATTTCATGCTCTAGTAGTTGAGGGATTTCTGAGTTTAGTTTGGGAGTAATTTTTGAAATAATGATATTTGGTCACTACTTTACTTTGGTTTTAATGTGATGAATTTCTATTAATTTGGTCACTTCTCTATTGATCTTATATAATGTAGATTTGGCACTCCTCCCTGAGCTCGAGTTTATCTCCATTTTTTCACACGATTTATCAAGATTTGGCGACGCGCCATGTATCCAAGGGTTCTAAAAGGTTAGCAACTCCATTCTTTCATCTGTAATTGCTAGTTTAGCTCATTTCATGCTCTCAAACTAGATAGATTTTTGACAACTACATTGTCGAATTCTGGATGGATATAAACAAAACAACATCATCATTATGCATAGACATATATATATGTACCATAGTAAACAATAATAATCTCAAAATTGTAACGAAAATAGGGTTAATTCAAAAAAAGCTTCATAAGAAGACCAGGCCGGGCTAGCTAAAACTTATCTAGGGTTTCGTCCCCCTAGCTAGCGACATCGCCGGTCTGATCCTTCTCCGGTGGCCCTAGGTCCTTGGAGGTGTGGCAGACCATGGTCTCTCACCGGTGGGAGGTTTTGTGTTCTTTGTTTTAGCCTGTTTTTTGTGTCTTTATTGGGATGTTGAGGCAACGACTATGTCACGAAGCCAGAATAAGGTCCTTCCCACTCTATCCTTGCTCCGGTGGTGCATCTAGCGCTGATGGAGGGCACCTGGAGTCGTTTGTCCGGCGTATCTCCTAGGATCCGGTTCATTTTCATCTTTGTTGGTTTGTTCTCAGGTCAGTATCTTCAGATCTACAGTTGTCATCGTCGGCGATGGTTGCTGATCTTGTGCGCTGGTCCTTTGTGGCCTTAGCACGACGACTTCCCATCTATCCACTACAATAATCTCGACCACGGAAAACTTTGCCTAGCTCCAGTGATGGAAGGGTGAGGACGACGGTGCGCCCTCGGCTCACACTATTGTTTGTAGTCGTTGCTAGGTGGTCCAATGACTTATTTGTAATTTTTATTACTATTGGGTCTCTTTGTAGTGTTGTTGATGATTATTAATAGATCGACGGAATTTTGTAAAAAAACATACTCGAATTATACGCCTTACATCGCACGGTTTAGCATGCCGTTATCCTCGTTCGTATCATCCTTCTGTGGTGTCTAGTCCATCATGAGGAGATACATCACATCTGTGTGTATGGTCGTCGACATGCAGTCTTCCCCTTCATGACTTGATGTTTACTCTTTGCAATTCAGCAACGCCCTAGTGGTCTTTGTGAGCAACAAGCGGCTGGTTCAACATCCTGGTTGCCCTCCGGCTCAATGATGGCGTACCATGATGCACAATGCAGTGCAAGCCGCACTACCAGCTTTGCTTGTCTTGCTCGATCGATTAAGGAACCACATGAATTTGAATGTTTGGATGTTTGCAGCCGAACCATCTATCTCTAGCTTACTTACTTGGTGTCAATTCGTCACCTGCTAGTTTTTTAGAACATAGACAACCAGTTGCCCGACGTTAAATTAATAAAGCAAGAATTTTACAACACAGGGACAACACTGCTAACAAAAGCAGCCTCTACTAAATGATCATAGAGGCTATGGTGATTGGTTCATAGTCACATGCTAGTTTTTTAGAACATAGACAACCAGTTGCCCTACTTTAAATTAATAAAGCAAGAATTTTACAACACAGGGACAACACTGCTAACAAAAGTAGCATAGCGGCAACATAAAAGGTTTAGCCCAACCAGCAGAACTGTGACAACACTTGCCACAAAGACATTATAACTAGGGTGACCACACTTGTCACAAACATAGACAAAATGATACAAAACTATCCTAGGAGAGTTAGTGCATTGGATCAACTTCATGTAAATCGATGAAACTGTGAAAGTGCCCGAAGGCTCTAGTGCCCAGGAAATGGAATCTCTCTCCTCCGTAAGCTCCTAAGATGTTAATATAGTGATATTTGCTGAAC
Source organism: Avena insularis (assembly GCA_023614405.1). Classification (NCBI taxonomy): domain Eukaryota; kingdom Viridiplantae; phylum Streptophyta; class Magnoliopsida; order Poales; family Poaceae; genus Avena; species Avena insularis. Next base: position 251,037,600 of record CM042685.1, read on the forward strand.
TGCATGCATATGTTGAACCCCGGAGGGGGAAGAATCCTCATTGAAACATTACAGTGCACAAAAACATGTCAAGGTAGAAAATAAAATAAAAAGAAAAACTCCAATCTAACAATTTTGTAACCACACAATACCTGAAACTTACTATTTTTTGAATAATCTAAAACTTCATATATCTTAATGCATCCAAAATGGTTTTCTATCTTGAAGTATCATTATCACATGCCGAAATATTGACGCAGGTTTCCTTTCTTTGGATAGAACTCCCAACTCAAATTTGCAAATGAAGCGATGTTTGAGAATCATTGCTTGGTCCAGTTTCCCATTCTTCACATTTCAGGGCACTTTAATTCTTCACCAGCTTAGTGGGTGGGCCTTGGCAGGAAATGTCCAACTCCCAACTATTTAAGCAAGTGGATCTACTTCATTTCACAACACCATTCTAGTCACATGTGTATGTCTTTTTTATGGGTAGGTCATATGTAAGTCTTAGCTACATATATAGATCCACGACAATGAGGAGCATCTGCATATCACAATGTGAACAAAGAACTCCTAGGAATGGTAGGCATCAAGAACTTATGCATGCCATGTTTTGTTATTGATTTAGTTTCACCGCGGACTTGGTGTAGCAGAGTATTAGGACCTCGTTCCTGAGCATCAATCATGCTATCCTCTCACCGGATATGCTCTTTGTAGATAGTGTCCTAGTCAATGAACCAGTGAAAATCTTGTTAGGATATTTGTGCGGAAGGTCCCGAAATCCCCGACTAATCTCGTTCTTCCCAATAGCCTGGATGTAAATGATGTGCTCCAGAATCCACCATCCATCTTGCCGGGACTCGTCTACCTTGGTGATACGAGGCATCGACTTGTGGTGTCCCCTGCTCCTATGTCCATATTACTGATAAACAAACATACACGTGATGTTTTCACGTTAATTCTAATCATATGAATAACCTAAAATACCCATGCGAAGGGTTGGATTCGTTCCTAGCTAATGTTATGTTTAGAAGTACCAACTCTACGAATAAAAATCCCTCAAAAAAAAACTCTAAGTATAAAAAGATTGCCACTTCACGAGCGATGCTCTATAGAATAAACCCCCTCACATTCGTTCAATTTCTTGACCAGAAAAGGACAACATAAGAAGTTCATGTTTCTGATCAACCTTCTACAGCTTAGCAACTTCCCGAGAGCTGAGGAGTTATCTTAATCTTGCAGAAACAAGTGCACTATCTCTAGAGACGGAGTCCTCAACGGTCAAACCTTCCTTTCTCTTGCATTTGGTGTATAAGTGCACCTTTTTTTCATCCACATAATATATACACGCTACAATATGAAACAACACATGAACATTTGCAGAAGACAACATCATCGGCTCTATGATGCCATGAAGCCAACCAAAGAAGAGACCAAATTCATATGCCCAAAACAGTAGCTCCGGAGTGCTACGTTATCGTGCAGAAGAGTAGAAAAGGTTGAGGTCAATCAATATGTTTAAATCTCATCGCATTACCAAGCCTTTAAATCAATTCAACATTTCCAATTATGAATTATCTATTCGTAATTGACGTTCCTATACATATCGGAACTTGTTTTGGTAGGGGATAGATGTTCTGGTGTACTGCTGCAGTGCTGCTACGAGTTTGCCCATGGCGCTCTGCGATACTCTTTATGTTGATATATCCACACATGCAATGCATCTTGCTTCTACTGGAATAAAAGGACCGAGCTGTGTTGCTGAGAAGAAGATTGTAGTATTCAGCATTTTACATGTTGTGGTGATTTTGTACTAGTAAATCGGGTAGTATTGAGGATGTCTGAAAGCAGAGAGCGAATAAAGGTTTAGCTAGCTTCGATTTTTCCTTTCTTTTATTGTACCCCTGCACTAACTGGCCATGCATGTCTTGTCTTAATTTTTTTGCTTCTGTTTAACAAGACTACATTCTCTGTATTATATATTTTTATGGTCCAAAAGGTGGATAACTGTTTACCTTATGTTTCATCATAAATAGCTCAACTGGGTGATGTCCGCTGAACTATGTGTATTATGTTGGCCCAGCCCCAAACGCCGAGTGCAGTCCGGCGTGACGACGACGAAGTAGTCCGGCGAGTCGTGCGCACGTATAAGAACCAGCTAACCACGATCAGCAAGCTAGCTATCTAGCCTGATCAAAAGAACTAGCTCTCTCAACTCACACGAGTACGTACGGGAAAAACAATGTTGATGGCTACAGGACCCTCTCGGTCCTGTTGTTTGTATTGAATCTCACGGTTGTCTTACAAAGCTATTATATGGGGGTATATATACCCGGCAAGACGCAACGTCAATACGAATAGGTGTTGGACTACTAGTCCTACTCGGAACACACACGCACACGACACCGTTCCGTGTCCTATCGGGATTACTAATCCTAACAATCACCCCCCTAAGCACGATGTGCCTAACTTCACAGCTTGGACGCCGATCCTTCCTCGCATCTCCGCAAACTTCACTCGTCCCAAAGATTTAGTTAGGATATCCGCGAGCTGATCATTGGTGCAAACATAGTTGACTTCAATCTTGCTCTCCTCTACACACTGCCGTATGTAGTGATACTTTGTATCAATGTGCTTACTCCTGTCATGATGCACCGGATTCTTGCACAATGAAATTGCAGACTTGTTGTCAATATTGAGCACCACTTGTTCCGTCTTCCGATTGGTGAGATCACCAAGTAGACTCCTTAGCCACACACCTTGACACGCCGCAGTTGCAGCCGCAATATACTCAGCTTCACAGGATGACTGTGCCACCACTTTTTGCTTTTGTGATAGCCAACTTACTATGCTTTTTCCCAAGAAATATGCCACGCCCGAGGTACTCTTACGGTCGTCAATATCTCCTGCCATGTCACTATCACTGTAGCCAAGTAGCTTCACCTCCTCCTTCTCTTTCGAGTAGACAATACCAAAGTTTGTAGTACCTTTGATATACCTGAGTATATGCTTCACGGCTGTCCAATGCTCCATTGTGGGTGCTTCCATGAAGCGACTCACATAGCCAACGGAATAGGCCAAGTCCGGTCTTGTGTTGATGAGATACCTCAAACTTCCGACCACACTCCTATACTCCGTTGCATCAACCGCAGGTGCTTCACTCCTTTTGCTCAGTTTAAGACGAGGTTCCATCGGAACATGAGTTGGATTGCATTCTTCCATGCCACATTTCTCGAGTATCTTCTTTGCATATGCCTCTTGGCATAGCATGATCTCACCCAGCTTTTGATGTACCTCGATCCCAAGGTAGTAGCTCAATAAGCCTAGATCACTCATCTTGAATAACTCCTTCATCTGTAGCTTGAACTTTGCAATCTCCTTCTCATCCGCTCCTGTTATCAATAGATCATCAACATAGATGCCAACTACTAGATGATCCCTTCCTTTACCTCGCTTATACATCGCATGCTCCAGTGGGCTCTTCTCGAATCCGAGAGAGATCAATGTGCGATCAAGCTTGATGTTCCACGCCCGAGGGGCTTGCCGTAGCCCGTACAGCGCCTTGTGTAGCTTCAAAACCTTGTGTTCTTCTCCATCTTTGATGTATCCCGGTGGTTGCTTCACATAAACTTCTTCTTCTAACTCCCCATTCAAAAACGCGGATTTCACATCCATGTGATGCAATTTCCAAGATTCTTGAGCTGCGAGAGCGATAAGTAATCTCACCGATTCCATCCTTGCAACGGGAGCAAACACTTCTTCGAAATCCACACCTTGCTCTTGCACGTATCCCTTGGCCACTAGCCGAGCTTTGTGTTTCACCAACTTCCCTTCGGCATCCTTCTTGATCTTGTACACCCACTTGAGCCCTATGGCCTTGTGATTGTTGGGTAGATCGACAAGCTCCCATGTATCGTTGTCGCGGATCGACCCCAACTCCTCATCCATAGCCCGACGCCAACACTCCTCCGTATTAGCATCCTCGAATTTCGTCGGCTCCTCGGTGAGTAAACACCGACCTTGTCCTCTCCCTCGCGCACGCGCTGTACGAAGGGTCTCCGGCGGATACAACTCCAGTACACTTCGGAATTTTTCTGGAGTAGGTGGCCGTCTCCTTTCTTCCTGTGCACTTGGAGGAGACGTGGAAGCTGACGTAGTACTTGTTTCAGCGTCTACTGAATTTCCTGCAGTTTCTGTCGGTGTACTGCATGTTGGCGACGTGACATCGTCGCCCGCGTCCACTTCTGGACTGCCGCTAGTCCCTCCTGGACAGGAGTGTGCAGCTGATGGGCCACTTGCGCCAGGGCTCTCGTCCGCGCGTGGACTGGATGGCGACGCCGAGCCTCCAGGTGCAGCGCGTGAGCTGCTGCTCGTGCCGGGACTCCCACGCGGAGATACCTCTCCAGGCGTAGCGCTGCTGCTCACTTCCGGACTTCCATCTTCTGAACCAGCGCCTAAATCCGTAACGCCACGGGACGCCGTTTCTTGATCATCTGCATGCGAATCACTGTAGACTACAGTAAATATTTCATCAGAAATTGATTGTACCGGTTCCACGGAGCCCCAATTCCATGATTTCTCCTCCTCGAAGACGACGTCACGTGTCACCACCAACTTTTTGTTCACTGGATTGTACGCGCGATACGCCTTCGAACCGTATTCATAGCCGATCATGACCATTGGAGTACTTCGATCCGCCAACTTTCTAGTATGCCCGGTCACCGTCTTCACATGCGCCACGCACCCAAAAGTGCGAAGATGATCAACCGAGGGCTTGCGCCCGTACCATGCTTCGTACGGTGTCATACCAACCACGCTCTTAGTTGGCGCCCTATTCAGCAAATAGACAGCTGTACTAACTGCCTCACCCCAAAACCTGCCTGGCATGCCTTTGCTCTTCATCATGCTGCGTGCCATGGCCTCCACGGTTTGGTTCCTTCTTTCCACAACACTGTTTTGCTGCGGTGAATATGGTGCGGTGAGATACCGCCGGATCCCATGAGCTTCGCAAAACTCCTTGAATTCATTGGATTTGAACTCCCCACCCCGATCGGTACGGAGGACCTTCAACTTTGCCTCGGACTCCACCTCGGCTGCCATCTTCACAATCCTGAACGCTTGCAAAGCTTGATCCTTACTCTTCAGCAGCACAACCCACATGTATCTACTGAAGTCGTCGACGATGAGCAAAAAGTACTTGTTCCCGGCGGGGGTCGCCGGCGTGATTGGTCCGCATAAGTCTCCATGCACCAACTCAAGAACCTTACTTGCTTGATATTGTCCCTCCCTTGGAAACGGGGCTCGCCTTTGCTTCCCAATGAGACAACCGTCGCACACCTGCTCAACATGATCAACACACGGTAAGCCACGTACCATCTCCTTCTGTCCAAGTTGTCGTAGAGCTTGGAAATTTAGATGTCCGTAGCGAGCATGCCACTTCCACGCCGAGTCTTCCATGCTTGTCATCAAACATACTGGATCCGCCCGATTGAGATTGAGGATGTAGAGTCTATTCTTCGACCTCTCCACCTTCATTATGAGCTGCCTTTGGCGGTCATATCCCCACAGGAACTCGTCCTCCAACACGATCTTGCATCCACGCTCCGCGAGCTGACCAAGACTGATAATGTTGGTGTTAAGCTTGGGAATATAGTACACGTCAGTGAGTACCTTGTGACCTCCATCCTTCAACTCAAACAGGACAGTGCCTCGTCCTGCAATCTCCACCTTCGACCCATCGCCGAATCGGATGGAGCCTCCAACCGTGAGGTTCAACTCAGAAAACTGAGCCTTGTCGCCGGTCATGTGGTTGCTAGCACCTGATCTCGAAGGATTCTGCAAAGGCGGCGTGGGAGACACTCAAGACGTTGAATCTTGGGCACGAGCGCGTCCGCAGGGCGACCCTACAAACCTTGCAGAAGAAGTACGAGAACCTGGAGATGGAAGGAGATGAGACGCTGGACGCTTTTGCCTCGAGGGTAGCCACAATTGTCAACGGGATTCGCGCGCAAGGTGAGAAGCTGGAAGATATCTCAGTCGTAATGCGTTTCCTTCCAGCGCCGCCCGCAGTACATATCTGTGGTGTCGGCAATCGAGCAATGCGTTGATCTCACCACCCTCACGATGGATGACCTGGTTGGACGGTTCAAGGCGCATGACGAGCGGATGAAGATCACCTACGGCGATGCGAATCAAGATGAGCATCTCATGCTTACACGTGCCCAGTGGCAGGCAATGGTCGCCAAGGAGAGGAGCGATAAAGCATCTGGCAGTGGCGATGGTTCGGTCCCGGCGAAGAAGTCGGACAGCAAGCCGAAGAAGCCAAAGAAGAAATTCGACAAGAAGAATCTTCGCTGCCATAAGTGCAATCAGCTCGGGCACTTCAAATCGGAGTGTCCTAACCGTTCAAAGGAGAAGGCTCTCATGGCGAAGGAAGGAGATGATGGACCGATGATGCTCATGCTCGAAGCTTGCGAGTTAATGACCACCAAGGAATCAACTCCTCAGGAGTCCGCTACGGAGATCGTCACGCTCGTGGAAGAGAAGGTCTTCCCGCGGAGGATGTAGACGGCTCACGACGTTTGGTACCTCGACACAGGCGCTAGCAACCACATGACCGGCGACAAGGCTCAGTTTTCTGAGTTGAACCTCACGGTTGTCTTACAAGGCTATTATATGGGGGTATATATACCCGGCAAGACGCAACGTCAATACGAATAGGTGTTGGACTACTAGTCCTACTCGGAACACACACGCACACGACACCGTTCTGTGTCCTATCGGGATTACTCTTCCTAACAATCACCCCCCTAAGAACGATGTGCCTAACTTCACAGCTTGGACGCCGATCCTTCCTCGCATCTCCGCAAACTTCACTCGTCCCAAAGATTTAGTTAGGATATCCACGAGCTGATCATTGGTGCAAACATAGTTGACTTCAATCTTGCTCTCCTCTACACACTGCCGTATGTAGTGATACTTCGTATCAATGTGCTTACTCCTGTCATGATGCACCGGATTCTTGCGCAATGAAATTGCAGACTTGTTGTCAATATTGAGCACCACTTGTTCCGTCTTCCGATTGGTGAGATCACCAAGTAGACTCCTTAGCCACACACCTTGACACGCCGTAGTTGCAGCCGCAATATACTCAGCTTCACAGGATGACTGTGCCACCACTTTTTGCTTTTGTGATAGCCAACTTACTATGCTTTTTCCCAAGAAATATGCCACGCCCGAGGTACTCTTACGGTCGTCAATATCTCCTTCCATGTCACTATCACTGTAGCCAAGTAGCTTCACCTCCTCCTTCTCTTTCGAGTAGACAATACCAAAGTTTGTAGTACCTTTGATATACCTGAGTATATGCTTCACGGCTGTCCAATGCTCCATTGTGGGTGCTTCCATGAAGCGACTCACATAGCCAACGGAATAGGCCAAGTCCGGTCTTGTGTTGATGAGATACCTCAAACTTCCGACCACACTCCTATACTCCGTTGCATCAACCGCAGGTGCTTCACTCCTTTTGCTCAGTTTAAGACGAGGTTCCATCGGAACATGAGTTGGATTGCTTTCTTCCATGCCACATTTCTCGAGTATCTTCTTTGCATATGCCTCTTGGCATAGCGTGATCTCACCCAGCTTTTGATGTACCTCGATCCCAAGGTAGTAGCTCAATAAGCCTAGATCACTCATCTTGAATAACTCCTTCATCTGTAGCTTGAACTTTGCAATCTCCTTCTCATCCGCTCCTGTTATCAATAGATCATCAACATAGATGCCAACTATAAACTTTTTTGTCTGAAGAGATAGCCAAGACAACATGCATGTACACACACCGGCAGTTTGTTCATAAGCTAAGGCCTTGTTCGGTTTCAAGCAATTTGGACGGGTTTGACATGGATTGGAGGGGAATTAATCCCATCTAAGTCAAAATCCTCTCCAAACCACCCCAATCCACTTCATTCCACTTGGCAAAGGGATTAACCGAACAAGGCCTAAAGTGGATTTAGAGGCAGCAATTGTCCTACTTCTGACATTTGCCTCCACTGATCTCGTATGTATATATAGAGCCTTTTCCCCAGGATATATATATACATACGAGATCAGTGGCCGGTATACATAGAGTATATGTGTCACAAACAAACACCTATCGCTAAGCACGGTAGGCATCGGGAATTGGTGTACACAATAATCCATTGTTTGTCCGTGTTCACTTCCTCCGGACTTCAGAGAGCCTAGTCACTATCCTACCACATCATCTTTTTCCTCTGCTACCCTCTAGCCGGATGTGATCTAGATGGCTTCCATTCCGGCACACACGCCAGACAACATTTGAGACATTATCATCGGGATCATCATGTGGCAGGTAGAGAGTCCCAAGAATGCTTTCCACTGGATTGCTCTGCTCCATAATTTCTCCATCTAGTCGTGTGGTACATCGGCCTATGGTATTAGCGCTACCAGCTTGTACCGCGACGGCCAATCTTAGCTCCAGCGTTGGCAATTCTCCATTGTGATTATTTTGCCTAACCCTGTCCTTCGGTTCGTTTTTTATGGGTGTGTGCTTAACTCTCTTCTCTATGGCCTCGTCTGAATTTAAGTATTATGATCTAATCGCATGCACTAAAGCTAGATGTTGTTTCTCTTTTTAAATATCTTTATCAAAAAGTTAGCTATCGAGTTGAACCGATATATTATTTTGTACTGGTGGGTGATTTAAATTTTAACCTTCCAATTTGATGTGTCATGAATTGAGAGAGAGTAGAATAGACATCTATAGCTACCTTTTTGCTGTGTCATGAATCACACGTGTGAGCTCCGAGACGTGGACCATGATATCCATGGCAGCATGCTCGGCATCGTCTCGACGTAGTCCGTCGGTACCACCACGCCGGCGTGCTCCTCCTCGTTGTCTCTGTCAAGGAAGTCGCCACCGTCAGAGGTGGCGAAACCGTCAGAGGTGGCGAAACCGTCAGAGTCCGGGGCGGTGGGAGTGCTGGGGCACGCCGCGCCACACGGCTCAACCTTCCCGCCTCCGCGTCCGTGTGGGTCCACCAGCAGAGGGACGTCAGCGGAAGCTCGCCCCTTTTGGTCTACTAGCGCGCCGCGTGCTTTCGAGCTCCCAGTGATGCAGTCTGTTTCTTCTGTTCCTCGTCAGAGTCGGTGGTGGGGGTTCCACGGCGGCGTGAGCTCGCGGAGCGTTCGACCTGTTGCCCCTACTCCCATTGAGCTGCCTTGCGGACACATTACGTTGTGGCGGTGATCTGCAACTGGTGCCGGCTGATTTGGTGGCCAACGGTGGATTGCAGCGGAGGGTCATGGCAGAGGCATGGATGAGAGTAGTGAGAAGGGGACGGGTCGAGGCACATATCGACCCCTCCGAACGGTACAATTACGTTTTAACAAAGATTATATATTAATATCCAAAAGATACCAATTGCTTCCAGTCTCTACAACGACGATTGCCTTAACGGCCTTACGATGCAGACAACCCAGAAAAAAAGAAGAATTACAAAAAAATGAAAAATCGGATCTTGGTTTTTTCATTCCTATTTCTAATAATTTTGTTGTTTGTATCCTTGATGTCTCAAATTGCTCGTGTTATTGAGTTGTTGATATCAACATATTATTGTTTATAAAAAGTAAGCTTGGACGTTTTAAGTCATGTAATTGCGTGGCAAGTCAGGCCCAATCTGACATGTATACACCCAAGTCCGCTTGGCATTTTCCAACCATCTATGCAGACAATGTATATAACCCTTTTATTGCTGCTACTCTCTATGTATTGCTAAAAAGTCTTATATTGTGAAACATAGGGAGTAGCATTACAGCGATCATGATCTCTGATGTTTCAATGCACAGCCCATGGGTTCTTTGAGGTAAAAACTGTATTTACGATTTTCTTACCATTTACTGGTTCCTAAAGTGGCTTGGATAGGTGGAAGTATATATTTCCTATATCATGGCTAGTGCAATCCACTTATACACTTCAACACCCCCTCTCACATGTGACGGGAAGAAGTCAGCACGTGCAACCGGAAGAGGGCGACGGCGCGCGAAACTCACGTATGACTCAAGAGGCCTATACGTGGACACAGAGGGGTCAAAGGCAATTTTAGGATAAATTACGAAAGCCAGGACTCGAACTCGAGACCTTAGGCTCTGATACCATGTCAAACTTCATGCACTAGCCAACGCAACAAAAAGTCCGAACTGATGGAAAGGGCTAGTGCAATCCACTTATACACTTTAACATCCTAGTCATTATTTGGTACGGGGTACTACACATTTATCTACCGGGCCATCTATATAAGTATTTCTAGAAGTAAAGCCCTTTTTGCTAGATAGCTATTTGAAGATTGAAAGAGCGGCACGGGCCGGTGGCCGCGAACGAAGCATCTCTATTTGACCTACGACTTAGACATACTAGACTTGGAGAGAATGTATCGTAGAGAGTTCAGAAACAGTGATGTCCTGCTCTGAGGGACCGTTGCTGAAAAAACTGCAACATTTTGTTTAGACGGTGAATGATCTACTCAGCCAGGCAGCGGCTCTATAGAACCTAAGGACTGTGATGCCAATGTATCGATCGACCAAGCCACCAGTACAACAGTATCGTTCAATACCCAAGTCAGTTGACTCGATCAACCACGCTACCGGTTCATGACATCTCTTCCTTTCACCACTCCATTTCTTCTTTCCGTCAAGCCGTTATGGAGACAACTATGTTCCTTCTCTCACACGTTGGTCTGAGTCGATCTTGCTGAGTTGCTTTTTTTAAGTGGTTTGCAAAATAATCGTGACCGGCCCATCTATATATTCGTTTTGTTGCTTATAGCATACCCTGGTAATCCTCACAAAACGACGACGACGGGTCAAACTAGTATTGTCTAATGATTTCATCATCTCCCATAGTTGGCAAGAATTGCAAGGAAAACATGCATACAATCAAATTATGAATATAAACACCTACACCAAACATGCGTTTAAAAAAAATGCAGTGCGGAAACAACCTCTGATTGGATGATTACGAAGCCAGTGGTAAACCTAGCCCACCAGAGTTCAAACCCCAGATTTAATGTTTTGGAGTCTCATAAGAGGGGGAATATTTTCCGGTGAAGGCGACGTTCCCGTCGATAGCAAGATGCCTTCTCAAGACCTGACGGACCAGTCTCTTAGTTTCAGTCTATCGGAGTTGCTCATAGGGTTAGGATGTGCATGCGCGCGGTCATAGAGAGTGACTGTATATAATTATTGGTGAGCGGTCTCCATCTGTACTGGGTTTCGAAAAAAAAGCAGCAGATCTCGTGTATGTTCAAAGCCCTTATTGCCGTGATCTTGGGTGGGATGGTCTGACAAGGTGAGGTAGGCCCTAAATACGAGTCCATATTTCTTCCTAGTGGTTCTTACTGACCTCCAGGTCCCAATGATTTTAGTCATATTATCTTTCTTCCATTTGCTTTAAGACCGACAAAAGCATGCATTGGTAGACGTCTTTTAATGTGTAGGTTTACTCATTTTGCTTTAAATATAATTAAAAAGACTAGATACAGTTGTTTTAGAAAAAGCTAAAACAACTTATAATTTAAAGCAGATGGGGCACAGTACAACTAGTAGTGGTAATTAAAAATGTTCAATTTTTAGAAAGAAATAATTAATATTTAAAACGAATAGATATATTCCCAACTTACAAGTCATAACATAGGCATATTTTTCGATGCCATCTTATAGTTAAGTAATGTAAGTACTTCTTAATGATCATGGAGCAAAAATACGAGAGCAATGTCATTCTTATATGGCAGCAGTTGAATATAAAACATGCAAATTGATCATATTTTGGATGTGATTACTTTGATGGATTTAGGTTTAGCCCACCAAGGATCAAACCCTAGATTTGACGTAGTATTTATTTATTCTCATTGCACATGTATTTGTTTAGGTGTGCACACATAGGTTGTACTCGTTCTCACTAAAAGAACATGCTACCTATGCTAATTGCTACTACTCCATCCATCTTGAAAAGGATGTCTCAATTTTTTTTAAATTTAGATGAATCTATATTCTTATTATCTTAGATACATTTAAATTTAGGCAAATCTGGGACACCTTTTCAGGATGGATAGAGTACTTAAAATCAAGAAGTGGTTGTATATGTCTCTTCTTCAACTGGCACATCAGGTACTAGTAAAAGTTCGGCCTTTGTGATACACAGAGAATGCGGAAACTAGACTTTAATTCTTTGATAAGAGGAACTATGACCATCCCCACTAGCATTCGAGACAGCGTTCAACCCTCCTGTTGCCTCTAGTATTTTGACATATATAACAGAAATTTTTATGATGTTTTGGAAGCTAACATTTAAGAAGGGTCAGAGACTCGCCAACAAACATGGCAGTCCAAAGGTACCAAGCTACTGACGACAGCACCGACATGTTTGATGCAGCACATGATTCGTTCGTTGAAGCGTATAAATTCAACATTATATTTGCTACTTCACGACGACGTCTATGAATACTACTACTTATACTTTGTCACTGAGGACGTAAACCTCCTTGAGCGCTATCTACGAGAAGCACCCTTGTTTCAAGAAAGATCTACCAGAATCACCTTTCACCTACAGAGCAACATAGGCTTTAGCTGCCGGTTAGGCTTGGGATGCTCCAGGAATTCGATCTGCGATTCTACCTATCCGCATTCTTGTGGCAGCCGAGCATATCGCGTGGCTTAGAACCTCGAGCGAGAGAACAGCTTGGTTGCAGTCAATCAATCTCCTGTTAGATCAAATGAGGAGCATTCTCGAAGTACCAACGGTGGATTGATTGATGGATTAGCTCCTTGCAGCCACTTGATGGCTACCTCCCTTCTTCACGTGCCGACGAGGCCATGACAGCGACCAACGATAATTTTGTATTAACGCATCAGTAATAAGACTGCTAACTTTGATGGTGCTTAGGTTAACTTAGAAGAAAAATTCAATATGGTTATTGTAGATAACTAAGTTAACGAATAAATGATATGGCCAAAACAATGTAATGATCCAAGTCCATTAAAAATGCACCAAGCAACTGAGAAGTAGAAAGATACTAGTAAGACATAAGTGATGCGGAAAAACCCTGCTCCGTCTCGCTCCTGGTCGTCCCCTGCGGGCGACCAAGGGTTGACTCCCCAAGCCTCTTCCCTGTAACACCCTCAGAATCGGCCCTATGCAAGTTTTAGCGAAACCCGCCAAACCCGCATAGAAACGATTCGAAGGTGCCCACCAGGCACTTGCGTGCGGGTGGAAAACAAAGTAATAACATTACACAACAGTCCTCGATGGGACCCACAGAACAGTTATATATACAACAGCGACTCAAAGAGTCAAGAATACAGATATAATGTACAAAGATCCAAATCACCTTGAAAATGATAGGGCGTCCGACTACGGACAAGATGCAAATGGGGCTAAGAGCCCTGAAGAATAACCAATGGCGTCCATAACCCTGCCCAGGCCAAGCCGGAAGGGTAACCCTGCTAACGGCGTCGATCTCAAAAACTGCTTAAACAAAGGGGTGCCGACAAAGGGCAAAGGAAAAAGAGGAGCGTCAGTACTGAGGCCAGTACACGGCGAGGCTAGAATTCGGCGGTCCTCGCCTACATAGGTATGGTGGACTGAAGCGGTAGCGGCAGCATGCACTAGACAACCTATAGAGACTCGATACAAACTGGCGACTATCAGAGAGGGGTAAGAAAGACCTATCCGGAACCAGCCTGATACTAACACCAAACAATCCCATCCTGGCATTCCCCCTCGAGACCAAACGAGGAAGTCAACCGAGGAACTCCCACAGTTGGCAGTTTTATTTATTCAGTTTTCGTTGCAGCAATTACTAGTCAGGTATAGATAATCATCCTGATAAAATAAACAGTGGGCACTTTTAGTCAATCATTCCGTTATAGTTGCAACACTTACTAATCAGATATAGATAGCATGAGATAACCCAAAAACCCAGCAGTTGTTGGTACTTTTACTTAGCCATTCCGTTGTAGTGAAGCTGATTACTAGTCATATCGGATACCAAATCAATTTATAACAGTAAACTTTAGTTATAGTTGTCTATGATCAAGCACTGTGCTCCAAGTCGTCCATAACCGCGGACACGGCTTCTCGAAAAGATTTAACCCTGCAGGGGTGCACCAAAGTATCCACAAGCACTTCGACCCTTTTTGCCAGATCAGTTAACATACACCCATCGGTATGTCGGCGGGGCCTAAGTCACGTTCCCAGACTAAAGCAAATGCGTGGGGCCACCCACCAAGTCGACACCATAGCGAAGTCGGCCGGTCTCCGAGACGGACTGGGGTTTGGGCAAACGGCTGTGAACGACAGCAAATCCCCAAACGGGGACTGTCGACACCGCGAAACGTGGCCCGATCCTAAACAGTACAGCGTGCTCCTCACACAATCGTAAATAAAGCGGTAAACATGGCATAAGTACAGGATAGTAAATAAAACCTCAAATTAGTTTGTGGCCCCCAGTACAATACTTTGAAATCAGGTAATAATCAATGGGGGGCCCATATCTCCCCACATGTGGTTAGCGCGCTCGATCTCGGAACAGGTGTCAAGAACTCGGGGTCCTACGGGACACAAGTGGGCGGTCGGAAACCAAATAATATCTATCACCCACCGATGCCTCTGCTTACTTCAATTTTAGTTGTTAAGCAGTAATTAAAGTGAACAATAATTAAAGTCATGACCATCTCCAACATTGAACATGCGGCAATTCTCCAACAACTGTGGTACTTGACGACACGCAACAACACTTGAGCAAGCGACTACGACGCGCGGGTCCAACTATCTACCAGACAACAGGTAATAGGATGTGTCCAAGGCAATATAGGGCTGCACAGGAAATCACGGGTACGGAACTAGAGCATCGCAACACAGATAGCAATAGATCAACAAGAGGGAAATAAATACTATAAAGTAAGATAGGTAGAAAGGGGGAGATGCTCGCCTGAAAACATTGTCGAAGGTTCATCCGAAGATCGGGGCGAAGCTCACATCAACTCAACGGCCTTATCCGCGAAGAAGCAAAACACTAGAATAAACACCGGATGCACTATTTAATACAACGGCAGAAGATCGGCATGATGCATGTATGATGCATGACATGGCAAAGATGCGATGCAATTAGATCATATTAAGCGGAACCGGGGTCCCGACAATATTTAGGTGGTTCATGTTGTTTAGCTAACCCGCAATTTAAATGTTGTTTAACAAGGCAAGATGAGTTACCGGTTCGCTACACCAATTTAAATGAGGCCAATACGAGACTAGATTTGCCCGCATATGGGCCCCATATTTAATTATTAGGTGAATCGGCATAAGGCCCCCAAACCACACAAATATGCATGCAAGATGTCAATTAAATATGCAACAATTTATATAGTTGACAATTTATAAAATAGGGTTCTCGGAAAGGGGTTCACACATTGAGGGGTCTCGACGATCTTGGGGTTCCGGGGTTCGGGGGGTTCGGCCTCGGGGTTCAGGGTTCGACGGATTCGTTCTCGGCTGAACATTCTCGATCAACGGGCAGATCTTGTCGCATCCGGGTCTCGGTGTCCGGGGTGAAGTACTCGGCGTCCCCGAGGGAGTACTTGTCGTATCCGCATCGGCGACCTTGGCGGTATCGGGTTCGGTCTCCGGATCCCGGGCACGGTCTTAGCGTTCCGTCTTCGGTGTCGATGGCGAACTTGTCGTTTCCAGGGGTTTCTCCGAGTCCGTGATGCGTCCGCGTGGTAGATCTTGGGGGTACCGGTGCCGGTCTTCGGGTTCCGTGAAGGGGTTCTTGGTGCTCCGTGATGAAGATCTTGTGATACCGGCGTCATCGGGTTCGGGGCCTTTGACGAGGGTTCGGGGCTCGATCTTGGAGAGAACTTGTCGACGTTGAGACCCAACAAGGAGAGATGGCCGATCTTGGCGTTCCGAACTTCTCGCGTCCTCGGTACCGAAGAAGATCCTGTCAGGGCTCTTTGGTCCTTTTTGTCCTTGCCTCGACAAAGGCATCGGACGCTCCAGGGGTCAACAACCAACAGACGACATGGCCAAAACTTGTGCCTGAGACACGTTTGGGCAGCCCAACCAACCTCCATGGTGTATCCAGGGAGGCACACTCGAGGAGGTTGTGAGGGAAAGCGGAGGTTGGCGGGAAACGGCAGCCTTGGCAGCGGGCAGCGGCGCAGCGGCAGCGAGGAGGCCGGGCTTCGTGGCGGAACTTCAGCGCGGGAGGCGGAAGGAGGCGTCGGGCTTGCGGCGAGGTGCAGGCTCGGCAGGCGAGGCGGTCGCGGTGAAAAGCGGGCTGCGCCGGGCGGCGCGGAGCAGCGGAAGGCGGCGCTGGTCCGGGCGAAGGCGCAGCGATCGCGGAAGCGGCGCGGAGAAGGCAGCGGAGCGGGCGAGAAACGAAGCGGGCCAGGCGCTGCGCGGCGGCAGCGTCGGGCAACCTTGGCGAAGCGAGAAGTCGCTGGGCGGTGGCGAGGGGTCCTTAGCGGCGGCCGAGGGCGGTGGAGCTGGGTCGAGGCGGCGGCACCACGCGGAGGAGGGAGGAGGCGTGGCTCGGCGCCGGCAGAGGGGAACGAGGCGGAGGGGAGGTACCAGGCGGTGAGGTGAGGTCGATCGGGAGGTAGGGGAAGGAGGGACTGCGTGGGCGCGTGGGGCGGGCCAGAGGGAAGAGGGAGTGGGGCCAGGTGTAGGCTAGAGGGATGGGGTGTGTCGGTGGTTGGTGGTGATCGGGTGTGGCGTGCGTCTGTGTGCGTGTGTGTGTTGTGTGGAGGGTGAGCTGGGTGGGGTCGGCTGTGAGGTGGGAGAGAGAGGGGAGAGAGGGGGGATGAGGTGTCAGCACGGGATAGGATAGAGGGGAAGAGAGGGTGAGGTGGCGAGAGCCGATTGGGTGGGGTGATGTGGAGGCTGGGTTGGGCTATATAGTTTGGTAGCTTTAGGATTTAGAAGGGCGGTTTAGGTGGACCGATTTAAAAATGGGGGTGGTCGTTCGGGTCGATTCGGCCCGTTCGACTGCCCCCGCTAAAACAATTAAACTTTTTTATTTGTTTTAAACGGGCCGTATGCAAACCGATAGCGGCCAAAATAATTAATCCGGAGAACCGGGCTTTGCGTTTGAATAAAGATGGGGCGTTTTAGAAAACAAAACGGGCTTGCGAAAAATAGTATTATGCGAACAATGCATGATAATGACGATGCAATGCACAAATTCAACGCGATTTTCTAGTAGTGGTTTTGCGGGATGCCACATTCCCCTACCGAACCTTCCCTCCTCCTCACACGCCATCGCTAGCGGGAGCCGCCGGGCGAAGCCCATGCGGTGCGGCGACATGGTCGGCCTCTTCCCAACGCTCTAGAGGGTCTCATAGGAGAAAGACTCGACATACGGTGGGGCACTGCTGAAATTGACAAGACAGTCTTGGCGACTGTCTGACGCTTGTAGTGGCGTTGGCGGCGTCTAGGAGTGGGCGGATGGCGGAAATAGGGGTGGTGGTGCAGCAGTGGCTCTAGGCAGCGTGTGCCTCATGGCCCTAATCTAGGCCCTTCCGGGTACGATTTGGGTATATGTGTGTTGACGTGGGTCCGGCCTGCTCTAGCCGCTCGGCCCTGGCCCACTTGTTGCCCGGCGGTGGCTTGGCTATGGATTCTAACGCTAATGACAAGGTTCCTGTGTGGCAAGGACCTGTAGGTGGTTTGCGATGGTGGTCATCGCTCTGCAGCACGACGGCGGTGTTCATGGCGCCGTAGCATGATGGCGGGCTAGTCAGGCCTACCAGGCCTAACAGACCCTGCTGACACGTCCAGACGACGACCACCTCTAGCGGTGGAGGATGGTGGAGCTCCTCCGAGTGACTGCCGCACAACAGGAGGGAGAATATGGATCTAGAGTCTACATTTAAGGCTGTGTGCATCGCTCGATGCAGAGGCCAGGGCTCTGTTCCCCATTTTGAAAAAAAACGAGTCTAGATTTACTCGTCCCTGGTTGCGGAGTGTGACTGGTGGTTGCCAAGAGGACAAAACCAATTGTACTTTTGCCGGCCATGCCACTCTGCTCTAGCGCCGGTACCTTGTCTGAACCGTTGGTCTCGTGGTGAGCTATCTATCACTTCTTGGATTGGCTCGTGGACGCCGGGGCAGCAGCCCAGGAAGGTGGAAAGTGTGGGATGTTCTACATCAAGCGATGTGTCGGCAGTGATGACATTGCTCTTTGGTCATTTGGATCATGAGGAGCAGGTGCCGGGTGACCCTGGTGTTGACGGCGCTTTGGCAATGACAACTCCCAGATCGCGTTCTGGAGGCTAGGCACAGGGATAGTGACCGATCCGTTCCTCGGGCGTGTGCGAAGGTTTTTTCGAGCGAAAGCCATGCGTTTCGATGCCAACGACGACGATGCATGAGGGTGCCGTATCTCTCTTGCGGGCGTCGTTGTGGTTATCCTCTCCGTGTTAGGGATTTAGGTGAAAACCCTTGACCGTGTGATCTCAACGACAGCTGCGTTGTGCGTCGTTGCCCTCTTGAGGGCATCGTCGCAGACATCCGATCCCCCTCGGTCTCATTTTACTATCTTCGGTGGCTTGTTTTGATCTCTTTGTATTTTTTTATCTATCTTTGATCTGCTGTATTAGAGGTTTCCTCTTCAACTTGTATTGGTTTAGCCGTTTGTGGATTTATTTATAAAACGGGACAAAGGCTTCTTTGGAGAAGGGCATAAGTGATACCCCATCGGAAGCAAGTGAGTGAAGCGGAGAAAACTAGCAGTCATGGCAGGTTGTCGTGAAGGCAGAAAAGAGGAGCCACTAAGTGTGCATGGTGGAGAAGATGAATTGTGTATCTATATTTCCAACGGCGGTCTTCAAGTAGACGCATACACAAGGAATGATACGAAAAACATAATTAATTAGCGGGGAGTTAGTTTATGCAAACATCAACAATGCTATACCAACAAAATTCTAAGTATAAGAATAACCTATCAATGGATGGTTTTTTTGAAACTATTTCTTATTGGCAAGGTGGGTTCACGAAAGAACAAAAATATTATTATAAGGAACACCGTTTGTCACAAAAAGGAAAACACTTATGAAAGTAAATTGATAAATTGAATACTATTGCTAGAGAGGTGTGCTCTACTTATAATGTTACTTATTGCTTTCATAAATCTTGTTGTTGTAGGAGGTATAAACATCTACCTTTTAAATGTGAGTATAATAATAATGTTACCATATCTTCTTATGTTAAAGGAAATTATAACTTTTATGATGTGAAACAAATTGATAAATCTTGGTAAAGGCAGCAATTGTCTCACTCTCAACTATTTGCATGACTAGCACTCTTTCATAACACGATGCCACCTCCCCGTTCCTAATTGTAAGCCTTACATTTAAAAATAGAGGAAGTATTTATTAGCTACATGTTCGTCTAGTGAGCAGAAATAAATCGTAAAGCCTTTTTGTTGTGCCGAATAGAGGATTAAAAAGATACTTGTTGGGCCCATATATAGATCCTGGCGAAAATTGTTCATACCAACAAGATCACATACAGTATGAGTAACGCCTTTACAAACAAACACAAACACGCATCGCTAAGCATGGTAGGAATCAGGAATTGGTGCACCCAATAATCTATTGTTTGGCGATGGTGACTTTCCACCGACTTGAGATGGCCTATTCACCATGCTACCTGATTTTATTTTCCTTCTGCCACCCTCTCGCCGGATGTGATTTAGATGGCTTCCATTCCGGTGGACACGCCAGACAACATTTGGGACATCATCATCGGGGTCATCATGTGGCAGGTCGGGAATGCCAAGAATGCTCTTAACTGGATTGCTCCGCTCCATAATTTATTAGTCGAGTGGTGTGGTACATCGGCCTATGGTATTAGCGCTACATGCATTTACAGTGACTGCCAAGCTTAGATCCAGTGTTGGCAATTATCCATTGTGATTATTTGCCTGACCCTCTTCTTCAGTTCGTGTTTTTGTGGGTGTGTGCTTAACTCTCTCTTGTATAGCCTCGTCTTTCTCTCAAAAAAAAAAAATTGTATGGCCTCGTCTGAATTTAACTATCATGAGCTAATGGCATGCACTAAAGCTAGTTGTTTCTCTTTTTAAATATCTTTGTCAAAAAAAATATCTATCGAGTTGAACAGATATGTTATTTTGCACTGCTAGGTGATTTAAATATTAACCTTCCCAATTTGAAGTGTCATAAATTTTGAGAGAGAGAGGGAGAGTAGAACGGACGTGAGTTCTGCACAAGTCTGGCACGAGTCAGGCTTAGAGCATCTCTAGTAGTCTCCGTATCCCGCGGGCCTTCATACCGCTGACCGCTGATACAAGCCGCCGAAAGCACGATTTGCAGTCTCACATTCTATCGCGCGCGGAACAGAACCCGTAGAATAAAATGTAAATTTTTAAAACTATCAGATAATGGCAAAATTCAGAGAATGAACTTCTTGTTCATCGTCGATTCCATAGCAAACTTCCGTGATTGGATTACAAAACGCATCCAGTTCATTGATCTAAACTATATACAACACGTGGCTGCCCTAACCTTAACCCTATACAACTAAAATTTGGCTCACCAGAGCCCGCGAGTGCAGCGGCAACGCGGCACCAACGTGCAGCTCAGTCGGAGTCAAAGTCGACGAGCTCCAGCTTCACGGGGGTGCATAGTCATCTCCTATTTCTATGCGTCACGCGCCGTCACCGCAATGATGGCCTTACCCTTGACCTCCTCAACGTGTGTGAGCTCCGAGACATGGATCATGATGTCCCTTGTGGCATGCTCGACATCGTCCTCATCAATGTAGTCCGCCAGTACCACCACGCCGGTGTGCTCCTCCTCCTCATTGTCTCGTCGAGGAAGTTGTAGTTGTCAGAGAAGATTAAACATTCGGAGTCCAAGGGCGGTGGGAGTGTTGGAGCATGCCGAGCCACACCGCTCGAGCTTCTTGCCTCCGTGTCCATGTGGGTCCACCAACGGAGGGACGGTGAAGGAAGCTCCCCCTGTTGGTCCACTAGAACGCTGCACACATCCGCACTCCTAGCGATGCAGTCCGTTAATCCCCGTCGGAGTCGGTGGCGGAGGTTTCTCGGCGGAGCGAGCTCGTGGAGCGACTGACCTGGCGCGCCCCACTCCCATTGAGATGCCTCGCGGCCACATCGTGTTGTGGCGGTGCATGCCGGATTTGCTACTGGTGGCGACTGATTTGGTGGCCAACGGTGGATTGCGGCGGCGGGTCATAGCGGTAGCATGGAGGAGAGTGGGGAGAAGGGGATGGGTCGAGGACTGTATCGACCCCTACGAACGGTACAAATAGCCGTCGAAGGGAACATTTTTTTGACAACCCGCAAATGTTTTAAAGGCCCACCCTAGTTTATAGTCTCCTTACGGGACCAAAAAAAAAGTAGTCCAACCTGTATAATTGCCAGAAAATATAAAGTTTCCTCCTCTAAGGGGGACTGCTAGAGATGCTCTTAAAGCATACTAGAATAACACTTTTGTTTGTGGAAAGACCGAAAGAGGAAACCCCGGCGATAGCCACACAGTTTCATGTGTTAGCCAAAAGTACATAAGTACATAGTGGACAAGTTCTGAGCATGCTTGCTTATTTAAGCTGCCTTCTCTTGCCCTCTACCTGATCCAGTAGTTCAGTACACCATCATCGTGCAAGAGATCGATCCATGCATGGCAAGTGTGTCCCATCCCACCCACAAGCAGAACTTTAACTAGCTAGGCACGGTAGGCCTCAGGAATACTGATTCGGGTGTTAGATGCACCTTTTGTAGTGGCTATCCCAGTTTCTGTGCATGAACGTACTCGATCTATAGCATGCGGTTGTTTCCTGAATGGGATAGATTACCCATCTGTGTGGCACATGCGTTTAGATCTGCAGTGTCTACATGTAGTCTACTCCTTCAAGACGTCTTGTTTACTGTTTGCAATTCAGCAACTCCCTGGTGGTCTTTGTGAGTTACGGGCGCATCTGCTGGATCAACATCCTGGTTAAGTATTGTCACCTTTTCGGAAAAAAAGTTAAGTACTGCCACTATCGATGCCTGTTAGTGCTGCTCTGTTAACCTGCACCTACAATGTTCGCTCGAGTCAAATTACAAGTTGTACGCATTGGATAGTACAGAGTACCTAATAGCAGTAATACAGAGAGGGGCCCCAGTGTGAAAATTGAGTCACCGCTAGCTATGTTCCTTGTCTGAAATAGTTACTTCACAAAGGTGGTGTCTATACAACATCAGATATTATGTCCAATTTTGAGTATGATCATCATGCATGTTTTTGCAGGCAGTTAATTATTTTCATTGTCGCCATACGGACTACAGTTGCATGGTGTTGGTATCAATCTTCTTCTATGCACAAGGGGCCTCCTTGGCCTCGCATTTCTTAAAAATAAAATTATGGGGGGTTTCGGCTTTAGCAGGGATTTACTCGCCGGAGCTGCTTGACGGGTTTGCTGAGATATGGCTGCTCATCGGCCTCGTGGTTATTACCTTGGACACAGATGACTGAGTCTTATGGCACTCGACAGCCGACCAAACAACACTATTTTATAAATGCGGCAAGAAAAAGAAACCAAAACACATACATGGGACACAAGATTTTTATTTGAAAAACCTCCTCCAACAATTAGAGGAAAAAATCACGAACGCCAGCCAGCAAAACTTTACTATATTAGGAGTGTTTATGTTATGCCGTTGATTTTCATAGATGCGAATTATCCCAACCAGCGTCTTACAAGATGTATATATAGTGGTGAAACCCTAAGTCATCAACGATTCATATCGCTCCACTCACCCCAAGCCTACGGCAATGGGGCTCGCTCTGCTCTATCAGAAGTTAGCTTTATTATGAAATGCATATAACGTCTTAATTTATTGTTTCATTTCATTGAAGATTAAATTCCCTGCCTTAACACTTTTTATGGTGCCTAAGCTATAGAGTACTTCACCTTATATTTCATTAAGATACTAATATACAGGTGTTAACATAGTGATATTGGCTGAACTACATGCATATGTTGAATCTAGGGGAAATCCTCATCGAAACATTACAATGCATAAAAATATATCAAGGTAGATAATAAAAGAAAAGGAACAACTTTTTTCCAACCACATAATACCTGAACCTTATTTTTTGACTAATCTAAAACTTCATATATCTAAATAGGTCCAAAAAGTTCGCCATCTTGAAGTATCATTATCACATGCAGAAATGGTGCAGGTTTCCTTCCTTCGGATAAAACTCCCAACTCAAATTTGCAAATTAAGTGATGTTTGAGAACCATTGCTTGGTCCAGTTCCACAGCTTTCGCATTTTAGTGCACTTTAATTCTTCACCCGCTTAGTGGTTTATCCTTGGCAGGAAATGTCCCACTCCCAACTATTTAAGTGAGTGGATCTACTTTAGTTCATAACACCATTCTAATCAGCTATACTACCTGGACAAATGAGCAGAAATGGTCATATGTAAGTCTTGATTACATAAATAGATCCGTGACAATGAGGACCATCTGCATATCACAATGAGAAAAAAGCACACCTTCCTTATGCATGCCATGTTTTATTATTGATTCAGTTTCTCCACGGACTTGGTAGGCATCAGAAATTTATGCATGCCATGTTTTGAATCAGTACCTCCCTATTTCACATATAAGGCAAATTGTTATGATCAAATAGGGCGCTCACCATTGCAGAAGTGTATGAAAGGCATGTGCATGCTAGCATATGGCACCCCTTAGATGCCCTTGATGCGTACTTAAAGGTTGAGAAGTCCACTTCATTAGAGTGTTTGGACAAGTTTGCACGGGGTGATTTAGGTGTTTGGTTGGGAGAACTTGCCACGCCCACACATGAGGATGCCGATCATTTACTACAGGTTAATGAGATTCGTGGTTTTCCTGGAATGCTAGGAAGTATCGATTGCATTCACTAGCGATGTAATAGGTGTACTTTAGCATGGAGGGGGCCATTCACCCATGGTGATTATGGATTACCAACGATGGTTCTGGAAGCCATTGCGTCCTAGGACCTTCATATTTGGCATGCTTTGTTTATAATTGTTGGGTCAAACAATGACCTTAATGTGATATATCGGTCCCAAATGTTTTTTGATGAATTGAAAGGAGAACCCCCTCAAGTTTAGTTTTCTGTCAACGGGAATGAGTATACCACATGTTACTACCTTCCTGATGGCATATGCCCAGAATGGGGTTCCTTCATGAAGACTATATAACTTCCCCAAACAGAGAAGCACAAGTTTGTTTGCCCATCAGCAAAAAAGGGCAAGGAAGGATATCGAGCATGATTTCGGGGTATTGCAGTCCTGTTTTAGGATTGTTCGTCAGCATGCACGAATATGGAAGAGAAAGAGTGTTGGAAGGATCATGCTACCTTATGTGATTCTCTGCAATATGATTGATAGAGAGAAGGCCACCATTCATATTAACTTGAATGGGAATCCAGGGGCTTCATTTTCTCTATCTCCCGAAGTGAATGTAGGCGGTAATTTGTGTTTTGCTGATGTACTACATAGAAGAGCTACTAGTTGTGCTCGCCTGCAACATACCTAGCTTAAAAATGATTAGATCAAGCATATTTGGCAAAGGTTTCAAAATAGCCATATTAATTAATCATGGTGGGATACTGATATATGCATGTTCCTATTCATTTTTCCGTGACATACTATCAAGTGATATCTTAAATGTAATTTTATTTCAGGACAATGATTTGATTTGGTGATTTTTGCATGTTGTACCTATAGGTTCATATTCTCTAATGTAGATAATTTGATCTTTGCATTAATGATATTGTATATCTCCAATTAAGCTAAATATTTACCCTTGTCCCAATATTTTTTCCATACAGTTGCTGAAGGTTGCTGATGCAAATTGATTTAGCTACTGCTTTCGACCGATGCGCCCTACAAGATCAAACTAATGTCTTGTTTCGCTGGAGACCATATTTAGTATTCTATTTGGTTAATTGTTTCTTCTAAAGAGTCTTGTAAATTTTAATTTTTTATGTCATGTTGCTATATGCCATTAGTTTATTTCTCATTGTCAGTCAAGATCAAAACTAATGTTCAAGTATCATATGGTGCTATGTAGCATCTCTTTGTTGCTTCCTTATTAACTAGTTTGCTTGTATGATGGTTTGGACGGTATATATGCATGTTTCTTGAATGGCTACAAAGATACAACTCATGATGGATTGTTACATACACCTACAGTCATTAAATGCCTTACTCACTAATAGAAAAATTAATAGCTAACCACATTGTATGGATCTAGCTTTATGTGAGCTTTAGGTGACATGACACAACTCTAGAACCAGTAGCTAGCTCTTTTATTGTTCTTGCTCTTGCAAGTTGTACGCATCACATAGTACAAAGTACTTAATAGCAATAATACGGAGAGGGGCCCTAGTGTGAAAACGGAGTCACCACTATATTCCTTGGATGAAATGGTTAGTTCCCAAAGGCGGTGTATGTATACAACTTTCGGTATTATGCCCACTTTTGAGTATGTTCGCCATGCATATTTCCGCACGCGGTTAATCATTTTTGTTGTCACCTTACAAATGACTACATTTGCCATTGATACATGTTGCATGGTGTTGGTATCAATCTTCTTCTATGAACAAGGGGGCCTCCCTGGCCTCGCATTTTTTTAAAATAAAATCAGGAATGGTTTTGGCTTAATCAGGAATTAACTCGCCGGAGGTGCTTGACAGATTTGTTGGGATATGACTTCTCATAGGCATCGTGGTTATTACCTTGGGTATGGATGACCGAGTCTTGTGGCACTAGACAACCAATAAAGAACTCTCTTATAAACATGACAAGCAAAAATGAAGAATAAAGCACATGCGGGAGACATACGATTTAAACATGGAAAAATCTCTCCAACAAATAGAGGAAAAAACCATGGACGTTAGCTAGCGAAAACTTCACTATATGAGTATTGTATTACACAATGCCGGAAAATTTCACAGATGCGACTTATCTAAACTGGCGGCTTAAAATATATATATATATATATATATATATATATATATATATATATATATATATATATATCGACGCGGATTTGCTATACACGGGCATAGCTGCGCATAGGCTTAGGACCGTTGGATAAAGAGATCAAATACACTACTAGTTTAGATGGTAATGGCTGGCTCTTGAAAGTAGTAACAGTCCCTAACGGCGTTTGCAGCACCGCGTGTGTGTACATGCATACAATGCCTAGGGGATTGTGAAAACCCTAAAAAAATTAGATTGTTGTTTGGCAAAGAAATTAGACAAGCTTTGTTTTGCATGTTGCTCGTTAGGGTTTGCCTCATGCAACTAAAAATAGACAAGCTTTGTTTTGCATGTTGCTCGTTAGGGTTTGCCTCATATAAACGAAATTAGACAAGCTTTGTTTTGCATGTTGCTCGTTAGGGTTTGCCTCATGCAAACGAAATTAGACAAGCTTTGTTTTGCATGTTGCTCGTTAGGGTTTGCCTCATGCAAATGAAATTAGACAAGCTTTGTTTTGCATGTTGCTCGTTAGGGTTTGCCTCATGCAAACGAAATTAGACAAGCTTTGTTTTGCTAGGGCTTCATGCATGCATAAAAAAGGAACACTAACGGCGTTAGTTCTTAGACAAATCCTGGGTCTGGATACATGTGCTCCCTATATCAAAAGAGGATAGAATCAACGATGGATAGGCTATGCGCAGCTATGCCCGTGTTTAGCATAACTCTCCACTCACCCCAAGCCTCCAGCAATGGGGGCTTGCTCCGCTCCATTAGAAGTTAGACTTCCTATTATATGCCTGTCATATATTAATTTCTTGTTTCGTTCATGAAAATTAAATTCCATGCCTTACATCTTTTCGTGGTGCCTAAGCTATAGAGTACTTCACTTTGTATTTCATTAAGATGTTAATATAAGTATGCCAACATAGTGATATTCGCTGAACGACATGCATATGTTGAATCCATGAGGGGGAAGAATCCTCATTGAAACATTACATCGCACAAAAATATATCAAGGCATAGAATAAAAGAAAAGGAAAAACTCCAATCTAACGATTTTGCATCCACATAATAACCAATGGGCCATATCGGATATATATATAAAACTACTCCCTCTGTTAAGGATTATAAGGCCTATGGACCACTTTGATAGGATTAAAAAAAATAATAACTCATCCTCTTGATTACTACATGCACCAATAGTTACACATGCATGATAGAAGATAGAGGAAAAGAAGAACATGCATTGAAGGAGAGAGACTAATAAATAGGAAAGGACTTACAATTTTTAACATTTTTAAAAAGCTCTCTAGCCTTATAATCGCTAGAGGAGGGAGTAGCTAGAAAGAACGTACCGGCCAGCCAGCGGCCTACTTGCTCCGCGACCCATCCTCATGAAAACAGCGCCGCAAGGTTACAATTCCTGTCGTACTGCACAAATCGAGAAGAAAAAATGAATCAGGAAATGCGCCAGTGATGAGAACATATGCATGAGGTCCCTATATAAATAATTACAGACTAATTATTCGACACAAAACTGCTTGGTGTATTACCATTAGTACCTCACAAGTAGCACTTACTTTTTTTTGGACAAAAGAATATATTCTGGTGGAACAAATTCTCACCAGGAATTAATAGTACATGTACACTTTGAGGTGCGTTGATCCAGATATAACTTATGGATTGTATTAACCAAAGTGTATAATTTTGAAATTCAGCTTTGGCTGTGTGGATTACTCACAAAAATTATACAGTGAGGAGTAAATATGTTCTTTCAAGAATGGCATGGTAGTTCAGTAAATGTATGTATGCATTATCCGACTAGGATCTGGTGGGACAACCCGATATATTATAGCTAGCCATTCTAATCTATCAGGAGTATTTTGATTGTCTAAATTATTTTTTGACTAACAATGTTTTTTAGAAGTTTTTCTTACACAAAATTAGCAACATCATATTTATTGGGAAGCACGTTGGCGTGATTGTGGTTTGCTAACCACAGTGACTATATTTTGTCTTAGAAATCCAATATATAGTGAAAGCAGGATTCACACGGAAAAATAGACCGAGATACTTTTTTAATTCCCATTTTCTAGCAAGAAGTTGGTGACTATTCTCCTTTCAAAAAATTAATACTTCCTCCGACCCATATTAGTTGACTCAAATTTGTCTAGATACGGATGTATCTAGCACTAAAACTTGACTAGACAAATTCATATCTAGATGAATCCAAATCAACTAATATGAGTCGGAGGGAGTAGTTAAAAAACATTATCTGATAAGTTTGCTTTCGAGAGATCACATGACATTTAATCATGCATGTCTTAGTCACAAATACTAAGCAACTAGAAATACTTGGCATTTACTCATGCATGTCTTAGGCACGAAGTGAAACATATATTAACCGATATCACACGAACATAGATAGTTAGTCACAAATACTAAGCAGTTAGAAATATTTTCGTTACTTCTGATGCTTAATTTAGTATGTATAATGTTTATTATACTATTACGGGTTGTTATATTTTTTTTTGAAGGGAACCACTAATTGATTTTTATGATAATTATTCATATACTATATATTCTGGAAGATGTAAAATTATATCATGTATATTGTTGAAAACAAAATAAGTATCCCAACTAAAATGTAAAGTGGAAAAAAATAATTAATTGACTCGATTAGCATCGACCAAGTCATGAAGTAATATTGCCTCAAGAGGAAAGAGAGACCTAGGTTAAACTAGGCTTATATATTCCAACAATGTGGATCTTATGTGTTGAGTTGTTGTCAGTGGAACTACATCACCTTAGTGGGAAAGCATAGATGATATAGAAAATATAATATAAATATATACAAAATAATAATAAATTCAGATCGAAAGAATTAGTAAGAGGGCATACCATGGTAAATAAAAGCATAGCAAGAATATGAGTCAATACAAAAGACTGAGCCAAGTAAAATATACGATATTTTGATGGGCCACCTATATATGTTAGATGGATATTTATGTTGAAATTAATTGATTGACGTAATATCATTTTTATTTTAAATTTGTGTTTACTTCATATTTCCATGCTTCATTTAGTGTTGATTCTAATTTAATTCAACATCAGACATTACTACTATTTACATGGTCCAACTGACTACAATCCAAAAAAATAAAATAGGTCCAGAAAGGTTAACTTACGGTTACATATTTCTTAAATTTTGTAGCATAAAAATTCTAATGAAACTAATGGAACAACATGTTGGTTTATTCTGAGTAAAATGTAACAATGATACTAATAGTTATATCAAACATACTATATAAAGTTCATCTAAAAAATAGACTATATAAGTTATACTTTACAATCTATATGTAAGTGAGGCATTTTTTATTGATGTTAGAGCTCTGATACCCTTCAAACTTCAAAATGTAGGAAAAATTAAAACCAAAGAAAGGGGCATGATGATATGGTCATTAAGTTTCACACATCATACCTAAAAAATATGAACATAAATGCACATTGTAATTTGTTTTATATGTATAAAATTATTGTGTATTTTTCAATGAAGGAGGTAATTAGGAGGGAAATATTTGCCATAAGGGTTTCCTTTATATACGAATGTGAGGGAAAAATCATTTCTACAGATAGCTACAAGTTCCTTTTATCAAGGAGTGGGAACATTATAAGTATTCCTTCAGTTAACCATCATCGCTAACAAAAAATACTTGTATGCACATAAAACTATGAGTTCCGCGGGGTGGATCTATTAAAAAGGACGATTAGATATAAGTGGTTAAAAAATTCAACATAGTAATGATGACGCCCTCGCATTTGCGAGGGCCACTGTGCTAGTTCTTAGAAAAGCAATCTGAGATGCCTCTTCCTCCCTCACCTTCGTTCAATTTCTTCACCGCAGAAAAGACAAATACAAGATGCTCCTATTTTAGATCAACCTTCTAGAGCCTAGAACTTCCCAAGAGCTGAGTTATCTTAATTTTACAGAAACCAACACACTATCTCTAGATACAGAATCCTCAAACCTCCCTTGATATTGCATCTGGTGTATAGGCGCACCCTTTTTTCATCCACATAATATATACAAGCTACAATATTAGATAACACATGAACATCTGCAACAAACAACATCATTGGCTCTATGATGCCATGAAGCTAGCTAAAGAAGAGACCAAATTCCTATGCCTAAATCAGTAGCTCTAGAGTTCTACGCCATGTTTAGCGTGCAAAAGATGAGAAAACGTTGAGGTTGTCGATCAATATTTTTAAATCTCATCGCATTACCAAGCTTTCAATCCAACATTTCTAATTCTGAATTATCTATTCATGATTGACGTTCCTATGACATATCGGAACTTGTTTTGGTGGGGGATAGATGCGCTGGTCTACTTCTTCTACGATTTTGTCCATGTCTCTCGGTGATACTCTTTATGTTGGTACATCCAAACATACAATGCATACTTGCTTCTACTAGAACAAAATGACCGAGCTGTGTTGCTGGGAAGAAGATTGTAGTATTCAGCATTTTACATGTTGTGGTGATTTTCTACGGCTAAATCAGGAAAAGTATTAGCTAGGTCCAGTTATTTTTCTTTCATTGTGCCCCTACACTAGGTATACATGCATGTCTCGTCGTAATTTCTTATTGCTTCTGTTAACAAGGCTAAATTCTCTGCATTATATATTTTTTATGGTGCCATAGGTAGATAACTGTCTACCTTATGTTTCATCAAGACCCTAAAAGTAAATAGCTTTAGCAGGTTGTGATGTCCGCTGAACTACCTATGTTATAAAATAAACTTTTCGTCTGAAGATTTTGCCAACACAACATGTATGTGCAACTTCATATATACACACCACAACGGCAGGTTGTTCACAAGCTAAAGTAGGTTGGTAAAGGAAGCAATTGTCCTACTCCTGGCATTTGAGTGGTTGTCTCTCAATCCACAACACAATACTGTTTGTTAGCTACATGTTCATCCAGTGAGCAGAAATGCATAGTGCATACTTGTTGAGCCCATATATAGACCCTAGCGAAAAATGGTACATAGGACATACTAGATCAGTGGACGGTATGTACACATGCAGTATGAGTAACACATGTGTCACAAAAAAACACAAACATGCATTTCTAAGCACGGTAGGCATCAGGAATTTATGCACACAATAATTCATTGTTTGTCGATGTTCAATTTCTACGGACTTGAACATCGCCTATTCACTATTCTACCATAGTATCTTTTTCTTTTGCTACCCTTTAGCCGGATGTGATCTAGATGGCTTCTATTCTGGCGGACGCGCCAGAAAACATTTGGGACGCCATCATCGGGGTCATCGTGTGGCAAGTGGGGAATCCCAATAATGATTTGAACCTACTCAGTTTGAAGTGTCATAAATTACTGGAGATAGACCAGTAAAACATATGTGACTTTTCCACAATTTTGGCCTAAGTTGGGCTTAAAGCACATAGGAATTACACTTTTTTCTTCAAAAAGAGGAACATGCCCCAGCCTTTCGCCCGATAGCTACACCATTTGATGTGTTGGCCGAAAGTACATAGTGCACCAGTTCTGAGCTACTTGCTTATTTAAGCCACGGTCCTTTGCTTCTACTTGTCAAAAATTCCCTTCGGAACAGAACCAGTGATATACTCTCAACTTTCGGGATGTCAACCAAGAGTCAAAACTCAAACTGATATGTAGAAAACTTATATAGAGAAAACTTATCTATTCTATAATGTTGTTGTGCTCTTTAAATATTTTCCTAGTCAATCTATTAAATCAGATGCTCAAGTATTTTATGTCAATAATATATGTACACGACGAAAGAGGTCGAATGCGCGTGACTGCAGGGTATCACCGAGTTCCTTGTAATTTTATCACAATTTTTGTTGTTTCTCTAAAAACAAAAGGACGAAACAATATGTTTACATGAACTAAATCACTTCTTCCACAAATAGTGCATCTCTATCATCGGTGGATTTATGAGAAAAATGTTGATGTTCGAGTTGGAAGGGAACCACATTTTAGTTGAAACCTAGTGATTGTTTACATGACAAAATATTGATTATTGGTTAAACTTAAGCTATATGGGATTTTAGTTGGAATTTCGATTTTTGAAGGGAGAAGCTGTTCCCTTGATTTTTTTTCTTGTTCCCCAATGATAGGGGCACCTTCTCTGATGGTCATTCGTTGCCAGAATATGAGGGGGACAAGGAAAAAGAAGACGTCCATTGCTTAGAAGTTAGAAGCCATGACTAAAGAGATATGCAAGGACCGTAAAGAGTGGGAGGTGTGTTCCAGAGTCATACGGCTATGATGAATTAAATCTGGTTTTTAAATTTCTTCACCAACTATAATAAACAAGTGGGCGGGTAACACCCATGCATACTCCTAGCAATTTAAGTGACTGCGACTCTTACTTTGCTTCAATTTTGAGCAAATTGCTTCAACAATTTGATCCTTCGATGAAACATACCCCAGCTGTTTGTTACTCACAAACAAGCATCCATGGCAGTATATAACGCTAGCCACACAAAAGCAGAACAAATACTTTGCTAGCTAGGCATGGTAGGCCTCAGGAACACTGGTCCTGGATTGTTGTGCATCAGTTGCAGCTGCTATCCTGATTACTGTTTCATTGCAGGATTGCACTGATTTTATACGCCAAACACTTCACAAATTAGTATCATGTTGTTTACTAATGCTGATTATCCTTCTGTGTGGCACATGCGTTTGCACCAGAGGTGTCCGCTCCGTCGTCCGGACCTACATCGCACCTGCGCCACGCCCTCTTTTGATCCGGTCCTCTCGGACCCGTGGATCACTTGGGGCGCTCCAGAAAGTACATCGGTGTCTTTGTCGGCAACGGCGAAATTCAAAGGGCATGGGGCGGTACTTCTTCATAAAGGTAGAAAATGATCAAGTACATGGTCGTGACAAAGAAACGGCTGAGGTAGCCGAAAAATACCTTGAACGCCACAAACTGAAAAACTCCACACTACAAGCAGAGACTCAACCCGAACACCAGAGACAAAGTTACGTTTAATGAAAACAAACTATGCACCCTGCCGCTCTCTGTTTCACTGATGACCCGACTAAGTGCACCAGCTTTCGTTTTGTGTCAGTTCATCAGCTTTCACATGCTATCTAGCTAGGTCGTGTGATTGGTTAGTATCTTATACTACTCTCTCCGTCCAAGAATAGATGTCTTAGGTTTTTTAAATTTTAGATAAATCCATATACTAAATAGTGTCTAGATTCATCTAAATTTTAAGAAATTTAAGACATCTATTTTGGAACGGAGGGAGTATATTTTGTCATATTTTACTTGGTAAGGATAAGTAGAATAAAAACGTTAAAGGGAGAAAATATCTGATCCATCTCATAACCTTATTAAGTGGTGCTTTGAGATTCAGTGAAGCGTTGGTATAAAACGATGCCCTTTGTGTTACTTTTTTCTCTGAAGTGGAGGCGTGGTATCTCCAGCCTCTGCATCAAAATGATGCAAACAGTTTTTTATTTATTACTGGTGGCAAACGACGCGCCTCTCTCTCCTTGATCCTCATGTCCAGCTCAATTTGTGAATCAAGCCCTCTCGTGGTTGTTCCCAAACCTTATTTATGCTAGGGTTCGGTAGTTGGGGTCCGCCATGGCGTCGCGTCTACTCCTCCTTGCATGTGGCCCGGAAACCACCCCGGTTCCCTTTCTCCCCCACCACCGCGTCGGATCCTCTTCTTTTGGTTCCCTGTTGTCTTGGTATTGACCGACCCCGCATCGATCTCGTGCCTGTCAACGGCCACAGAGGGACGGCGGTTGATGCCGCAACCCCGACGTATTGGTCAATGATGGTCATTGATCGCTGGACGATGTTGTTGTGTCGTCCACCACTACCTTAACACTGGGGGGATGGTGATACGTACGCAATGAAAGGGTTCCGTGACAGAAAACAAAAATTTCCTTACGACAAGAATGCCATATCCAACATCTATCTATGCAGATGTATAGAAACGAGAGGGTTCGGATGTTCATACCTTTGAAGACCAGAAGCGGGATTACATTCCTGCACAAACGTTGCTGATGTAGCCGACCTCGAGGTCGAGAAGGCTTGATGCGACCAGAACCACAAGTGGCAGAGCCTCCGAAGTACTACACACGCCCGGTGTAGAGATGTCTCTCGGGATCAGGTCCAGCTAAGCAGCGAAAGAAGAAGATCCGGACCAGCTCCAATTGCACGACGACGTGCGTATGGTGGAGAAACCTCTATTCTCGTATGCAGTTCCAATCTTGGTAACCACATATGAGGGAGAGAGACAGAGGGAGAGAGAGAATAGGAAAAAGGAAATTGATGGGATGATGTGGGAGGAGGGACCTCCCACATATATATAGGAAAAAGGGGGACACTCCCTCCCTTCAAGCCCTGGGGTAGGACTAAACCGAGGGAGATGAGGGGGATGGCCACTGGCGTGGGAGTGGGCGCCACCCCCCTCCCCTCGCGCGTGCTCCCTAGTCCATGGCCGGCCGACGGTAAGGAGGGACCCCACCCCACGACGCCTCCTTGCCCTCATGGCCCCCTCCCTCCCATGAGGTGGGCTTTGTTCTATTTATTTATTTAAATATGTATTTATTAGTTCGTTTAGTTAATATATACAATTTAAATAATACCTTTCACTTCTAAACACCTTTCGAAGTCCTCAGAACAACTTCAGTTTTCCCCGGAACGATTCTGGCTCTCTCTTTCTTCTATTTCTCTTCCGATCAGATCAACCGTAGGCTTCTCTACCCTTAAGCGTGAAACCCTTACAGTTCGGTAATGCTCAGACATGATTCATACTCTCTCAGGTCAATGACCAACAATGGTGTCTAGAAACTCATGATGGCCCAATGCATTCCATGAATAATTTGATCGCTTGAAGCTAAACGTCGAGTCTCATTTCCTTTACCTTATAATACCTAGTTTGTCCAAGATCTGATATCCGGTATCGTTATATCTAGTTCGATCTTGTTATCGACAAACATACTTACTTGTTCTCGTGACATTATATCCCCGTGACCTAGTCACATGCTTATAATCTCTTTGATGTAATTTCACCAAGTGGGTCCGAAGTATCTATCTGTCACTCGGATAGGAAAATCCCGATCCTAATGCATAAGCCTCTACATATCCCTTTTGAATACCCAATATATACCTTTATGGTCACCCTATCATGGTGTGATGGTTGACGCAATCTAAGCAGCCATAGGGATAGTGATTAAACATGATCTCACATTCAAAGGATTGAGTTACTATGCTTTAGAAGTTATTGCAATGCTGAACTTT
Source organism: Avena insularis (assembly GCA_023614405.1). Lineage (NCBI taxonomy): Eukaryota > Viridiplantae > Streptophyta > Magnoliopsida > Poales > Poaceae > Avena > Avena insularis. The sequence continues at coordinate 251,072,982 of CM042685.1, forward strand.
GTGATGGTATCACATTGCAAAACTATGGTTGGGTGTTTCCATCACATCATTCATCCAATGATCTGATCCCATTGTTTGTTGACATACATGTCTATGATCTGGAAACCTCGACCATCGTTTGCCCAGCGATCTAGTCTTCTAGAGGATACTAGGGACTCTGTTTGTTTATATACCACATGTATATTAATATAGTTACATCATGGTAAAAAAATATTATGAACATATGAGATATATCAATATAAACAACTTTATTATTGGCCTCTAGGGCATATATCCTTCACACCGAGTCGACTGCGAAGACTAATACATGGTTCAGGAAACTCCTTCTATGACCTCCCCTTGGGACGATGGATATTTTGAGGTGTGGCTCTAGTGCTATGGATCTATGTTCTAGTGATGCGGTGATGCCTCAGTTGGGATGATTTGTTCATCCCTAGCATGTGTGGCTTCGATTGACTTAGAGATTAGTTTGCTGGCATATTGGTTATGCGAGGTTCTTGTGCACATGGTACATGTGCTTAATTAAATTTTGGTGGTATCTGATGGTAGTGATTGAACTCTACAAATGTGTGCTTAATCCAGTGGCTGAGTGTTGCTACCGTGGTGCCGCCATTGAGATTGTGCATAGTGGATTATTATAATTGCTACAGTGGTGTCTCCATTGATTGTGTGCATAGTGGTTTATTCTAGGTTAGCATGATCAACTACTATTTGGTTTGGTTGTGTTTGATGGAATTCTTCTTTTAAAATGATGATGTATGCAAACATCATCTGAAACAACCCCTGACTATGATGCACAAACTGAGGCTTTAATTCTTGATAAGAACATATATTTTTGTTGATGCCTAACAACTTTTTGATGAAATCATCATAGGACTTCTATGCTAATCTGAGAACACTTTCCTCCAAAACATTTTCTTAGCCGATGATTAAAAAGTTGGGCTACTACAACTACCTCAATTTCGGATGCGATCCCAAGATGGTTCTAGTGGCCCTTGTGATATTCACAATTACAAATCGTGTGCATCTTACTTGGCTCACTAGCTCCATCCCTGAGATTTGTGCGTCCACCATAATTATAAGGCATGTCGTTCTTGATTTGGTTGTTTTTTGTTGCAATGGCCGATGGTTAAAATGCTGGAGCTCTATAGGTGCCTCAATTTCGGATGTGATCCTAGGGATAGGATTATTGAACCCCGAATACAATCTTCTGTATCCTATTAGGTTCAATCTCTATGATTTTCTGGGATTTCTGTGTTGAATGTACGTATGAGACATGTTCTTGATTTGGCCATACTTGATGTTCATTTTGGTTCCGCTTGATTGCAGTGACCACTGATTAAACTCTTGTGAAACTATAAAGGTACTCAAGTTTGGATTTGACTCCACGGACGGGGCTAGTGAACTATGTGATATGTCAAATACAAATCTTGTGTGTTCTACTTGGTTCACTGGCTCTGTTCCTGAGATTTGTGTGTCCAATCTAAGTATGGGGATATTTTTGACTTGGCCCTACTTAATGTTGCCTATTATGTACTTTTGATTTGTGCATCTTTCTGCACCTATTTATGCACGGGGCTGCGGCAGCAAAGACGGTGACATCTATCGACACTGGGCTGCATCAGCAACTACGGCGACATTGACACAGGGTTGTGACAGCGACGGTGGTTCCAATGGATGCACTCGTATTTGCAATGATGTAATTGTATTTGTATCTATATTTTGTACTCGTATTTGCAGCTTAATTAGTGTATGTATAAATGTATGGACTGCTTGTATGTATGACATGTTATACTACATGCATACTAGATTGTGTTATATTGTTTTGGAAAACCTGTACAAATAAACTGACACATCAGCTGAAATACGATACTGCAGAAAAATTAATTTCTAAAAATACACTGCTGGCATACCTAAATATTTACTAGTGGCGTACAACATATGATGCCACTAGCATCTAGAAATATTGGCGTATACATAGGTATGCCACCAGTATCTCAGTTACCGGGTGCATACCAGGCCATACGTTATTGGTAGCCACTTACTATTGGAGTGAGCCTTGTGGCATACGTGTGGTGAGCCACCAATAAGCTAATTTGGTTAGTCACGCGTCCAACACCGAGACCCCATCGTGTCATGCCGCCGAGACTCACCGTCATCAATGAGGTAGTAGACATACACCCCTCTACCTCGTGCCTCCACCATCCAGAGAGGGCAACGACCAAAGAACCACCATCGTCCGATACGGGATTTCCCCTAAAGCATCGCTAGTAAGCAGATGGTAGCTGCAGCAACGATTCCTTCAACAAGATAATGATGTGAAGACGCCACCATCGCTCTCCGTGAAGGGGATGATTGCACGATTTTCATCGGTAGCCGCATCTCCCCAACCCATCGACGATGGTAGATGTGGGATGAAAGACCACAACCAGCTAGACCAACCACCTCAAGCGAAGGGCAGCCCACTACCGCCATGCCCGGGCTAACGCCCAAAGCTTCCTCGTGCTACGAGGATGAACCTGGATCACCCTCGATGTGTCGTCGTCGGAGATTACGATGTGATGTAGGGACGACAGAGTGAAGGTTGTGGCCTGCTTGAGCGCCTCTGGCCAAGATTGGTCCCGCATACACCGACGCCACTACGTGGTAGCCACCTGTGCCACCCACCACTGCTGCTCACAGAGACCCTCCCCCCGGGCACCACCACCATGCATCACCAGTGTCAAAGAATAACTGATAGACGATGCCGCTGCACCTCCAAATCTTGCCGAGGAGGATCCACCGCCGCCACGCCACCTGGGCTTTGCCTAGCCATGTTCTCAGAGGCAGCTGGAGTAAGGAGGGACATGGAGTGGTCGAGAGGAGGGAAGGTGGTGGACGCCCAGTGCGGTACGGCTTGGTACTAATGGTTACTGTGTTGTATATAGTAGTCTAGAAGAAAGGAAAATCGAAGACCGTGAATTTGCACTAAAATGGTTTTTGCCTATACTAATTGCAACTGAGAACGTGCCTGAGGTGGAACGAAAGAAAAAGAAATAGAGAGGCGGGATCTATATTTCACAAATTATGATCGGCTCTTGGCTCTGCTATAGCAGTTAGGTTCATAGCACAATGACTTTCATTGCATGGCAACTATTCTCTGCGTTAAAAAAAATAAGATGATTTACTTTTTTTTAAACGCAGAATCTATCTTCATGTTGACCTTGATCTGGCACAAAATAAGTTTATGTCTCGCGGACCTAGGATCACCATCCCACGCCTCTATTTGTGCATTTAATTATGAGACTTACCTTGTGCTGGCCAAAACGTTACGCAACTGCATGCTTCCACTTGTGTATTTAATTACAAATATCAAAAATTTAAAATGTTTTCTAACTCAAATCGTTTATTTTATTTTCATCGTTAGGCTAGTCATAACGATATCTTCGAAACAAGATCCCATATTCATATGTTTCGATGACTTTTTTTAGGATGTAACTTTTTGCTAGATGTAACTATCTCTGCTAACTGGGATCTAACGTTTTTCTGGATGATGTAACTTTTTGCTGGATGTAACTTTCTGATAACTTGGATATAACTCTTTTTGTAAATTGGATGTAACTTTGATCGGATGTAACTTCCACAAATTTACATCCTCTAAAAAAATAGTCGAAACATATCGATATGGGATCTAGTTTTGAAGATCTCGTCGCGACAAGCCCAACGATAAAAACAGATCTTGAATCGAACAAAAAGTTTGAGCAAGAAAACATTTCAAATTTTTGGATTTCGTAATTATATACTTAAAGTGAGTGTATCATTTTTTAGAATAAAGACAAAACTCATTTGCTTTGTTTATTTCAAAAATAGAAATATTAGTGGGCTGTCTGAACTGGCCTTTTTTTTTGTTAAAATGAGATCGATCTTGATGTAGCCGCACCCTTTTTTAAAACACATTTCTAGACATCTTTTAAATGTCCGTTCCATTTGGTGTAACATTCCACACCTCGTCAGTTGATGTCCGTCCGCAGAGGAAGGTTGTTACGATCGAGCAAACCTCCATACAAACTGATGTATCTTCGGGGTATAGGCTAACTTCCAGATTTTATCCCATTGTATCGTACAACTTAGATGCAGATTTGCTGTCATAGTGCCAGGCATTTAAGTCCCAAAATCCTCTATGATCGGAGTAGCTAGAATTATATAGCATCAATCTTCCAAAACATTTAATTTAGCAGTTGCATATCCTGCTGCCCCGTGAGGCCCTGTTTACTTCTTTGGTATTTTATCTTCAAAAGATATGGAGATATGTGTCGTGGTGGTGACACGGCAGATGCCATGGGTAGGCTAACGTTTGAGGCCAATGGATGCTAGAGGGATCCAGGGAGGGTAAATGCAGATACTTCTACACACAAATGACTAACATGCAAATCTTTATTTCTCCTCTTTGGACTACAAGTGCTCCTCGAGCTGTTTGCAGGAAGAAGAGAAAAGCTACACGAGCCTAACGGCCTTGAATGAATCGATCCCCCTCTCAGGAGTCCATGCCTCTCCTTATAAAGGGGCTCCTTGGCTCCTTCTAGGGCTGACGTGGCAAGCATATCCTGGAATATGCTTGTCCCAAAGTGGTAACTCGCCAAGCTCCTTTCCGTGTCGCCCTTCTAAAGAAGGCAAAGTTCTAGAGAACCCCACCTGCATGCCTCGGGCTCCAGGACTATCAACTATGTGACCTCCTTCTGCCCTTCTGCTGCTCTACGCCTTGTCCTTTGTGCTTGGCTCTGTTCAGATTCTTCCTAGATCGTGGCTAGGGTTTGACTATTGGCACCTCCTTCTCCTACAAGCTTCATATCATTCGGCCCTGTCTCGCTTAACTCGGCTTGGCCTTCACCTGCATTTAGGTTATTCGGACTTACTCGGCCGACTTAACTCGTATGTCGGCCGGGTAGTGTACATCTCCTCCCATAGGTGTCATGGTCGTGCTTATCTCGGCCGACCTTTACATGACTCGGCCGATATAAACAGTAACTCGGCATATGACAGGAGAAACTCCTTTTATCTTCCCCTGTCTTGACCCTATCCGGGGTCACCTCCCCAACATTAGTCCCCGAAGCTGGTGTGGTCCTGCCCGTAACCTCGGCCAGGCCACATTAGTTTCCCTATATTCATTTCCCGTCATCTCCGAGTTACTTTTTTCTGCTCGAGGTACCCACGCTGCTTCTCGTGCACGCCTCGTACTACGTGTAACACTCATCATTATTTCTCTAGTTTTTTGTTCCTCTCAGTGCCCACTGACATGCTACAGTGATCACTGCGCCTGTCGCGTCGGCGCTGCGACGCCTCGCGCACCGCATCGGTCAGGAGGCCTGATCCTCTCCTGCGTCGTGTGGTCTTTGGTGTGGCTCCACTCAGCCGCGAGCGGTTCCGCCGCACGCACGAACTACATGGTTAATGCCCGCACGCACGATCCCACTACTGCCAGGGCCGCGCGGTTATAAAGAGGGGCACAGGGATAGAGGGTTCACTTTCCCCCTTCGTTTACCGTTGCTCTTCTTCCTCCTTGCGCCCGCGCGTCTGTTCGTGCTCCTGCGGCTGCGCCATCATCGACATCTTCGATGGCGAGGCCATAGTTCCTCTACTCCATCGTCCCCATCACCGTGCGCCTGCTCCGACACCGTTGCCGGTGAGTTTTTCTACGGTCCCGCTGCTAGGTTCTCTCCCTAGGCGCATCTGCCGTTCTCCAGATTTCCCTTGCGGTTCTTTTCTGTTCCGCCGTCGTCTTCGCTTAGAACCACGACGGGGCCCTGCGCCTCTAAGCCTAGCTCCGCCGTTAGTGCTTCTTCCGTTGATTCCTCCGGCGACCCTATGTCGAGTTCGGTTAGTGGCGCGCTCGTCAAAGACGACGATGTTGCGTATGGTCCAGAGCGGGGCTCTTGGCAGGGTTCCTCCGTCACTTGTCGCGAGATCGAGTGGCTAATTAGGACTCGCCGGATTCCTGCCGAGGTAGGATGTCGCTTACCCGGCAACGAATCCTCTCCTGTACTCAATGACGGCGAGTATGTCGTCTTTATGTCCCACTTTGCTCGTGGGTTCGGTCTTCCCCTTAGCGATTTCGCTAAGGATTTCCTCCAATTCTTCGGCCTCCAGCCGCATCACCTTTCGGCTAATGCCATCGCCTCCCTATCCGCTTTTATCTCGGCCTCGGAAGGATACTTCGGCCTCTGGCCGTCTATGCATGTATGGTCCAAATTCTTCCAGATCTGATCTAACGTCGTCCCTGACAAATCCCTTCAGCCTTCTGAGAAATTGCTTACTCAGTGTGGGGCCGCGTCCATCACACCTCGGAGAAAATCCGAGTTCCCTCGTGTTGCTGGTCTCGAGTCTTGCAAGAAGTGGCATAGATCTTTTTTCTATGTCAAGAACACTGGAAAGGAAGACAAGATCCGGCTCCCTGCCTTCTCCATCGGCGCCCCTTCCAAGAAGAACTGGACCTACAACCCCAGGAAGAGCCATGCTTTGGCCGAGGCCTTCAAGATTCGGCTGAAGGAGTTGATCCGCGCCGGGCTACGCGGCGAGGATATGATGACCACCTTCGTCAGCAGCCGAATCTGCCCTTTCCAGCGTCGTACGCACAAACTCTGTTACATGAGCGATCCCCTCGATCCAAACCGAGTCTCATTGGTTGAGCTCGAGGATTATCTTATTTACAAGTGTGTCCGAGCTATCTTCAAGACTGACATGCCGGAAGATTGGACCTGGGGGCTAAAGCCGTTCACCCGCGGGAATCCTCCTCCTGAGGTAAGTTCACGCATTTGTGCCTTGTTTTCTAATTGAGTTTGTGACTCTTTTGCTAATTCCTCTTTGTCTCTTTTCTTGCAGAGATTTGCGCAGCAAAAGATCGAAGATGCCGAGGTTCTGGCCCTCCCGTGGACCGCAGATCGGAACGCCCCGGACAGTGGGGAGCCTGACTCGGAGGAGTTTGTTCCCAAATCAGACCTTGCTTCGGCTCGCGCCCGTTGCAAGACCTTGGCCCACGGGGAGGAAGGTGATTCGGACGACGTCCAAATTCTTGAGGTAGTCACCGCAATGCCTATCTCTTATGCATTTTCGGCTTCTACTTCCCCAGCTAATCAGGCGGGTCAGGTGCACGACGCCGAGCCTCTCGCCTCCCAACCTCCTGCTCCCTCGAGGAAGCGTACCGCTCCAGCAGGTGTCTCCGAAGCTGCTCCCAAGAAGCGAACAAAGAAGTCAGCCCAGCATCTTCCGAAGCGTAAAACCATGCCCGGAGTGACTGGGTGAGTTCATTTTCATTTGTATTTCTTGTTTCTCTCATTCTGTCTTTTTATTTGACTTTCTGTGCTTTTGCAGCGCTCCTCTTTCTATTAAGCCAAGTGGCCCGAGTATGACGAGTCATACAACTCGGCTGCCTTCTCCTCCGCCTCCTAAAGATACCGGAGTTCCTAGTCCTGCTCGTGTTGACTCTCCTCCTGCTTCGACTCAGACATCACCCCGGCAAGATGCACCCGTGGTTTCCATTGTTGATGCCGATATACCTCGGCCAGTAGATCCTCCTACCGAACCTGTTGTGAACCCCGGAGTTTCCCCCGAGATTCCTTTGACCCCCACAATTCCAACCGCAACTCCAACTCCAGCTGAGGATATCACCATCTCGGCGCCCTCGAAAACCATAATTCCTCCGGCCCCCAAAGATGCCACTCCAAATGCCGAGGTTGCGGCCCCTGCCGACATCTCTTCTAAGGCTAAGAAGGTTGTTGTCATCAGACCCTCATCATCTCAGAAGGGGCCGGCTAGCTCCTCTCAACCCAATATTGATGATGCGTTCCGCAAGGGGGTTTCCTCTGCTAAGACCGTTGTTACCCTGGCCGCTGATACTCAGCTTACTCTCCACAAGAGTCCCGCGGCGGCAGTGGTTACACAACGCGTCCGAGGTAAAGTCCTGACTCGTACTAAGAGTGGGAACAGCCTCGGCTCCTTGGTTGAGTATGCCAATAATTAGAACGCTGCTGATCAGCTCAAGGGCAATCCGAGCAATCAGCCATTTCAACTCTCCGACATCAGCAGTCTCTTGCATATGGCTGCCAAGATCATGCTTGACAGCGATAAGATGAACGAGGTAATTGCTTTTATTGACATTTGGTTAGTTATTCTATTGATAATATATATACTCTAGTCCCCGAAGCTTGCAACCGAATAACTTGTTATTTGTTTGGAAGCTTTGCTAGGCCTAAAGTGCGTTATTTGCCAAGTGAATTTCCTGTATGACTTTGACTCCTCGTGGTTCATTTGTATTCCACATTAAGTGTTTGCTGAATCCGGATCCGTTTCAGCTTTGATTACCCAGCTATTTAGGTCCGAAATAAGTTTTGCTTGACTCGTATCTGTCTTAGTGTTGGGGAGGTGACCCCGGATAGGGTCAAGACAGGGGAAGATAAAAGGAGTTTCTCCTGTCATATGTCGAGTTACTGTCTATATCGGCCGAGTCATGTAAAGGTCGGCCGAGATAAGCACGACCATGACACCTATGGGAGGAGATGTACACTACCCGGCCGACATACGAGTTAAGTCGGCCGAGTAAGTCCGAATAACCTAAATGCAGGTGAAGGCCAAGCCGAGTTAAGCGAGACAGGGCCGAATGACATGAAGCTTGCAGGAGAAGGAGGTGCCAATAGAAAAACCCTAGCCACGGGCTAGGAAGAATCTGAATAGAGCCAAGCACAAAGGACAAGGCGTAGAGCAGCAGAAGGGCAGAAGGAGGTCACGGAGGTGACAGTCCTGGAGCCCGAGGCGTGTAGGTGGGGTTCTCTGGAACTTTGCCGTCTTTAGAAGGGCGACACAGAAAGGAGCTCGAGGAGCACTTGTAGTCCAAAGAGGAGAAATAAAGATTTGCATGTTAGTCATTTGTGTGTAGAAGTATCTTCATCTACCCTCCCCGGATCCCTCTAGCATCCATTGGCCCCAAACATTAGCCTACCCATGGCATCTGCCGTGCCACCACCACGACAGTTGGCGCCCACCGTGGGGCCAGCAGCAGTGCTAGCTGGAGTCAGGATCCGGACGGGAAACTTCATCCTCACAGGCGAGCGTGTTGTCTCTGGCTTAGTCCAGAGATTTAATCTCTGTGATTATGTCAGTGATAACGCTGGCAGCTTCAGGAGAAAAGCTCCTCCGCGCAACGACGTCTTCATCAATTTGGGCACGCACCAGATCTACGTCGGCGTCGACACCTCCAGCGTTTATCCTCACCAAGTTATTGTTGCAGGAGAGCCCCCCCCCCTCAGCGCTACAAAGGGCCCGCGTGGAGAACGCCCCGCCAGCAGCGTCGATGTGATGGTCACAGCCAGGGTACATGCAGCAACAGGGGGCGCCGGATCAAGCAAGGACCCGACGACAAGAGAACAGGGGACCACAAAGCAAGCAGCTCCACAGCCTACCGAGGTAGAACCGTCGGTGGCCAAGCCAGCCGAGGTGCAGGAGACAACCCCGAAGGCACCAAGGGTAAGATGGCCACCTCTGGAAAGGCCAGAAAACATTCTCCAGGCAACCATATATAACTTAACCACACCTGTGTCACCGATACTTGATCCGGCAAATGCTCAGGCAGAGTTGGAAGAAACTAGGCAAAAAGTACTAGTAGAGGCAAAAAAGGTGTCGGCATTGCGGGAATCCTTAAACAGGACCCTGCGAGAATATGCTAAGGAAAATAAGCTAGATGTTGCCCCCGAGCGGGTCGATGAATTAAGATTGAGAGGGAAAAACCTCATGAATGATATCAATAAAGAGCATGAGACTCATAAGGCAGATTTAGTCGATCTAGGCTTGCCGAGGTATAGCACCCCGACAAAGAACCTAAGGGCGGCGAATGCCGCTGCACTAGAGTTGGAAGGACTGACCGGCGAAGCTCGGCAGAAACAGCAAGAAAGAGTGAATGAGCTGGTGCGTATTGCGAACCAGCAGAATGAAGAAATGCTTAGGGCAGACCCGGCAAGACCTGGTGCCTCACGCGTGGTTCATTCGGCTTGGGCAGCACCCGCCCTATTTGTGGCAGCAGCATCTTCACCAGGAAACAAGGCGCGAAAAGATAGAGCAGTAACTTCAGGAAAGAGAAACAAGCAGATTGTACTGTATGATCCGGCGGTAGCCGAAAAGGTCAATGAGAACAGAGGCAATGAAAGCCGAGGTAACAGTGGCGAAAGAAACCCCCACCGTGCCAACAAAGGCAACGGAAGCCGAGGTAATGGAGACCTCGGAAGAGGAAATCATGAGAACAATATCCCAGCAGAAGGAAGGAGGGATCCGCCGCCCAATCCTCAGCCGAGGTATGAACCTCGGCAGGAAAGAGAAGTGAGACCAGCTCGCCATAATCAGGAAAATGAGAGGTATAATGATGGTTACTCAGATATGAAGTATGCAGGGCATGGTAGAAACGACCATTATGGAATGCAGGAGAGAGTCATGTACAGAAGCTTGCCATCAAATGATGCAAGACTAAAACTGGATAGGTTGTACCGGTCCGAGTTGTTAGAGGAGCAAGGTCCGCCAGGTCCGGCATGTTTCGGACCCCGAATCATGGGCGAGCCGCCTGTGCCGAATTTTCAGCTGGCAAGGGGCACGAAAACATACAATGGGAGTACCAAACCACAAGATTGGTTAATTGACTATGCCACTGCAGTAAAAATAGCTAGCAGAAACTTGCGATGGGCAGTAAGATATGTCCCGTAAATGCTGGAAGGACCGGCCAGAGTATGGTTGAATAATCTGCCAGCAGGCAGTATCAACTGCTGGCTAGATTTTGAAGAGATGTTTGTCAGAAACTTCACCAGTACATACAAGAGACCAAACAGGCCACAGCAGCTTGCAATGTGCAAGCAAAGGCCGATTGAGACAGACAGAGAATTCTTGACTCGGTGGTGTAACCTCAGGAATTCATGCGAGGGAGTTATAGAATCGCAAGCGATAGCTTGGTTCGCTCAGGGATGCAGGTATGCCAGTGTTTTGTGGCAGCGACTGCAAAGAGATATGCCAACCACTTTGGCAGAAACCATCAGGATAGCGGATTCGTATGCATTGGGAGATCCGACACAACCAGAGCTAATGTCGGCGGATCATCGGGAGCATCAAGATCAATATGCAAGAGATGTGGCAGGATCATCGAGGCGCAACGAGTTCAGAGGTAGAAGAAGAGAGGAAAGACCGGATTACAGATATGCCTCCAATCAGGTGGCAGCAGTAGTGCAAGATCAACCGAGTCACGGAAACAGTCAGCGGCAGAAGAATGGTCCTCAGCAATGGAGACCAAGGAATGAAGGTAAGAGACAGTGGACACTAGAACAGAAGAAGCAGTGGCAGGAAAGGCCGAAGTACACGTTTGAATCCATGTTGGATCAACCGTGTAAGTTTCACACTCCAAACCCGGCCAAGCCCGCTAATCATATAACTCAGCAATGCGCCTGGATGAAAAACGCAATGGGAAGCCCGGCAGGCATGCAAGCACCTCCTCATCAGGCACATCAGCAGCAGCAGCCGCAGTTGACTGGGGCTAATGCACAATAGTTAATGTTACCCCCTCCTCCCCCGAGGTATGATAACTCGGACCAGAGAGATGCAGTGCATCAAGTAATAAATCAGGGTCAGGATGGAAGGACAAACCCCGGAAATAATGGACGCAATGATTACAGGAAACATCATCAATCATATTGCGTGTTCACAACAGAACAGCAAGACAGGCAAAGTGTACAGCGCCGGCATATGGAAGTGAATGCAGTTATGTCGGCAGTACCAAGATATGTACCTTGGTCAGATCAGGAACTAACTTGGAGCATAAAGGATCATCCCAAAATAATGTCGAATCCAAGGTCCTATGGACTGGTACTAGATCCGACATTTGTCGGGCCCAGCATTAATATGAAATTTTCAAAAGTACTCATTGACAATGGGAGCAGTATCAATAGCATGTACAAATATACAATGCATAAACTCGGAATATCGTAGAATATGCTCCAATCCACGAGAACCACGTTCCATGTAATAGTGCCGAGACTTTCATGCTAACCCATTGGGAAGGTTCGAGTAGATGTATTATTCGGCACAAGGGATAACTGCAGAGCGGAAAATTTGGAGTTTGAGGTGGTGGATCTAGAAAGCTGCTATCATGCTTTACTCGGGCGGCCGGCATTGGCCAAATTCATGAGCAACTGCCACATTACTTACTTGAAAATGAAGTTACCTGGACCACAAGGGGTGATAACAGTAGCAGGAGATTATAGGAAATCAATGGAGTGTGCTTCAGCCGGATCAAACCTGGCCGAATCATTAGTGATCGCAAGAGAAAAAATAAGGATTCAAGAAGTATCAGCTCTCGCTCAGTCGGCACAGCTGAATATGTCAGCATTAGCCAACCCACATGGAAGTGTTTCTTTCCATCCGACTAAAGAGACAAAAAAGGTCTAGATAGATGAGCAGTTCCCAGAGCGCACCATCACGATTGGCGCTGGCCTGGATGCCAAATAGGAAGGCGAGCTCACCAACTTCCTCCGTGAGAATCGAGATATCTTTGCTTGGTCAACTCAAGACCTGCAAGGTGTGCCGAAGGAGTTAGCTGAGCACTCTTTGCATGTAAGGCCAGGAGCAAGGCCGGTGAAGCAACCTCTCCGCCGCTTCGCCGAAGACAGGAGAAAAATAATAGGGAATGAGATAGCTCGGCTCCTGGCGGCCGGGTTCATCATAGAAGTACTTCATCCGGATTGGCTATCGAATCCAGTGTTGGTAGAAAAGAAAAAAGATGACCCAAATGTAGCCGTCGTATGGCAAATGTGTATTAATTACACGAACCTAAACAAGGCGTGTCCCAAAGATCCTTTTCCTTTACCTAGGATAGACCAAGTCATTGATTCGACCGCTGGTTGTGAGATGTTGTCATTTGTAGACGCGTATTATGGTTTCCACCAGATACCGTTAAATCCGACCGATCAAATAAAGACTGCATTTATTACCCCATATGGGGCTTATTGCTATCCTACCATGCCATTCGGCCTGCGCAACGCAGGAGCAACATACCAGAGATGCATGCAAAAGTGTCTACATGACCAGATAGGGAAAAATGTGCAAGTATATGTGGATGCTGTGGTTATAAAAACCAAAGAAAGTAAAACACTCCTGGATGATATTCGGCAGCCATTCGCAAACCTGAGAAGATTCTGAATGAAACTTAACCCGGAAAAATGTACCTTCGGTGTACCGGCTGGGAAATTACTCGGTTTTCTCGTATCAAGCCGAGGTATAGAGGCAAATCCAACTAAAATACAAGCAGTTGAAAGAATGGAATTGCCGAAGTGTCTAAATGATGTACAAAAATTCACGGGTTGCCTAGCCTCGCTTAGTCGGTTCGTATGTCGGTGGGGGAAAAGGCATTACCTCTATATCAACTGATGAAAAAATCTAATAAGTTCATTTGGACACCGCAAGTAGATAACGCATTTCATGAATTAAAAAAGATGTTGGTCACAGCACCAATTCTGGCCTCTCCATTATCAAAGGAGCCTATGCTACTTTATGTAGCTGCCACTAACAGAGTGGTAAGCACGGTGGTCATCGTGGAACGGAATGAAGATGATAAGTCGATACAAAGGCCGGTATATTACCTAAGCGAGGTACTGTCAGCCTCAAAACAGAACTACCCGCACTACCAAAAGATGGCTTATGGAGTATATATGTCGGCGAAAAAACTTAAACATTACTTTGAGGAACATCCGATAAAAGTGATTTGTGAGGCTCCCATAGCCGAGATATTGAGCAATAAAGATGCCAGTGGCCGAATAGCAAAATAGGCAATAGAGTTATCACCTTATGCCCCGCAATTCGATAGGCGAGATGCAATCAAATCTCAGGCGGTGGCAGACTTATTGGTGGATTGGGACGAGGTACAATATGAGCCGCCATTACCAGATCCGAATTATTGGACAATGCACTTTGACGGTTCCAAGCTCAGGAATGGCTTGGGGCAGGGATAGTGTTAACCTCGCCAAAAAGAGATCAGCTGAAATATGTGCTGCAAATACATTTTGCCGTGTCAAATAATGTAGCCGAGTACGAAGCACTCGTCCATGGGTTAAAGGTGGCAAAAGAGATTGGCATACGTCGGATCCTATGTTACGGGGATTCGGATCTAGTAGTACAACAAGTATCAGAAAATTGGGACGCGCTAGATGCAAATATGGCCCTGTATAGATTCCATGTGCAAAATTTCAGCGGATATTTCGATGGATATGAATTTCATCATATACCTCGGGCAGAAAATGACGCTGCAGACACGCTGTCAAAACTCGGATCAACTAGGCAATCAATTCCCCCGGGTATCGCCCTAGAGCACCTGAGAAAACCATCGATAGCACCATCACGAGAGTCTGAGTCCATTTATATCTCGGCAGAATCAAGAGAGGATAGTATGCCAATGGAAATCGACAAAGAATGTAACCCGGAGTTTCCGAAAGTAAACCCGACCATCATATGAATGGATATGGAAAAATCCGAGGCAGTTATGTTGGCGGAAAATATGGAGATAGATAGTGAAATTATCCCAGATAAAATCATGCCGACATGGGCGCAACCCATATTTTCCTTCCTTAAGGATGCAATTTTGCCGAGTATTGAGGTACTGGCTAGACAAACAGTAAGAAGAGCAAAAGCTTATACAATCATAAACAATGAACTGTATAAAAGAAGCGTCACAAGCGTACTGCAGAGATGTGTTGACTCGGCAGAAGGCCAGGAAATCCTCCTAGATATACATCAGGGAGAATGCGGCCATCACGCTTCGTCCAGAGCTTTAGTGGTCAAAGCATTCAGGCATGGATTTTATTGGCCGACGGTGTTGAAAGAGGCCAAAGAATTGGTAGAAAAATGTAATGGTTGCCAAAGATACGCTAGCAAGATACACATGCCATCGTCCGAGTTAAAGACGATACCAATGTAATTGTTGTTGTTGTTGTTGTTGTTGTTGTTGTTGTTGTTGTTGTTGTTGGTCCTTCTCGATATGTCCACAAGCGAGTTCCGAACTTTTATGTAGGAAATCTTTTTGGATTGGCTCTTGGCATCCCTTGATCACTGGATCAGATGGGTTCTGGTCGTGCGCGTCTATACCATCGGCATGTGCGATTTTAGGAGGGCGTGGCACGAAGCTTCGCTTCGGTCGACACTATGATACACGTGTACACTATATTTCCAAGGTGTTGACTTAGGTGGAGAATGTTATGAAGGCTGCGATTGGAGAACCATAAGGTTTTCATGGATCATGTTGAGTTCGAGACTGGTAATGGCGGTGGGTATTTGGTTATGTGTGTTTGATGACTTGTAGTAGCGGCATCGGCAAGTGGGATGGTAGCATTGGAAGTTTTCTTTTTTGGTGGTGCTCATCCAGTACCAAGACTCGATTTTGAAGGTGAAAACCTAAGGTCTGAACTTTAGTGGTTGTACCTTGCAATGGCCTTATGAAGGCATTGTTTGGAACCTCGGACTTTATTCATGGTGAATATCTAAGATATATTGATTGGGAGACGGCGGTGATTGTACATTGTTCTCTTCTTTGAACTGTGGTTTTTGAAGGATATCTTTTGTAGTCCGAGTGCTCTTTGTCGGCGGTTTTTGTGTTGCTGCTATGAGTGGTTGTTCACAGTGGAAAGGCCCTATTTTTATTTTCTTTTTCTTTTTAGTTGTGCACACCCTTAATGTCTTTTAGACGTTTTGTTGCCGCAGAGCCTTAATGTAATTGGTATGTTCCGATATTAATATATCCATTTGTCGAAAACACAACCTATGGCTTCGATAGATCCGGGAATTTTTTTTATTGTTATCGTACCCCGTGTACTCACTTGACCTACAACGACATGCTTTCTTTTTATGCAGATAAAATTCCCTACATTTTTATTTTGCATTAGGTAGAGAACTTCATCTTACATTTCATTAAGATGTCAATATATACAAAGGTCAGCAGAGTGATATACGCTGAACTAACTATAGTATTCAATGTTTATCTTGAGGACATCTTTATCAGGTGAAGATGTGGAGGATGGGGCTCTGTGGTCCGAAATGCTACAGGTGAAGCAGTAGGAGCCGCTGCTGGAAAATTCTATCACGTCAATGATGCTCTCCAAGCAGAGGACGAAGCATGTAGTCGTGCGCTGCATGTGGTGCAGGACTAGGGTATATCCCGTATTATGATAGAGTCCGATTTACAGCTTTTGGTCCAGGCGATAAACAGGGAGAAGGATGATCACGGTCCGAATGGTGTACTCATTCAGGAGATCAGCGAATTAATCTATCTAAATCTGCTTTAAAGTTAGTTTCTGCCCGAGGGCTTGTAATAAGGTTGCAGCCGTTCTCGCCGCCTATGGTGCAAGGTTGTGTGATGTTTCCCAAGCCGTATGGCTGGATCATGCTTCAGCATTGCACAAGTGTATGTTGCTAGTGATCTCGCTGAGGCCGTTGAGTAATGAAAAATGTTTTCCAGCTCAAAAGAAATTGTAGTATTTAACCAAGGTGAGGTAAGAAACACCGATGAGACGTTACAACCCACACAATAAGACGATGGTCCAAACTTTATTCTCACGATTTTGCTAAGACAATATCTGAAACTTCATATATACACATGTGAGTACTCTTTTATTCTTCACCAGCTAAGGGTGTCCCACTCCCTGCTCCTAACTCTCAACTATTTAATCGGCTGTATCTGCTTCAGTTCACAACATCATCCTAAGTAGGTACCGGTTCCACAACTGAGTTGAAGGGATCGTAGGTATGTCTTGACTTCATATGTCTTTGGCAAACTCTTGAGTTGTAAACATCATACTTGACTTATATATTTAATAAAGGCTGTGTGCACTGATTGATGTAGAGGCCGGGGAGTATTACCCCTATTTCGAAAAAAATTCTAGTTTTCAATGAGGGAGCACTTTTACAAACAAACGAACACTTCTAAGCGTGTCAGGCATCAGGAATTTATACAGGCCAGATTCCATTATCGATTCAGTTTCTCCGAGGACTTGCTGTAGCATGTTCACGCTAATTTGTCCCTCGGCGTGAGTAGTGCTATCCTGTCCGACTGCATTTCTCTGGAAAGTTTCTGTCCCAGTTAACACACCGTGACTAAGTGGGCAAAGGCACCGTTAGGATGTTCAGGTGGTAGATTTTAGATAGCTTGGAATGCTCTTGATGTCACAGCTTCGAGGGGATTCTTGTGTTTGAGAGTTCACCGCCCTAGGGTGTATGACATCGACAAAGTTGTTTCCATATTCTGATCGGTGTTCATTAACTTCCTTTGTTACTGCCTTGGCCGAAGTTATTGGACGGGAGCTTCATCTCATGGACAGAGCTCTATTATTTCGCCTTAAGATGAACTGTTTTCTTGTTATTTATTTAAATACACATCTCGTTCTACAATTACTTTTTTGATTGTGAAACCGTAGGAGAGAACTCCTACGATATATTTTCATATATATAAAGAGTCAAATGAACAAAAAGAAATGGAGAGCGAGATACATCAAGGAGGAAAGAAATGGACAAGAGTATACATGAGTAGTTGGACTAAGTAAACGTGTCAGATATCCAATCCAACAAAGGTTGTAGCAGTGAGGGTTTAACTCTATATTGATGAAGCAGAAGATCACTCTGAAACCTTACTCTCCATCTAGACAATGATGGAGTTTGATTCTTGAAGATGAAATCGTTTCGTTCTTTTCAAATATTTCAGGCAGCACAAATAGTAATCTCCATAAAACATGGACCATTAAGTCTCTATTTTGCAGCAATGAACCGTTCAGAAATCAGCAACGAGCTATCCCACAGAATACCGACGAGCCCCTCAGCAAGAAACGATTTGATTCTACAATTACTTTACCCTCCCCAGCCTCGCCTTTGTGTGTTCTATATGTGCAGGGAACACATAAATTCAGCATAATGTTTTGATTTATCATTATTATATATTATATTGTTGGAGATATGCCCTAGAGGCAATAATAAATGTAGTTATTATTATATCTTTGTGTTTATGATAAATGTTTACATTCATGCTATAACACTATTAACCAGAAACATTAATACTTGTGTGATTTGTAAACTAAATTAGAGTCCCTAGTAAAGCCTCTTCATAATACTAGCTTGTTGATTAATAGATGATCATGGTTTCTTGGTCATGAACATTTGAGATGTTGTTAATAACAAGATCATATCATTAGGAGCATGATATGATGGACATACTCCTATAGATAAGCGTAGCATAAACATCAAATTATTTTAATAGTTCAATTGCTATAAGCTTTCTGATACATAGTAACCTAATTCCTTCGACCATGAGATCATGCTTATCACCATCACCGGAAGGATGCTTTGATGACATCACCACACCGTAACTGGGTGGCTATAAAGGTGGCATTGAGTGTTCGGAAAGTATGGGTTAAGACACATGGGATTTGTCCATCCATATGACGGATAGATATACTCTGGGCCCTCTTGGTGGAATGTCATCCAATTAGCTTGCAAGCATGTGACTGGCTCACAAGGGATCACATATCACGGGAACGAGAAAAGAGTACTTATCGGTAACGAGGTTGAACTAGGTATGCAGAGATACCGACGATCAAAACCTCGGATGAGTAAACTATCGTGAGATAAAGGGAAATTGGTATCGTATGTAAGTGGTTCATTCGATCGCAAAGTAATCGTAGAAATATGTGGGAGCCATATGAATTTCCAGATTCCTCTATTGGTTTTTGATCGGAGAAGTGTCTCGATCATGTCCGCATAATTCACGAACCGTAGGGAGACACACTTAAGGATTCGATGTTGTTGAGTAGTTATGGAATGATGAGTAAGAGACCGAATGTTGTTCGGAATCTCGGATGGGATCCGGGATATCACGAGGAGATCCGGAATGGTCCGGAGAATAAGATTCATATAAGGAAAGTCCTGTTTCGGAGTTGGGGAATGAGTCCGGTGTTTTCATCGGGAATGTTCTAGAAGGGTCTGGAAGGTCCGGAACTCTGGAGGGGAAGGGTACATGGATGTGTCATGACAATGTGGAATGGTTGCATCATGTACTAGGTCACATGGCTGGGAAAAATAAAGGGAGAAATCAAATCCTAGTTTGAAAGTCAAACGCCAATTTGAAAAAGTCAAACGGCAAGTTTGTTTGGTGGAGGGAGAGTAGGAAACCTACTTGGGGAGGAGTTCCTCTCCCTCCACCCGCCAGCCAAGGAGGCCGACTTGGGGGAGGACTCCCTCCTCCCAAGCCGCGCCCTCCCACCTATATAAGGAGGGGAAGGGCTGCCCCTCTTCCCTACACCCAACTCACCCAAAACCCTAGCCCTAGCCGCCGGCCTCCTCTAAGTCGCCGCCGCCTCCTAGGGTTCCTCCAACTCGCCGAGTTGGGGCTTCCCCAAGCCCTAGCTGCCGGCCAAGCTCCCCCCTTGGTGCCTCTAAACCCTAGATCACCAAGGCCTCTCTCATAGTCCACCATACTCGCTCCGGCTTAAGGCGAAGCCCTGCGAGATCTCCCCTCTACTTTCGACACCACGCCGTCGTGCTGCCGGAATCGTGAGGAGAGTGCTACAACCTCTGCTGCCTGCTTGAACAAGGAAAAGGAAGGTCTTCATCGAGTACCGAACGTGTGACCGACTACGGAAGCGCTGCCGGAACGCAGCGCCGGAAGGATCGTCTACGCGATCTTAGATCGGCAAGAGTACGACTACATCACCCACGAGAATCTGCTCTCGTTAACCGCTTTGGAATATTCGAGGGTGAGTTCCTCTATCGACTCGTTGCTACAATCTAGTAAATAGATCTTGGCTTGTTTGTTTGCATGCAGTAGAATTTTTTTGTTTTCCATGCTGCGAACCCCTAGATATATATTAAACAAGGGTGTATTCGTAGCCTCACGTATATTGTATATAGTGTTAGCACTACCACCTCGTCTATTGTGGATCGAATTCAGGTCCAATGCCTGAAATTCTTCATAACTCTTTGTCCATCTCTGTCTCTTAGATCTTTTTCTTGTGGGCATGTGCTTAATCCTCTCTGTCACAGCCTTGACCGAATCCATCTTCGAGAAGTTGTGTGTCATGCACAAAAGCTGAGTTTTTTCTTGAATTTAATTTTTATTTTCAAATCAGTTTCGTACTTCAAATTAATCACATGTACTCAATTCCTTATTTTGCGGAAAACTTCTCGGTTCAAATCTGTTATAATTAATGCAACTTTAACAAACATTTTGACCTCTTCTGAGTATAATACTTGATATATCCATGGTATTTCAACAGGGTCTAGTGGGTTTTTACCTGTCAATCCATGTTACGTTACTCTCCATGTGTGGATACACACTGGATAACAAAGATCCAAAAAAACATATTTCACCATGGTCGGCGAAGATTTCGGACAAGAGGGGTCGACATACATCTGCTTCTTTCATTCCCGGTCTTAATTCTCCGTTGGACTAGAACTATCGTTAATTGTCAAGATTCGGGATGCCGATCAAGAGTTCAAGACTCAACCTACAATAGATAAAAATTATATATATTCTAGAATGCTATTCTGATTTTTAAACTTCAGTGTTAACCTCTTAAAGAAGATGCTCAAATTTTTTATGTATGTAGAACATATATGTATATGACCAGAGAGATCGAATGCGTAAAACTGCAGGGTATCAATGGGTACCGTGCTAATGTTTAGTAAATCGGATTGAAGGACAAAATAGTATGTTTGCGGGAGCTACATTTGCTTCGTCCATGAATAGTGCATCTCTTTCATTGGGTGGATTTATGAGCTATGTGTTGATGTTTGAGTTGGAAGCCTGGTGACGTTTTAGTTGAAAGTTGGTAAGTGTGTAAGTACGAAAATGTTGATCTTGGTTAAACTTAAATTGTATGGGATTTTAGGTATAAATTCATTTGTTGAAGAAAGAACCTTTTCTCTTGACATTTTCTCGTTTCACAATGACAATTCCATATCTTCTCTACTGGGCATTCCTTACCATAATATGAGGTGGGCAAGAGAAAGAAGGCCCACATTGCCTAGCGGCAATGACTAATGGAAGATGCAATGACGAGGGACAGTGAAAGTTAGGTTCTAGCGTCATAAGTTGGTGAAAGACTAAATAGGGGCACTTTCAATTATTCACTAGCTATATATATATATATATATATCAGTGGGTGGGTCATAAGAATCCATGCATAGTCTGACTATTTAAGTACTCTCACTCTTACTTTACTTCGGCATGTGAAGCACATCACTGGATTCATGAAAAACACATATCACAGCTGTTTGTTACATCCCCCAACAAGCATCCATGCAAGTATACGCTAGTCCACACAAAAGCATAAAAACACTTTTCTGGCTAGGCATGGTAGACCTCTGGAATACTGATCCAAGATACGTGTTTTCCTGATGTATTGGCTTTCCTAGGTACTAATCCAGCGTATGCATGCGCTCGTTTTATTCCAACCACGCTAGGGGTTTGCACCATATTTTTTACTCTGTCTTGCTATCCATTTGTGTGAGCTTTGTCCGAAACTCTTGAATATGTTGGATCCGCATGCCTACAGTCCTCGAGTTCACAGCTGGCCCATCGTGGTGACGATGGAGTGATCACACTACAAGCTTGGATTTTTTTGCTTGATCGATCAAAGCAATGTGGGCTTCAACTATTGTTTTTCATGTTTGGAGCCGAACCTCACTAGCTTATTAGGTATCAATTTGTCACCTACTAATCATCAGAGGTGATGGAACATGAAGACATTGATGATAAATGTGGAGGGTCATGCCACAAAACAAGGTCTAGGAAATATGCAAAATTACCCCGCACTCAAAGTTTTCGTATACTCAAATACTTGCCTCCCGTGTTGCACATTTATAGTACGAATTACGTTTTTTTTCAGACTCACAAGCATAGTTCACAAACTCAAAACAACGATTTGGTTGGTGGGAGCGAATATTCAGGTTTAAAAACCGTCGGACCATTCCTGATTCAGGCCTAATAATTCGGTTGAACCCCCATCGTTCTAGCCTTTTATAGAAGCAACATAGCAGTCCTAGGTCTCCTCTAGGATGGGTCGAGAAATACATGTGTGTAGCGACTATATGGCTAGGCGTCAAACTATCCATTAGCAATGGACAAATGGACTATCACCTAAGGCTAATCACTATGTGAAGGCACAATTGCAACAATATTTTACATTGTTTCCCATATTGTATGGACAATGATTGGAAAAAAATACCACCACCTATAAGCTCATTACATCATTTACGGATATATAATAATATTTGTTTCCGATGAGTAATGTACATGAAAAAGAAGTACGGATACACGGGATGTGCCATCAGCAAAGCCCCATTCCCCCGTCTTGAGGGCTTCAAGATCATCACCATATTCCAGCCCACGCACTGTCTTGATGGCCGGCAGTTCGTCACCATCTTTCTATTGTCCAAAAGTCGATGCCAATGATGTTGGCTCCGGTGTACCATGGATGGAACAGCATTCTTATGTCTTCACGTCCGCTAACTGGTCGTCATGTTCTACCTAAGCCGTACTATATGAAAGTCTGGCCCATGGAGACGCCAACTTTACTTTATCATCGATGAAGCCATGATCTTACATTTTAACGACTGATGCATTATGTTGGTTGCAGGGAAGTAGATTTGGCGAACACGCACAACCAAAA
The DNA here is from genome assembly GCA_023614405.1 of Avena insularis. Classification (NCBI taxonomy): domain Eukaryota; kingdom Viridiplantae; phylum Streptophyta; class Magnoliopsida; order Poales; family Poaceae; genus Avena; species Avena insularis. The sequence continues at coordinate 251,095,679 of CM042685.1, forward strand.
ACTCGTAGAGAATCATAGTTTGGTGTAATACCAAGAAGTTTTTTAGTGGGGGTATCAAACTTAAGAACCTTGGAAGGTAAAAGATTCATCAAAAAAGTGGCAGTGAGAAAAGCATCATTCCAATATTTCAAAGGCATAGAAGAATTAGCAAGCAAAGCAAGGCCTACTTCAACAATATCACAATGCTTATGCTTTGTAGAGCTATGTTTTGATGAGCATGAGACATGATGTGTGTTACCCACTTTTTGAAAGAAAATCATTGAGTTGTTCATACTCGCCACCCCAATCGGTTTACATAGTGAGACTTTTGCGCCCAAACTTGCGATTAATAAAATGTTGGAAATTAAAAAACACTTAATTCACATCAGAACGTATCTTAAGTAAATAAATTCAGGTAAACTTGCTATAATTATTAAAGAAACTTACATAGTATGAATGTTTGCCTAAATATATAGGAGCAGGACCCCATACATCAGAAAAAATTTGTTCCAAGGGAACATTCGAAATACTTGTACTCGATAGGGTAACTTATGACTCTTTGCTTGTTGGCATGGATCACATATGTAAATATTTATTTTTAGCGAATTAGAAAGTTTATTTCTCCTAAGAACTTGTTGAACAATAAAAGATGAAGGATGGTCTAGACGTCGATGTCACGTGGACGATGAAGGCTTTAAGGTGATAAGAGCATGCTTGGAGTACCTCGTTGACACAGGAACAAGGGGATAGAGGACACCATGACATGGAACTCTAAACACTGTTTGATTCATGCCCTGATCCTTAATAAAGAAAATTCATGGATGAATTTCAATAAAGGCATTATTTTCTACAACAAGTTTATGGATAGATAGATGCACTAGGAACATTTAGGATATTGCGAAGTTATAAGGAACTATGTGGGATGTGCAAAACTGAATGACCAATGTGTGCAATAGAGATACCTTGTCCACTAGCATTGTGAACCTAATCACGTCCTTGATAAGTATCATGGGTGGTGAGCTTGTTCAGCTGGCCTGTGAGATCAGTGGTGGCACCGATATCCATGTACTAGTTTGTGTGATGACCCACAAGTATAGGGGGTGTACCGTAGTACTTTTGATAAATAGGAGTGTCAATCCCAATGGGGAGCAGAATGTGTTGACTAGTGGTTTGGAGCAGGAGTTCTCTGTAAATACTTAGCAGACATATTTTTAGGATTTTTTGATAAAGCAAAGAAATAAATTGCAAGTAAATAAAGACAAAACATGAATGAAGCAAGTGGCTCAATCCTTTATTGGCAAAGGATAAGCCGGTTGTGATACTTATTAGGACCAAACGTTCTCGAGGACACATATGGGAATACTGTCAAGTGCTTTCGCTTCATATAGTTGATTAATCTTCTTTGGTTGGATAAGTGTTGTGTGGGTGAACCTGTGCTAATGTACCGACCTTACTTGGACTAATACATACTTGTTATTAAACCCCTTGCAAGCACCCACAACTAAAAGAAAGTAATTAAGATAAAAACCTAACCACAATATTAAACTCTCAGATCCTACACTCCCTTGTGCAAAGGTTTCCTAACGGGGGTTCAGGTTTCTGTCACTCCGGCAACCCCACAATTAGTAGCCAAATACACAATGCATTCCCATAGGCCCATAACATTTCCTCTTCCTTTCCTAAAAGTTTAGAAGTAATAATAATAGGATATATTTTCTTATCATCTAGATAAGCATATTTAAGATCATTAGGCAGAGGTTTTAAATCGAAGACAGAATCCCCTTTAGGTGGTAATGTGGTGCCCAAATCTTCCACAGGTAGGTTATGCTTAAGCATCTCAGGTTGACGGAGAAAAATCTCATCAATCTCATTCCTTTCTTCCATGAAGACCTCATGATCTTCCATATATTGTTGCAAAGCATTGTTAGGAGCAAGAAAAATAGAAGAAAGTTGTTCAACTCTGAAATCCTCATTAGGCAATCACTTTAATAAGGAGTTTTAGAAAATTTGGAAAAATTAAACTCATAAGATTCTCTATCAAACTTAGTTAAAATTTTCTCCTTACAATCTATAATAGCACCACAAGTGTTCAGAAAAGGCCTACCAAAAATGATAGGACAAGTTTTACTAGCTTCCTTACTAAGCACTAGAAAATCAGAAGGATATTTAATCTTACCACAAAGAACTTCCACATCTCTTACAATACCAATTGGACAGATTGTATCTCTATTATCCAGGTGAATAACCACATTAATGTCCTCAAGTTCACAAGGACCAATTTCATGCATAATTTCCCTGTAAAGCTCATAAGGAATAGCACTAGAACTTACACCAATATCACATAAACCATAATAGCAATGATCACCAATTCTAACATAAAGCACATGGACACTAGCTTTCCTAGCTTTACTAGGATGAGAGACAATATTAGAAGCATATTCACAAAATATAATGTGCACGTATTCTACATTTTTAGTGACAAGTTCTTTCACAATGACTACTACAGGTTCAATATCTATTTGTTCATCAGGTTTAACAACTTTCTTTGTACTTTTTCTAACCATATTAGCTATAATAGAGAGTTCCTTTACCTTAGCAGGGAAATGTATTTTCTCAATATAAGTTTCAGGCAAATAAGGATCAATAGTACAAACTTCAGTGTTTCTAGCAGGAACATGATTAACAACATCTTTATAAGGTGCATGGTACTTATTCCACTTCTTTTTGGGAATTTCAATATAAGAGGCAAAAGCCTTAAAACAAGTGGCAATACTTTGAGAATCAAGACCATACTCAGTACTAATATCATAAAACTCATCAGTTCCCATAAAAGATTTAATGCATCTTCCTTTGTCATTCTCGACTGCTTCAGTATTTTCTTGAATACGGTATAGAAGATCTCATTTAGCTTCTTCCTTCATACATGTGAATGATCCAGTACAAGAAGTATTTAATAAATATTTATCATGAAGAGAAAGCCTTGCATAAAAGTTATTAATAATATTATTATCAGGGAGTTTATGAATAGGACATTTAAGCATTAATAACTTCAATCTCCCCCAATCTTGGGTTGTACTCTCTTGATCACGAGGCCAAAAGTTATATATTTGATTCCTATCCTTATGAATCTCACTAGGAGGATAGAATTTAGAACAAAAGTGAGGTACCATTTCCTCCCATTTCATAGATTGTCCATTTTTCAGCAGGTTATACCATTCTTCAGCTCTTCCTTTCAATAATATAGAGAGTAACTTTTTCTTAACTTGCTATGTTGTGATACCTGCACACTTAAACAACCCGCATAATTCATGGATAAAAAGCAAGTAATCACCAGGATGGACAGTTTGATCCCCAAAATAATAATTATCCAGAACACGATCAACAATTCTTGTAGGTATCTATGTCATATGTAGATTTATGGAAAGTGTATATATATTCTAGTCTGCAATGAGGGAGGACATTTACATACAAACAAAGACTTCTAGGTGTGGTAGGCTTCAGGAATTTATACAGGCCAGATTCCATTATCAATTCAGTTTCTCTAAGGACTTGTTGTAGCATGTTCACGCTAGTTTGTCCCTCAACGTGAGTAGTGCTATCCTGTCCGACTGCATTGCTATAGAAAGTTTCTTTCCCGGTTAACACAACGTGACTAAGTGGGCAAAGGCACCGTTAAGATGTTCAGGTGGTAGATCTTAGATACCTTGGAATGCTCTTGATGTCACAGCTTCGAGGGGATTCTTGTGTTTGAGAGTTCACCGCCCCAGGGTGTATGACATCGACAAAGTTGTGTCCACATTCTTATCGGTGTTCATTAACTTCCTTTGTTACAACCTTGGCCGAAGTTATTGGACGGGAACTTCATCTCATAGATAGAGCTCTATTATTTCGCCTTAAGCTGAAATGTTTTCTTGTTATCTATTAGAATACACATCTCGTTCTACAATTACTTATTTGATTGTTAAACCGTAGAAGAGAACTCCTATGGTATATTTTCATATATATAAACAGTCAAATGTACAAGAAGAAATGGAGAGGGAGAACTCAATAAGATACATCAAGGAGGAAAGAAATGGACAAGAGTATACATGAGTAGTTGGACTAAGTAAACGTGTCAGATATCCAATCCAATAAAGGTTGTAGCATAGAGGGTTTAACTCTATATTGATGAAGCAGAAGATCACTCTGAAACCTTACTCTCCATCTAGAAAACGATGGAGTTTGATTCTTGAAGATGAAATCGTTTCGTTCTTTTCAAATATTTCAGGCAGCACAAATAGTAATCTCCATAAAACATGGACCATTAAGTATCTGTTTTGCAGCAATGAACCGTTCAGAAATCAGCAACGAGCTGTCCCATAGAATACCGACGAGCCCCTCAGCAAGAAACGATTTGATTCTACAATTACTTTACCCTCCTCAGCCTCGCCTTTGTGTGTTCTATATGTGCAGGGAACACATAAATTCAGCATAATGTTTTGATTTATCATTATTATATATTATATATTATATATTAAACAAGAGCGTATTCGTAGCCTCACGTATATTGTATATAGTGTTAGCACTACCACCTTGTCTATTGTGGATCGAATTCAGGTCCAATGCTGGAAATTCTTCATAACTCTCTGGCCATCTCTGTCTCTTAGATCTTTTCCTTGTGGGCATGTGCTTAATCCTCTCTGTCACAGCCTTGACCGAATCCATCTGCGAGGAGTTGTGTGTCATGCACAAAAGCTGAGTTTTTTCTTGAATTTAATTTTATTTTCAATTCAGTTTCGTACTTCAAATAAATCACATGTACTAATATCTCACCGCTTGAACTTATTATGTTATTATTATAAACTCAATTTCTTATTTTGAGGAAAACTTCTCGGTTCAAATCTGTTATAATTAATGCAACTCTGACAAACATTTTGACCTCTTCTGAGTATAATACTTGCTATATCCATGGTATTTCAACAGGGTCTAGTGGGTTTTTACCTGTCAATCCATGTTACGTTACTCTCCATGTGTGGATACACACTGGATAACAAAGATCCAAAAAAACAGATTTCACCATGGTGGGCGAAGATTTCAGACAAGAGGGTTCGACATACATCTGCTTCTTTCATTCCCGGTCTTAATTCTCCGTTGGACTAGAACTAGCATTAATTGTAAAGATTCGGGATGCCGATCAAGAGTTCAAGACTCAAACTACAATAGATAAAAATTATATATATTCTATAATGCTATTCTGATTTTTAAACTTCAGTGTTAACCTCTTAAAGAAGATGCTCAAATTTTTTATGTATGGAGAACATATATGTATATGACCAGATAGATCGAATGCGTAAAACTGCAGGGTAACAATGGGTACTGTGCTAATGTTTAGTAAATCGGATTGAATGACAAAAAAGTATGTTTGCGGGAGCTACATTTGCTTCGTCCATGAATAGTGCATCTCTTTCATTGGGTGGATTTATGAGCTATGTGTTGATGTTTGAGTTGGAAGCCTGGTGACGTTTTAGTTGAAAGTTGGTAAGTGTGTAAGTATGAAAATGTTGATCTTGGTTAAACTTAAATTGTATGGGATTTTAGGTATAAATTCATTTGTTGAAGAAAGAACCTTTTCTCTTGACATTTTCTCATTTCAGAATGACAAGTCCATATCTTCTCTAATGGGCATTCCTTACCATAATATGAGGTGGGCAAGAGAAAGAAGGCCCACATTGCCTAGCGACAATGACTAATGGAAGATGCAATGACGAGGGACAGTGAAAGTTATGTTCTAGCGTCATAAGTTGGTGAAAGACTAAATAGGGGCACTTTCAATTATTCACTAGCTATATATATCAGTGGGTGGCTCGAAGGTCGGAAACATAAGAATCCATGCATAGTCTGACTATTTAAGTACTCTCACTCTTACTTTACTTCGGCATGTGAAGCACATCACTGGATTCATGGAAAACACATATCACAGCTGTTTGTTACATCCCCCAACAAGCATCCATGCAAGTATACGCTAGTCCACACAAAATCATAAAAACACTTTGCTGGCTAGGCATGGTAGACCTCTGGAATACTGATCCAAGATACGTGTTCTCCTGATGTATTGGCTTTCCTAGGTACTAATCCAGCGTATGCATGCACTCGTTTTATTCCAACCACGCTAGGGGTTTGCATCACGTTTTTACTATGTCTTCCTATCCTTTTGTGTGAGCTTTGTCCGCAACTCTTGAATATGTTGGATCCGTATGCCTACAGTCCTCGAGTTCACAGCTGGCCCATCGTGGTGACGATGGAGTGATCACACTACAAGCTTGGATTTTTTTGCTTTATCGATCAAAGCAATGTGGGCTTCAACTATTGTTTTGCATGTTTGGAGCCGAACCTCACTAGCTTATTAGGGATCAATTTGTCACCTACTAATCATCAGAGGTGATGGAACATGAAGACATTGATGATAAATGTGGAGAGTCATGCCACAAAACAAGGTCTAGGAAATATTCAAAATTACCCCGCACTCAAAGTTCTCGTATACTCAAATACTTGCCTCCCGTGTTGCACATTTATAGTACACGGGTCGTTTTTTGGTATTACTCACAAGCATAGTTCACAAACTCAAAACAACGATTTGGTTGGTGGGAGCGAATTTTCAGGTTTAAACACCGTCGGACCATTCCCGATTCAGGCCTAATAATTCGGTTGAACCCCTATCGTTCTAGCCTTTTATAGAAGCGACATAGCACCTGGGTCTCCTCCAGGATGGGTTGAGAAATACATGTGTGTAGCGACTATATGGCTAGGCGTCAAACTATCCATTAGCAATGGACAAATGGACTATCACCTAAGGCTAATCACTATGTGAAGGCACAATTGCAACAATATTTTACATTGTTTCCCATATTGTATGGACAATGATTGGAAAAAAATACCACCACCTATAAGCTCATTACATCATTTACGGATATATAATAATATTTGTTTCCGATGAGTAATGTACATGAAAAAGAAAGTACGGATACGCGGGATGCGCCATCAGCAAAGCCCCACTCCCCCGTCTTGAGGGCTTCAAGATCATCACCATATTCCAGCCCACGCACTGTCTTGATGGCCGGCAGTTCGTCACCATCTTTCTATTGTCCAAAAGTCGATGCCAATGATGTTGGCTCCGGTGTACCATGGATGGAACAGCATTCTTATGTCTTCACGTCCGCTAACTGGTCGTCATGTTCTACCTAAGCCGTACTATATGAAAATCTGGCCCATGGAGACGCCAACTTTACTTTATCGTCGATGAAGCCATGATCTTACATTTTAACGACTGATGCATTATGTTGGTTGCAGGGACGTAGTTTTGGCGAACACGCACAACCAAAAACTCGTAGAGAATCATAGTTTGGTGTAATACCAAGAAGTTTTTTAGTGGGGGTATCAAACTTAAGAACCTTGGAAGGTAAAAGATTCATCAAAAAAGTGACAGTGAGAAAAGCATCATTCCAATATTTCAAAGGCATAGAAGAATTAGCAAGCAAAGCAAGGCCTACTTCAAAAATATCACAATGCTTATGCTCTGTAGAGCTATTTTTTGATGAGAATGAGACATGTTGTGTGTTACCCACTTTTTGAAAGAAAATCATTGAGTTTTTCATACTCGCCACACCAATCAGTTTACATAGTGAGACTTTTGCGCCCAAACTTGCGTTTAATAAAATGTTGGAAATTAAAAAACACATAATACACATCAGAACGTATCTTAAGTAAATAAATCCAGGTAAACTTGATATAATTATTAAAGAAACTTACATAGTATGAATGTTTGCCTAAATATATAGGAGCAGGACCCCATACATCAGAAAAAATTTGTTTCAAGGGAACAGTCGAAACACTTGTACTGGATAGGGTAACTGATGACTCTTGGCTTGTTGGCATGGATCACATATGTAAATATTTATTTTTAGGGAATAAGAAAGTTTATTTTTCCTAAGAACTTGTTGAACAATAAAAGATGAAGGATGGTCTAGACGTCGATGTCACGTGGACGCTGAAGGCTTGAAGGTGATAAGAGCATGCTTGGAGTACCTCGTTGACACAGGAACAAGGGGATATAGGCCACCATGACATGGAACTCTAAACACTGTTTGATTCATGCCCTGATCCTTAATCAAGAAAAATCATGGACGAATTTCAATAAAGGCATTATTTTCTACAACAAGTTTATGGATAGATAGATGCACTAGGAACATTTAGGATATTGCGAAGTTATAAGGAACTATGTGGGATGTGCAAAACTGAATGACCAATGTGTGCAATAGCCATACCTTGTCCACTAGCATTGTGAACCTGATCACGTCCTTGATAAGTATCATGGGTGGTGAGCTTGTTCAGCTGGCATGTGAAATAAGTGGTGGCACCGACATCCATGTACTAGTTTGTGTGATGACCCACAAGTATAGGGGGTGTATCGTAGTACTTTCGATAAATAGGAGTGTCGATCCCAATGAGGAGCAGAAGGTGTTGACTAGTGGTTTGGAGCAGGAGTTTTCTGTAAATACTTAGCAGACATATTTTTAGGTTTTTTGATAAAGCAAAGAAATAAATTGCAAGTAAATAAATACAACACATAAATGCGGCAAGTGGACCAATCCTTTATTGGCAAAGGATAAGCCGGTTGTGATACTTATTAGCACCAAATGTTCTCGAGGACACATATGGGAATACTGTCAAGTGCTTTCGCTTCATATAGTTGATTAATCTTCTTTGGTTGGATAAGTGTTGTGTGGGTGAACATGTGCTAATGTACCGACCTTACTTGGACTAATAAAAACTTTTGATTAAACCCCTTGCAAGCACCCGCAACTAAAATAAAGTAATTAAGATAAAAAAAACCTAACCACAGTATTAAACTCTAAGATCCTACACTCCCTTGTGCAAAGGTTTTCTAACGGGGGTTCAGGTTTCTGTCACTCCGGCAACCCCACAATTAGTAGCCAAATACACAAGCATTCCCCTAGGCCCATAACCTTTCCCCTTCCTTTCCTGAAAGTTTAGAAGTAATAATAACAGGATATATTTTCTTATTATCTGGATAAGCATATTTAAGATCATCAGGCAGAGGTTTTAAATCGAAGACAGGATCCCCTTTAGGTGGTAATGTGGTGCCCAAATCTTCCACAGGTAGGTTATGCTTAAGCATCTCAGGTTGACGGAGAAAAATCTCATCAATCTCATTCCTTTCTTTCATGAAGACCTCACTCTCATGATCTTCCATATATTGTTAAAAAGCATTGTTAGGAGCAAGAGAAATATAAGAGAGTTGTTCAACTCTGAAATCCTCATTAGGCAATCATTTTCATAAGGAGTTTTAGAAAATTTGGAAAAATTAAACTCATAAGATTCTCTATCAAACTTAGTGAAATTTTTCTCCTTACAATCTATAATAGCACCACAAGTGTTCAGGAAAGGCCTACCAAAAATGATAGGACAATTTTTACTAGCTTCCTTACCAAGCACTAGAAAATCAGCAGGATATTTAATCTTACCACAAAGAACTTCCACATATCTTACAATACCAATTGGACAGACTGTATCTCTATTATCAAGGTGAATAACCACATTAATGTCCTCAAGTTCACGAGGACCAATTTCATGCATAATTTCCCTCTAAAGCTCATAAGGAATAGCACTAGAACTTACACCAATATCACATAAACCATAATAGCAATGATCACCAATTCTAACAGAAAGCACATGGACACTAGCTTTCCTAGCTTTACTAGGATGAGAGACAATATTAGAAGCATATTCACAAAATATAATATGCCCGTCTTCTACATTTTTAGTGACAAGGTCTTTCACAATGACTACTACAGGTTCAATATTTATTTGTTCATTAGGTTTAACAACTTTCTTTGTACTTTTTCTAACCATATTAGCTATAATAGAGAGTTCCTTTACCTTAGCGGGGAAATGTATTTTCTCAATATAAGGTTCAGGCAAATAAGGACCAATAGTACAAACTTCAGTGTTTCTAGCAGGAACATGATTAACAACATCTTTATAAGGTGCATGGTACTTATTCCACTTCTTTATGGGAATTTCAATATAAGAGGCAAAAGCCTTAAAACAAGTGGCAATACTTTGAGAATCAAGACCATACTTAGTACTAATATCATAAAAGTCATCAATTCTCATAAAAGATTTAATGCATTCATAATCATAATTTATAACTGACTTTCTTCCTTTGTCATTCTCCCATGCTTTAGTATTTTCTTGAATACGGTCTAGAAGATCCCATTTAGCTTCTTCCTTCATACGTGTGAATGATCCAGTACAAGAATATTTAATAAATCTTTATCATGAAGAGAAAGACTTGCATAAAAGTTATTAATAATAATATTATTAGGGAGTTTATGAATAGGACATTTAAGCATTAGTAACTTCAATCTCCCCCAAGCTTGGGTTGTACTCTCTTTATCACGAGGCCAAAAGTTATATATTTGATTTCTATCCTTATGAATCTCACTAGGAGGATATAATTTAGAATAAAAGAGAGGTACCATTTCCTCCCATTTCATAGATTGTCCATTTTTCAGCAGGTTATACCATTCTTCAGCTCTTCCTTTCAATAATATAGAGAGTAACTTTTTCTTAACTTGCTCCATTGTGATACCTGCACACTTAAACAACCCGCATAATTCATGGATAAAAAGCAAGTGATCACCAGGATGGACAGTCCGATCCCCAAAATAATAATTATCCATAACACGATCAACAATTCTTGTAGGTATCTATGTCATATGTAGATTTATGGAAAGTGTATATATATTCTAGTCTGCAATGAGGGAGGACATTTACAAACAAACAAAGACTTCTAAGCGTGGTAGGCTTCAGGAATTTATACAGGCCAAATTCCATTATCGATTCAGTTTCTCTGAGGAATTGTTGTAGCATGTTCACGCTAGTTTGTCCCTCAACATGAGTAGTGCTATCCTGTCCGACTGCATTGCTCTAGAAAGTTTCTTTCCCGGTTAACGCAACGTGACTAAGTGGGCAGAGGCACCGTTAAGATGTTCAGGTGGTAGATCTTAGAGAGCTTGGAATGTTCTTGATGTCAAAGCTTCAAGGGGATTCTTGTGTTTGAGAGTTCACCGCCCCAGGGTGTATGACATCGACAAAGTTGTGTCCACATTCTGATCGTGTTCATTAACTTCCTTTGTTACAACCTTGGCCAAAGTTATTGGACGGGAACTTCATCACATGGATAGAGCTCTATTATTTTGCCTTAAGCTGAACTGTTTTCTTGTTATCTATTTGAATACACATCTCGTTCTACAATTACTTTTTTATTGTTAAACCGGAACTCCTACGGTATATTTTCATATATATAAAGAGTCAAATGTACAAGAAGAAATGGAGAGGGAGAACTAAATAAGATACATCAAGGAGGAAAGAAATGGACAAGAGTATACATGAGTAGTTGGACTAAGTAAACGTGTCAGATTTCCAATCCAATAAAGGTTGTAGCATAGAGGGTTTAACTCTATATTGATGAAGCAGAAGATCACTCTGAAACTTTACTCTCCATCTAGACAATGATGGAGTTTGATTCTTGAAGATGAAATCGTTTCATTCTTTTCAAATATTTCAGGCAACACAAATAGTAATCTCCATAAAACATGGGGCATTAAGTCTCTGTTTTGCAGCAATGAACCGTTCAAAAATCAGCAATGAGCTGTCCCATAGAATACCGACGAGCCCCTCAGCAAGAAACGATTTGATTCTACAATTACTTTACCCTCCCCAGCCTCGCCTTTGTGTGTTCTATATGTGTAGGGAACACATAAATTCAGCATAATGTTTCGATTTATCATTATTATATATTATATATTATATATTAAACAAGGGCGTATTCGTAGCCTCACGTATATTGTATATAGTTTTAGCACTGCCACCTCGTCTATTGTCGATTGAATTCAGGTCCAATGCTAGAAATTCTTCATAACTCTCCGGCCATCTCTGTCTCTTAGATCTTTTCCTTGTGGGCATGTCCTTAATCCTCTCTGTCACAGCCTTGACTGAATCCATCTGCAAGGAGTTGTGTGTCATGCACAAAAGCTGAGTTTTTTCTTGAATTTAATTTTTATTTTCAATTCAGTTTCGTACTTCAAATTAATCACATGTACTAATATCTCACCGCTTGAACATATTATGTTATTATTATAAACTCAATTCCTTATTTTGGGGAAAACTTCTCGGTTCAAATCTGTTATAATTAATGCAACTCTGACAAACATTTTGACCTCTTCTAAGTATAATACTTGATATATCCATGGTATTTCAACAGGGTCTAGTGGGTTTTTACCTGTCAATCCATGTTACGTTACTCTCCATGTGTGGATACACACTGGATAACAAAGATCCAAAAAAAACAGATTTCACCATGGTGGGCGAAGATTTCAGACAAGATGGGTCGACATACATCTGCTTCTTTCATTCCCGGTCTTAATTCTCCGTTCGACTAGAACTAGCGTTAATTGTAAAGATTCGGGATGCCGATCAAGAGTTCAAGACTCAAACTACAATATATAAAAATTATATATATTCTAGAATGCTATTCTGATTTTTAAACTTCAGTGTTAACCTCTTAAAGAAGATGCTCAATTTTTTTATGTATGTAGAACATATATGTATATGACCAGAGAGATCGAATGCGTAAAACTGCAGTGTATCAATGGGTACCGTGCTAATGTTTAGTAAATTGGATCGAAGGACAAAACAGTATGTTTGCGGGAGCTACATTTGCTTCGTCCATGAATAGTGCATCTCTTTCATTGGGTTGATTTATGAGCTATGTGTTGATGTTTGAGTTGGAAGCCTGGTGACGTTTTAGTTGAAAGTTGGTAAGTGTGTAAGTACGAAAATTTTGATCTTGGTTAAACTTAAATTGTATGGGATTTTAGGTATAAATTCATTTGTTGAAGAAAGAACCTTTTCTCTTGACATTTTCTCGTTTCAGAATGACAAGTCCATATCTTCTCTAATGGGCATTCCTTACCATAATATGAGGTGGGCAAGAGAAAGAAGGCCCACATTGCCTAGCGACAATGACTAATGGAAGATGCAATGACGAGGGACAGTGAAAGTTATGTTCTAGCGTCATAAGTTGGTGAAAGACTAAATAGGGGCACTTTCAATTATTCACTAGCTATATATATATCAGTGGGTGGGTCATAAGAATCCATGCATAGTCGGACTATTTAAGTACTCTCACTCTTACTTTACTTCGGCATGTGAAGCACATCACTGAATTCATGGAAAACACATATCACAGCTGTTTGTTACATCCCCCAACAAGCATCCATGCAAGTATACGCTAGTCCACACAAAAGCATAAAAACACTTTGCTAACTAGGCATGGTAGACCTCTGGAATACTGATCCAAGATACGTGTTCTCCTGATGTATTGGCTTTCCTAGGTACTAATCCAGCGTATGCATGCGCTCGTTTTATTCCAACCACGCTAGGGGTTTGCACCACATTTTTTACTCTGTCTTGCTATCCATTTGTGTGAGCTTTGTCCGAAACTCTTGAATATGTTGGATCCGCATGCCTACAATCCTCGAGTTCACAGCTGGCCCATCGTGGTGACGATGGAGTGATCACACTACAAGCTTGGATTTTTTTGCTTGATCGATCAAAGCAATGTGGGCTTCAACTATTGTTTTGCATGTTTGGAGCTGAACCTCACTAGCTTATTAGGTATCAATTTGTCACCTACTAATCATCAGAGGTGATGGAACATGAAGACATTAATAATAAATATGGAGAGTCATGCCACAAAACAAGGTCTAGGAATATTCAAAATTACCCCGCACTCAAAGTTTTCGTATACTCAAATACTTGCCTCCTGTGTTGCACATTTATAGTACACGGGTCGATTTTTTTGTATTACTCACAAGCATAGTTCACATACTCAAAACAACGATTTGGTTGGTCGGAGCGAATTTTCAGGTTTAAACACCGTCAGACCATTCCCGATTCAGGCCTAATAATTCGGTGGAACCCCTATCGTTCTAGCCTTTTATAAAAGCGACATAGCAGACCTGGGTCTCCTCCAGGATGGGACGAGAAATACATGTGTGTAGCGACTATATGGCCAGGGGTCAAACTATCCATTAGAAATGGACAAAAGGACTATCACCTCAGGCTAATCACTATGTGAAGGCACAATTGCAACAATATTTTACATTGTTTCCCATATTGTATGGACAATGATTGGAAAAAATACCACCACCTATAAGCTCGTTACATCATTTACGGATATATAATAATATTTGTTTCCGATGAGTAATGTACATGAAAAAGAAAGTACGGATATGCGGGATGCGCCATCAGCAAAGCCCCACGCCCCCGTCTTGACGGCTGCCGAATCATCACCATCTTCCAGCCCACTCACTGTCTTGATGGCCGTCAGTTCGTCACCATCTTTCTATTGTCCAAAAGTCGATGCCAATGATGTTGGCTCCGGTGTACCATGGATGGAACAGCATTATTATGTCTTCACGTCCGCTAACTGGCCGCCATGTTCTACCTAAGTCGTACTACACGAAAGTCTGGCTCATGGAGACGCCAACTTTACTTTATCGTCGATGAAGCCACGCTCTTACATTTTAACGACTGATGCATTATGTTGGTTGTAGGGACGTAAATTTGGCGAACACGCACAACCAAAAACTCGTAGAGAATCATAGTTTGGTGTAATACCAAGAAGTTTTTTAGTGGGGGTCTCAAACTTAAGAACCTTGGAAGGTAAAAGATTCATCAAAAAAGTGGCAGTGAGAAGAGCATCATTCCAATATTTCAAAGTCATGGAAGAATTAGCAAGCAAAGCAAGGCCTACTTCAACAATATCACAATCCTTATGCTCTATAGAGCTATTTTTTCATGAGCATGAGACATGATGTGTGGTACCCACTTTTTGAAAGAAAATCATTGAGTTTTTCATACTCGCCACCCCAATCAGTTTAGATAGTGAGACTTTTTCGCCCAAACTTGCGTTTAATAAATTGTTGGAAATTAAAAAACACTTAATACACATTATCTTAAGTAAATAAATCCAGGTAAAGTTTCTATAATTATTAAAGAAACTTACATAGTATGAATGTTTGCCTAAATATATAGGAGCAGGACCCCATACATCAGAAAAAATTTGTTTCAAGGGAACAGTCGAAACACTTATACTGGATAGGGTAACTGATGACTCTTGGCTTTTTAGCATGGATCACATACGTAAATATTTATTTTTAGCGAATAAGAAAGATTATTTTTCCTAAGAACTTATTGAACAATAAAAGATGAAGGATGGTCTAGACGTCGATGTCACGTGGAGGATGAAGGCTTGAAGGTGACAAGAGAATGCTTGGAGTAACTCGTTGACACAGGAACAAGGGGATAGAGGCCACCATCACATGGAACTCTAAACACTGTTTGATTCATGCCCTGATCCTTAATCAAGAAAAATCATGGATGAATTTAAATAAAGGCATTATTTTCTACAACAAGTTTATGGATATATAGATGCACTAGGAACATTTAGGATATTGCGAAGTTATAAGGAACTATGTGGGATGTGCAAAACTGAATGACCAATGTGTGCAATAGCCATACCTTGCCCACTAGCATTGTGAACCTGATCACGTCCTTGATAAGTATCATGGGTGGTGAGCTTGTTCAGCTGGCATGTGAGATTAGTGGTGGCACCGACATCCATGTACTAGTTTGTGTGATGACCCACAAGTATAGGGGGTGTATCATAGTACTTTCGATAAATAGGAGTGTCGATCCCAATGAGGAGCAGAAGGTGTTGACTTGTGGTTTGGAGCAGGAGTTCTCTGTAAATACTTAGTAGACATATTTTTTTGTTTTTTTGATAAAGCAAAGAAATAAATTGCAAGTAAATAAAGACAACAAATAAATGCAGCAAGTGGACCAATCCTTTCTTGGCCAAGGATAAGCCGGTTGTGATACTTATTAGGACCAAACGTTCTCGATGACACATATGAGAATACTGTCAAGTGCTTTTGCTTCATATAGTTGATTAATCTTCTTTGGTTGGATAAGTGTTTTGTGGGTGAACCTGTGCTAATGTACCGACCTTACTTGGACTAATACATACTTTTGATTAAACCCCTTGCAAACACCCGCAACTAAAAGAAAGTTATTAAGATAAAAACCTAACCACAGTATTAAACTCTGAGATCCTACACTCCCTTGTGCAAAGGTTTCCTAACGGGGGTTCAGGTTTCTGTCAATCCGGCAACCCCACAATTAGTAGCCAAATAAACAATGCATTCCCCTAGGCCCATAAAATTTCCTCTTCCTTTCCTGAAAGATTAGAAATAATAATAACAGGATATATTTTCTTATCATCTAGATAAGAACATTTATGATCATCAGGCAGAGGTTTTATATCAAAGACAGGATCCCCTTTAGGTGGTAATGTGGTGCCCAAATCTTCCACAGGTAGGTTATGCTTAAGCATCTTAGGTTGACGGAGAAAAATCTCATCAATCTCATTCCTTTCTTCCATGAAGACCTCACTCTCATGATCTTCCATATATTGTTGCAAAGCATTGTTAGGAGCAAGAGAAATAGAAGAAAGTTGTTCAACTCTGAAATCCTCATTAGGCAATGATTTTCATAAGGAGTTTTAGCAAATTTGGAAAAATTAAACTCATAAGATTCTCTATCAAACTTTGTTAAAATTTTCTCCTTACAATCTATAATAGCACCACAAGTGTTCAGAAAAGGCCTACCAAAAATGATAGCACAAGTTTTACTAGCTTCCTTACCAAGAACTAGAAAATCAGCAGGATATTTAATCTTACCACAAAGAACTTTCACATATCTTACAATACCAATTGGACAGACTGTATCTCTATTATCAAGGTGAATAACCACATCAATCTCCTCAAGTTCACAAGGACCAATTTCATGCATAATTTCCCTGTAAAGCTCCTAAGGAATAGCACTAGAACTTACACCAATATCACATAAACCATAATAACAATGATCACCAATTCTAACAGAAAGTACAGGGACACTAGCTTTCCTAGCTTTAATAGGATGAGAGACAATATTAGAAGCATATTCACAAAATATAATGTGCCCGTCTTCTACATTTTTAGTGACAAGGTCTTTCACAACGACTACTACAGGTTCAATATTTATTTGTTCATCAGGTTCAATAACCTTCTTTGTACTTTTGCTAACCATATTAGCTATAATAGAGTGTTCCTTTACCTTAGCAGGGAAAGGTATCTTTCTCAATATAAGGTTCAGGCAAATAAGGATCAACAGTATAAACTTTAGTGCTTCTAGCAGGAACATGATTAACAACATTTTTATAAGGTGCATGGTACTTATTCCACTTCTTTTTGAAAATTTCAATATAAGAGGGAAAAGCCTTAAAACAATTGGCAATACTTTGAGAATCAAGACCATACTCAGTACTAATATCATGAAAGTCATCAGTTCCCATAAAATATTTAATGCATTCATAATCATAATTTATAACTGACTTTCTTCCTTTGTCATTCTCCCATGCTTCAGTATTTTCTTGAATACGGTCTAGAAGATCCCATTTAGCTTCTTCCTTCATACGTGTGAATGATCCAGTACAAGAAGTATCTAATAAATCTTTATCATGAAGAGAAAGCCTTGCATAAAAGTTATTAATAAAATATTGTTAGGGAGTTCATGAATAAGACATTTAAGCATTAGTAACTTCAATCTCCCCCAAGCTTGGGTTGTACTCTCTCGATCACGAGGCCAAAAGTTATATATTTGATTCCTATCCTTATGAATCTCACTAGGAGGATAGAATTTAGAATAAAAGAGAGGTACCATTTCCTCCCATTTCATAGATTGTCCATTTTTAGCAGGTTATTCCATTCTTCAGCTCTTCCTTTCAATAATATAGAGAGTAATTTTTCTTAACTTGCTCCATTGTGATACCTGCACACTTAAACAACCCGTATAATTCATGGATAAAAATCAAGTGATCACTAGGATGGACAGTTCGATCCCCAAAACAATAATTATCCATAACACGATCAACAATTCTTGTAGGTATCTATGTCATATGTAGATTTATGGAAAGTGTATATATATTCTAGTCTGCAATGAGGGAGGACATTTACAAACAAACAAAACCTTCTAAGCGTGGTAGGCTTCAGGAATTTATACAGGCCAGATTCCATTATCGATTCAGTTTCTCTGAGGATTTGTTGTAGCATGTTCACGCTAGTTTGTCCCTCAACGTGAGTAGTGATATCCTGTCCGACGGCATTGCTCTAGAAAGTTTCTTTTCCGGTTAACGCAACATGACTAAGTGGGCAAAGGCATCGTTAAGATGTTCAGGTGGTAGGTCTTAGATAGCTTGGAATGCTCTTGATGTCACAGCTTCGAGGGGATTCTTGTGTTTGAGAGTTCACCGCCCCAGGGTGTATGAAATCGTCAAAGTTGTGTCCACATTCTGATCGGTGGTCATTAACTTCCTTTGTTATAACCTTGGCCGAAGTTATTGGACGGGAACTTCATCTCATGGATAGAGCTCTATTATTTCGCCTTAAGCTGAATTGTTTTCTTGTTATCTATTTGAATACACATCTTGTTCTACAATTACTTTTTTGATTGTTAAACCATAGGAGAGAACTCCTACGGTATATTTTCATATATATAAAGAGTCAAATGTACAAGAAGAAATGGAGAGGGAGAACTAAATAAGATACATCAAGAAGGAAAGAAATGGACAAGAGTATACATGAGTAGTTGGACTAAGTAAACGTGTCAGATATCCAATCCAATAAAGGTTGTAGCAGAGAGGGTTTAACTCTATATTGATGAAGGAGAAGATCACTCTGAAACCTTACTCTCCATCTATACAATGATGGAGTTTGATTCTTGAAGATGAAATAGTTTCGTTCTTTTCAAATATTTTAGGCAGCACAAATAGTAATCTCCATAAAACATGGACCATTAAATTCTCTGTTTTGTAGCAATGAACCGTTCAGAAATCAGCAACGAGCTGTCCCACAGAATACCGACGAGCCCCTCAACAAGAAACGATTTGATTCTACAATTACTTTACCCTCCCCAGCCTCGCCTTTGTGTGTTCTATATGTGCACGGAACACATAAATTCAGCATAATGTTTTGATTTATCATAATTATATATTATATATTAAACAAGGGTGTATTCGTAGCCTCACGTATATTGTATATAGTGTTAACACTACCACCACGTCTATTGTGGATCGAATTCAGGTCCAATGCTGGCAATTCTTCATAACTCTCTGGCCATCTCTGTCTCTTAGATCTTTTTCTTGTGGGCATGTGCTTAATCCTCTCTATCACAGCCTTGACCGAATCCATCTGCGGGGAGTTGTGTGTCATGCACAAAAGCTGAGTTTTTTCTTGAATTTAATTTTTATTTTCAATTCAGTTTCATACTTCAAATTAATCACATGTACTAATATCTCACCGCTTGAACATATTATGTTATTATTATAAACTCAATTCCTTATTTTGCGGAAAACTTCTCGGTTCAAATATGTTATAATTAATGCAACTCTGACAAACATTTTGACCTCTTCTGAGTATAATACTTGATATATCCATGGTATTTCAACAGGGACTAGTGGGTTTTTACCTGTCAATCCATGTTACGTTACTCTCCATGTGTGGATACACACTGGATAACAAAGATCCAAAAAAACAGATTTCACCATGGTCGGCGAAGATTTCAGACAAGAGGGGTCGACATACATCTGCTTCTTTCATTCCCGGTCTTAATTCTCCGTTGGACTAGAACTAGCGTTAATTGTCAAGATTCGGATGCCGATCAAGAGTTCAAGACTCAACCTACAATAGTTAAAAATTATATATATTCTAGAATGCTATTCTAATTTTTAAACTTCAGTGTTAACCTCTTAAAGAAGATGCTCAAATTTTTTATGTATGTAGAACATATATGTATATGACCAGAGAGATCGAATGCGTAAAACTGCAGGGTATCAATGGGTACCGTGCTAATGTTTAGTAAATCGGATTGAAGGACAAAATAGTATGTTTGCGGGAGCTACATTTGCTTCGTCCATGAATCGTGCATCTCTTTCATTGGGTGGATTTATGATCTATGTGTTGATGTTTGAGTTGGAAGCCTGGTGACGTTTTAGTTGAAAATTGGTAAGTGTGTAAGTACGAAAATGTTGATCTTGGTTAAACTTAAATTGTATGGGATTTTAGGTATAAATTCATTTGTTGAAGAAATAACCTTTTCTCTTGACATTTTCTCGTTTCACAATGACAAGTCCATATTACCATAATATGAGGTGGGCAAGAGAAAGAAGGCCCACATTGCCTAGCGGCAATGACTAATGGAAGATGCAATAACGAGGGACAGTGGAAGTTATGTTCTAGCATCATAAGGTGGTCCAAGACTAAATAGGGGCACTTTCAATTATTCAGTAGCTATATATATCAGTGGGTGGGTCGAAAGTCGGAAACATAAGAATCCATGCATAGTCTGACTATTTAAGTACTCTCACTCTTATTTTACTTCGGCATGTGAAGCACATCACTGGATTCATGAAAAACACATATCACAGCTGTTTGTTACATCCCCCACAAGCATCCATGTAAGTACACGCTAGTCCACACAAAAGCATAAAAACACTTTGCTGGCTAGGCATGGTAGACCTCTGGAATACTGATCCAAGATACGTGTTCTCCTGATGTATTGGCTTCCCTAGGTACTAATCGAGCGTATGCATGCGCTTGTTCTATTCCAACCACGCTAGGGGTTTGCACCACGTTTTTTACTCTGTCTTGCTATCCTTTTGTGTGAGCTTTGTCCGCAACTCTTGAATATGTTGGATCCGCATGCCTACAGTCCTCGAGTTCACAGCTGGCCCATCGTGGTGACGATGGAGTGATCACACTACAAGCTTGGATTTTTTTGCTTTATCGATCAAAGCAATGTGGGCTTCAACTATTGTTTTGCATGTTTGGAGCCGAACCTCACTAGCTTATTAGGTATCAATTTGTCACCTGCTAATCATCAGAGGTGATGGAACAAGAAGACATTGATGATAAATGTGGAGAGTCATGCCACAAAACAAGGTCTAGGAAATATTCAAAATAACCCCGCACTCAAAGTTTTCGTATACTCAAATACTTGCCTCCCGTGTTGCACATTTATAGTACACGGGTCGATTTTTTGGTATTACTCACAAGCATAGTTCACATACTCAAAACAACGATTTGGTTGGTGGGAGCGAATTTTCAGGTTTAAACACCGTCGGACCATTCCCGATTCAGGCCTAATAATTCGGTTGAACCCCTATCGTTCTAGCCTTTTATAGAAGCGACATAGCAGACCCTGGGTATCCTCTAGGATGGGCCGAGAAATATATGTGTGTAGCGACTATATGGCCAGAGGTCAAACTATCCATTAGCAATGGACAAAAGGACTATCACCTAAGGCTAATCACTATGTGAAGGCACAATTGCAACAATATTTTACATTGTTTCCCATATTGTATGGACAATGATTGGAAAAAAATACTACCACCTATAAGCTCGTTACATCATTTACGGATATATATAATAATATTTGTTTCCGATGAGTAATGTACATGCAAAAGAAATTACGGATACACGGGATGCGCCATCAGCAAATCCCCACTCCCCTGTCTTGATGGCTGCCGGATAATCACCATCTTCCAGCCCACTCACTGTCTTGACCTCTGCCACCAGTTTGTCACCATCTTTCTATTGTACAAAAGATGACGCCAACGATGTTGGCTTTAGTGCACCATGGATGGACCAGTGTTCTTATGTCTTCATGACCGCCGACTGGTCGTCGTGTTCTACCTAAATCGTACTACACAAAAGTCTGGCTCATGGAGATCGACGTCGGCTTTACTGCAATATCGATGAACCCTGCTCCTACGTCTTCACGGCTGATGCCTCTAGTCGTCGAGCTTGCACCTGGTTTCAAAGGACATAATAAAAAACATTATTAAGAAAAAATATGTTCCTTTACATCATGGTGAAGAACCTAAAATTGAGTAAAGTTACTCTAAATAACTAAAACTAGAGCTAGTAAACCGTCCGAACCCAAGTCTAGGGTTTAGGATTATACATTAAGTGAGATGGGCTCGCTTAGGACCGTTGGTCCCAGACCTGTTGCCGAAGATAGGGTCGGAATCTAGGGTCGGATGACTACTCCAATGAGTCCCCCTCTTCCGTGGAGTTCTCCTCCTCTTACGGTGCCGCCACCTATGCCCTTGTCCTCGCAAGTGAGAAAAGAGTGGGCAAATATGGTATAGAATTCTAATCATAAAAACACCTAGTATGTGTATTCCATCTAGTCCTTCGAGGTGGAGGACGACCGCATTTAGTTCCGCATCACATTGACGACACAAGTGGGCTAAGCATGGGCTATCTGGTCATGTTGCTATTGTTGGTATCCTTGGTATACATCTTTGTACTAGTGGAACCGTTGTTAGCCATGGCCAATGCAACCTAAACCAAAGTGGAGACTTGCACGGTGGAGGAATGGTGCGGGGTGGAGAGTCTGGTGGTGGATGTGGAGGAGAGAGGCCGGCAGGCGGCGGCATATCTTGGCATTGTGGGAATAAGATTATGAACATGAAAGGGAAACAATACAGTGATCAGTGAGGCCTATGGTGCAGAAAACTTTCTGCAAATTTTGCATATCTATTCTTTTAGGACACACCCAGACTTAGAAATCGTTTTTATAATACTCAAAACGCGTTTGAGGATGGGATTTTTGAGCACCTCCTAGATATGCTCTTATGGGTGTGTCGCATCGCATGCACAAAAGCTTTGTTTTTAAAATATATTCATTATTTTGAATTCAATTGCTTACTTTATATTCATGGAATGCACTAATGTATCTCTTCTTGAACATAGTTTGTTATTATAAATTCAATGGCTTATTTTTTGTTGAAACCTTATCCATTCGATGTTGCTGTAAATTTTTTTTTTGACATTTATTTGATATGTACATGAAATTTCAACCGGGTTAGGCGGGTCTTTGACCTATGAATACATGTTACAACATTACTTTCTACTATTGATATGTTCGTGCACAAGCATATGGAAATGTGCCACAAATAATAAAATTATTTCATCATGTTGACACACATATTCTTCTTTCATTTCTAGTCTTGATTGTCCTTTGGACCAGAACTAGTGATAATTGTCAAGATTCGGGATGTCCGATTAAGAGTTCAAGAATCAAGGTGATCAAGAGTTCTACTCTTTAAGTACCTTTACTTGTTGATCTCTTAAAGAAATTGTTCAACCTTTTTGGTGTATGTACAATATCTATATACAGCTAGAGAGGTCCAATGCACATGAGTGCAGGGTATCATGAGTACCGTGATAATGATTGGTAGATCAGAGTGAGGGAGGCAACAGTTTGTTTGCGGGAGCTAAGTCGCTTAAGCCTGGTCCATGAATAGTGCATCTCTATTATTGCATGGATTTATGGGCTAAAGGTTGATGTTCGAGTTGGAAGCGAACCACGTTTTAGTTGAAACCCCTTGTGATTATTTATGTAAAAGAAAGTTTGATTCATTGTTACAGGTTGGATGGGAATTTAGTTAGAAGTACTTTTTTTTTGAATGAAGAAGCTTTTCTGTATCAACAAGTGGGTGGGTTGGACAGATAAGCACTCATGTGCACTTCCATCTATTTAAGTGGCTCTGACTCTTACTTTGCTTCAGCATTTTGATCCACGACACTCGATCCATGGCAAACACATAGACCCAGCTGTTAATTTGTTGCATCCCAACAAGCATCCATGCACGTATACGCTAGTCTACACACAAGAACAACACTTTGCTAACTAGGTATGGTAGGCCTCAGGAACACTGATCCAGGATGGATGTGCACCAGTTGCAGCGGTTGTCCCGCTTGCTCTTTCAGTGCATTCCTGCACTCCTTTTGTTACCCTTGCTTCGATATCCCCCTACAAAAAGAAATCAAGCATATAGCGGGTTTGGGTCGTAGGTCATTCTCTTGGTTGATACCGGGTGGAGCGGGTGGAGTCCTTACTAGCTAAGTATAGGAGATCTCCTAGGAAAAGAAAAATCTACGTATAGAAGATCGGCCAGAATCGTATGACCGGGTGGTTTGAGATGGTTTGTATAGGCTGGATCAGGAACGTGTACGAGACCAGTTGCGAGTCGTACATTTCGTGGACGTAAAGGTGATCGTATATAATAAAAAAAGAAAGTTAATCTGTTACTTCCTTCGATCTATATTATCTAACTTAGATTTAACTAGATACGAATCTATCTAATCAAGTTTTAATGCTAGAAAACTTTTTGGAAATTTTGCATATCTATACTTTTAGGACACGCTCATACTTGGAAATCGTTTTTTATAAGGACAGTGCTAGGCGTTTTCCGGGGATCTTTCATCCCCCGCGTCTCTGGCCGTCCGATCTGGACAGATTAACGGTTAGATCTAGGCAAATTAACAATCTGCTGAGACTCTATGGCAAGATGCCAAGCTCCCGCGGCACGCTGCCGAACTAATGCGGCAGCCTGTCCAGAGCCCACGCCAGGTCATGATGCCCCTGCTACAGCCTAATCTGATGTCTACACCTACTTCAAAAAGTACCAGGGGCCCTGCAGTCTCACCTAGAACCCCTGCCAGGGTTTTCAGCATGGGACCGACGACATCTGGACTCACCAAGGCGGAGACAGTGATGCAAGGTCAGGATATTCTCTCAGCTACGAGTTGCACGGTGCCGTAGCCAACTGAGGTGCAGATCATTGCTTTCGGAGGAGTGCCACCACCGACGGGTCTGCGATCAAGCGGGAGGATCCAGGCACAACCCCTCGCGGATGCTACCCAGTTGGAGAGAGCAATGCTGCTCGCTCAGCACTTTGATGATCTTCTGAGCAAAGGTAAGAATTTAAATAAGAAATTTTCTGTTTTATCTTTTTCAGAAGTGGAGATAGTGGATAGGGCTAATAGAATTGGGGTGTCTATGGACACTAATGAAAACATGCAGTATGCGGCAGCAAAAACAATAATTAAAAATGAGGTTGAATGCTCACTAGTTATTTTAAAGAAAAAAGAGGCAAATGTGGAGGATGGAATGGGTTTTAGAAGTAACTTGGTTGTATCACATGCATCTGATCTTTGTGAAGATCTGATCGATAACAACAGCCCGAGTTATGATGACCTTCATGAGTATGTTAATCAATTGTAACATCCCAA
Organism: Avena insularis; assembly: GCA_023614405.1. Classification (NCBI taxonomy): domain Eukaryota; kingdom Viridiplantae; phylum Streptophyta; class Magnoliopsida; order Poales; family Poaceae; genus Avena; species Avena insularis. The sequence goes on from CM042685.1 coordinate 251,120,965, forward strand.
CATTAGAGCTTAGAAATAAGCTGAACCCAGATGTGTGCATTGCATTCATGCATAGAAAATCCGAATAATTTTTGCGCTTTTAAACAAAACTTATCAAAGTGATTGAAGCTTCTCTCAACTTACTGGAATTGAAGTAGATCATCAAGTTGACCGTGATAAGTTTCAATATAACCTTTGCTAAAACCTTATTTGGGTAAACATGATTTGATCTAAGGGTAGATCAGATATAATAAAATGTTACTCATAATAAATTGCTTAAATAATTAATATCTGATCCTTAAGGGATCATACCATAATATTCAGCACAACAACTCAATAGTGCCAACTTAAGATTACAACTAAAGTAATAAAAATGTAATGACCAATCCCGACTTACCTTATTCTTATCTATTCTTACCATGGGTATCATGGTAATACCTAACCTTAACTCTTTAGTGAGATTGGGAAGGGAAGAAACTAAGTCTAGATCATTCACCATATATCTTTCTTTCTATATAAATCCTTAGCATCTCTATTGAGTTATATTCCATTATCTGTTGTTCATCAATGTTGATAAATCAACTATTGATTCATTAGATCTCAATCTATCAACTCTTGACCATATCATAGTTTACACTTAAGTGCCTATAAAGAAACAACTAAGTAGAGGTAAGTAGTAATTCTAGTCTTAGATATTATCTATAGGATGGGAGTGATTGAAGAGAATTATATCAATGTGATAATTGATGGAGTTAAACTCACTCCTGGTTGGATAGAAGAGTTATTTGAAATGAGTTATAGGTGGTAGTAAATAAGATTACTAGGATGAACCTTGAAGATAGTTACCAGTAGTAATTCTATTAGACCAAGTGGGCATAGTCCAAGAATAACAGCCTTAATCCAATTAGAGATATTGAGAAGATAATTTCAATACAAATGTAAGGTTGTATTAATGAAGTCTTGATTAGCCAATTGGAAACCTAAGCTATAAATGATTAAAGGATTATAATGATCATACTTGCTCACCAAGATTGGATACTTATATCAAGTATAAGTGATATTGGTGTGTAGAACATTATTAAAACCCTAGTATAGATAAGTTATCCTAGAGTAGTCATTACAAGCCACATTAATATAATGTGATGTTGGAGTGTGAGTTATTAGAGTAAATTAAATGTAAGATAGTATGATTCAATTAAAGCTAGTATAGCATGGAGTTATGGAAGTAGTGTTATTCATCTTAAAGGATAGTAATATTTATAGAAAGGTAGTTGGATGTATACATCTGATGGAGAAATATTAGTGATGGATGATTAAGGAATATTATGAGTGGAGTTTGTAGGAACTACTTGTTGGATGGAAGGTTATCAACAGTAGAGTAGTGGATATAACCAAGTATGGATATGAGGAAACTATAAAAGCTTCAATGTCAAGCTCATTGGATTTATCTATGAGTTTAGAAGAATGATATGTGAATAAGAATATTTTTGTAAAGGAAAGATCATCATGTTAACCATGGCGATAGATAGGAAGAAGTAGTATATCTAGGAAAGGAATTCCTTAATTAGAAATCCAGGATTGTGAATTATGGAAAATAGACATTCTTGGTAAACAATCAACTTTAAGTCTTAAACCAATTATAATATCCATTTCATATTATGAATTCCTCATCTTATATCTATATCACTTAATAGGAATATTTTCTTATAGAAAATTACATAAGCACATCTCTAACAATTCCAATTATCATAATTATATGTGCTTAAGAGTATATTTATCAATTCTTCTCCGTAAAACATTTTAGATGTAACTTTATATTTTAAAAGGTGTTATCACTAAAGATCACAAACAGAAGACAATATGCTTAGCCCATTAAACCTTTACTCACATCAATAAGTGAATATAAGTAAATTAAGAATCCTAAACTCTAGGGTAAGAATTTCCAATTCAAACCCTAACTTCTATGTTAATTATAATAAAATATATATCCATTGTTATTGCCTAAATTCATGGGAATAATATTAATCATATTAATTCCCTAGAAATTCTATTTATCTAATAAAAATAAAGGATCACCATATAAAAAACTCCTAAATATTATGAGTTAATGAGAATCAAATCTCATGAGTTAATAATAATGCATCATATAATAAGTTTATGGATATTAGCTCGATTAAATGCATATTAAAAGCCTTACAAATAATAATAGGAAAATTATATTCATAAAGAAAATAAAGAAAACATAACATTACACAATAAAAGTTCACAAATGATACTAAATACATTTTAGTATTAATACAATTATCCAGCAAATTAATTCTACAAAGAAAACTTCAAATTAAAGATTATATACAAATCTGAAAAGGAAAACAAAAAATAGAAAAAGGGAAAACGAATAAAAAACAAAACCTGTCCGTGGCCCAACTCCTCTTTCCTTATGTGACGCCCATGTGCAGCCCACAACAGCCCAGCAGCCAGCCCAGCTCGTTCTCATATGTGACTGACAAGTGGGACCGAAGAAGGACTGCGGGTTGAGCTGAAAGATTCACCAGGGGTTTTCCGCAAAATCGACGTCATCGTCATCCTCACGCACACAGGCAGCTCGTGGAGGAGCTCGCTGCCGCCCGATGCCGTCGTCGTCGTCAGCCGTGCGTCAAGATGCTCGCTGTCGTTCCAGAGGGGGATAAGAAGGCCACCGCGACGCCTTGTCTTAATCCCTATCCACAATCCCTCCTTATCCTCACTGATTCGAATGGGGACGAAACCCTAGCTCACCGGAGCCACACCTCACCGTCGAACTGTTGGAATTATGCCCTAGAGGCAATAATAAAGCTGTTATTATTATAATTCTTGTTCATGATAATGTTTATATTCCATCCTAGAATTGTATTAAGCGGAAACTTTAATACTTGTGTGGTTTGTGAACAACACCGTGTCCCTAGTACGCCTCTATGGACTAGCTCATTGATTAATGATGGTTAAGGTTTCCTAACCATGGACATGAGTTGTCGATTAATAATGAGATCATATCATTGGGAGAATGATATGGTGGACAGGCCCAAACTAAGTGAAGCAATTAGATCGTGTCATCGTGTTCGTCTTTGCGAAGCTTTTCTTATGTCAAATATTGTATTCCTTAGACCATGAGATAATACAACTCCCTGGTATCGGAAGAAAGCTTTGAGGTCATCAAACGTCATCCTATGAGAGGGTGATCATAAAGGTGTCTCTCGGTGATCGGAAAGTATCATTGGGTTGTATGTATCGAGATGGGATTTGTCCCTCCCAAGTCGGAGAGATATACTTGGGCCCACTCGGTAATCAATATCAACACGCTTGCAAGCATGTGGTTAAGGAGTTAATCACAAAGTGATATCGGATTACGGAACGGTAAAGTACTTCTGTGAGCGAGATTGAACTAGGTATGGCATGCAAGCGATCAAATCTCGGGCAAGTAAAATATCATGAGACGAAGGGAATAGATATATGGGATTGATTGAATCCTGGCATCGTGGTTCATCCGATATGATCATCGATGAATGTGTGGGAGTCAATATGGGTGCCTGCACCCGCTGTTGATTATTGATAGAAGATCATGTACGCATATTCTCGAACCTGCGGTCACACACTTAACGTGTCTCGGCTAGGATAGATTGAATAATTGGTTTATGAGTTTTTGTTGAGTCTCGGATGGGATCCGGGACATCACGAGAGGTTCTGGAGTGGTCCGGAGAATAAGATTCATATAAGGCAGTGCAGTTTTTGGAGTTCGGAATTGTTCCGGGTTAATCGGTATTGTACCGGAAGCTTCTAGAACCTTCCGGAAGGGGACCAACGTGGCCCCACCTTCCGGGAGGGGAATGGGCCTATGAGGGAGTGCCCTGGTTGCATTGGGCCAGGGGCACAAGGCCCCATAGGGCCTAGCCGGCCAAGAGAGGTTTAAACTCGAGATAGACCTTCTAGAAGGGGGGGTTTCCTTGCCCCCCACTCCTTATCCTTTGGGGCCGCCGGTTTGGTCTTGGGGGAGGGGCTAGGGCTGCTCCCCCCTCTATATATAGAGGGCTGGGGGCGCACCACCCCCCTACACCTTCCCCTCCAACCCTAGCCGCCCTGCTGCCCTTCCTCTCTCCCTCCCGACTGTTTGTAGGCGAAGCCCTACTGCGGAAATTCTCCACCATATACTGCCTTGCGTCGTGTTGTAGATCCAATCCATCTCTCCACCATACTTGCTGGTCCGAGGAAGGAGGAGACGTCGAGGTGCTGCACGTGTGCATCTCACGGAGGCACCGCCACTTGTGGTGCTAGATCGGATCAGATCGCGAGGAGGAGAAGCGAGTACGACTACATCACCCACGTTCAGGCAACGTTCCGCTGTCTGAATCTTCAAGGGTATGAAGATCTAATCCAATCTCTCGTTGTTTGCATCTCCTAGATTAGATCTTGGCTTTCCCTCTGTTAGCATCCGTAGAAAATTTTGATTTACTATGCGAATCCCTTGATGGTATCGAGCTAGATCTGTGCGTAGATGTGTTTCACGAGTAGAACGCAACATGGTTGTTGCGGGCGTTGATGTTTTCTGTTGCAAGCCTCTTGTTTGTGTTCTTCTTATGATGCGGGATAGTGAGATTGAAGCGGTCTAGGCCAACCTTACGCGACGTCGTTCGCGAGACCGGCTCCGCACTTGACGTGTGGCTTGTTCCACACATGCGGCTGGTGGATGCCAGTTTCTCTCACTATAGTTGTCATGGGATTAACACTGGAGTTTGGCAACCATAATATCACCGTTGTGGATTTTCGTAGGTAAGAATCGTTCTTAGCATCTACTCCCATAAGCCACGTAAAACATGCAACAACAAAGTAGAGGCGTCTAACTTGTTTTTGCAGGGAGTGTTTTCTGTGATATGGTATGGACCAAGATGTGATGTGTATAATGTATGCGATGATCATGTTTTGTAATGTTTCACGACTTGCATGTCGATGAGTACACAACCGGCAGGAGCCATATGGTTGTCTTTATAATTGTGTATGACCTGTGTGTCAACTTCTTATGCGCCATGTAATAGTTTCACTTTATTGCTAAGTAGTTAGCAATAGTTGTAGTTGCTATTCGTGGTGGAGGCAATCATGGTGGAGTGATGGAGATCATGCCGGAACGCACAAGATGGAGATCATTGCGCGAAGATTGGCTATACCATGTCACATTAAAGTTATATGCATGTGATGTTTATCCTTTTATGTATCTTAGCATTATAACATGATTCCTCACTTAAAGATCAAGATAAAAACTGTGTTCTCCCCGAGTATGCACCGTTGCGAAAGTTCGTCGTGTCCAAGCATCACGTGATGATCGGGTGCTATAGACTCTACGCTCACATACAACGGGTGCAAGCTAGTTTTGCACACGCGGAAATACTTGGGTCTAACTTGACGAGCCTAGCATGTACACACATGGCCTCGGAACACATGAACCGAAAGGTTAAGCATGAGTCATATGAAAGATATGATCGACACTTCGTTGTCCACCATTGAAACCACATCTCTTCTCGTGATGATCGGATTAGGTGTGGTGAATTTGGATCGTGTTCACTAAACAACTTGAGGGATGTTGAATTTAGTGGGAGTTCATCTAGTAATTTGATTAAAAGTTGAACTAGTTATCATGAACATAGTCTAATTTGTACTTGCAAATACTGTAGATCAAATGGCTAAGTCCAACTTCAACTTCAACGTTTTTGCTGAGAAAGAAAAGCTTAGAAACAATGGGTCTAACTTCACCAATTGGTTCCGCAATCTAAGAATCATTCTCTCTGGCGGTCAAAAGGACTATGTCCTTGGGAAAGCGTTAGGTGACCCCTAACGCAAGCTGCGGGCTGATGAGAAAGTTGTCTATCAGTCGCGCAAAGATGATTATGGTGTGATTAAGAGCACCATGGTGTTTGCTATGGAACCGGAACTTCAAAATCGTTTTGAAGACTATCCCGGGCCCTTTGAGATTCTCGAAGAGCTGAAAACCATGTTTCAGACTCAGACCCGTTCTGAGAGATATGAGATCTCTAAGAAGTTCTTTAACTGCAAGATGGAGGAAGGGAGTTCCGTTAGTGAGCACGCCATTAAGATGACGGGCTACACTCAACGCCTTGAGCAACTGGAATGCACGATTCTAGAGGAGCTCAAGATTGTGAGGTTCTCGCAATCACTCCTCCCGGCTACAAAAGTTTTGTAGTGACTCATAATCAGATTGGTTCCATCGATACGATCACGAGCTCTTCATAAAGCTGAAGGCATGAAGTGGACATCAAAAGGATAATCATGTGTTGATGGTCAACAAGCCCACCTTTAAGAAAGGTAAGGGTGCAAAGAAGCCCTTCAAGAAGGCGGCAAGCATACTACCTGCGAGAAGAAGCTCAAGTCGGTCCTAAAGCGGGACCTTTGAGTGCTTCTATTGCAAGGACAAGGGTCACTGGAAGCACAACTGTCCAAGTACTTAGCGGACAAGAAGGCTGGCACCATCAAAGGTATATTTGATATACATGTTATTGATGTTTTCCTTACTAGCCCTCGTTGTAGTGCTGGGTATTTGATCTTGGTTGTTGCTAATATTTGTAACTTCAAGCAGGAGCTACGGAATAGGCAATGACTTGCGAGGATGAGGTGACGATCTTGGCGTTGCAGCGGATCAAGAGTTGATGTGATGGCCGTCGGCACGCTCTCCTTAGTTTTACCTTGGGATTAGTTTTAAACCTTAATAAATTTTATTATGTACTGCGTTGAGCATGAACATTATTTCTGGATCGTGTTTATTGCAAGACGGTTATTCATTTAAATCAGAGAATAATGGTTGTTCTATTTATATGAGTAACATCTTTTATGGTCATCACCTCTTGTGAATGGTTTATTTCTTCTAAATCTCGAAAGGGATGAAACACACATCCATAACATTGAGGCTAAGAGATGCAAAGTAGATAGTGATAATACTACTTATTTGTGGCACTGTCGTCTAGGTCATATTGGTGTAAAGCGCATGAAGAAACTCCATTCTGATGGACTTTTGGAGTCTCTTGATTTTGAATCATTTGACACATGCGAACCATGCCTCATGGGCAAGATGATCAAAACACGTTCTCGGTATGATGGAGCGAACAACGGACTTGTTGGAAATCATACATACCGATGTATGCGGACCGATGAGTGTTTGACGCGGTGGATATCGCTATTTTCTCACTTTTACCGATGACTTAAGTAGATATGGGTATATCTATTTAATGAAACATAAATCTGAAACGTTTGAAAAGTTCAAAGAATTTCAGAATGAAATGGAGAACCATCGTAACAGAAAGATTAAGTTTGTACGATCCGATCATGGAGGTGAATATTTGAGTTATGATTTTCTCACGCATCTTAAAGCAAGCGGAATCGTTTCGCAACTCATGCCACCCGGAACACCACAGCGCAATGGTGTGTCTGAACGCCGGAATTGAACCTTATTAGATATGGTCCGATCGATGATGTCTCTTACTGATTTGCCGTTATCATTTTGGGGTTATGCATTAGAAACCGCTGCATTCACTTTAAATAGGGATCCATCTAAATCCGTTGAGACGACACCGTATGAACTGTGGTTTGGTGCTAAACCTAAGTTGTCGTTTCTTAAAGTTTGGGGATGCGAAGCTTATGTCAAGAAGTTGATGCCGGACAAGCTCGAACCCAAAGAGGAGAAATGTGTCTTCATAGGATACCCTAAGGAAACTATTGGGTATAACTTCTATCACAGAACCGAAGGCAAAGTGTTTGTCGCAAAGAATGGTTCCTTTCTTGAGAAGGAGTTTCTCTCGAAAGAAGTGAGTGGGAGGAAAGTAGAGCTAGACGAGGTTATTGAACCTTCTCTTGAATTGGAGAGTAGCGCAGCACCTGAAATTGTTCGATGCCTTTGCACCAACAATAGAGGAAGCTAATGACACGGATCATGAAGCTTCGGTCGATGCTGCTACTGAACGTCGCAGGTCGACAAGGTCGCGTGCCCCTCCTGAGTGGTACGGCAACCCTGTCTTGACTGTCTTGTTAGTAGAAGACAGTGAACCTACGAACTATGAGGAAGCGATGATGAGCCCAGACTCTGATAAATGGCTAGAAGCCATGAAATCTGAATTGGGATCCATGAGCGAAAACCAAGTATGGACTTTGGTGGACCCTCCTAGCGACCGAAAGGCCGTTGAGTGCAAATGGATCTTCAAGAAGAAAACGGACGCGGATGGTAATGTTACCGTCTATAAAGCACGGCTTGTCGCGAAAGGTTTTCGACAAGTTCAAGGTGTTGACTACGATGAGACTTTCTCTCCCGTAGCGATGTTTAAGTCCATTCCGATTTTATTAGCAATTGCTGCGTTTCATGATTATGAAATATGGCAGATGGATGTCAAGACTTCGTTCCTCAATGGCAACATTGATGAAGAGTTGTATATGATGCAACCCGAAGGTTTTGTCGATCCTAAGGATCTTGATAAAGTATGCAAACTTCAGCGTTCCATTTATGGACTGAAGCAAGCATCTCGGAGTTGGAACCTTCGTTTTGATCAAGTGATCAAGAGCTTTGGATTTGTTCCAAATTGCTACGAAGCTTGGATCTACAAGAAAGTGAGTGGGAGCTCGGTGACGTTTCTGGTACTATATGTGGATGACATATTGATTATCGGAGATGACATCAACATGCTTAACTATGTGAAGAGTTATTTGAACAAGTGTTTTTCAATGAAAGACCTAGGTGAAGCTGCTTATATATTGGGCATCAAAATCTATAGAGATAGACAAAGACGCTTTGATAGCTTTAAGCGAGTACATACCTAGACAAAGTTCTAAAAGGTTCGAATGGATAAGGCAAAGAAAGGTTCAAAGTGCCTATGTTGTCGGGTAAGATATTGAGCAAGGCTCGGTGTCCACTGATGAAATGATAGGGAACTATGAGCAAAGTGCCTTATGCCTCGGCCATAGGTTCTATCATGTATGCCATGTTGTGTACTAGACGGATGTGTCCAATGCTCTTAGTTTGTGACGAGATATCAAAGTGATCCAGAGTGGAACCTTTGGACAGCCGTGAAGAACATCCTAAAGTACCTGAATAGGACTAAAGAAATGTTCTTAGTCTATGGGGGTGATGAACATTTCGTCATAAAAGGTTACGTCGACGCTAGTTTCGACAATCACAAGGATGATTCTAAATCTCGAGACGGATCGTTTATATTTTGAATGGAGGAGCTGTGAGCTGGAGAAGCTGCAAGCAAAGCGTGATCGCGGGATCTACAGTAGAAGAGGAATACATGGCTGCTGCAGAAGTGTCAAGTGAAGGAGTTTGGATCAGGAACTTCATCACTGAGCTTGGCGTGGTTCCAAGTGCATTGGACCCACTGGAGATATTGTGTAACAACACTGGCGCCATAGCACTCGCTAAGGAACCAAGATATCATCCAAAGACCAAGCATATCAACCGCAAGTTTCATATAATCCGAGATTATATAGCAGATGGAGATCTGAAGATTAGCAAAGTACATACAGATCTGAATGTCGCAGATCCATTGACTAAACCTCTTCCACGTGTAAAACATGATCATCACCTTAGTGCCATGGGTGTGAGATTGTTGCCAGATGTAAACTAGATTATTGACTCTAGTGCAAGCGGGAGACTGTTGGAATTATGCCCTAGAGGCAATAATAAAGCTGTTATTATTATAATTCTTGTTCATGATAATGTTTATATTCCATGCTAGAATTGTATTAAGCGGAAACTTTAATACTTGTGTGGTTTGTGAACAACACCGTGTCCCTAGTATGCCTCTATGGACTAGCTCATTGATTAATGATGGTTAAGGTTTCCTAACCATGGACATGAGTTGTCGATTAATAATGAGATCATATCATTGGGAGAATGATATGGTGAACAGACCCAAACTAAGTGAAGCAATTAGATCGTGTCATCGTGTTCGTCTTTGCGAAGCTTTTCTTATGTCAAATATTGTATTCCTTAGACCATGAGATAATACAACTCCCTGGTATCGGAAGAAAGCTTTGAGGTCATCAAACGTCATCCTATGAGAGGGTGATCATAAAGGTGTCTCTCAGGTGATCGGAAAGTATCTGTTGGGTTGTATGTATCGAGATGGGATTTGTCCCTCCCAAGTCGGAGAGATATACTTGGGCCCCTTTCGTGTCGATATCAACACCGCTTGAAAGCATGTGGTTAAGGAGTTAATCACAAAGTGATATCGGATTACGGAACGAGTAAAGTACTTGCTGTGAACGAGATTGAACTAGGTATGACGGTACTGACGATCAAATCTCGGGCAACTAAAATATCGCGAGACGAAGGGAATATATATAGGATTGATTGAATCCTGGCATCGTGGTTCATTCGATATGATCATCGATGAATGTGTGGGAGTCAATATGGGTGCCCAGACCCCGCTGTTGATTATTGATAGAAGATCATGTCTGCATATTCTCGAACCGCGGTCACACATAACGTGTCTCGGCGCTAGGATAGATTGAATAATTGGTTTATGAGTTTTTGTTGAGTCTCGGATGGGATCCGGGACATCACGAGAGGTTCCGGAGTGGTCCTGAGAATAAGATTCATATAAGGCGTGCAGTTTTGGAGTTCGGAATTGTTCCGGGTTAATCGGTATTATACCGGAAGCTTCTAGAACCTTCCGGAAGGGGACCAACGTGTCCCCACCTTCCGGGAGGGGGAATGGGCCTATGAGGGAGTGCCCTAGCCGCATTGGGCCAGGGGCACAAGGCCCCATAGGGCCTAGCCGGCCAAGAGAGGTTTAAACTCGAGATAGACCTTCTAGAAGGGGGGGTTTCCTTGCCCCCCACTCCTTATCCTTTGGGGCCGCCGGTTTGGGCTTGGGGGAGGGGCTAGGGCTGCTCCCCCCTCTATATATAGAGGGCTGGGGGCGCACCACCCCCCTACACCTTACCCTCCAACCCTAGCCGCCCTGCTGCCCTTCCTCTCTCCCTCCCGACTGTTTGTAGGCGAAGCCCTGCTGCCGAAATTCTCCACCATATACACCACACCGTCGTGTTGTAGATCCAATCCATCTCTCCACCATACTTGCTGGTCCGAGGAAGGAGGAGACGTCGAGGTGCTGCACGTGTGCATCTCACGGAGGCACCGCCACTTGTGGTGCTAGATCGGATCGGATCGCTAGGAGGAGAAGCGAGTACGACTACATCACCCACGTTCCGACGAACGTTCCGCTATGCGAATCTTCAAGGGTATGAAGATCTAATCCAATCTCTCTCGTTGTTTGCATCTCCTAGATTAGATCTTGGCTTTCCCTTTGTTCGCATCCGTAGAAAATTTTGATTTACTATGCCGCGAATCCCTTCACGAACCGCACCTCCCCACACTCTTCCAAGTAGCCATGGAGAAGCCCCATCCTCCGTAGATCCTCTGAGTGAAATCTTGCATCAAGGGGAGCACTGGAGTGGACGAATTTTGCCGTTCCTCTTTGCGGCGGTTCTTCGGAATCCTCGTCGGAGAGCTCGTTTCCGACCATGCATGTCCTTGCCGACCTCTCTTCGTCATCAGGGTGAGTTCCTGAACCTTCCAGTATCCTTAACTCGCCCTATCTCGATGTGAATTGTTGGAGATATGCCCTAGAGGCAATAATAAATGTAGTTATTATTATATCTTTGTGTTTATGATAAATGTTTACATTCATGCTATAACAGTATTAACCAGAAACATTAATACTTGTGTGATTTGTAAACTAAATTAGAGTCCCTAGTAAAGCCTCTTTATAATACTAGCTTGTTGATTAATAGATGATCATGGTTTCTTGATCATGAACATTTGAGATGTTGTTAATAACAAGGTCATATCATTAGGAGAATGATATGATGGACATACTCCTATAGATAAGCATGGCATAAAGATCAAGTCATTTTAATAGTAATTGCTATAAGCTTTCTGATACATAGTAACCTCATTTTAATAGTTCAACTGGGTGTCTATAAAGGTGGCATTGAGTGTTCGGAAAGTATGGGTTGAGACACATGGATCAAGAGTGGGATTTGTCCATCCATATGACGGATAGATATACTCTAGGCCCTCTCGGTGGAATGTCATCCAATTAGCTTGCAAGCATGTGACTGGCTCACAAGGGATCACATATCACGGGAACGAGAAAAGAGTACTTATCGGTAACGAGGTTGAACTAGGTATGCAGAGATACCGACGATCAAAACCTCGGATAAGTAAACTATCGTGAGACAAAGGGAAATTGGTATATTATATAAGTGGTTCATTCGATCGCAAAGTAATCATAGAAATATGTGGGAGCCATATGAATTTCCAGATTCCTCTATTGGTTATTGATCGAAGAAGTGTCTCGATCATGTCCGCATAATTCACGAACCGTAGGGATACACACTTCAGGATTCGATGTTGTTGAGTAGTTATGGAATGATGAGAAAGAGACCGAATGTTGTTCGTAGTCTCGGATGGGCTCCGGGATATCACGAGGAGATCCGGAATGGTCCGGAGAATAAGATTCCTATAAGGAAAGTCCTGTTTCGGAGTTCGGGAATGATTCCGATGTTTTTCATCGGGAATGTTCTAGAAGGGTCCGGAAGGTCCGACACTCTGAAGGGGAATGGTACATGAATGTGTCATGACAATGTGGAATGGTTGCATCATGTACTAGGTCACTTGGCTGGGCAAAATAAAGGGAGAAATCAAATCCTAGTTTGAAAGTCAAACGCCAATTTGAAAAAGTCAAACGGCAAGTTTGATTGGTGGAGGGAGAGTAGGAAACCTACTTGGGGAGGAGTTCCCCTCCCTCCACCCGCCGACCAAGGAGGCTAAGTTGGGGGAGGACTCCCTCCTCCCAACCGGCCACCCTCCACCTATATAAGGAGGGGTAGGGCGCCCCTACCCCTTAGACCTAAAACCCTAGCCCTCTCCTCCAAGTCGCCGGCGCCACCACCTCCTTGTGCCGCCGCCTAGGGCACCACCAAATCGGCGAGTTGGGGTGTTCCCCAAACCCTAGCCGCCGGCTACACCCTCCCCTTGGTGCCCTCTAAACCCTAGATCACCAAGGCCTCTCTCATAGTCCACCATACTCGCTCCGGCTTAAGGCGAAGCCCTGCGGGATCTCCTCTCTACTTATGGTACCACTGTCAGGTCGCCGGAATCGCGAGGAGAGTGCTACAACCTCTGCCTTCTGGAACAAGGAGAGGAAGGTCTTCATCGCAGACCGATCATGGAAGCGCCATCAAACGCAGCGCCGGAAGAATCGTCTACACGATCTTGATATCGGCAAGAGTACGACTACATCATCCACGAGAATCTGCTCTCGTTAACTGCTTTGGAATCTTCGAGGGTGAGTTCCTCTATCGACTCGTTGCTATAATCTAGTAGATAGATCTTGGTTTGTTTGTTTGCATGCGGTAGAAATTTTTTGTTTTCCATGCTACGAACCCCTACAGTGGTATCAGAGTCGTGTCTATATGTAGATCTGTTGCACGAGTAGGACACAATGGTCATTGTGGGCGGTGGTGCTTTTATTATCAATTGCTTTTTGTGTACTTTGCATCTTGCGGTATGATGGGATGAAGCGGCCCGGGCTAACCATACATGACATCGTTCATGTGACTTGCTCCACGCTCAACATGCAACTTGTATTGCATAAGTGGCTTTGCGGGTGCCTGTCTCTCCCATCATAGTATAGATCCAATTTACAATGGGAACTTGATAGTTAAAACATCAATGTTGTGGTTCTTGTTCGTAAGTTAGATCGACACTTATTGAAATCCCCAAACCACATAAAATATGCAAAGAAAATTAGAGGCGTCTAACTTTGTTTTGCAGGGGTGTGCTGTGATGTGATATGGCCATGATTGTGATTATATTTGATGTATGCAATGTTCCTTATTGTAAGTTGGCAACCGGCGGGAGCCATATGGTTGTCTTTAAATTCTGTTAAGACCCGTGTGTCTATTCAAAGTAGTTGTAATAGTTGAAGCTGGTGGACGACAACCATGAAACGGTGCCATTGACCTTGACGCTATGCCGGTGATGATGGAGATCATGTTCGTGCTTGAAGATGGAGATCGGAAGCACAAGAAGAAAGGCCATATCATATCATATATTATGAATTGCATGTGATGTTAATCCTTTATGCATCTTGTATTGCTTAGTTAATGACGGTATCATTATAAGATGATCCCTCAAGCACACAAATTTCAAGTTTTAAAGTGTTCATCCTTAGTTAGCACTGTTGCTAAAGCTCGTTGTTTCGAAGGACCACGTGATGATCAGGTGTGTTAGATTCTGCGAGTGTATACAACGTGAGCAAGCCAGATTTGCTCATGCGGAAGCTAAGGTTTGATCTTGACGAGCCTAGCATGTACAGACATGGTCTCAGAACACGGATCACCGAAAGGTAAAGCATGAGTCATATAGTAGATATGATGAACATGTTGATTGTTCGCCATTGAAGCTAGATCAACTCTCATGATGATCGGTTTTGATGTGGTGGATTTGGTTCGTGTGATCACTAAAACAATGTGAGGGATATTGTTTTGAGTGGGAGTTCACCTAGATTAATTTAACTATTAATTAGAACTCAATTTGTCATAAACTTAGTCTAAACTATTGAAAATATGTTGTAGATCAATGGCGGCCCCTACCATCAATTTTAATGCGTTCCTAGAGAAAAAAAGTTGAAAAACAATGGAAGCAACTTCGCGGATTGGCTTCGCAATTTGAGGATTGTCCTCAATGCTGGTAATTTGACCTATGTGCTGGATGCACCGCTGGGTGACCCGCCTGCAGCTAATGCTACCGATGAAGTAAAGAATGTTTACCTCACTCGGAAGAATCAGTACTACACAGTTCAGTGTCCTATCTTGTATGGTTTGGACTCGGAGCTTCAGAAAAGGTTTGAGAACCATGACCCACATGATATTGTCCGTGAACTCAAAATGATATTTGAGGCTCATGCGGAAGTTGAGAGATATGAGGCTTCTGAAAAATTCTTTAACTGCAAGATGGAAGAGGGCAGCTCCGTCAGTGAGCATGTGCTTAAGATGTCTGGGCACGCAAACAAACGCCAAAGTTTGGGTATAGTGATTCCTAATGCTTTGGGGATTTACCGTGTCCTCCAATCATTGCCACCAAGTTACAAGAACTTTGTGATGAACTACAATATGCAAAACATGAACAAGACGTTGCCAGAACTCTTGTCCATGTTGAAATCTGCAGAAGTGGAGATCAAGAAAGAGCATCAAGTGTTGTTGGTCAATAAGACCACCAAATTCAAGAAAGGCAAGTCTAAGCAAAATGGAAACTTCAAGAAGGGCAGTAAGAAAGTTGCCGCACCGGCGAAGAAAACCAAGGCTGGACCTAAGCCTGATAATGAGTGCTTTTACTGCAAGGGAGAGGGACACTGGAAGCGGAATTTCCCAAAGTACTTGGCGGATTTGAAGAACGACAACATCAAGAAGAAAGGTATATCCGATATACTTGTTATTGATGTGTATCTCACTAGTACTCGTAGTAGTGCCTAGGTATTTGATACTGGTTCGGTTGCTCATATTTGTAACTCGAAACAGGTGCTGCAGAATAAACGGAAGCTAGCGAAGAACAAGGTGACGATGCGCGTTGTAAATGGATCAAAGGTTGATGTGATCGCGGTCGGCACGCTACCTCTTCATCTACCATCGAGATTAGTTTTATACTTAAATAATTGTTATTTGGTGCCTGCGTTGAGCATGAACATTATATCGGGATCATGTTTATTGTGAGACGGTTACTTGTTTAAGTTCGAGAATAATGGTTGTTTGATTTATATGAGTAATATGTTTTATGCACATGCACCTTTTATAGATGGTCTATTCTTATTGAATCTCGATAGTGGAAATACACATATTAATAACATTGAAGCTAAACGTTTGAAATTGAGCGATAACTCGACATATATGTGGCACTGTCGTATTGGTAACATTGGAGTGAAGCGTATGAAGAAACTCCATTCCGATGGACTTCTTGAATCACTAGATTTCGAATCACTTGAAAGATGCGAAGCATGTCTGTTGGGTAAAATGAATAAGACTCCATTTTCTGGTATGATGGAGCGAGCTACAGACTTGTTGGAAATCATACATACCGATGTGTGTGGTCCAATGAGTGTAGCATCGCGCGGTGGTTATCGTTATGTTCTTACCTTCACGGATGACTTGAGTAGATATGGGTATATCTATTTCATGAAACATAAGTCTGAAACTTTCGAGAAGTTTAAGGAATTTCAAAGTGAGGTAGAGAATCAACGTAACAAGAAGATTAAATTTCTACGATCTGATCGTGGAGATGAATATCTAAGTTACGAGTTTGGCGAGCGTTTGAAGAAATGCGGAATACTTTCACAATTGACACCGCCGGGAACACCATAGCGTAATGGTGTGTCCGAACGTCATAATCGAACTCTCTTAGATATGGTTCGTTCTATGATGTCACTTACAGATTTACCGCTATCGTTTTGGGGTTATGCATTAGAAACAGCCGCATTCACTTTAAATAGGGCACCATCTAAATCCGTTGAAACGACACAGTATGAATTATGGTTTGGGAAGAAACATAAATTGTCGTTCCTTAAAGTTTGGGGTTGCAAAGCCTATGTAAAGAAGTTACAGCCGGACAAGCTTGAACCCAAAGCGGAAAAATGCGTCTTCATAGGATACCCGAAGGAAACTATTGGGTATACCTTCTATCATAGATCCGAGGGCAAAATCTTCGTTGCTAAGAATGGATCCTTTCTAGAGAAGGATTTTCTCTCGAAAGAAGTGACTGGAAGGAATGTAGAACTCGACGAGGTTGTTGAACCTTCTCTTGAACTTGCGAGTAACGCAGCACCGGAAGTAGTTCCTGTGGCGCCTACACCAATAAGAGAGGAATCTAATGATGATGATCATGAAACTTCGGTTGAAGTTGCTACAGAACCTCGCAGGTCAACGAGAACTCGTACCACTCCTGATTGGTATGATCCCGTTATGAGTGTCATGTTGGTGGACAACACCGATGACCCGGCGACATATGAGGAAGCGATGATGACCCCAGATTGTTGGAGATATGCCCAAGAGGCAATAATAAAGTGGTTATTATCATATCTTCACACTTATGATAAATGTTTACATACCATGCTATAATTGTATTAACCGGAAACATTAATACTTGTGTGATTTGTAAACTAAAATAAGAGTCCCTAGTAAAGCCTCTTGTTAAACTAGCTTGTTGGTTAATATATGATCATGGTTTCCTGATCATGAACATAGAGATGTTATTAACAACAGGATCATATCATTAGGAGAATGATGTGATGGACATACTCCTATAGATAAGCGTAGCATAAAGATCAAGTCATTTCATTAGTTCAATTGCTATATGCTTTCTGATACATAGTAACCTAATTCCTTCGACCATGAGATCATGCATATCACCTTTACCGGATGGATGCTTTGATGACATCAAACACCACACCGTAACTGGGTGGCTATAAAGGTGGCATTGAGTGTTCGGAAAGTATTGGTTGAAACACATGGATCAAGAGTGGGATTTGTCCATCCATATGACGGATAGATATACTCTGGGCCCTCTCGGTGAAATGTCATCCAATTAGCTTGCAAGCATGTGACTGGCTCACAAGGGATCACATATCACGGAACGAGAAAAGAGTACTTATCGAACGAGGTTGAACTAGGTATGCAGAGATACCGACGATCATAACCTCGGATAAGTAAACTATCGTGAGACAAAGGGAAATTGGTATCGTATGTAAGTGGTTCATTCGATCGCAAAGTAATCGTAGAAATATGTGGGAGCCATATGAATTTCCAGATTCCTCTATTGGTTATTGTTCGGAGAAGTGTCTCGATCATGTCCGCATAATTCACGAACCGTAGGGAGACACACTTAAGGATTCGACGTTGTTTGAGTAGTTATGGTATTATGAGAAAGAGACCGAATGTTGTTCGGAGTCTCGGATGGGATCCGGGATATCACGAGGTGATCCGGAATGGTCCGGAGAATAAGATTCATATAAGGAAAGTCCCGTTTCGGAGTTCGGGAATGATTCCGGTGTTTTCATCGGGAATGTTCTAGAAGGGTCCGGATTGTCCGGCACTCCGGGGGGAAAGGGTACATGAATGTGTCATTACATATTGGAATGATTGCATAGTGTACTAAGTGTTCTTGCTGTCCCAAATAAAGGATTAAATTGAATCCTAAAACAGAAAAGTCAAATGTCCAGTTTGAAAGTCAAACGGCTAAAACAAGAAACTGTGGGAAACAAGCAAGAGGAGTTGGAACCGACTTGGAGGAGGAGTTTCTCTCCTCCAAGCCGGCGGCCAGCCCTAGGCCGAGTTGGGGAGGGACTCCCTCCCTCCCCTGGCGCGCCAGCCCCCTCCCATCTATATAAGGAGGGGCAGGGCTCCCCTCCTAGAACACACAAGTTCCTATCTTCTACCTCCGGTTTAGAGCCGTTTTGGTTTAGAGCTTCTAATTGCTTTAGCCTGCGGTTTAGAGCCTTCTAATTGGTTTAGAGCCTTCTAATTGGTGTGTCTAATCTCTAGACCACTAATAGCCCTCTCTCATACTCCACCATACTCGCTCCGGCTTAAGGCGAAGCCCTGCGGGATCTCCCCTCTACTTCCGGTACCACGCCGTTGTGCTGCCGGAATCGCGAGGAGAGTGCTACAACCTCCGCTGCCTGCTGGAACAAGGGAGAGGAAGGTCTTCGTCGAGTACCGAACGTGTGACCGATCATGGAGTGCTGCCGAACGTGGCGCGGAAGGATCGCTTCACGTGATCTTGAGATCGGAAAGAGTACGACTACATCACCCACGAATCTGCTCGTTAACCGCTTTGGAATCTTCGAGGGTGAGTTCCTCTATCGACTCGTTGCTACAATCTAGTAGATAGATCTTGGCTTGTTTGTTTGTATGCGATAGAAAATTTTTGTTTTCCATGCTATGAACCCCTACAGTGGTATCAGAGCCAGGTTTATATGTAGATCTGTTGCACGAGTAGAACACAATGGTCATTGTGGGCGTTGATGCTTTTATTGTCGATTGCTTCTTGTGTACTTTGTATCTTGCGGTATGTTGGGATGAAGCGGCCCGGGCTAACCTTACATGACATCGTTCATGAGACTTGCTCCACGCTCGACATGCAACTTGTATTGCATAAGTGGCTTTGCGGGTGCCTGTTTCTCCTAGCATAGTTAAGATTCAATTTACAACGGGTGATTGACAATACTAGTATCAATGTTGTGGTTCTTGTTCGTAAGTTAGAACGACACTTATTGAAAGCCCCAAACCACGTAAAACATGCAAAGAAAGTAGAGGCGTCTAACTTTGTTTTGCAGGGGTGTGCAGTGATGTGATATGGCCATTATTGTGATTATATATGATGTATGCAATGTTCCTTATTGTAAGTTGGCAACCGGCAGGAGCCATATGGTTGTCTTTAATTTCTGTTAAGACCCGTGTGTCTATTCAAAGTAGTTGTAATAGTTGAAGCCGGTGGACGACAACCATGGAGCAGCGTCATTGACCTTGATGCAATGTCGGTGATGATGGAGATCATGTTCGTGCTAGAAGATGGAGATCGGAAGCACAATGGAGAAAGGCCATATCATATCACATATTATGAATTGCATGTGATGTTAATCCTTTATGCATCTTGTATTGCTTAGTAGACGACGGTAGCATTATAAGATGATCCCTCATGCACATAAATTTCAAGTCTCAAAGTGTTCACCCTTAGTTAGCACCGTTGCTAAAGCTTGTTGTTTCGAAGCACCACGTGATGATCGGGTGTGTTAGATTCCGCAAGTGTATACAACGTGGGCAAGCCAGATTTGCTCATGCGGAAGCTAAGGTTTGATCTTGACGAGCCTAGCATGTACAGACATGGCCTCAGGAACACGGATTACCGAAAGGTAGAGCATGAGTCATATAGTAGATATGATGAACATGTTGATTGTTCGCCATTGAAGCTATATCAACTCTCGTGATGATCGGTTTTGATGTGGTGGATTTGGTTCGTGTGATCACTAAAACAATGTGAGGGATATTGTTTTGAGTGGGAGTTCACCAAGATTAATTTAATTATTAATTAGAACTCAATTTATCATAAACTAAATCAAAGTGAATTTGCATAGTTGTTGTAGTCATTGGCATCCGTTTACCACCTTGCGCCTAGTTATAATTGAGATGATAGAACTATAGAATTCTGGTTAGTTACTTTACGAACTGGTATCGTATTGTTTTGAAGTGTTAATCTAAAGATTAAAAGTTCTATTGCAAACTTTCAGTAAGTTCCGGTTACTCCATGAAGTTTAATAATTAGTATTAAATCAAGAGTAACAATTCCAAGTGTTAGTATATAAGTATCATGTTTGTCTCCATGATTCTTGATATTCAAAGGATTCTCTTAATATCAAGGTTATCTAGGATCTGAAAGAGTTGTTTCAGAAACCATGATGTGTGGAAGATATTGTGATATCTGAAACAAAGTTTTGGTTGCAACATGATAGAGTATAATATGGCAAAAGTCATGTTCTCATATTTGATGAGAATTTGCAAAAGGTTGGAGACACTAGTTGTCCTAATCCTCCAAAAGGTTTTGGAGAGCAACATTATACTTGCGATTCATCTTTATAAGCTAAAAGTAGCTTGATCATGGATAATTCCATGATAAGGGTGAATATTTGATGTAGGTAAAATATTTACTACACCAAGAGATTACTAAAGAAAGGAATTTGGAAGAACACCAAACATTTGATGATGGTGATCTACTTCAAAGTGCAAGTCCAAAGACATTGGTATTTAATTATACACGCTTTGGATTATGTGTCATATGTATGACTCCACTATTGATGTTGATAGATTCTTTCAAACAGAAAAGAAAATACTGAAAGAGAATCTCATAAATATATGGCAGAAAAGAAAAGACTAGAATTGTTCAGTTTAAGTATATAGATGATATACATGTTATGGCTATATTCTTTGCTTGTTAAACAATGTGGTTCTTAAGTATTTGATACTGAATTTGTTGGTGTGAATCGTCATACGAAACAACACAATTCATGAACTACAATGGCCTAAGTAACTAGCAAAAGAATATGTGATGATGTTCATCGAGAACAAAATAAAGGGTTATTGTGTTGCTCGTTAAACATCAAAGCTTGCCTTCAAAGATTTGTTTTATCAGGTATTATGAGAACAAAAGGGTTGTTCAAATAATTGCCGTAATCCATAAAAGATGGATGATTCGCAAATCTCGTTGGAGACATAACATCCATAAAACTAGTGCTAAAAATGTCGAAAGACAAATTGATTGAAAGATCACTTAGGAAGTGACATCGCCGTTTAAATTATATTGGAAAGAAAACATGAAGAAAATCCATATGGATGGAATTTTGGAGTCTATTTGATTTTGATCAAATGACGCTTGTGAAACTTTCCTAGAGATAATTAAAACTTCGTTCATAGGCCAAAAAGGGAACGATGGACTAGCTTATTGGAACTTGTACATATTGTTGTATGAAGTCCATTATAGTCAAGAGCGATGGATTTCAACTTCATGTGCTTTCTCCGAAAATTTGAGTGAATATATGAATATTTACTTAATAAGGATGAAGTGTGAAATATTTGAAGAGTTCAAAAGACTTTCAAGATGAAGTGCAAAATCATTGTAACAAGAATATAAATAGTTTATGATAAAGATCATAAAGGAAGATATTTGAGTTACAAGTTTAGCATAATACCTAAGATTTAAGGAATCGTTCCGTGGATTTGCATTTCCCGAAACACCATAAGAGTATGGAACGTTCGAGGTATGTAATTAAACCTTGTTTGACATGGTTAGATCAAAGGTATAATTCATAAAACTGCTATTATATTTTAAAGATTAAAAGCTTTAGAGAATACCGTTTTTCCACTGAAAAGAGCTCCATCATAATCCGTTGAAATGACACCATATAAGGTTATGGTTTGGGATAAAACCCAAGTTGTCCTTTCTTAAACATTGGTATGCTATGCATAAGAAAGATGTTTGCAACCAAAGTCGGATGAACCTGTCTTTGTATGTTATTTCGAATAACTGTTAAGTACTCCTCCATAACATCGGAGACAAAAGTGTTTGTCACTTAAAACGTCAAGTTTCTTTGAGAAGGAATTTTTTGTGAAAAGTTAAGTGGGAGGACAATAGAAACTTTGATAAGGTTAAAAGAACCTTAGCTGTATGTGCAGAGTTGCGCAGCACCGAAAAGTGTTCCGGAGGCAGCAACAAAGCTCATGGCTCACGTACCTCAAAGGTTGTGGTCACGGAGATCCAAGTTCCTATTGAAACAAGTAGGTCGGATGAACAATCAAATACCAAGATTTGAGGGTTGAATCATTATTTGAGAATAATGAACCGACTACATGCAAAGAAGCGATGATGGGCCCTGACTCCGTCAAATGGCTTGAAGCCATAAAATCCGTGATAGTTCCATACACGAGAAATCAAGTTTTGAACTTGAAGGACCCTCGAGAAAGGTGTAAGACCTTACTGTTGTGTTTGGATCTATAAATAAATAGACATGGATGTTTCACATCTATGAAATAGTCGACATGTTGGGAAAGAGTTCACAACAATGTTCAAAGGTTGACTATGACAAGATCTGATCTTTCATAGTGATATTTAGTCTAGACGGATTAATATAGCAACCACTACATATAATTTTGTTATATGGTAGTTGAATAAACAAAACAAGTTCTTCTAATAGAATCGTTACCTAGGACATGTGCATAACACGGTCCATAGGGTTTTGTTAATTCAAGGGATGCTAAAAGCATATGCAAACTTCAATGGTTGAAGTGAGCATCACGGAGTTGGAATCTTCACTATGATGAAACTATTAAAAGAGTTTAATTTCATCAGAGGCAATGAAGATGCTTGCGTTTGCAAGAAATTAAGTGGGAGCGCTAAGACATATTTCTAATACATTATGTGGAGGACATATTGTTGATTAGAAAAGATGTATCTTTTATTAACACATATTAAGAATTTCATCCCGATGAAAGACTTAGGCAAAACCCAAATATTTGGCATCAATAGACGCTAATATGGTTGTGCCAGAAGTACATAGACAAGATATTGAATGAGTTCAATATAGAAACTACAAGAAGAGGTTCTTGTCGCACAGAAAGGATTGAATGAGTTCAATCTTGATGATATATTCAAGTGTATTGACATTTGGTAAAGTGAAACAAATAATCAAGTATAGATTGATACTTGATGTATGAAATCACAAAGAGTATTTATATCAATCATACTGTGATATGTACAAATCCAGATATGTCCTATGCTCTAAATGTTGTGAGCATATACCAGAATGATTCGTAAGATGATCATTGGACAATAGTAAGGATATTCTTATGATCTTTTGGAAGAACTAAGAGTATATTATTTGTAGAAGTGACAAATAAATGGTTAGTTCATTGTAAAAGTACTACATTGATACTAGCTTTTGTCACAGAGTACAAATTAAGTTTATCTCATTCTAAACTAAGGGTGGCACAATATAATGGAAAGTGAGTTCCATAATGGATTTGGATGATTTCCAAAGTTAAGACATTGTGACAGATACTACAACAAAAGGCTAAGTATATGACTGCTATTATAGCAGCTAAAGAGGGCATTTGTGTCAAGAAGTTTGTTATCAAACTAGGTGTAGTTCACAGTGGGATAATACTATGAAGATATATTGTGCGACAATATTATCAACATGTTTTAACCCCAAAGAACTAAAGGTCACACCGAAAGACCAAATTTATACAAAGCCATCTCATTAGAGAATGAGTGATGCGTAGAGACGCAAAGACATGCAATTACACACGGACCTGGAAGTGTCAGATCCGGAGATCAGTTGACCACTAGCAATCGTGTACTTACAACACCGTAAAGCCATAGGTGTTGAATACACAAAGGTTTGAAACTAGATTATTGACTCTAGTGCAAGTGGGAGACTGTTGGAGATATGCCCAAGAGGCAATAATAAAGTGGTTATTATCATATCTTCACACTTATGATAAATGTTTACATACCATGCTATAATTGTATTAACCGGAAACATTAATACTTGTGTGATTTGTAAACTAAAATAAGAGTCCCTAGTAAAGCCTCTTGTTAAACTAGCTTGTTGGTTAATATATGATCATGGTTTCCTGATCATGAACATAGAGATGTTATTAACAACAGGATCATATCATTAGGAGAATGATGTGATGGACATACTCCTATAGATAAGCGTAGCATAAAGATCAAGTCATTTCATTAGTTCAATTGCTATATGCTTTCTGATACATAGTAACCTAATTCCTTCGACCATGAGATCATGCATATCACCTTTACCGGATGGATGCTTTGATGACATCAAACACCACACCGTAACTGGGTGGCTATAAAGGTGGCATTGAGTGTTCGGAAAGTATTGGTTGAAACACATGGATCAAGAGTGGGATTTGTCCATCCATATGACGGATAGATATACTCTGGGCCCTCTCGGTGAAATGTCATCCAATTAGCTTGCAAGCATGTGACTGGCTCACAAGGAATCACATATCACGGGAACGAGAAAAGAGTACTTATCAGTAACGAGGTTGAACTAGGTATGCAGAGATACCGACGATCATAACCTCGGATAAGTAAACTATCGTGAGACAAAGGGAAATTGGTATCGTATGTAAGTGGTTCATTCGATCGCAAAGTAATCGTAGAAATATGTGGGAGCCATATGAATTTCCAGATTCCTCTATTGGTTATTGTTCGGAGAAGTGTCTCGATCATGTCCGCATAATTCACGAACCGTAGGGAGACACACTTAAGGATTCGACGTTGTTTGAGTAGTTATGGTATTATGAGAAAGAGACCGAATGTTGTTCGGAGTCTCGGATGGGATCCGGGATATCACGAGGTGATCCGGAATGGTCCGGAGAATAAGATTCATATAAGGAAAGTCCCGTTTCGGAGTTCGGGAATGATTCCGGTGTTTTCATCGGGAATGTTCTAGAAGGGTCCGGATTGTCCGGCACTCCGAGGGGAAAGGGTACATGAATGTGTCATTACATATTGGAATGATTGCATCGTGTACTAAGTGTTCTTGCTGTCCCAAATAAAGGATTAAATTGAATCCTAAAACAGAAAAGTCAAATGTCCAGTTTGAAAGTCAAGCAAAAAAACAAGCTGGGAAACAAGCAAGAGGAGTTGAACCGACTTGGAGGAGGAGTTTCTCCTCCAAGCCGGCCAGCCCTAGGCCGAGTTGGGGAGGGACTCCCTCCCTCCCCTGGCGCGCCAGCCCCCTCCCATCTATATAAGGAGGGGCAGGGCTCCCCTCCTAGAACACACAAGTTCCTATCTTCTACCTCCGGTTTAGAGCCATTTTGGTTTAGAGCTTCTAATTGCTTTAGCCTGCGGTTTAGAGCCTTCTAATTGGTTTAGAGCCTTCTAATTGGTGTGTCTAATCTCTAGACCACTAATAGCCCTCTCTCATACTCCACCATACTCGCTCCGGCTTAAGGCGAAGCCCTGCGGGATCTCCCCTCTACTTCCGGTACCACGCCGTTGTGCTGCCGGAATCGCGAGGAGAGTGCTACAACCTCCGCTGCCTGCTGGAACAAGGGAGAGGAAGGTCTTCGTCGAGTACCGAACGTGTGACCGACTGCGGGAGCGCTGCCGGAACGTGGCGCCGGAAGGATCGTCTACGCGATCTTGAGATCGGAAAGAGTACGACTACATCCCCCACGAGAATCTGCTCTCGTTAACCGCTTTGGAATCTTCGAGGGTGAGTTCCTCTATCGACTCGTTGCTACAATCTAGTAGATAGATCTTGGCTTGTTTGTTTGTATGCGATAGAAAATTTTTGTTTTCCATGCTACGAACCCTACACAGATTCCAATAAATGGCAAGAAGCCATGAAATCCGAGATTGGATCCATGTACGAAAACCAAGTATGGACTTTGGTAGACTTACCAGATGGCCGGAAGGCTGTCGAGAACAAGTGGATTTTCAAGAAGAAAACAGATGCTGATGGTAATGTTACTGTCTATAAAGCTCGACTTGTCGCAAAAGGGTTTCGACAAATTCAAGGAGTTAACTACGATGAGACTTTCTCACCAGTAGCGAAGCTAAAGTCTGTGAGGATTATGTTAGCAATCGCTGCATATTATGATTATGAGATATGGCAGATGGATGTCAAAACAGCGTTCCTCAATGGAGACATTGATGAAGAGTTGCATATGATGCAACCCAAAGGTTTTGTCGATCCTAAAGATGGTAACAAGGTGTGCAAACTTCAGCGGTCCAGATATGGATTGAAGCAAGCATCCCGAAGTTGGAATCAACGTTTTGATAAGGTAATCAAAAGTTTTGGTTTTATACAAACTTATGGAGAAGCTTGTATTTACAAGAAAGTGAGTGGGAGCTCTTTAGCATTCTTAATACTATATGTATATGGCATATTGTTGATTGGGAATGATGTAGACCTTCTTAATAGTGTCAAGGAATATTTGAATAATAGTTTTTCAATGAAAGATCTTGGCGAAGCATCTTACATACTAGGCATAAAGATTTATAGAGATAGATCGATACACCTAATATCATTGTCACAAAGTACATATTTGGACAAAGTTCTAAAGAGGTTTGGAATGGAAGATAGCAAGAAGGGGTTCTTGCCCATGTTGCCCAATACGACCTTGAGTAAAACTCAAAGTCCTGGCATGCAATGAAGATAGAGAAAGGATGAGTAAGACTCCTATGCCTCAGCCATAGGATCTCTAATGTATGCCATGCTATGTACTAGACCGACATTGCATATGTTGTTAGTTTGACTAGCAGATATCAAAGTGATCCAGAGTGGATCATTGGACATGATCAAAACATCCTTAAGTACTTGAGAAGAACTAAGGATATGGTTCTTTCTTATGGAGGTGATGAACAACTCGTTGTTAATGGTTACACCGATGCTAGTTGGAACACCGATCTGGATGATTCTAAATCTCAATCTGGATACGTATTTACTTTGAATGGTACAGCAGTTAGCTGGAGGAGTGCAAAGCAAAGCGTTGTGGCGAGATCTTCAACTGAATCGGAATACATAGCTGCTTCGGAGGCTTCACAAGAGGCGATATGGATGAAGGAGTTCATCACAGAGCTCGGTGTGGTTCCAAGTGCGCTGGACTCAATGTCTATCTACTATGATAACATGGGCGCCATAGCCAATGCGCAAGAACCAAGGTCACACAAGAAGCTGAAGCACATCAAGCTACATTTTCACGCTATTCATGAGCATGTCCAAGATGGTGACATAAAGATTTGCAAAGTACACACAGATCTGAATGTGGCGGATCCGTTGACTAAACCTCTCCCGAGGGCAAAACATGACCAACACCAAACTGCCATGGGTGTTCGGTATATTACCATGTAATCTAGATTAGTTGACTCTAGTGCAAGTGGGAGACTGTTGGAGATATGCCCTAGAGGCAATAATAAAAGTGGTTATTATTATATATTTGTGTTTACGATAAATGTTTACATTCATGCTATAATAGTATTAACTAGACACATTAATACTTGTGTGGTTTGTAAACTAAATTAGAGTCCCTAGTAAAGCCTCTTTATAATACTAGCTTGTTGGTTAATAGATGATTGTGGTTTCCCGATCATGAACATTGAGATGTTGTTAATAACAATATCATGTCATTAGGAGAATGGTATGATGGACATACTCCTATAGATAAGCGTAGCATAAAGATCAAGTCATTTTAATAGTTCAATTGCTATAAGCTTTCTGATACATAGTAACCTAATTCCTTCGACCATGAGATCATGCTAATCACCATCACGGAAGGATGCTTTGATGACATCAAACACCACACTGTAACTGGGTGGATATAAAGGTGGCATTGAGTGTTCAGAAAGTATGGGTTGAGGCACATGGATCAAGAGTGGGATTTGTCCATCCATATGACGGATTGATATACTCTGGGCCCTCTCGGTGGAATGTCATCCAATTAGCTTGCAAGCATGTGACTGGCTCACAAGGGATCACATATCACGGGAACGAGAAAAGAGTACTTATCGGTAATGAGGTTGAACTAGGTATGCAGAGATACGGACGATCAAAACCTCGGATAAGTAAACTATCGTGAGACAAAGGGTAATTGGTATCGTATGTAAGTGGTTCATTCGATCGCAGAGTAATCGTAGAAATATGTGGGAGCCATATGAATTTCCAGATTCCTCTATTGGTTATTGATCGAAGAAGTGTCTCGATCATGTCCGCATAATTCACGAACCGTAGGGAGACACACTTAAGGATTCGATGTTGTTGAGTAGTTATGGAATGATGAGAAAGAGACCGAATGTTGTTCGGAGTCTCGGATGGGATCCGAGATATCACGAGGAGATCCGGAGAATAAGATTCATATAAGGAAAGTCCTGTTTCGGAGTTCGGGAATGATTCCGGTGTTTTTCATCGGGAATGTTCTAGAAGGGTCCGGAAGGTCCGGCACTCAGGAGGGGAAGGGTACATGAATGTGTCATGACAATGTGGAATGGTTACATCATGTACTAGGTCACTTGGCTGGGCAAAATAAAGGGAGAAATCAAATCCTAGTTTGAAAGTCAAACGCCAATTTGAAAAAGTCAAACGGCAAGTTTGCTTGGTGGAGGGAGAGTAGGAAACCTACTTGGGGAGGAGTTCCCCTCCCTCCACCCGCCGGACAAGGAGGCTGAGTTGGGGGAGGACTCCCTCCTCCCAACCGGCCACCCTCCACCTATATAAGGAGGGGTAGGGCGCCCCCTACCCATTAGACCTAAAACTCTAGCCCTCTACTCCAAGTCGCCGGCGCCACCACCTCCTTGTGCCGCCGCCTAGGGCACCACCAACTCGGCGAGTTGGGGTGTTCCCCAAACCCTAGTCGCCGGCTACACCCTCCCCTTGGTGCCATCTAAACCCTAGATCACCAAGGCCTCTCTCATAGTCCACCATACTCGCTCCGGCTTAAGGCGAAGCCCTGCGAGATCTCCCCTCTACTTCCGGTACCACGCCATCATGCTGCCGGAATCGCGAGGAAAGTGCTACAACCTCCGCTGCCTACTGGAACAAGGGAGAGGAAGGTCTTCATCGAGTACCGAACGTGTGACCGACTACGGAAGCGCTGCCGGAACGCAGCGCCGGAAGGATCGTCTACACGATCTTGAGATCGGCAAGAGTACGACTACATCATCCATGAGAATATGCTCTCGTTAACCGCTTTGGAATCTTCGAGGGTGAGTTACTCTATCGACTCGTTGCTACAATCTAGTAGATAGATCTTGGCTTGTTTTTTGCATGCGGTAGAATTTTTTTGTTTTCCATGCTATGAATCCCTACATGAATAGACGTCTCACCTTGTGCCATCGTCGGCCACCGTCGGAGCTTGTCGGAGCCGAGGCTCTGATGACCATTTCCGAGCGGCACCGCCACTTTAGGGTTCAGCGCGTTGCGCTGATTCAAACTAAGCTAATTTCGTTTGCTAGGGCGCAGTAGATCGTTGCCGGCGACCACCCACTGACGGCGGTGGTGGTGCCTACGCCATAGAGACGTCACACCGATGCCACCCTGGACCCAGTCCTCCGTTTGACCTGGTCTTTGTCTCGCGTGGCAGTGACATGGCCTAGGGCCCATCTGTCATTGTTTGGGGGTAGCAATCAGGCCAGTAACAAATGCATTTATTTTAACTTAAGAGATGAGGTGGCCTCTGGTCCACTAGTCAGTGACTAGGGCTAGGTATGGGTGCGGTGTAAAAAGTTATTTCCTATTTAAGAAATAATAAAAGATATAAATCCAAATATACATATTCCAGAAATTAAATAAAATGATTAAAACTTGTTAAATCTACAACTTTTGATTTATAGTTCAGAAAAATATGTATAATATATGAAAATGTTTAGAAAAATAAAATCTATAACTTAAAACTATTACTCCCTCCAATCCTAAATAAGTGTCACGGTTTTGAACTAACTCTAGTTCAAAATGGCGACACTTATTTAGGATCAGAGGTAGTATTAAACATTATTATGTTAACAATTTAAATAATTATTATTTAAAAAGATTTTAAAGGTAATAAAACTTTGATAATTCCTATTTTCATAATGGTAAATATTAAGAATATAAATAAATACCAAAAAACTTGGAAAAATAAAAAAATATTCTAAAAACTATAATCATGTATTATTATTATTTCACTTAATTAAATATTTATTATTTAATTATAAAGTAATAAAAATTCTCAAAATCATATCTTATTATTTATAAATCACAAAAATAAATGTAATATACCAAAATGATCACAAAAATAATATCTACATGTTAAAAATATAATATTCCATGTTTGAGTTAAATAAAAAATTCAAATACTTTAATAACTCAAATTTAAACTTATTTACTTAATTGATAATTCATATAGGGGTAAATAAAAATTGCTAATATGTCTAAAATTAACCAATTGAGTCTAATAAATAGTACTAGTCTTCAACATTAATAATATGAAGTCAAAATTGTTTAACACATTTTAATTACAATTTTATTGAATTCTCCTCAATCATAGGTGTGTAATATTTTCTAAAAGAGAATCCGTATCAAATATAAAATCATCAAAAATAATTTGTAGTTAAATAAAAACTTATTTCGTTTACTTTAATCACAAGTTTATCAACATACTAAAACACTATAATGATCTCATAAGCAATCAAGTAACATTACTCCATGATTTACAAACTATGACCACTCATCCATAAAAGGGGTAAGTGATACTAATCCATTATAAAGTCAAGAAAACCACCACATCAAAGAAAAATATAACCATTCTTAAGTAACCTTAAGGAAACATTACCAAGTCCACAAAATACAAATGTTATAAGCATTATACTTTTAAACTATCTTTGTTTTAAAGTTAACTTTAGTCTACAAGACTCTAAATATAATACTATAAACATTGTTAGACGTTTTATAGTTAACTTTGGTCTAATATAGTTAAGTCATAAAGCATCTCAAGCCCAAACTATTAAAGCAAGCACAAATAATATCAACCAGACTCAACTAACCACAAAGGTTGTTTAGACCTTAGAAAAGAAATCTTTTCTTCAAATGTTATTCTTTTTGCCACTTCAAACAAGAACTCTTATATAAGGAATCTTGGGTAGCATCTCACATTTGTGTGTGTCCTATTGTTTTAGGATATTGTAATTATATGATTGTTTCACACACACTCACAAGCCAAATAAGAAGCACGAGTATAAAACTCATCCAAAAGTACAACACATTTCAAATACATCATTTCTAATACCCAAACACTAAAACAACGTTATCCCCGAGATTCACGTTTATAAAATGCATCACATTACTTATGCATAAGAACATATTGCTTCTTTAAACATTAGTCCTTACCGGACTAATGATGCTGATTTCAGATATTGGATCTTATATCATCTTGAAGACCGTGAGTGCATAATCTTGCAATCACAAAAGGCAAGTTCACACTTTCTCATGTCCTTTGGTTATTTTCTGTAAAGTATTTTAAAAATCCAATGTGGACATCACCTGCATTTGAAAAAGGTCCGAAAACACTATTTTCATAATAATGTGATTATAGGTTATTACCAAGCGGTAATAACTTACTATAAAAGTTCTGGTGGTAAAGGAACATATTATCTAGGACTTAACAACCAATGTTTCCAGTGATTCTTGCGCCGTATATTATGCGTTAACCATGATATTTGGAATGGGACGGAGAAGTCAGCTATATCTTCTTCCTCTCGCATGAAGCCAGATGTGCAGGTCGTGGCTGTTATCCTCGTAGCGTGCATATTAATTGGTAATTCGTAGAGGATATGCAGCATATGGGTGGGAACCCTCAACATCCCACGATAGTTCGGGAATCTAACGGTTTGTACAAACCATTGCCGTAATCCAATATGTGGGCATGGTGTACACCAAGGAGGCATGCAAGGTCGCGAAGGGGGCAGTGATTGGCTTGGATCATCTTCTGGGCCCCACATCATGGAATTGTGGACGGGAATAAGTTGACCGGTTGTGCAACAAAGAGGTTATCTCTCATGCGTAAAGTAACGCACCTCTGTAGAGTGTAAGAACTGTAACTTGTTACTCCCCGTTCCGGGAAGGAGCTGCGAACGCGGCGGGAAAGAAACTCCATGAAAGTTCTGGTAAACCCGTGAAGGCTGACGGACATAGATTTTCAGAATAAAAGCAACCTTTGAAGAAATGTTTATGAAAACTTGCATTGCCTATGACCGACGGTCTGTGGCTGTAGTTATAGTGCATCAAACACTCCTTTTATAGTGAATTTGCTGAGTACGCTCGTACTCAACGTATCTTCTTAACCCTTGCTAGATTCTGAAGCCGGGATAGACAACATCTACATCAAGTTATACTCTAGGAATCATCATCCAAAGCTAAAGCTCTTCAACAAAGACAAGGAAGTCAACAAATACCTCAACTCAAGTGAAGACGAAATTATTGATTAAATAGGAATATACTCTCTAACCAAAGAACCTATTTCTGTAGTGCATTGCAGTAACAGCAATGTCAGCCCTTTAGTTAAGATACCATTCTTAGTAGCATATTAGTTCTTGTGTTATTCATCTTTGATCCTTCTTTGTAAGAAGTTCTTTCTCTCTCTTTAACCTAGAATGTACTCTGGATCTTGTGTAAAGACTGAGTTGTAACCTTTAGCCATGTATTGGACCCACTGTGTTTCTGTTGTGCCATTCTGAGGGATGTAATACTAGTGAAAAGTGTTTCATTGGTGTTATGTCAACGACTATAGTATACTACATCATGCAAAGGGTATCTTTGGGTCACCGCAGTTGGTATCAGAGCATATGCTTTGACCTTAGGTTGGAAACCTAGTAAATGGGTAGAACCTGTAGGACTTATACTGCAAGAATAAAGAGTTCTCTAGTGAAATGAGGGATATTCACTTGAGAATAATCATGTCATGTTGCTAGTGCGATAATTCTTTAGTATGATTGCAAATCCGATCATTACCCAAGAGTTTTAACTCTATGTGACTAATGATAATTTCTTATCCATAGTTCCACATGGCACCTCGATATCCACCCCAGAATGTTCAAGTGATGAACATGACACTGAATGACTACGGAGGGGATTGGACAGATAATCTCCGACAACTTCTATGGAGTTTGGATTGTGAATCAAGACTTTTGGTCAAGATTTACAGTTACTATGATGGGCAGGTATTAGCTAAATACCGTGTCATGATCTTGTTACCCAAGAAGTTAGGACTTAAGGGAGAAATGCCATCAGGAGAGGCAAGGTGCATGGAATCTACATATCACATTGCCATAGCAGCAGCCATAACCATGATCCGAGAACAAAAATCCCAAGCTCTAGAAGGTAGTACTCATACCATTATACCACATGAAACCTCAAACCCAGAGCATGAGTTAGATCACTATACTCTAGTTCAAGCAGAACCTACTCTAGATGTAGAGTATATGGATCGTTATCGGTCTTTGCTAAACACTTATCATAACACTCACCAAGTCTTAGTTCAGGAACTGGATACGGTCATTGAGGATTCTATTGATCCTGAAAAAGCAATGTCACGTAGGAAGAAGTTAGATAAAGAAGCTAGGCATCCCAAATACATACCTTCGGGAGAAGTGTATGAGGAAACTGAGTTTGATGACCCAAACTCGGAAAATTATGCCTACTACCAAAATGAATTCAAGCCACCTGAAGACCTATGGACCAAGTACAACTCCGAACAACAGGAATGGAATAGAGTTATTCCAAATAACCCCGAGCCAAACAAGTATGGATGGGAAGTAGAATCTCAAGGTGGAACCATAGGAAATCCTATACCTTGTGATACAGGTATTGAAGAAGAGACCAACTATAACCATAGAGAGCCTTATGGACCATATGGGGGTGATACCAATCCAATCGACTTAGAAGAGTATTCAAATAGCTACTATACCAATATGTACGACTGGATCCAAGAAAAAGATAAGGAGCCAACTTACTATGAGGAAGCGTTGCCAGAAAACCAGGAATATTCTATAGAGGATTACGCTAACTCTAGTCATTTTTCAATGACTAATCTTAGTCTCGGTACTTCTAATCAAGCATACGCACCTCCTGGATGCTCTTATGCTCCAGAAGGCAGTCGTAGGACTTCACGTCATCATGGACGGAACTCCAGGAAGCACTAGAGGAAGATGAATGTAAGAAAGGAACGACATCCCCAAGGGATGAGTGCTTGAATAATGTACATAGAGGGTAATGCGTATTGTAGTTTGAAAGGTTTGCCGAAATAAGTGAGGATATACTCACCATAACAAGAATTACTTGTAAGATAGTTGTGTAAATAGGTGTGGAGCAAACCGTTGGGACATCTAGTACATTTTTAAATTATTTAAAACCTATGTATAATACATGGTATATGTTTTGTTGTTTATCGACTTTTGGATTTTATTGAATCTTCTTGACTGACTAGATCTATACATAAAGTTAATTAGGTGTGCAAATGCATGATGCAACACCCAGTTATTACTTGATGTCATGGATCTAGATAGGAACGGGAATTCGTGTAAGGGAGTGACGAGTTTCAAAGATAAAATGAAGACTTACTTGAAGGATGAAGCAAGATATAAGGAGTATTAACACCATTAAGAGGATAGATAAAACATAGACTATTCTTAGTCAGATTCAAGAAAGAAGTTTAGTATAGAAGATGTATGGAGCAACAAGAAGTAATAAACTTAAAGCTCATTCAAAGTAGGTAAGATGCTAAGAATTTAATAAAATAGTTGTACCAAGTTCATGGAAGTATCATGAATAAGTACAAAGAAAATGCCTTAGAACCAAAATGGTATTCAAGATCTGACAATTCAGAGAGAATGCCAGTAGTAGGTCGGAAACTGTAAGGTAATACCTACTGTAGGGGTTCGTAGCATGGAAAACAAAAATTTTCTATCGCATACAAACAAACAAGCCAAGATCTATCTACTAGATTGTAGCAACGAGTCGATGGAATAACTTACCCTCGAAGATTCCAAAGTGTTTAACGAGAGCGGATTCTCGTGGGTGATGTAGTCGTACTCTTCCCGATCTCAAGATCGTGTAGACGATCCTTCCGGCGCTGCGTTCCGGCAGCGCTCCCGCAGTCGGTCACACGTTCGATTTTTCGAAGACCTTCCTATCCCTTGTTCCAGCAGCGGAGGTTGTAGCACTCTCCTCGTGATTCCGGCAAAGACAACGGGCGTGGTACCGTAGTAGAGGGAGATCCCAGGCTTCTTCCTTTGTGAGCGAGTATGGTGGAGTATGAGAGAGGGATATTAGTGGTCTAGGGATTAGACACACCAATTAGAAGGCTCTAAACCGAAGGCTAGGGCAATTAGAAGCTCTAAACCAAAACGGCTCTAAACCGGAGATTAGAGGATAGGAACTTGTGTGTCTAGAGGAGGAGGCCCTGCCCCTCCTCTTATAGGTGGGAGGCGCGGCCAAGGGGAGGGGAGTCCCTCCCCAAGTCGGCCTTGGGTGGCGCGCCGGCTTGGAGAGGAGGGACTCCTCCCCCAAGTCGGTTTTGCCTCCTCTTGCTTGTTTCCCACAGTTTCCTGTTTTAGCCGTTTGACTTTCAAACTGGACATTTTACTTTTCTGTT
The DNA here is from genome assembly GCA_023614405.1 of Avena insularis. NCBI lineage: Eukaryota > Viridiplantae > Streptophyta > Magnoliopsida > Poales > Poaceae > Avena > Avena insularis. Next base: position 251,156,734 of record CM042685.1, read on the forward strand.
TTAGGATTCAATTTAATACTTTATTTGGAACAGCAAGAACACTTAGTACATGATGCAATCATTCCAATATGTAATGACACATTCATGTACCCCTCCCCCCTCCCGGAGTGCCGGACATTCCGGAACCTTCTAGAACATTCACCGGAATCATTTCCGAACTCCGAAACGGGACTTTCCTTATATGAATCTTATTCTCTGGACCATTCCGGATCACCTCGTGATATCCCGGATCCCATCCGAGACTCCGAACAACATTCGGTCTCTTTATCATAATACCATAACTACTCAAAACAACGTCGAATCCTTAAGTGTGTCTCCCTACGGTTCGTGAATTATGCGGACATGATCGAGACACTTCTCCGAACAATAACCAATAGAGGAATCTGGAAATTCATATGGCTCCCACATATTTATACGATTACTTTGCGATCGAATGAACCACTTACATACGATACCAATTTCCCTTTGTCTCACGATATGTTACTTATCCGAGGTTATGATCGTCGGTATCTCTGCATACCTAGTTCAACCTCACTTCGATAAGTACTCTTTTCTCGTTCCGTGATATGTGATCCCTTGTGAGCCATTCACATGCTTGCAAGCTAATTGGATGACATTCCACCGAGAGGGCCCAGAGTATATCTATCCGTCATATGGATGGACAAATCCCACTCTTGATCCATGTGTCTCAACCAATACTTTCCGAACACTCAATGCCACCTTTATAGCCTCCCAGTTACGGTGTGGTGTTTGATGTCATCAAAGCATCCATCCGGTAAAGGTGATATGCATGATCTCATGGTCGAAGGAATTAGGTTACTATGTATCAGAAAGCATATAGCAATTGAACTATTGAAATGACTTGATCTTTATGCTACGCTTATCTATAGGAGTATGTCCACCATATCATTCTCCTAACGATATGATCTTGTTGTTGATAACATCTCAATGTTCATGATAGGGAAACCACAATCATTTATCAACCAACAAGCTAGTGATGTATAGAGGCTATACTAGGGACTTCAAATTAAGTTTACAAATCACACAAGTATCAATGTTTCCTTGTTAATACTATTATAGCATGAATGTAAACATTTATCATAAACACAAAGATATAATAATAACTATATTTATTATTGCCTCTAGGGCATATCTCCAACACCTACCACCTAGAATGATCCGCCGTTGGTACTTAATCCATAGTCTACATTCCAATCCATAGTTGGTATCTTGTTCGCAACCGGTGTTGGTTGACATAGTTAACTAGATCATCTTAATGGTTGCATAAAGAGCATAAAATTTGGCCTAAATTTAAATAAGACCTAAGGAAGTATAAACATTTAAGGCGATCGTGTTTCAAGATGCTTCGCAAAGTCAGACTTGTTCCAGCAAAAATGTCCAATATTTAGTACATCAGGTAATGCTGAAAGATCTTCTTCGGAGATCCACCACTATGTGGATATACCGTACAATCTTTCATCAGACCCTAATTAGGTAAAGTATAAACTGAACAGAGACCAACATTCTAGTTATAAAGCCAATAAATGCTATATATACAATTTAAAAACTATTAGTAAACCCTAAGGGGGAGAGTAGACATTATGAATGAAAGTTGAAGAAGTACTATATGTAATAATAAAAGATTATCCAAAAACTTAATAAAATATAAGCTTGAAGGTCATAAAAGGATAAACTTAACCGACTAATTCTAGAAGAAACAACTCTTAAGTGATCCCTAGGAGGTAATAAAGGACATCCAATTGGGTATGTGTAGAGAATCAGGAATTCCAATGGGTATGGACTAAATGAGTTCAAATCCAATCTTGGAAGGAGTACCAGTATCAACTATACTATGACAAGAATAGAAATATAGACTTCTAACCACAAACCCGGGCATATAGAAGCTTAAAACTTCTTTTAGTGAGACTCTCTAGACTGTATTTAACGTAGTAATAAAGTTTGATGATTAAATAAAAAGAATTGGATTAGGATATCTAATCAGGTTATGGAATACTACAAATAATTACATTTAAGGTCATCATGGAGTGGAGAAATGCAGCAACCACTACAAGTCGATTCCTTACTCCGAAATGTGAGAGTTTGCGAACTTCGAGGACGAAGTTTATTTTAAGGGGGAGAGTCTGTAACACCCCTGCATTAGAGCTTAGAAATAAGCTGAACCCAGATATGTGCATTGCATTCATGCATAGAAAATCCGAATAATTTTCGCGCTTTTAAACAAAACTTGTCAAAGTGATTGAAGCTTCTCCCAACTTGATGTAATTGAAGTTGATCATCAAGTTGACTGTGATAAGTTTCAATATAACCTTTGCTAAAACCTTATTTGGGTAAACATGATTTGATCTAAGGGTAGATTAGGTATAATAAAATGTACTCATAATACATTGTTTAAATGATTAATATCTGATCCTTAAGGGATCCTATCATAATATTTAGCACAATAACTCATAAATTCCAAGTTAAGACTACAACTAAAGTAATCTAAATGTAATGACTAATCTTAACCTATCTTATTCTTATCTATTCTTACAATGATTTTCATAGTAATACCTAACTTTAACTCTTTAATGAGTTTGATTTGGAAAGAAACTAAGTCAAGATCATTCACCATATATCTTTCTTTCCATATCAATCTTTATGGAACCTATCTTAATATCCGTTGTTCATCAATGATTGAGTAATCAACCATTGATTCACAAATTCTTTAACTATCAATACTTGATCTACTACTTCTTGATCTTATCATAGCATCTACTTAAATATTTTAGAGGGAGGTAAGGGAAGGTATATGGTAATGCTAGATTCAAATATCATTTATAGGATGGGAGTGTTGGAAGTAAATTAGATCAAAAGGATTATTGGTGGAGTTAAATCACTCCTGAATGCATAGAAGAGTAATTTATAACATATAATTATATAGTAAAGAAGATTACTGGGATGAACCCTGAAGATAGTTACCAGAAGTAATTCTATTAGACCAAGTGGGCATAGTCCATGAATAACAGCCTTAATCCAATTAGATATATTGAGAAGATAATTCCAATACAATTGTAAGGTTGTATTGATGAATTCTTGATTAGCCAATTGGAAACCTAAGCTATAAATGATTAAAGGATTATAATAATCATGCCCTGCTCACCAAGATTGAATCCTTATATCAAGTATAAGTGATATTGGTGGGTAGAAATGATTGAAACCCTAGTATAGATAAGTTATCCTAGAGTAGTCATTACAAACCACATTAATATAATGTGAGGTTGGAGTATGAATCATTAGAGTAAAGTAAATGTAAGATAGTATGATTAAATCAAAGCTAGGATAGCATAGAGTTATGGAAGAATAGGAATGGAGTTAGAAATAACTACTTGTTGGATTGAAGGTTATCAGAAGAAGAGTAGTTGATATAACCAAGTCTTGATAGATGAAGATCATGAAATTATTTAGTGTCAAACTCATTGGATTCATCAATGAGTTCAAAAGAATAATAGGTGAATAAGAATATTCTTGTGAAGTAAAGCTCATCATGTTAACCATGATGATAGATAGGAAGAAGTAGTAGTATATCTAGGAAAGGAATTCCTTATTTAGAAGTCTAGAATTATGAACTATGGAAGGTAGTAATTCTTGGTAAACAATCAACTTAAATCTCAAACCAAACATAATATCCATTTCATGTTATTGATCTATCATCTTATCTCCATATCACTTTATAGGAATATTTTCCTATAGCAAATCACATAAGCACATCTCTATCATTCCAATTATCTTAATTATATGTGCTTAAGAGTATCTTTATCAATTCCTCTCCATAAAACATTTTAGATGTAACTTCTATTTTAAAAGGTGTTATCATCAAATATCACAAACAGCAGACAATATGCTTAGCCTATTAAACCTTTACTCACATCAATAAGGGAATATAAGTAAATTAAGAATCCCAAACTCTAGGGTAAGCACTTCCAATTCAAACCCTAACTTCTATATTAATTATAATAAATATATATCCATTTATTATTTACTAAATTCACGAGAATAATATTAATCATATTAATTCCCTAGAAATTCTATTTATCAAATAAAAATAAAGGATCACTATATAAAATCTCCTAAATATTATGATTTAATGAGAATCAAATCTCATGAGTTAATAATAATGCATCCTATAATAAGTTTATGGATATTAGCTCAATTAAATACATATTAAAAAGCCTTACAAATAATAATAGGAAAAGTATATACATAAAGAAAATAAAGAAACATAACCTTATACAATAAAAGTTCACAAATGATACTAAATACATTTTAGTATTACTATAATTATCCAAAAAATTAATTCTACAAAGAAAGTTCAAATTAAAGATTATATACAAATCTGAAAAGGAAAATAGATAATAGAAAAAAGGGAAAATAAATAAAAAACAAAACCTGATCGTGGCCCAACTCCTCTTTCCTTATCTGACGCCCATGTGCAGCCCACAAAAGCCCAACAGCCAGCCCAGCTCTTTCTCATCTGTGACTGACAAGTGGGACCGAAGAAGGACTGCGGGTTGAGCTGAAAGATTCACCAGGGGGTTTTCCGCAAAAGCGACGTCATCGTCATCCTCACGCACACAGGTAGCTCGCTGGAGGAGCACGCCGCCGCTCGATGCCGTCGTCGTCAGCCATGTGTCAAGATGCTCGTCGTCGTTCCACAGGGGGATAAGAAGGCCACCGCGACGCCCTGCCTCAATCCCTATCCACAATCCCTCCTTATCCTCTCTGATTCGAATGGGGCCGAAACCCTAGCTCACCGGAGCCACACCTCGCCGTTGAGCCGTACCTCCCCATTCTCTTCCAAGTAGCCATGGAGAAGCCCCGTGCTCCGTAGATCATCTGGGTAGGATCTATCAAGGGGAGCACTGGAGAGGGCGAATTTTGCCGTTCCTCTTGTGGCAGTTCATCGGAATCCTCGTCGGAGAGCTCGCCTCCGACCACACCTGTCCTCGCCAACCTCTCTATCGTCATCAGGGTGAGTTCCTGAACACTCTAGTATTCCTAAATCGCCGTATCTCGTTGTTAAACGTCGTCGCACCTTCTGTCACCGTCGGCCACCGTCGGAGCTCGTCGGAGCCGAGGATCCAATGACCATTTCCGAGCGGCGCCGCCACTTTAGGGTTCAGCGTGTTGCTCTGATTCGAACTAGGTTAGCTTTGCTTTTTAAGGCGCCGTGGATCATCGTCGACGACCAACCACTGGCGGTGGTGGTGGTGCTGACGCCATACCTACGCCACGTCGACGCCACCCTGGACCCAGTTCCCAGTTTGACTTCGTCTTTGTCTCACGTGGCACGTGACATGGCCTAGGGCCCATCTGTCATTGTCTAGGGGTAGTAATTGGGTCGGTAACAAATGTATTTATTTTAACTTGAGCGCTGATGTTGCCTCTGGCCCACTGGTTAATGACTAGGGCTAGGTGTGGGTGCGGTGTAAAAAGTTATTTCCTATTTAAGAAATAAATAAAATATTATAAGCTCAATAATTAATATTCCAGATATCAAATAAAGGATTAAAACTTGTTAAAACTATAACTTTTGATTTATAGTTCAGAAAAATATGTATAATATATGAAAATTTGTAGAAAAATAAAATCTAGAACTTAAAACTATTATCAAACATTATTATGTTAACAATTTAAATAATTATTGTTTAATAATGAATTTAAATGTAATAAAACTTTGATAATTCATATTCTAATAATGGTAAAAGTTAAAAATATAAATAAAATACCAAAAATCTTAGAAAAATAAGAATTATAGTTTAAAATTATAATCATGCATTATTATTTCACTTAATTAAATATTTATTATCTATTAAGTATCTATAAAGTAATAAATATTATCAAAATCATATATCATTATTTATAAATCACAAAAATAAATGTAATATACCAAAATGATCACAAAAATAATATGTACATATTAAAAATATAATATTCCAATTTTGAGTTAAATAAAAATTCAAATACTTTAATAACTAAAATTTAAACTTATTTAATTAATTGATAATTCATATATGGGTAAATAAAAATTGCTAATATGTCTAAAAATTAACCAATTGAGTCTAATAGATAGTATTAGTATTCAAAATTAATTATATGAAGTCAAAATAGTTTAACACATTTTAGTTACAATTTTATTGAATTCTCCTCAACCATAGGTGTATAATATTTTCTAAAGAGAATCCTTATCAAATATAAAATCATCAAGAATAATTTGTAGTTAAATAAAAACTTATTTCCTTTACTTTAATCACAAGTTTATCAACATACTAAAACACTATAGTGAACTCATAAGCAATGAAGTAACATTACTCCATGATATACAAACTTTAACCACTCATCATAAAAGGGGTAAGTGATACTATTCCATTATAAAATCAAGAAAACCACCACATCAAAGTAAAAATATAAGCATTCTTAAGTAACCTTAAGGCAAAATTACCAAGTACACCAAAGAACAAATGTTATAAGCATTATACTTTCAAACTATCTATGTTTTAAAGTTAACTTTAGTCTACAAGAATCTAAATATAATACTATAAACATTGTTAGATGCTTTATAGTTAACTTTGGTCTGATATAGTTAAGTCATAAAGAATCTCAAGCCCAAACTATTCCAGCAAGCACAAATAACATCGACTATACTCAACTAACCACAAAGGTTGTTTAGAGCTTAGAACAGAAATCTTTTCTTCAAATGTTATTCTTTTTGCCACTTCAAACAACAAATCTTATATAAGCAATCTTAAGTAGCATTTCACAACTATGTGTGTCTCATTATTTTATGATATTGTAACTACATATTGTTTCACACACACTCACAAGCCATAATAAGAAGCACAAGTGTAAAACACATCTAAAAGTACAACACATTTCAAAGACATCATTTCTAGTATCCAAACCCTATAACAATGTTATCCCCAGGATTCGCGTTTATAAAATGCATCACATTAGTTATGCATAAGAACATATTGCTTCTTTAAACGTTAGTCCTTACCGGACCAATGATGTTGATTTCAGATATTGGATCTTAAATCATCTTGAAGACCGTGAGTGCATAATAAAGTATTTTGCAAATTCAATGTGGACATCACCTGCATTTGAAAAAGGTCTGAAAACACTATTTTCATAATAATATGATTATAGGTTATTACCATGAGGTAATAACTTACTATAAAAGTTCTGGTGGTAAAGGAACATATTACCTAGGACTTAACAACCAATGTCGCCAGTGATTCTTGTGCCGTATATAACGCGTTAACCATGAGATTTGGAATGGGATGAAGAAGTCAGCTGTATCCTTTTCCTCTTGTATGGAGGCAAGATGACATTAACGTGACGTTGTGATTCCTTGCGCGGATCCAACATATGGGTGGGCACCCTTACGCCCACACTTTTGGTGTCTAGATTATCTATGGATGGTGTTTAGTGGATGGACCATTTAATATGGCACTTGCCAGGGCAACACCAGGTCATAGAGTCTTCGTGGACTCATCAGGGTTTTAGCCTGCCCGAAAGTGGGCTTAACAAAGGTGAGCCATCCTGAAGGATCGTGCAGACAGATGAGGTCGCAAAGAGGGCAGTGATTGGCTTGGACCAACTACTGGGCCCCACAACATGGAACTATGGACGGGTAAGCTGCCCGGTTGTGCAACAAGGAGTTGATATCTCATGGGAAAAGTAACGCACCTCTGCAGAGTGTAAGAACTGTAACTTGTTACTCCCTGTTCCGGGAAGGAGCGGCGAACACGGCGGGAAAGGAATTCCATGAAAGTTCTGGTAAACCCGTGAAGGCTGACGGACATAGTTTTTCAGAATAAAAGCAACCTTTGAAGAAATGTTTATGAAAACTTGCATTGCCTACGACCTATGGTATGTGGCTGTAGATATAGTGCATCAAACACTCTTTTTCTAGTGAACTTGCTGAGTACGCTCGTACTCAAAGTATCTTCTTAACCCTTGCTAGATTCTGAAGCCAAGATAGACAACATCTACATCAAGTTATGCTCCGGGAATCATCATTCAAAGCTAAAGATCTTCAATGCAGACAAGGAAGTCAACATATACATCAACTCAAGTGAAGACGAAGTTACTGGTTAGGTAGGAATATGCCCTCTAGCCAAAGAACCTAATTCTGTAGTGTATTGCAATAGAAGCAATGCCAACCCCTTAGTTAAAATACTAGACTTAATAATATAATAGTTCTTTCGTTGTTAAATCTTTAATCCTGCTTTGTAAGAAGTTCTTTCTCTCTCTTTAACCTAGAGTGTTCTCTGGATCTTATGTTAAGAGTGAGTTGTAACCTTTAGCCATGTATTGGACCCGATGTGTTTCTGTTGTGCCATTCTAAGGGATGTAATACTAGTGAACGGTGTTTCATTGGTGTTATGTCAACGACTATAGTATACTACATCATGCAGTGGTATGCTGGGTCACCGCACCATAGTTCACTAGAGGTGTTCTCCTTAGATAAACAAACATGGAATGCAGGGTAAAAAAATTACAGCAGGGCAATTGACAGGACTGAGCAAGGCATAACAATGCAATACTAGACATCAAGATCCTATGAGATTCGATTGGGCAATACAACAAGATACATAGACCGCCATCAAACTGCATCTATGACTAGAAGTCCACCTTTGGGTTATCATCCGAACCCCCTCCAGTATTAAGTTGCAAGAAACAGACAACTGCTTTAAGAAAAGTGTGTAAGGTAAACAATCCACTTGTTCCATGAACAAGAGACCGTTGTTTTCTCCCTAGTAGCAAAAGCACACCTACAACCTTAGAGATTTCTGTCACTTCCCTTAAATTAAATAGAGGCATGAACCCACTATCGAGCATAATTACCCCCTCTTGGAGTCACTAGCAACTACTTGGCCAAGATAGCTACTAACAATGGATAGCATGCAAGATCACAAAAAACACAGACATGATAGAATCAATAAGACAAAACCATTAATCAATCTGACATAGTAATCTCAATATCCATCGGATCCCCGCAAACACAACATGCATGATTACAAATATATGAGACCTTGATCATGAACGGAGCTCACAAGATCTATACATGAAAGCACAAAGGAGGAGATACAACCATCTAGCTACTAGATGGACCCGTAGTCCAAGGTGGAACTACTCATGCTTCATATCGGAGGCTGGCATGATGAAGAAGAAGGCCTCCGGGATGATCTCCCCTCCGGCAGGGTGTCGGGAAGAGCTTTAAATCCCCCCGATCTTGGGATGATGGTGGCGGCGGCTATAGACGGTTTCGTGGAATATTGATCGGGTACTTAGGGTTTAGGCATCTGGGGCTTCTTATAGGCGAAGAGGCGAGGCTGGGAGGCGTCCAAGAGGCCCACACCCTTCCCAGGAGCGGCCTAGGGTGGGCCCGTGCCTCGGGGTGCAGCCACCCTGTGGATCCCCTCCGTCTCTCCTCTGGACTCCGTGTTCTCCCCGATGAAATATTGACTTTGGCTTTTGTCCCGTCCAATTCCGAGAATATTTCCTTACTAGCTTTTCTGGAACCAAAAACAGCAGAAAACAGGCAACTAGCACTGTGGCAACTTGTTAATAGGTTAGTACCAGAAAACATATAAAAAACACCTCAAAGTGTGGACAAAGCAAAGAAAAGTATATACTAAACAAGCATGGAACATCAAAAATTATAGATACGTTTCCGACGTATCAACATGCACCATCACAATCTTGATCAAACTATTGTAAAGCATTGATAGCTGGGATCAAAGTATTCTAAACATGAGCATGGAACATGAAGTTTTAACAATAAGACATAGTAACTATGCTGCAACATGAAAGGATACAAACAAAGATCATGAATAACAATGCATTGAGAGACGTTTGTTCGTTTCACATATAGAAAACATAGCATAGTGGCATTCAGCTTGTCCCTCATGGAGTAGCAAGACATAAATGCATAGGACACCTTCAAAGTTCATAAGGGTGACTAGATACAAATAGTTCAAGAACAAGCAATACCAACATTATGAATCAATCAATAAGTTTTGGTAGAATGCACGTAAAACTAAGAATGACAACTATGCTCTCCTAGTTGGTGCATAAATATATAAGGTGGAGGCTCCATATAAAGTAGGAGGAAATGCCCTTCAAAGGGTAGCAGGGATTTCAAGTTTCATAAAGAGCTTCCAAAAAATATGGTACTTGTTAGCTTTCATCCCTCATTGCCCCTATCATAAGCATCTTGAAGTGATTAAGGTTAAAGTGAACAAAGTATGGAGTATATTCTTGACAAATCATAAGTTGGCAATCTCATGTCCCTTGAGTACGAGGGCCGTTCCTCATGCTACTCAACTTTAGTTACTGGTAAGTTCTTGTCATTGTAAGTATATGTGTATCATAGAGAACTGCCAACGGGGTACCCCTTGCCCCATGACACAGGAGCTATCCCATATAAAATGACAAGGCAATAGAGAATGAGCATCTCAGCAATCTTCTTATTTACCATGGGAAAATGGTGCCTTTTTCCTCTTCTTTCCTCTTTTTTTTTCTTTTTCTGTTCTTTTTTTCTATCTCTCTTTTTTTACAATAAGAATGCTTCATAGATTGCTCACTATGGTGATGCTGCAAGTTTCCACCATTATTAGGCATGGCTTGGGATAGCGGCCCAGGCGTTTCTCTATCACATATACATAACTCCATGGACATAAAAGCTCCCCTTTTATTTCACACCGCCGACATCCATAAGAAAAAGAGCATGATATCAACTGGGTAGATATTTACAGGTGTTGAAAGCGATCCCCGTGACAGCACAGTTCTGCTAATTCCCAACTTATAAGTGCAAGAATATACAACATATATGACACAATGGTTCAAATTTATTAGGGGCAAGAAAAATAAAGTGTGCCATCAAGTTTGTGAGACCTTTAATCACTAATTTTCACATAACACGTTTAATTTGGAAGATAGATAAAACAAGAATATACTTGGAATGGTGTGACACACCATGCATAGGAATTTATAGTGGACACTTTGGAATAACTTGGTTTCTTGGGAGTTGGATGCATGAGTAGAGCTTACACAATACAAGTGGAGGCTAGCAAAAGACTGGGAGCGACCAACTAAGAGAGCAATAATGGCATAATCATGCAAAGCGACAAGACATTATCAATCAAAGAATAAAGTGGTATCACAAGTCAAAAACTAAATGATCATAGAGGCTAAGGTGAATGGTTCACAGTCATAACATGGTGTGATCATGTGCCAAGTCAACCCAAGCAAAGCATCAAAGGAGAATACCACAATATTATGCTTTTGTATACTAAAACAACCCATGATTCTTTCAAGGCACGTTAAGCAATCTCAATTGTTTGGAAAAAGTCATGCTACAACAATAATCACTAAGCATAAAGTCAAAGCAACATCTAGCATGACATGATAAAGTCTAAGCCATAGTCAAAACAAGCTCCCTTTTGTACCACTATAAGCATGGAGCTTCCTACTCTTTTTCCAACACCAATCGACTTATTTGAAGTAACTCACAAAGATAATAATCAATAAATATCAGTGAGCTTGTATCACAAATCCACAAAGAAGAACTAAAAAGTTCTATGCGTAAAGCACAAGAAAACTAAGGCTAAACATAGTGCTAGCAAAAGAGAACACTCACAAGACAATAAGAATGAAAACTGCAGTGTTCTAGGCAATGACAATAGAGTATGTATCTCTCCAAAATAAGTGTGCTCGGATCCAACCAACTTATTGTAGAAAACCAAGAAAAATAAAACTAAAATAAAAAACAAAGACGCTCCAGGAACAACACAATAATGCATGAAACAATAAAAATGAAGTGTCTAGAAAGAGACCTAAGATTTTGTTGATGAAGAAGGGAGTGCCTTGGGCATCCCCAAGCTTTGACGCTTGTACCTCTTGAATATTTCTTGGGGTCACACGGGGTGGCATCCCTAAGCTTGAGCTTTTGTTCATTCTTCATCTCATCATATTATTCTTCCCCTACACTTGAATATTTCCTTCATACAAAACTTCACACAATTCTTCATTAGCAACATTAGTGTATTCAAGATAATAAGCCTTTGGGTTTAGTTTCAACTCAATTAAAACTTCCATGAAAACACAAGATACTGTATCAATTCCTTTTAAAAGCTCAAGTGATCAAAGAGAACTCAAAAGAAACTGATCAGAGGCAAATGCAAATAATGGCAGAAATTTGTCAAAACTGACCAGCAGGTAAAAACCGATTTTTTAGAAGACCTTCTGTTGCTCAAATAGAAACGTGTTGAACTAACTAAAGTTATCTAACAACCTGGGGGATTTATTCAGAAAATTTCAGCTCAATCCGACATACAGGGATTTTTCATGAATTTTTACAGTGAAGCAGAAAAATCTGTTTTGGGACGGCAACTTCCCCAAATCTTACTTCCCTACAATTAGAGGCTATTCTTGACACAAAAATCAAACAAAAAGGATAAGGAGAGGTTGTTACAGAGGTAACAACTTCCAAGTCTCAACTAAAGAAAAACTTACTGAAAGCAAAAATATAATGGTTTGTCTCCCAAAAGCTCTTTCTTTATAGCCATTAAGATAGGCATGATAATTTCGATGATGCTCACATAAGAAATATGAATTGAAATAAAAGAGAGAATAAATAAGCAAATACAAAACAAATTTAAGTATAACCCACTTCCTATGAACAATAATCTTATAAAGAAACAAGTCATGAAAGCACAAAGCAACAAGCATAGGGAAGAAGAACAAGTGCAACTTCAAGATTTTCAACATAAAGAGGGGAAACTTAATATTGTTGAGATACATAAAACCATGTTTCCCTCTCTCATAATAACTTTCAGTAGAAACATGAATAAAATTAACAATCTAACTATCACATAAAACATTCTTATCATGAGCCATATGCATATAATAATTATTACTCTCCACATAAGCATAGTTATTCTTATTAATTATAGTAGGATAAAATTCAACAAAATAGCTAACATTATCATTCTCATCACCATAATCATCAAATATAGGAGGCATATTGTAATAATAATTAATTTTCTCCCCAATAGTAGGTGGACTGAAAATATCATATTCGTCATTGTAATGATTATATATTGGAGGTAAAGTATCATCAAAGCAAATTTTCTCCTCTAAAGATGGGAACTAAAAAGATCATTTTCATAAAAACTAGCTTCCCCAAGCTTAGACATTTCTATAGCATTAGCAATAATGTTGTTCAAAGAATTCATACTAATAACATTGGTATTAGCATGCAAATAAAGTTTCATAGGTTTTTTAATTTTCTCTTCAAACACTTCATGTCCTAACTCAAGATAAATACTATAAAGCTCTCTAATTTTTTTTTCCATTAAGCCTAACTAGTGAAAATAAAAACAAGAAACAAAAAGATATAATTGCAGAATCTAAAGGAAATAACTTCGAGCACTCACATACCAGCAACAATACTAGAAGATAGCTTAGAAGCCAGATGTAGTGACGTTGGATCAATAAAGATCCTAAGTCCCTGTGATTTACATGCTAGTCCCTCGATCAATAGCTAGCACTCACAGTCGATGAATATCATGTAAAACACAAAGTCATTATTACACGGAGAATCCAGAGTATGAATTTATTACAAATTTTCTTAGCATTAAGCTAGCTCAAATAACAGCGGAAAACATAAAGCAGCTTGAGTCCATCAACGCCCCAGGCTTGTCGAATGTAGACTCGTGATCCCTACGCACCTTTCAATCTTCGGATTCTGTACATAAGACGTGCAGCCAACAAGTTGGGTCAATACTTTTAATGTATTGGCAAATTAAACCAAGGGAAGAAAAGACTAACTCTACATGCAAGGCTAGTTCAGGTTGTGGAGTTTATTTGATCAAAGCTAGTTTTCTTAAGTATGGAGGTGAAGCGAAGATTTCCCTACTTTTTAAACTTTTGTTTAAGTAATATATGGTCGAATGGCACACGAGGATATTACTCACCAAGTGTCCAAACAACCTAACACTTGGATATTACTCACCAAGTTCCCAAAACCCTCCCAATAGCGATATGACTCGCGCCTTGGGTTTTTAGAAAACTTTAAGTTTTGAAAGAGAGAGAGGAAGATCCTTCAGAGGCTCCATCCTTCAGACGATCAAGTGTTATTTTCCGTGAACTCGTTGACCCGACAACCATTCAGCCCATAAGAAAACTTAGTTTTATTTTGAAGTGGATTTGAGAAGAAAAGTTTGCTCAAGAGAGCCTTTATACTTAGAAAAATTCATTGTCTTTCGAACCCCCCAACGGTACTTTACATATATATAGCATAGCAAGCAATACTTAGCAAAACAGGGGAACCTATTAGGAGGGGAAATCCTAAGTATAGATCTACTCATGGCATACTACAAAATCATCGCACTTGCAAAATAATACTAAGGAAAAAATCTACTAGAACATCCTGCACATGCATACTACAGAATTTTTAAGATCACATGCATAGAATCAAAACTAGGACAAAATTAATGAACAAGTGGTGTAACTTTCCTTGATCCGAGTAGCACTCTACACAATAGTACTCCTCAGCACACTCCTAACAATCTAACAAAACACAAACATAGATCTAATCACAACTTGCACAAAAAATGCCAGAGAGATAATATGCATGCATGCATGCAACATGGTAATTATGCAAGATTTTTTTTCTAAATTGACCAAGGTAGTATAATTGGATTGCAATTGTATTGGGGATGTTATTAGTATTGATTTCCTCAGGTTTAAATTAATTTGGATCATTATTCTAATTTATAGGCTCATAAGGAGATCCAACAATCTAATTAGCTCCGAATCAGATCTAATGTTCTTAAGCAAGGTTTTATAATTTTGTTCAGTAGGTATTGTAAAAAAAAGTCAACACAACAAGAATCAACTAAAACGGGGTTTTAATTATTTTTCTATGGATTAAACACTCTAATCTAGAGATTAAGTTCTACACAGAAAAACCTACTGCAAACTCGTAATATTATTATAGATCTGTGTTCTACACAATTTTTTGAATCCAACGATATATTATACGCAAAATTTGGCCAAAAGGTTGAATTTCTATGAATTTCCCAAGATTTAACTATAATCTGCCAATTTAAATCTAACCCTAACGAAATCGCGACAAGTGGCAGCTTCTGATTGGGCCAGCTAAGCGAAGCGGCGCTGACGTGGAGCACTGTCGCGACTCGCCACGCGGCACAGCGGGATTTGCTGATACCCCTTCACTTTAAGTTTCTAATCCACGCCATCCATCCTAGATCTAAGGGCTGAGAAGCAAGGACAGGCTCACCTTCCTCCCTGGCGGCGGCGACTGGCGGCGGGTGGTGCAGCGGTGGTCGGCGTCTTTGTTTTGGCGTCCTCGGAGAGGGTGAGGTAGGTACGGGTGGTCACCTCCTCCTCGCGGTTTCGACCGTGGTCTCGGATAGAGGCCTCTCCTCCTCGAGTGGTGGCAGCGACATCGTCCCTTCCGTGGCTCCGGCGAGAAATCGAGGGCGCCACACTGCAGTAAAAATCGATTAGGAGGGGTGAGCCGAAGCTGTCGAGCGTGAGGATCAATATAGGGGAAATAAACAGGGGGGAGAAAGCTCCTGTCGTCGGTTCACGAACTCACCGAGGTCGGCGGTGGCTCGAGTTTGCGAGATCGGGGACGGAGGGCTAGGGTTATAATCTTTGCAGGTTTAGAAACAGGGGTCATGGCGGTGGCTTTTATTTCTTTGCTGGGAGTCTGGCTGGACACGAGGCAGGGGCGTGGCAGCGAGATTCGATTCAGATTCTCGTCGGGGGAAGAGGGATGACAGGTGGGGGCCGGTGTCAGCGGGAGCGGCGGTGTGGGCTGGCGCATGGGCGCTGGCGTGTTAGTGGTCGCGCGGGTGCTGGCGGGCTGGCGCAGCGGCCCAGCTAGGTTAGGCTTCTCTTTTTTTTCCTTTATTTTTTTATCAATTTCCTGTTTTACCAATTTTTCAATAACTTTTGCATACTAAGGCCAAAAGCAATGAAACTAGTTTCTAAATTTTTGTTAAAATGGGGTGGTCATATTAGAGTCAGATAATATTATTTTTGTATAGTTTTAGAAGGGTCAAAACAAGATTACTTCATTATTGCTCATAGAGAGGGATTATTATTAGGGTTTTTGTTTAGGGTTTGGTGGTGGGGTTTTGATGCAACTTTAATTTGTATGCAATTGGTGCAAGGATGATGCATGCTTCTAGTAACATCCTATAATAAAATCTGGGATGTTACAAACCTACCCCCTTAAGAAGAATCTCGTCCCCGAGATTCGTGTTAGCTAGCAAATAGGTGTGGATGCTCTGCCTTCAAATCTTCTTCATGTTCCCACGTGGCTTCTTCCTCGGAGTGGTGGTTCCATTGTACTTTGCATAATCTGATAGTCTTGGTGCGGGTAATCCTTTCGGCCGTTTCCAAAATTTTGATGGGCTTTTCCTCATAAGTAAGGCTATTCTCCAAATGAACCTCATCTAGGGAAATTGTATCTCTTAGCGGTGTTTCGGCCATTTCTGAGTGGCACTTCTTTAGTTGTGACACATGAAACAAATCATGAACACTCAGTCCTTCTGGTAACTCCAACTGATAAGCAACTTCCCCTCTACGGGCCAGAATCTTATACGGTCCTATGAATCGTGGGGCTAACTTACCCTTGATTCCAAACCTCTTAACTCCTCACAGTGGTGAAACTCGAAGGTACGCACGGTCCCCTATTTTATAAGTCACATCTCTGCGTTTGGAATCAGCATAGCTGTTTTGTCGGGACTGAGCTACCTTTAGCCTATCTTGAATATGTTGTACCTTTTATTTGGCATCCTTGATCAATTCAGGTCCAAAAAGACTACTTTCGCCAACTCCACTCCATAACAGCGGAGTTCTATACTTCCTTCCATATAGAACTTCAAATGGAGCCATCTTGATACTTGTCTTGTAGCTGTTGTTGTACGAGAACTCAGCATACGGCAGCTTATCATCCCAACTAGACCCATAGTCTAGTGTGCAAGCTCTCAATATAACTTCCCGAATCTGGTTCACCCTTTCCGTTTGGCATCTGTCTGAGGGTGGAAAGCAGTACTGAATTCTAGTCGGGTTCCAAGAGACTCATGTAGTTGTCGCCAAAACTTTGAAGTGAACTGGGTGCCTCTATCTGACACAATTCCCTTGGGAACACCATGCAGACTTACAATCCTTGACATGTATATCTTAGCAAGCTTAGCACTCGTATATGTGGTCTTTACGGAGATGAAGTGAGCCACTTTGGTAAAGTGGTCCACCACTACCCAGATAGAATCAAATCCTGAACGAGTCCGGGGCAATCCCGTGATAAAATCCATGCCTACTTTGTCCCACTTCCAATCGGGTATAGGCAATGGTTGCAGCAATCCGGCCGGTTTCTGATGCTCGGCTTTAACTCTATTGCATACGTCACACAGGGAAATATACTCGGCAATTTCTCTTTTTGAATTATTCCACCAAAATCTATCCTTCACATCCATGTACATCTTCGTGTTACCTGGATGAATTGAGTAAGGTGAATTGTGAGCTTCTTGTAAAATCAACTTCCTGATATCGGGGTCATTGCGAATGCACAAACGCTTTCCATACCAAAGGGTTCCTTGTTCGTCCAGGCGAAAATCTTTTGTCTTTCCTTCACTTATTTTGACTCTTATTTCTTCCAACTCTTTATCTCCCTTGTGTGCTTCCTTGATTTTCTCTTGAAAAGTAGGCACTATTTCCATAGTCTACGTGTCCTTTCAGAACTATTTCTAGCCTGAGATCTTTGAATTGCTTGCATAAATCCTCTGAAAGTTCCCCTGCGGTAAGTCCATTCACATAAACTTTACGACTTAAGGCATCGGCTACCACATTTGACTTTCCGGGGTGGTATTGCAAATCCAAGTAATAATCCTTAATCAGTTCAAGCCATCTTCATTGCCTCATATTCAACTCTTTTTGGGTGAAGATGTATTTCAAGCTCTTATGATCCGTGAACAAATCACAATGCTTCCCCATGAGGTAGTGTCTCCATACCTTGAGTGCATGTACCACAGACGCAAGTTCCAAATAATGTGTGGGGTAGTTGTGCTCGTGGTTCTTAAGTTGTCGATAGGCATAAGATACCACTTTCCCATCTTGCATCAATACACT
The DNA here is from genome assembly GCA_023614405.1 of Avena insularis. Taxonomy (NCBI): domain Eukaryota; kingdom Viridiplantae; phylum Streptophyta; class Magnoliopsida; order Poales; family Poaceae; genus Avena; species Avena insularis. The sequence goes on from CM042685.1 coordinate 251,174,965, forward strand.
TCCAAGTCCTTGCCGAGAAGCGTCACAATAGACTTGAAAATCCTTTTGGATATCCGGCAAACACAGCACTGGTGCCGTTACAAGGCGTTTCTTCAACTCTTGAAAGCTTGCTTCACATGCCTCGGTCCATAGGAATTTCTTTTCCTTCTTTAACAGTTCTGTCATGGGTTTTGCTATTTTGGAAAAGTTTTCAATGAACCTCCAGTAATATCCTACGAGGCCCAAGAAACTCCTAGTATCCCCCACATTCTTGGGTGACTCCCATTTCGTTACGGAAGCTACCTTACTGGGATCTACGGCACCTCCTTTTGCCGACACAACATGACCAAGGAATCCCACTTCCTTTAACTAGAATTCGCATTTGCTGAATTTGGCATACAACTTGTGTTCTCTTAGTTTCTCCATAATTAGGCGCAGATGCTTCTCATGTTCCTTCTCATACTTGGAGTATATGAATATATCATCTATGAATACCACGATAAAATTGTCCAAATATTCCATGAACACCTTGTTCATCATGGTCATGAAGTATGCCGGGGCATTGGTTAGACCAAACGACATCACGTTGTACTCATACAATCTGTATCTTGTGGTGAAGGCTGTTTTGGGCACATCCTATTCTCGAATCTTTAGCTGAAAGTAGCCTGATCGCAGATCGATCTTTGAGAACACACTGGCTCCCTTTAACTGGTCAAACAAGTCATTGATGTTAGGCAGAGGGTACTTGTTCTTGATCGTCACTTCATTCAACGAGCGGTAGTCCACAACCAGCCTCTTGGTTTTATCCTTCTTTTCCACGAATACGACAGGTGCTCCCCAAGATGACGCGCTGGGTTGAATGAATCCCTTGTCCAATTGTTCCCAAAGCCGTTTCTTGAGTTCCTTCAACTCGTCCACATCCATCTTGTATGGTCTTTAGCTATGGGCCCTGTGCCTGGCATCAAGTCAATGAGGAACTCGATATCACGGTCGAGAGGCATCCCAGGTAACTCTTCCGGAAAGACATCTAGGTATTCCTTCACAATAGGTACATCCTCCAAGCTAACCCCCTTAAGAGAGTTCACCATGACTTCCTTAAGTGCGAAATTTGACTTGATACGAATCCTCTTCCCTTCCGGTGTTGTGAGCGTAACAGTACTTTTGGCAAAATCTATGACTCCTTCATATTCGGTCATCCAATTCATGCCCGAGATTATGTCTAATCCTTGTGACTCCAGAACTACTAGACTTGTGGGAAAGATGTGTGTCCCAATCCTTAGTTCCAATCCCCGGCAACCAGAGTTTGCCACTATTTCTCCTCCAGGAGAACTTACCCTTAGAGGAGAGTTTATAGTCTCTGTAGGTATCTTGCCTCTATCCACAAATACCCTTGATATGAATGAATGCGATGCACCAGTATCAAAAAGAACAACTGCGGGAATGGAATTGAGCTTGAACTTACCAATCACAGAGTCCGGTGCATCACAAGCATCTTCCATAGAGACATGATTCACCGTGGCTTTGACAAACGGATTTGGCTTCTTCCCGTTACCATTGACATGGTTGTGTCCATTGTCGTTCCCATTGCCATTGCCATTCCCATTCATTTTCTTGGGGCAAGTAGTTGCATAGTGTCTTGTCTTGTTGCACTTAAAGCATGTCACCTCACTAAGGTCCTTTCCGTTGCTACTATTCCCATTGCGGTGCTTATGCCCATTGTGTCTGTGACCACCATGGTGGTGACTGTTATGGCTGTGGCCATTACCATTATACGGTGGTGGTGAGGAAGTACGCTGCTTCTGGTACGGGACAGAGTGCTTTTGAGGGTTAGACTTCCTTTTGCGGTTATCTATGCTCTTTCTCTTTGATTCAAGCACAATAGCTCTGTCCAAGAGCTCCTGAAAGTTGTCAAATTTCTGTGCCACAAGCTGAATAGATATCTCATCATTGAGTCCTCTTAAGAATTCCTCCTGCCTCTTGGCATCAGTGGAAACATCATCGGGTGCATAACGGGCTAGCTTGTTGAAAAGCTCACCATACTCGGTGATAGAACGGTGCAGCTGGTGTAAGTCGCGAAACTCGCGCCTTTTTAGAGTCATGACACCAGCAGCCACATGATGAGTGCGGAAAGCTAACTCGAACTGATCCCAAGTAATAGCATCAATATCTAGGTGGGTGACTTGGTAGTTATCCCACCATTCTACAGCAGGTCCTTCAAGCTGGTGCGCGGCATAACGCACCCTGTCGGCTCCGATGGCTTGCACAATATCTAACTTCTTGTTAATTGTACGGAGCCAGTCATCTGCAATGATTGGTTTAGCGCTGCTAGTGAAGATAGGTGGGTTCAACCTCAAAAACCGAGTCAAGCGATCCTGCTGAGGTGGTGGTGGAGGTGGCGGTGGCGGAGGTGGCGCGTTGTTGTTGTTTTACATGTTCTGAGTGAGCAGTTGGATCAGTTGGTTCTGAGTGGCCAGAAGTTGTGCAATCTCTGGAGGGATTTCGGTGTTCGCGCGTCTTGGCGGCATCTGTGGGGTTTGTGAAATGAGTTAAGAAATAGACAGAAAGTAGTAAACTCCTACCGTTATGAAAACACACAAGGCACACAAGACACAATAGCACAAACTTAACACAAAAATCATCCAAGTTTAACTAAACCAAATATGTATTGGTATTTATTACAATCGGGAATAACGTTCTACTATAGAATTTAAAGGTGGTCCAACTACTACACATCTTCTACGCCTTCCTCTTCCTCGTCCTCGAACGAGTAGCCTTCCTGCTCTAGTCTTGTACAGCTCCATCTCCTTTGTGGTGGCTTCAAGCTACTCTTGGAGGTTCTTTATCTCATCCTGCAGCTTCTTGGTAGTGGCTTCTAGCTGCTCCGGAAGTCCATCCTTCTCTCCTTGTAGTTCCTCCACTAGACTTGACTTCTTTGCGGCTTCAAGTTGCTTTGCCAAGTCCCTCTTGGAAGCACGCACTGTTGGAATTATGCCCTAGAGGCAATAATAAAGATGTTATTATTATAATTCTTGTTCATGATAAATGTTTATATTCCATGCTAGAATTGTATTAAGCGGAAACTTTAATACTTGTGTCGTTTGTGAACAACACCGTGTCCCTAGTACGCCTCTATGGACTAGCTCATTGATTAATGATGGTTAAGGTTTCCTAACCATGGACATGAGTTGTCAATTAATAATGAGATCATATCATTGGAAGAATGATATGGTGGACAGACCCAAACTAAGCGAAGAAATTAGATCGTGTCATCGTGTTCGTCTTTGCGAAGCTTTTCTTATGTCAAATATTGTATTCCTTACACCATGAGATAATACAACTCCCTGGTATCGGAAGAAAGCTTTGAGGTCATCAAACGTCATCCTATGAGAGGGTGATCATAAAGGTGTCTCTCAAGTGATCGGAAAGTATCTGTTGGGTTGTATGTATCGAGATGGGATTTGTCCCTCCCAAGTCGGAGAGATATACTCCGCGCCCACTCGGTAATCGATATCAACACCACTTGCAAGCATGTGGTTAAGGAGTTAATCACAAAGTGATATCGGATTACAGAACGAGTAAAGTACTTGCTGTGAACGAGATTGAACTAGGTATGACGTGCAGCGATCAAATCTCGGGAAAGTAAAATATCGCGAGACGAAGGGAATATATATGGGATTGATTGAATCCTGGCATCGTGGGTCATCCGATATGATCATCGATGAATGTGTGGGAGTCAATATGGGTTTCCAGACCCCGCTATTGATTGTTGATAGAAGATCATGTCTGCATATTCTCGAACCTGCAGGGTCACACACTTAACGTGTCTCGACGCTAGGATAGATTGGATAATTGGTTTATGAGTTTTTGTTCGGAGTCTCGGATGGGATCGGGGACATCACGAGAGGTTCCGGAGTGGTCCGGAGAATAAGATTCATATAAGGCATTGCAGTTTTTGGAGTTCGGAATTGTTCCGGGTTAATCGGTATTGTACCGGAAGCTTCTAGAACCTTCCGGAAGGGGACCAACGTGGCCCCACCTTCCGGGAGGGGGCATGGGCCTATGAGGGAGTGCCCTGGCCGCATTGGGCCAGTGGCACAAGGCCCCATAGGGCCCAGCCGGCCAAGAGAGTTTTAAACTCGAGATAGAGCTTCTAGAAGGGGGGGTTTCCTTGCCCCCCACTCTTCATCCTTGGGGCCGCGGGCCTTGGCTTGGGGGATGGGCTAGGGCTGCGCCCACCCCTCTATATATAGAGGGCTGGGGGCGCACCAACCCCCTACACCTTCCCCTCCAACCCTAGCCGCCCTGCTGCCCTCCTCTCTCCCTCCCGACTGCTTGTAGGCGAAGCCTCTGCAGAAATTCTCCACCAATTGCACCGCGTCACATGTAGATCCAACCCATCTCTCCACCATAATTGCTGGACCAAGGAAAGAGGAGACGTCGAGGTGCTGCACGTGTGCATCTCACGGAGGCACCGCCACTTGTGGTGCTAGATCGGATCGGATCGCGAGGAGGAGAAGCGAGTACGACTACATCACCCACGTTCCGACGAACGTTCACATGTAATCTTCAAGGGTATGAAGATCTAATCCAATCTCTCTCGTTGTTTGCATCTCCGAGATTAGATCTTGGCTTTCCCTTTGTTTGCATACCTCCAAAATTTTGATTAACTATGCCGCGAAACCCATCAGGGGTATCAGAGCTAGAACTATGCGTAGATGTGATACACGCGTAGAACGCAACATATGGTTGTTGCGAGCGTTGATGTTTCTGTTGCAAGAATCTTGTTTGTGTTCTTCTTATGGCGGGATAGTGAGATTGAAGCGGTCCAGGCCAACCTTACGCGACGTCGTTCGTGAGAGACCTCCGCACTTGACGTGTGGCTTGTTCCACACATGCGGTGGTGGATGTCGGTTTCTCTCACTATAGTTGTCATGGGATTAACACCGAGTTTGGCAACCATAATATCACCGTTGTGGCTTTCCGTAGGTAAGAATCGTTCTTAGCATCTCCCATAAGCCACGTAAAACATGCAAAAACAAAGGAGATGCGTCTACCTTGTTTTTGCTGGGAGTGTTTTCTGTGAGATGGTATGGCCCAAGATGTGATGTGTATAATGTATGCGATGATCATGTTTTGTAATGTTTCACGACTTGCATGTCGATGAGTACACAACCGGCAGGAGCCATATGGTTGTCTTTATAATTGTGTATGACCTGTGTGTCAACTTCTTATGCGCCATGTAATAGCTTTACTTTATCGCTAAGTAGTTAGCAATAGTTGTAGTTGCTATTCGTGGTGGAGGCAATCATGGTGGAGTGATGGAGATCATGGGACGCACAAGATGGAGATCATTGCGCGAAGATTGGCTATACCATGTCACATAAAGTTATATGCATGTGATGTTTATCCTTTTATGTATCTTATTATGCTTAGATCGCGACGGTAGCATTATAAGATGATTCCTCACTTAAAGATCAATATAAAAACTATGTTCTCCCCAAGTATGCACCGTTGCGAAAGTTCGTCGTGTCCAAGCATCACGTGATGATCGGGTGCTATAGACTCTACGCTCACATACAACGGGTGCAAGCCAGTTTTGCACACACGGAAATACTTGGGTCTAACTTGACGAGCCTAGCATGTACAGACATGGCCTCGGAACACAAGAACCGAAAGGTTAAGCATGAGTCATATGAATGATATGATCGACACTTCGTTGTCCACCATTGAAACAACATCTCTTCTCGTGATGATTGGATTAGGTGTGGTGAATTTGGATCGTGTTCACTAAACAACTTGAGGGATGTTGAATTTAGTGGGAGTTCATCTAGTAATTTGATTAAGTTGAACTATTTATCATGAACATAGTCTAAATTGTACTTGCAAATACTGTAGATCACATGGCCAAGTCCAAGTTCAACTTCAACGTTTTTGCTGAGAAGGAAAAGCTTAGAAACAATGGGTCTAACTTCACCAATTGGTTCCGCAATCTAAGAATAATTCTCTCTAGCGGTCAAAAGGACTATGTCCTTGGGAAAGCGTTAGGTGACCCCCCTGCTGCAACTGCGCCGGCTGATGAGAAAGCTGTCTATCGGCATAAGAAAGATGATTATGGTGTGATTAAGAGCACCATGTTGTTTTCTATGGAACCGAACTTCAAAATCGTTTTGAAGACTATCCGCCCTTTGAGATTCTCGAAGAGCTGAAAACCATGTTTGACTCAGGCCCGTTGAGAGATATGAGATCTCCGAAGTTCTTTAATGCAAGATGGAGGAAGGGAGTTCGTTAGTGAGCACGCCATTAAGATGACGGGCTACACTCAACGCATATGAGCAACTGGAATGCGATTCTAGAGGAGCTCAAGATTGGTGGATTCTGCAATCACTCCTCCCAAAGAACAAAAGTTTTGTAGTGACTCATAATCAGATTGGTTCCATCGATCGATCACCGAGCTCTTCGCAAAGCTGAAGGCTGCGGAGGTGGACATCAAGAAGGATAATCATGTGTTGATGGTCAACAAGCCCTCCTTTAAGAAAGGTAAGGGTGCAAAGAAGCCCTTCAAGAAAGGCGGCGGCAAGCGCATTGCCCCTGCTGAGAAGAAGCTCAAGTCTGGTCCTAAGCCGGACACTGAGTGCTTCTATTGCAAGGACAAGGGTCACTGGAAGCGCAACTGTCCGAAGTACTTAGCGGACAAGAAGGCTGGCACCATCAAAGGTATATTTTATATACATGTTATTGATGTTTTCCTTACTAGCCCTCGTTGTAGTGCCTGGGTATTTGATACCGGTTCAGTTGCTAATATTTGTAACTCAAAACAGGAGCTACGGAATAGACGGCGGCTTGCGAGGGATGAGGTGACGATGCGCGTTGGCAACGGATCAAGAGTTGATGTGATGGCCGTCGGCACGCTCTCCTTAGTTTTACCTTCGGGATTATTTTTTGTAACACCCTCAGAATCGACCCTATGCAAGTTTTAGCGAAACCCGCCAAACCCGCATAGAAACGATTCAAAGGTGCCCACCAGGCACTTTCGTGCGGGTGGAAAACGAAGTAATAACATTACACAACAGTCCTCGATGGGACCCACAGAACAGATATATATACAACACGACTCCATGAGTTAAGAATACAGATATAACATACAAAGATCCAAATCACCTTGAAAATGATAGAGCGTCCGACTACGGACAAGATGCAAATGGGGCTAAGAGCCCTGAAGAATAACCAATGGCGTCCATAACCCTGCCCAGGCCAAGCCGGAAGGGTAACCCTGCTAACGGCGTCGCTCTCAAAACCTGCTTAAACAAAAGGGGTGCCGACAAAGGGCAAAGGAAAAAGAGGAGCGTCAGTACTGAGGCCAGTACACGGCGAGACTAGAATTCGGCGGTCCTCGCCTACATAGGTGTGGTGGACTGAGCGGCAGCGGCAGCATGCACTAAACAACCTATAGAGACTCGATACAACTGACGGCTATCAGAGAGGGGTAAGAAAGACCTATTCGGAACCAACCGGATGCTACCATCAAACAAACCCATCCTGGTGTTTCCCCCTCGAGACCAGACGAGGAAGTCAACCGAGGAACTCACACCGTTGGCAGTTTTACTCATTCCGTTGTAATTGCGACAATTACTAGGCAAATATAAATAGCATGAGTCATCCTGATATAATAAGCAGTGGGCAGTTTTAGTTAACCATTCCGTTGTAGTTGCAACACTTACTAGTCAGATACGATTAGCATGAGATATCCCAAAACCCAGCAGTTGTTGGTACTTTTATTTAGCCATTCCGTTGCAGTGAAGCTGATTACTAATCATATCAGATACAAGTCAATTTATAACAGTAAACTTTAGTTACAGTTGTCTATGATCAAGCACTGTGCTCCAAGTCGTCCATAACCGCGGACACGGCTTCTCGAAAAGATTTAACCCTACAGGGGTGCACCAAAGTATCCACAAGCACTTCGACCCTTTTTGCCAGATCAGTTAACATACACCCATCGGTATGTCGGCGGGGCCTAAGTCATGACGTTTCCAGACCCAAAGCAAGCACGGGGGACCACCCCACTAAGTACACCCGCAACAAAGTCGGCCGGTCTCCGAGACGGACTCAGGGTTTAGGTAGACGGCTGTGAACGACTGGGAACCCGAAAACTCGGGGTGTCGACACCGCGGAATCGTGTCCCGATCCAAAACAGTACAGTGTGCTATCCATCGCACAATCGTAAATAAAGCAGTAAAACATGGCATAAGTACAGGATAGTAATAAAACCCCAAACTAGTTTGTGGCCCCCAGTACAATACTTTGAAATCGGGTACTAATCAATGGGGGGCCCATATCTTCCCACCTGTGGTTAGCGCGCTCAATCTCGGAACAGGTGTCAAGAACTCGGGTCCCACGGACACAAGTGGATGACAACAACCAAATAACATCTATTGCCCACCTGTGCCTCTACTTACCTACTTCAATTTTAGTTGTTAAACAATAATAAAAGTGAACGATAATTAAAGCCATGATCATCTCCAACATTAAACATGCGGCAATTCTCCAACAACTGTGGTACTTGACGACACGCAACAACACCTGAGCAAGCGACTACGACGCGCAAGTCCAACTATCTACCAAACAACAGGTAATAGGATGTGTCCAAGGCAATATAAGGCTGCAGGGGATATCACGGGTACGAAAACTAGAGCGTCGCAACACAGATAGCAATAGATCACAGGAGGAATAAATACTATAAAAGTAAGATAGGTAGAAAGGGGAGATGCTGCTTTGAAAACATTGTCGAAGGTTCAACCGAAGATCGGGTCGACACTCGCATCAACTCAACGGCCTTATCCGCGAAGAAGCAAAACACTGGAATAAACACCGGATGCACTATTTAATACTACGGCAAAAGATCGGCATGATGCATGTATGATGCATGGCAAGGCAAAGATGCGATGCAATTAGGTCAATATTAAGTGGAACCGGGGTCCCGACAATTAAATATATGGTTCTAGTTGTTTTGATACCCGCCATTTTAAATGTTGTTTTATCATGGCAAAAGATAGCACCGGTTCGCTACACAAATTTAAATGGGGCCGATATTAGACTAGATTTGCCCGCATATGGGCCCCATATTTAATTATGAGGTGAATCGGCGTAAGGCCCCCAAACCACACAATATGCATGCGAGATGAGCAATTAATATGCGACAAGTTGTATCATATGATAAAATAGGGTTTCGGGAAGGGGTTCACACATTAGGGTTCGGCGATCTTGGTTCCGGGGTTCGGGGTTCGGGGCCGGACTCAGGGTTCGGATCTGGGGTTCGGTCTCGGCGGGATCTTTCTCGGATAACTGAGGTCGATCTTGTCGCATCCGGGAAGCAGGACTTGGGTCGGTGTCGGGGCGCATCGCATTATTCCAGGTCGGTGCCGATCTTGTCGTCGTCGTGGTCTTCGGGTCCGTGCCATCGAGTCGGCCTTGACATTCGGGCGAGGCACTTGGCATATCCGCGTCGGCGATCTTGGCGTTCTTCAGGTTCGGGTTTTAGCGTCCGAGGGAAGTACTTGGCGTCCGGCGGTAGATCTTGTCGATTCCACTCCAACGGCCTTGTTGTTCCGCAACATAGATCTTGGGGAGGTTTCAGGGTCCCACGGGTTCGGCTCGACAAACGGAATCAGGAGCAGGTCTTAGCGAACTTGGCGGTTCCGAGGTCCGGGTTCGTGAAGGGAACTTGACATCCATGTAAGCGATCTTATGCCGGATCCTTGTCGAAGACCAAAGCGTCTGATACGAAGACCTCTGATCTCGGTGGTATCTCCTTCTTGATCGCTATGATGGACTTGGTTAAATCGCGTCAAGGCCCACAAGCGCACAAACAACACCAGCGACGGCTCCAGGATGCAGACGGGGTCGGGCCGTCTCGCGGACAGGGCGGCACCGGCCAGAGGAGGACGAGGAGAGCGGTGGTCGGAGAGGGGGGGCCTGGCGGCGCGGTCCGGGGAGGGAGAGAGGACGCGCGGGGCGAGCGGGCAGAGAGAGGTTAGGGAGAGGACGCGGGCGAGGCGGGGAGGACGGTGCGGTGGACCAGGGAGAGGTGGGGCCACGGGGGAGAGCGGCTCTGGCGGGTGGGGCAGTGAGGTGGGAGGTCCAGGAAAGGTGGCAGGCGGTGCGCGGGCGTGTGTTGCATGTGTGTGCTGGGGTGGGACCTAGGGAGAGAGAGGGGGAGAGAGAGAGAGGAGGTGGGCCAGGAGAGTGGGGCCAGGTTGTAAGAGAGAGAGGGTAGATGGAGCTGGGTGGGAAAGAGAGAGGGGGGGGGAAGTCTGGGATTGATGAGGTGGCAAGGTGGGTAGGGATTTGTCACATCCCAAGATTTTCCAAATCTTGTAATGTGAAAAATAAATGAATAAAATAAAACTTTGTTTGATTTTCAGGGCCAGAAGAAACTTTTTGAATCCAATTAGGAAATCAAAACCTATTTGGATCAAATAAAATCCTAAAGAAATTTAAAAGAGTAAACATTTGATAAAAGAAAATAAAATATTTTGGAACTACTATTTTGGATCTTTTAAGTAAAAAGATTTGGTTTTCAAAAGAAATAGAAGTTTTATAAATAAAGATTATTTTATAAAGCCAAATTAAAACCTTGGCCAAGCTTTTGAAATAAAACATTTTGTTTTGATAAAAATAGTAAAGGCTTATTAGAATTAAATTAATAAGGATTTAATATCCAAGTTTTATTAATAAAGGTTATACTATTTACAAGACATCAAAACTTATTTAATTATTTAAAATAAGTTTTCCAAGTTTTTTATATTCTCAAATAAAACCTACTGAAGTGTTTTGGTTTTATTTTAGATTTCAAAATAAATATTTAAATAAAACAAATCCTATTTGATTTAATAACTAAGGCCCATTTATTTAATTGTTAATGGACCATAAATAAAAATGTTATTTTGTTTTAAACATGTTTTCCAAATATCTTTATTTCCAAATGAAACCTACTGGTTTGGTTTTGAAAATATTTGGATTTCAAATTAGGATTCTATTAAATAAATCAAACCCTATTTTGATTAAATAAACAAAAGGTCCATTTTATTAAATAATGAATGGATCCTAAAATGAATAAAAATATTATTTATTATGGATTTTTGGATTATGCTACTGAACAGAACCAAGTTCAAAAGTTGTGAAGTGTGGTGTTTGTTTGAATTGATTTGGTTGATTGGATTGTTTGTTTGAAATTCAAATCAGTAAATAGAAATGGAAAAAGATAAATCAAACAGACAGAAAAAAAAAATATGAAATGGACCTGACCCAAGAGACAAATTAATAAGCCCACTCATGACCCACCTCCTCTTATTCCCCGAACCGTTTTTCTTCACCGCAGAAGCAACCCGCTAAGTCACTGACCGGTGGACCTCCCCCTCACTCATTTTCCCACTGACGCAACGGCCCCACTTCGCTAGCCATCGTCCTCACCGCATCGACCAGTTCTTCCTCGATTACGTTGATTTCTCTGGCTTAATTCGTCATAACGCCGCGTTTATTCCTCGCGTGATCAAGCCCATTTAATCGCCCTGACATCCTCTCAGTTTCCCCTCTGTCTCCTCTCCCAAGCACGCCCCCAGGCCGCCCCAATTTCTCCCCGAGCAGCTCTATCTCCGACGACCCTCCTCGCTGATTCCGGCCAGCACATGCCCCCTCCTGCCTCCTCGAGCACGCAGCTGTGATCAGCATCCCCCAGCGGACCTCTCTGCAGTCGCAGCTCACTCGCGCGCGCCCTTGAGCATCGGCAACGACAACCTCCAGCATCGCCGCCGTCTGGCTCTTCTCCGACGACGCCCACAGGTTGTATCCGACCGCCCCTCCCCTTCTCTTTCATGCACGCGTCACCGCCTCGACCTTGCGCAGCTAACCTTGCCTTCTGCTTGCCTCCGTGTGATCTGTAGCGTCGCCTCCGACCACAACCCGGACCACCTGATGCCGTTCTCAACTCCGGCGAGAGATTGCCGACCTGTCTGTGCGCCCCTTGCCCCGACGACCACACGTCGAGCTTTCTCAAGTCTTTGCGAACGTGGTGAGCACCTTTCCCTCCTCCCTCGCTTCCTATTTCACCGGCACCGCCACCATCTGGTCGCTCCGCCGCCAGCAGCCGCCGCAGCGCCGCTCGTTTAAGGTCGAGCACCCCACAGCCGTCCGATCTCGATCTGATGGATAGGATAGAATGACTTAACCGCGAAGGGGTACGTGTTCTGGGCCATGCGATCTGCTTAGATCCAACGGTCTGCAGCGTGATCCACACCGAACCGGTACCGGCGAATTAAAACATGACACGTGGCTCATACCTCGTTTTAAAAAAAACAGAAACTTTTCTATTAGAAGTGCAATCTTGTAAAATCTATAACTTTCAAACCACACGTCCAAATTTTGCAAATTTTATATCAATGTATTTAGTGGAACAAGCCCTAGCCAACCATGCCCTTGGTTTAGCAAATAGCATCTGTTAGAGTGTTTGTTTTTGCAGAAACATTTGTATGCTTGTTAAGGATGTAAAAATTGTTTAAAAATGAATTTGGGATTAAAATATTTGGAAATTGGATTGATTTGAACCTACTGACCCTAGGAACCAACCCATAGTTTGGAAAATGGATTTGGTAAAGTTTAGGATGGAAAACTTGATTTAGTCATTTCCAGCCAAATGAAAATAATGGTTTTGTTATGAAAATGATTTTGAGTAAAAACTTTGGGAAAATGGCTTAGACCAAACCTACTGAACCAAAACACCAAGTTTTGCAATAGCAACTCATTTGGTGAAAAACATAAAGTTTTGCTTTGATAAAAATAATTTTCACCACATAAAATAATGATTAGATTTAAAAATGGTTTAAGGACCAAAACCCTTTTGCAAATGACTTTGTCACTTTGGAAAATGACCACTTTTGACTTTACAAAGTTTAGAAGCCTAGTGGAGACCACCTTTGCAATTAGAACCATCTTTTGCATGCTTGCATGCATTACTTTGACTTTGTCATTTTATGTATTGTTTTTGCTTGATTGGTATTAAGTTTGTGCCTTGCTTGATTGATTTGTAGTGACTTGAAGAGTGTGATTGTTGCAAGGACAAGGAGTGAACCCATACTCTACCAAAAAGGCAAGTGATGCTTCATACTTTTGTCCCATTACTTTCACTATGCATTAGGTATTTTCTCTAAGTAAAACTTGCATGAATTTTTCTAAGTGTAAACCTTGCTATAAGAAAACTAGTAGATGAAACCTTAGTAGGATTTTCCTAAGTTAAGATTCCTACTACTATCAAGCTTAGCCTAGCTAATAGAAAACATGGGTGGAATATATATTCACACTATGGAAAAATATTCTAAGTCTGAGGACTTGTGTTTTGTTTAATAAAACAACTAAGTTAATGAATCACCTGGGTGGAATGGTATTGCTTGGTGGTTTTTGGTTGAGTGGTTCACAAGGCCCATGTTTATGGTTTACCTTGTGTATCTCACTTGTGGATGGCCACCCAGGAACAAGGAGATTTGAGATGTCAAATGTTGAGAAGCTTCAAGTGCAACCACTTGGCAATATGGGCTCTGCCATGATCATATAGGTTGCAAGAACTTAGCCATATGGACAGAGGGTGGTAGTGTTTGATAGGTTGGAACGCGTCCATTTTGGTCTAAGGGAAGGCTTCTGAAAGATCTTGTCTTGGGAAACCAAATCTTGTGGGGAAAGTGCACCACCTCTACAGAGTGTAGAATCTAAGTACTTAGCCATGTCCCTGGTAAAGGACAATTTTGAGCATCAAGACATGGAAGCAATCAAGAATCTCATCATTCAAATTTCTAAGTTAAAACTTGTGGATTGAACAAGGGTTGTTTGAAATCTTCAATCTTTGATTGAGAGATGCCTTGGTTAAAGGATCTTCAAATCTTTGATTGAGAAAAATGATTTTGCCAAGCAAAACTTAGTATTTTCAAATGTTAAGGAAAAATCTATTTTGAGCAATGCAAGCCTCAACTCCACTTAGCCAAATGCATATAGAAGATAGACTCCACAATACTACCATAGTATCACTTGCCAATACAATTCAAATGTATTGACCCTTGTGGCTGTAACTTGTATGTTGCAGGTTTGATTGAATTTTTGTGAAGATTGTTTGATTAGGATTACAAAGTCTACAACCAACATCTGCCTGTGGCATTTTGAAGATGAAGGACCCATGCTTATAGTTATTCCGCTGCAATGTAATGTAATAGCCAAATGAGCTATGTAAGATGTAATAAAATTATGTTATTCCTGGTTATAAAGTTATATTATGACCTTTGTTTCTTGATATTACATCTTAACTGTGGATGCTAGCTATTGATCCAGGGACTAGCATTGTAAACACAGGGGGCTCTATCTTATTAAAGATTGGGACCTCTACAGATGGTATCAGAGCATTATGTTTCCTGTAGGATTTGTAAACCTAGGATTGGACAAAAAAAACCTTAGAAAAATAGGAGTTGTATTTTGTTCCAAAAACTTATTTACAAACAATCTTGTAAACTCTTTCCTCAACCATTTTGGTTTCAACTCTACATCTCATCTATTTCAACTTGATGGAAAAACCAACCCCATGGCCAAAGACTACACCATGTGCAAAGGACTTCTTCAACTTCTTCAACTCTAATGACTTCAACATCTTCAGCATATTCACCAAGGACTACCAGTGAAACAAGGAAATCTTACTCAAGAATTAGAGACTGAGGGAATACAAAATAAGAAGGAGCCATCAACAACTTTGAAGTATTGCAACCAAGAGTTTTTCTCAAGGAAACCATGATCCCAAGTAAGAAGAATCAACCAAGAAAGATGGAAAGATCTCAAGTGAACCATATAGATGGACCACCATATTTTAGTTAAGTCAAACACACCAACTTATGTGATGTAACAAAAATATTTTGTTGCCTAAGTATGTGCTTGAACTTTGTTGTTTGAGTGAAATGTTTGACTTGTGATTGCATGCACATTGCTTGTGTGAATTGTGGTGTGTGTGATTAGAATTGATTCCTTAGAAATATCTTGCCTATTCTAATCCCAATTCAACCCAAACAGATGACTACTCCAAGAGACTCCAACATCAAGGTTGATGACAACAACAACAACCAAGAGGACAGCATGAAAGAGATTATAGCAACCCAAAACCAGTTGAGCCAAGAGACAACTCAGCTTTTAGCCAACAACAATGGACTAGACCTAGCCATACAAAGGATTTTGAAACTTCAAACCCAATTGTTGCAAGGATTGGTTACTCAAATGATCAACATGGGAGAAAACTTTTCCCAAAGAGCTATGGACAACAAGGATGACAAAGATGCTAATCTAGAAGGAACCCAAGCTAGCAATAATTTTAGAGACAAGGATCATACATCCATGGAACATGAAGATCAATGCCCCAAGAAGAGAGAAAGATCTCCCACCTATGAAGAACATGAACTAGAAGAACTCCTAGCTTTGGAGAGACCCAAAAAGAAGAAGAAAGACAAAAGCCAGTTGCAATGTTACAATTGCAAAGAGATGGAACACTATGCCAGTGAATGCCCAGAAAAGAAGAAGAGCCAAGAAGACAAACAAAAGCTAGTGAAACCCAAGATGAAGAAAGATATCAGCCAAGTGATGTGTTTCAAATGCAAGGAACTAGGCCACTATGTAAACAATTTTCCAGAAAAGATGAAGAACAAGTTAAACAAGTCTATGAAGGATCTCAACCTTGGCCCATGAGTCAAGTATGGAAACCAAATACACCATGCAAATGTTTGCTTAGAAAAAAAATTTCCCAGGATCCCAAGAAGGACAATATGTAATTTTTGTTTGAAATTTTTTTTAAGGGTGGTAGTACCCTAGTTCTTTTGAACCTGCTTGTAACCCTAGCCTCCCCAAATCTCGGGACGAGATTTATTTTAAGGGTGGTAGCCTGTCACATCCCAAGATTTTCCAAATCTTGTAATGTGAAAAATAAATGAATAAAATAAAACTTTGTTTGATTTTCAGGGCCAGAAGAAACTTTTTGAATCCAATTAGGAAATCAAAACCTATTTGGATCAAATAAAATCCTAAAGAAATTTAAAAGAGTAAACATTTGATAAAAGAAAATAAAATATTTTGGAACTACTATTTTGGATCTTTTAAGTAAAAAGATTTGGTTTTCAAAAGAAATAGAAGTTTTATAAATAAAGATTATTTTATAAAGCCAAATTAAAACCTTGGCCAAGCTTTTGAAATAAAACATTTTGTTTTGATAAATATAGTAAAGGCTTATTAGAATTAAATTAATAAGGATTTAATATCCAAGTTTTATTAATAAAGGTTATACTATTTACAAGACATCAAAACTTATTTAATTATTTAAAATAAGTTTTCCAAGTTTTTTATATTCTCAAATAAAACCTACTGAAGTGTTTTGGTTTTATTTTAGATTTCAAAATAAATATTTAAATAAAACAAATCCTATTTGATTTAATAACTAAGGCCCATTTATTTAATTGTTAATGGACCATAAATAAAAATGTTATTTTGTTTTATACATGTTTTCCAAATATCTTTATTTCCAAATGAAACCTACTGGTTTGGTTTTGAAAATATTTGGATTTCAAATTAGGATTCTATTAAATAAATCAAACCCTATTTTGATTAAATAAACAAAAGGTCCATTTTATTAAATAATGAATGGATCCTAAAATGAATAAAAATATTATTTATTATGGATTTTTGGATTATGCTACTGAACAGAACCAAGTTCAAAAGTTGTGAAGTGTGGTGTTTGTTTGAATTGATTTGGTTGATTGGATTGTTTGTTTGAAATTCAAATCAGTAAATAGAAATGGAAAAAGATAAATCAAACAGACAGAAAAAAAAAATATGAAATGGACCTGACCCAACTGAGACAGCCCAATAAGCCCACTCGCAGCCCACCTCCTCTTATTCCCCGAACCGTTTTTCTTCACCGCAGAAGCAACCCGCTAAGTCACTGACCGGTGGACCTCCCCCTCACTCATTTTCCCACTGACGCAACGGCCCCACTTCGCTAGCCATCGTCCTCACCGCATCGACCAGTTCTTCCTCGTTCTGCCGTTGATTTCTCTGGCTTAATTCGTCATAACGCCGCGTTTATTCCTCGCGTGATCAAGCCCATTTAATCGCCCTGACATCCTCTCAGTTTCCCCTCTGTCTCCTCTCCCAAGCACGCCCCCAGGCCGCCCCAATTTCTCCCCGAGCAGCTATATCTCCGACGACCCTCCTCGCTGATTCCGGCCAGCACACGCCCCCTCCTGCCTCCTCGAGCACGCAGCTGTGATCAGCATCCCCCAGCGGACCTCTCTGCAGTCGCAGCTCACTTGCGCGTGCCCCTGAGCATCGGCAACGACAACCTCCAGCATCGCTGCCGTCTGGCTCTTCTCCGACGACGCCCACAGGTTGTATCCGACCGCCCCTCCCCTTCTCTTTCATGCACGCGTCACCGCCTCGACCTTGCGCAGCTAACCTTGCCTTCTGCTTGCCTTCGCGTGATCTGTAGCGTCGCCTCCGACCACAACCCGGACCACCTGACGCCGTTCTCAACTCCGGCGAGAGATTGCCGACCCGTCTGTGCGCCCCTTGCCCCGACGACCACACGTCGAGCTTTCTCAAGTCTTTGCGAACGTGGTGAGCACCTTTCCCTCCTCCCTTGCTTCCTATTTCACCGGCGCCGCCACCATCTGGTCGCTCCGCCGCCAGCAGCCGTCGCAGCGCCGCTCGTTTAAGGTCGAGCACCCCACAGCCGTCCGATCTCGATCTGATGGATAGGATAGAATGACTTAACCGCGAAGGGGTACGTGTTCTGGGCCATGCGATCTGCTTAGATCCAACGGTCTGCAGCGTGATCCACACCGAACCGGTACCGGCGAATTAAAACATGACACGTGGCTCATACCTCGTTTTAAAAAAACAGAAACTTTTCTATTAGAAGTGCAATCTTGTAAAATCTATAACTTTCAAACCACACGTCCAAATTTTGCAAATTTTATATCAATGTATTCAATGGAACAAGCCCTAGCCAACCATGCCCTTGGTTTAGCAAATAGTATCTGTTAGAGTGTTTGTTTTTGCAGAAACATTTGTATGCTTGTTAAGGATGTAAAAATTGTTTAAAAATGAATTTGGGATTAAAATATTTGGCAATTGGATTGATTTGAACCTACTGACCCTAGGAACCAACCCATAGTTTGGAAAATGGATTTGGTAAAGTTTAGGATGGAAAACTTGATTTAGTCATTTCCAGCCAAATGAAAATAATGGTTTTGTTATGAAAATGATTTTGAGTAAAAACTTTGGGAAAATGGCTTAGACCAAACCTACTGAACAAAACACCAAGTTTTGCAATAGCAACTCATTTGGTGAAAAACATAAAGTTTTGCTTTGATAAAAATAATTTTCACCACATAAAATAATGATTAGATTTAAAAATGGTTTAAGGACCAAAACCCTTTTGCAAATGACTGTCACTTTGGAAAATGACCACTTTTGACTTTACAAAGTTTAGAAGCCTAGTGGAGACCACCTTTGCAATTAGAACCATCTTTTGCATGCTTGCATGCATTACTTTGACTTTGTCATTTTATGTATTGTTTTTGCTTGATTGGTATTAAGTTTGTGCCTTGCTTGATTGATTTGTAGTGACTTGAAGAGTGTGATTGTTGCAAGGACAAGGAGTGAACCCATACTCTACCAAAAAGGCAAGTGATGCTTCATACTTTTGTCCCATTACTTTCACTATGCATTAGGGATTTTCTCTAAGTAAAACTTGCATGAATTTTTCTAAGTGTAAACCTTGCTATAAGAAAACTAGTAGATGAAACCTTAGTAGGATTTTCCTAAGTTAAGATTCCTACTACTATCAAGCTTAGCCTAGCTAATAGAAAACATGGGTGGAATATATATTCACACTATGGAAAAATATTCTAAGTCTGAGGACTTGTGTTTTGTTTAATAAAACAACTAAGTTAATGAATCACCTGGGTGGAATGGTATTGCTTGGTGGTTTTTGGTTGAGTGGTTCACAAGGCCCATGTTTATGGTTTACCTTGTGTATCTCACTTGTGGATGGCCACCCAGGAACAAGGAGATTTGAGATGTCAAATGTTGAGAAGCTTCAAGTGCAACCACTTGGCAATATGGGCTCTGCCATGATCATATAGGTTGCAAGAACTTAGCCATATGGACAGAGGGTGGTAGTGTTTGATAGGTTGGAGCAGCGTCCATTTTGGTCTAAGGGAAGGCTTCTGAAAGATCTTGTCTTGGGAAACCAAGTCTTGTGGGGAAAGTGCACCACCTCTACAGAGTGTAGAATCTAAGTACTTAGCCATGTCCCTGGTAAAGGAAAATTTTGAGCATCAAGACATGGAAGCAATCAAGAATCTCATCATTCAAATTTCTAAGTTAAAACTTGTGGATTGAACAAGGGTTGTTTGAAATCTTCAATCTTTGATTGAGAGATGCCTTGGTTAAAGGATCTTCAAATCTTTGATTGAGAAAAATGATTTTGCCAAGCAAAACTTAGTATTTTCAAATGTTAAGGAAAAATCTATTTTGAGCAATGCAAGCCTCAACTCCACTTAGCCAAATGCATATAGAAGATAGACTCCACAATACTACCATAGTATCACTTGCCAATACAATTCAAATGTATTGACCCTTGTGGCTGTAACTTGTATGTTGCAGGTTTGATTGAATTTTTGTGAAGATTGTTTGATTAGGATTACAAAGTCTACAACCAACATCTGCCTGTGGCATTTTGAAGATGAAGGACCCATGCTTATAGTTATTCTGCTGCAATGTAATGTAATAGCCAAATGAGCTATGTAAGATGTAATAAAATTATGTTATTCCTGGTTATAAAGTTATATTATGACCTTTGTTTCTTGATATTACATCTTAACTGTGGATGCTAGCTATTGATCCAGGGACTAGCATTGTAAACACAGGGGGCTCTATCTTATTAAAGATTGGGACCTCTACAGGATTGGGGGAGAGGGTGAGGTGGCGAGCTGTGATTGGTGGCTAGAATAGGTTTGGGTAGTGTTAGGATTCGGGTGGGCTGGTTTAGGTGGACCGATTTTATTCCGGGGGTGGTCGACTGGGTCGAATCGGCCCGTTCGACTGCCCCACTAAAAATAATTAAATATTTTTTTTATTTCAAACAGGGCTTTTGCAAACCGATAGCAGACAAAATAAAATAATCCGGAGACCCGGGTTTTGCGTTTGAATAAAGACAGGGTGTTTAGGAAACAAAACCAGGCTTTTCAAAAATAGTTTTATGCGAACAGATGCAAGATGATGACGATGCTCAAATGCAATGTGGCATGATGACATGAGCATGCGGTCATGATGATGCAATGCACAAAACAACGCGATTTTCTAGTAGTGGTTTTGCGGGATGCCACAATTCGACACCACTAACAATGGATCTCGCCCTCGAGATCCGCCTCATGGTACCGGGAGAAGGGCGGCGATCTGAATCTTCTCGCTTCGTGTAGATCCTCGCGACACCACTAACAAGAGGTCGTTGTCCGTGATCGTCGAGAGAACACTCCGGGAACAAAAGGTCGAAGGTCGAGGTATCAACAAATAAAGCCACCTCTAGCTTCCGTGGACGGAGTAAAACTGCTGGATCCACTGATTCGATGCACAAGAGCGGATGATAAGAGTAGTCGGATGGTGATCAGTCCATCGCGCACCCAAACCATTACTCTGCACACGACTAGGCGGATTATGCAACCAACTCTCAGAATCAGACTGAAGATCTCGACAAATGAGGTTCAGAACAAAGGAGTGATGCAGACTCTGCATCGGATCTGGCATAGAGGATGTCGTCACGTCGGAAAACACCGGAAGGCACAAACAAAGAACAAAGAATGGTACCACGGATAAAGGATCACTCAGATAGCATGAAGTCCGGATGGTAGAACACCGTTTTCAAAGGAGGAAGCGAAGCCCTGAAGGTACGACGGAACCCAACCACGAGAAATCCTGGACTCGAAGAAAAGATAAGAGTGGATCCAAAACGCGTAGAGGTAAGAGGAGAATAGCAGAGGGGTAAGTAGTAAAATTAGACCTAATCAGAACTATCCAACCGATTTTGCAAAAATAGTTTTGACACTCTACTTCGGCCGTTAGCTAGGTTATCCTACAGGCTGGACTTGTGGGGTATAGCTGCTGAGCTCGATACCACTCTGTAACACCCTCAGAATCGACCCTATGCAAGTTTTAGCGAAACCCGCCAAACCCGCATAGAAACGATTCAAAGGTGCCCACCAGGCACTTTCGTGCGGGTGGAAAACGAAGTAATAACATTACACAACAGTCCTCGATGGGACCCACAGAACAGATATATATACAACACGACTCCATGAGTCAAGAATACAGATATAACATACAAAGATCCAAATCACCTTGAAAATGATAGAGCGTCCGACTACGGACAAGATGCAAATGGGGCTAAGAGCCCTGAAGAATAACCAATGGCGTCCATAACCCTGCCCAGGCCAAGCCGGAAGGGTAACCCTGCTAACGGCGTCGCTCTCAAAACCTGCTTAAACAAAAGGGGTGCCGACAAAGGGCAAAGGAAAAAAGAGGCGTCGATCTTGAGGCCAAGCAGCGAGACTAGAATTCGCGGTCCTCGCCTACATAGGTGTGGTGGACTGAGCGGCAGCGGCAGCATGCACTAAACAACCTATAGAGACTCGATACAACTGACGGCTATCAGAGAGGGGTAAGAAAGACCTATTCGGAACCAACCGGATGCTACCATCAAAAAAACCCATCCTGGTGTTTCCCCCTCGAGACCAGACGAGGAAGTCAACCGAGGAACTCACACCGTTGGCAGTTTTACTCATTCCGTTGTAATTGCGACAATTACTAGGCAAATATAAATAGCATGAGTCATCCTGATATAATAAGCAGTGGGCAGTTTTAGTTAACAATTCCGTTGTAGTTGCAACACTTACTAGTCAGATACGATTAGCATGAGATATCCCAAAACCCAGCAGTTGTTAGTACTTTTATTTAGCCATTCCGTTGCAGCGAAGATGATTACTAATCATATCAGATACAAGTCAATTTATAACTGTAAACTTTAGTTATAGTTGTCTATGATCAAGCACTGTGCTCCAAGTCGTCCATAACCGCGGACACGGCTTCTCGAAAAGATTTAACCCTGCAGGGGTGCACCAAAGTATCCACAAGCACTTCGACCCTTTTGCGGATCAGTTAACATACACCCATCGGTATGTCGGCGGGGCCTAAGTCATGACGTTTCCAGACCCAAAGCAAGCACGGGGGGCCACCCCACTAAGTACACCCGCAACAAAGTCGGCCGGTCTCCGAGACGGACTCAGGGTTTGGGTAGACGGCTGTGAACGACTGGGAACCCGAAAACTCGGGGTGTCGACACCGCGGAATCGTGTCCCGATCCTAAACAGTACAGTGTGCTATCCATCGCACAATCGTAAATAAAGCAGTAACACATGGCATAAGTACAGGATAGTAATAAAACCCCAAACTAGTTTGTGGCCCCCAGTACAATACTTTGAAATCAGGTACTAATCAATGGGGGGCCCATATCTCCCCACCTGTGGTTAGCGCGCTCGATCTCGGAACAGGTGTCAAGAACTCGGGGTCCTACGGGACACAAGTGGACGGGCAACAACCAAATAACATCTATTGCCCACCTGTGCCTCTGCTTACCTACTTCAATTTTAGTTGTTAAACAATAATAAAAGTGAACGATAATTAAAGCCATGATCATCTCCAACATTAAACATGCGGCAATTCTCCAACAACTGTGGTACTTGACGACACGCAACAACACCTGAGCAAGCGACTATGACGCGCAAGTCCAACTATCTACCAAACAACAGGTAATAGGATGTGTCCAAGGCAATATAAGGCTGCAGGGGATATCACGGGTACGAAAACTAGAGCGTCGCAACACAGATAGCAATAGATCAACAGGAGGGAATAAATACTATAAAAGTAAGATAGGTAGAAAGGGGGAGATGCTCGCCTGAAAACATTGTCGAAGGTTCAACCGAAGATCGGGTCGACACTCGCATCAACTCAACGGCCTTATCCGCGAAGAAGCAAAACACTGGAATAAACACCGGATGCACTATTTAATACTACGGCAAAAGATCGGCATGATGCATGTATGATGCATGGCAAGGCAAAGATGCGATGCAATTAGGTCAATATTAAGTGGAACCGGGGTCCCGACAATTAAATATATGGTTCTAGTTGTTTTGATACCCGCCATTTTAAATGTTGTTTTATCATGGCAAAAGATAGCACCGGTTCGCTACACAAATTTAAATGGGGCCGATATTAGACTAGATTTGCCCGCATATGGGCCCCATATTTAATTATGAGGTGAATCGGCGTAAGGCCCCCAAACCACACAATATGCATGCGAGATGAGCAATTAATATGCGACAAGTTGTATCATATGATAAAATAGGGTTTCGGGAAGGGGTTCACACATTAGGGTTCGGCGATCTTGGTTCCGGGGTTCGGGGTTCGGGGCCGGACTCAGGGTTCGGATCTGGGGTTCGGTCTCGGCGGGATCGTTCTCGGATAACTGAGGTCGATCTTGTCGCATCCGGGAAGCAGGACTTGGGTCGGTGTCGGGGCGCATCGGATTCTTCCGGGTCGGTGCCGATCTTGTCGTCGCCGTAGTCTTCGGGTACGTGCCATCGAGTCGGTCTTGACATTCGGGCGAGGCACTTGGCGTATCCGCGTCGGCGATCTTGGCGTTCTTTAGGTTCGGGTTTTGGCGTCCGAGGGAAGTACTTGGCGTCCGGCGGTAGATCTTGTCGATTCCACTCCAACGGCCTTGTTGTTCCGCAGCATAGATCTTGGGGAGGTTTCGGGGTCCCACGGGTTCGGCTCGACAAACGGAATCCGGGAACGGGTCTTGGCGAACTTGGCGGTTCCGAGGGTCCGGGTTCGTGAAGGGGAACTTGACATCCATGTAGGCGATCTTGTCGGATCCTTGTCGAAGACCAAGGCGATGCGGTACAGAGACCTCTGATCTCAGTGGCATCTCCTTCTTCGGTCGCTTGCGATGGACTTGGTTCGTCACCGGCGCGGCGTCCACAAGCGCACAAACAACACCAGCGACGGCTCCACGATGCAGACGGGTCGGCTCTCATGGACAGGGCGGCCGGCGAAGGAGGAGGAAGGCGGTGGTGGGAGAGAGACTGGCGGCCTTGATCCGGGAGGAGAGACCTTGGGCGCAGGCAGAGAGAGGTTAGGGAGAGGACGCGGGCGAGGCGGGGAGGACGGTGCGGTGGACCAGGGAGAGGTGGGGCCACGGGGGAGAGCGGCTCTGGCGGGTGGGGCCGCGCGGGGTGGGGAGGGTCCAGGGGGAAAGGTGGCAGGCGGTGCGCGGGCGTGTGTTGCATGTGTGTGCTGGGGTGGGACCTAGGGAGAGAGAGGGGGAGAGAGAGAGAGGAGGTGGGCCAGGAGAGTGGGGCCAGGTTGTAAGAGAGAGAGGGTAGATGGAGCTGGGTGGGAAAGAGAGAGAGGGGGGGAAAAGTCTGGGATTGATGAGGTGGCAAGGTGGGTAGGGATTGGGGGAGAGGGTGAGGTGGCGAGCTGTGATTGGTGGGTAGAATAGGTTTGGGTAGTGTTAGGATTCGGGTGGGCTGGTTTAGGTGGACCGATTTTATTCCGGGGGTGGTCGACTGGGTCGAATCGGCCCGTTCGACTGCCCCACTAAAAATAATTAAATATTTTATTTATTTCAAACAGGGATTTTGCAAACCGATAGCAGACAAAATAAAATAATCCGGAGACCCGGGTTTTGCGTTTGAATAAAGACGGGGTGTTTAGGAAACAAAACCAGGCTTTTCAAAAATAGTTTTATGCGAACAGATGCAAGATTCCGGCGTTCAATGGTGTGTCTGAACGCCGGAATCGAACCTTATTAGATATGGTCCGATCAATGATGTCTCTTACTGATTTGCCATTATCATTTTGGGGTTATGCATTAGAAACCGCTGCATTCACTTTAAATAGGGCACCATTCAATTCCATAACAAAACCAGGCTTTTCAAAACCAGGCGTTCGATTCCGGCGTTCAGACACACCATTGCGCATGAAGAAACTCAATTCTGATGGACTTTTGGAGTCTCTTGATTTTGAATCATTTGACACATGCGAACCATGACTCATGGGCAAGATGATCAAAACCCCGTTCTCCGGTATGATGGAGCGAGCAACGGACTTGCTGGAAATCATACATACCGATGTATGCGGACCGATGAGTGTTTCGACGCGCGGTGGATATCGCTATTTTCTCACTTTTACCGATGACTTAAGTAGATATGGGTATATCTATTTAATGAAACATAAATCTGAAACGTTTGAAAAGTTCAAAGAATTTCAGAATGAAGTGGAGAACCATCGTAACAGAAAGATTAAGTTTCTACGATCCGATCGTGGAGGTGAATATTTGAGTTATGATTTTCTCACGCATCTTAAAGCAAGAGGAATCGTTTCACAACTCACGCCACCCGGAACACCACAACACAATGGTGTGTCTGAACACTGGAATCGAACCTTATTAGATATGGTCCGATCAATGATGTCTCTTACTGATTTGCCGTTATCATTTTGGGGTTATGCATTAGAAACCGCTGCATTCACTTTAAATAGGGAACCATCTAAATCCGTTGAGACGACACCGTATGAACTATGGTTTGGTGCTAAACCTAAGTTGTCGTTTCTTAAAGTTTGGGGATGCGAAGCTTACGTCAAGAAGTTGATGCCGGACAAGCTCGAACCCAAAGCGGAGAAATGCGTCTTCATAGGATACCCTAAGGAAACTATTGGGTATACCTTCTATTACAGAGCCGAAGGCAAAGCGTTTGTCGCAAAGAACGGTTCCTTTCTTGAGAAGGAGTTTCTCTCGAAAGAAGTGAGTGGGAGGAAAGTAGAGCTAGACGAGGTTATTGAACCTTATCTTGAATTGGAGAGTAGCGCAGCACCTGAAATTGTTCCAGTGCTGCCTGCACCAACAATAGAGGAAGCTAATGACAAGGATCATGAAGCTTCGGATGCTGCTGCTACTGAACGTCGCATGTCGACAAGGTCGCGTGCCCCTCCTGAGTGGTACAACAACCCTGTCTTGACTGTCTTGTTAGTAGAAGACAGTGAACTTACGAACTATGAGGAAGCGATGATGAGCCCAGACTCTGAGAAATGGCTAGAAGCCATGAAATCCGAATTGGGATCCATGAGCGAAAACCAAGTATGGACTTTGGTGGACCCTCCTAGCGACCGAAAGGCCGTTGAGTGCAAATGGATCTTCGAGAAGAAAACGGACGCGGATGGTAATGTTACTGTCTATAAAGCACGGCTTGTCGCGGAAGGTTTTCGACAAGTTCAAGGTGTTGACTACGATGAGACTTTCTCTCCCGTAGCGATGTTTAAGTCCATTCGAATTTTATTAGCAATTGCTGCGTTTCATGATTATGAAATATGGCAGATGGATGTCAAGACTGCGTTCCTCAATGGCAACATTTATGAAGAGTTGTATATGATGCAACCCGAAGGTTTTGTCGATCCTAAGGATGCTGATAAAGTATGCAAACTTCAGCGTTCCATTTATGGACTGAAGCAAGCATCTCGGAGTTGGAACCTTCGTTTTGATCAAGTGATCAAGAGCTTTGGATTTGTTCCAAATTGCTACGAAGCTTGTATCTACAAGAAAGTGAGTGGGAGCTCGGTGAAGTTTCTGGTACTATATGTGGATGACATATTGATTATTGGAAATGACATCAGCATGCTTAACGATGTGAAGAGTTATTTGAACAAGTGTTTTTCAATGAAAGACCTAGGTGAAGCTGCTTATGTATTGGGCATCAAAATCTATAGAGATAGACAAAGACGCCTGATAGCTTTAAGCCAGAGTACATACCTAAACAAAGTTCTGAAAAGGTTCAGAATGGATAAGGCAAAGAAAGGTTCAGTGCCTATGTTGTCAGGTAAGATATTGAGCAAGACTCAGTGTCCAGCTACGGTAAATGATAGGGAAGCTATGAGCAAAGTGCCTTATGCCTCGGCCATAGGTTCTATCATGTATGCCATGCTGTGTACTAGACCGGATGTGTCCAATGCTCTTAGTTTGACGAGCAGATATCAAAGTGATCCAGGAGTGGAACACTGGACAGCCGTGAAGAACATCCTAAAGTACCTAAATAGGACTAAAGAAATGTTCTTAGTCTATGGGGGTGATGAACAGCTCGTCGTAAAAGGTTATGTCGACACTAGCTTCGACACCGACAAGGATGATTCTAAATCTCAGACAGGATACGTGTATATTTTGAATGGAGGAGCTGTGAGCTGGAGAAGCTGCAAGCAAAGCATGATCGCGGGATCTACAGTAGAAGCGGAATACATGGCTGCTGCAGAAGCGTCAAGTGAAGGAGTTTGGATCAGAAATTTCATCACTGAGCTTGGTGTGGTTCCAAGTGCATTGGACCCACTGGAGATATTGTGTGACAACACTGGCGCCATAGCACTCGCTAAGGAACCAAGATATCATCCAAAGACCAAGCATATCAACATAAGTTTCATATAATCCGAGATTATATAGCGATGGAGATCTGAAGATTAGCAAAGTACATACAGATCTGAATGTCGTAGATCCATTGACTAAACCTCTTCCACGTAAAACATGATCATCACCTCGATGCCATGGGTGTGAGATTGTTGCCAGATGTAAACTAGATTATTGACTCTAGTGCAAGTGGGAGACTGTTGGAATTATGCCCTAGAGGCAATAATAAAGATGTTATTATTATAATTCTTGTTCATGATAAATGTGTATATTCCATGCTAGAATTGTATTAAGCGGAAACTTTAATACTTGTGTGGTTTGTGAACAACACCGTGTCCCTAGTACGCCTCTATGGACTAGCTCATTGATTAATGATGGTTAAGGTTTCCTAACCATGGACATGAGTTGTCAATTAATAATGAGATCATATCATTGGGAGAATGATATGGTGGACAGACCCAAACTAAGCGAAGCAATTAGATCGTGTCATCGTGTTCGTCTTTGCGAAGCCTTTCTTATGTCAAATATTGTATTCCTTAGACCATGAGATAATACAACTCCCTGGTATCGGAAGAAAGCTTTGAGGTCATCAAACGTCATCCTATGAGAGGGTGATCATAAAGGTGTCTCTCAGGTGATCGGAAAGTATCTGTTGGGTTGTATGTATCGAGATGGGATTTGTCCCTCCCAAGTCGGAGAGATATACTCCGGGCCCACTCGGTAATCGATATCAACACCGCTTGCAAGCATGTGGTTAAGGAGTTAATCACAAAGTGATATCGGATTACGGAACGAGTAAAGTACTTGCTGTGAACGAGATTGAACTAGGTATGACGGTACCGACGATCAAATCTCGGGCAAGTAAAATATCGCGAGACGAAGGGAATATATATATGGGATTGATTGAATCCTGGCATCGTGGTTCATCCGATATGATCATCGATGAATGTGTGGGAGTCAATATGGGTTTCCAGACCCCGCTGTTGATTGTTGATAGAAGATCATGTCTGCATATTCTCGAACCCGCAGGGTCACACACTTAACGTGTCTCGACGCTAGGATAGATTGGATAATTGGTTTATGAGTTTTTTTTCGGAGTCTCGGATGGGATCCGGGACATCACGAGAGGTTCCGGAGTGGTCCGGAGAATAAGATTCATATAAGGCAGTGCAGTTTTTGGAGTTCGGAATTGTTCCGGGTTAATCGGTATTGTACCGGAAGCTTCTAGAACCTTCCGGAAGGGGACCAACGTGTCCCCACCTTCCGGGAGGGGTCATGGGCCTATGAGGGAGTGCCCTGGCCGCATTGGGCCAGGGGCACAAGGCCCCATAGGGCCCAGCCGGCCAAGAGAGTTTTAAACTCGAGATAGAGCTTCTAGAAGGGGGGGTTTCCTTGCCCCCCACTCTTCCTCCTTGGGACCGCCGGCCTTGGCTTGTGTCACATCCCAAGATTTTCCAAATCTTGTAATGTGAAAATAAATAAATAAAATAAAACTTTGTTTGATTTTCAGGGCCAGAAGAAACATTTTGAATTCAATTGGAACCTCAAACCAATTTGGATTAAATAAAATCCTAAAGGAATTTAAAAAGATAAACATTTTAAATAGAGGAAAATAAAATGTTTTGGAAATACCATTATTGATCTTTTAAATAAAAGATTTTGTTTTTAAAGGAAAAGGTGGATTTATAAATAAAGATTATTTTATAAAGCCAAATTAAACCTTGGCCAAGATTTGGAAATAAAATGCTTTGTTTTGTTTAAAAATAGTAAAGGTCTATTTAAATAAAATAATAAGGATTTAATATCCAAACCTTATTTAAATAAAAGGTTATTTTATTTTAAACAAGTATTTCAAGTGTCTTATATTTTCAAATAAAACCTACTGATTTGATTTTGAAAATATTTAGGTTTCAGATTAAGATGTTAGTAATAAAATCAAACTCTATTTTGATTTAAATAACCAAGGTCCAATCTTATTTAAATTATTAATGGACCCTATTAATAAAAATTATTAATTTGAATAAGACTTGGTTTCATGATACTAAACAGAACTAATTTCAATATTACAAAGTGTGGGTGTTGTTTGAATTTATTTGAACCATGTTTGTTTGATAGAAACTTCAAAACAGAATTCAGAAATAGAAAAAGAAAAGGATGCAGAATAAAAAAAATGGAAGTGGACCGACCCAACCCAACAGCCCAACAGCAGCCCACCTAGCCCACCTGTTCCCACGCTTGAATCGTTTTTCCTCACTCAAGAACTTAACCGCGCAGAGACTGACTAGTGGACCCTCTCCACGTTTCTTTCCCCACTGACGACTGGACCCTACTCCCCTGTTCATCGTCCACACCCCGCACGACCTCTTCTTCCCTCCCCCCTCGTCGCCGTTTCCTGCAGATTCCATGCCTTAATTCGCCATAATGCAGCCACCATTACTCGCCTTGACCATGCTCGATAAAACGCCTGCGTCTTTCCCTCCGTTCCCCTCTGTCACCACGCCTCGACTCGCTCCCAGGCTGCTCCATTTCTCACCACACCACCCTCGGTCCGACGAGCTTCCTCTGTCGATTCCGGCCAAGCCACACATCCCCGAGCCTCCCTGAGCACGCTGGCAGCTTCCCCACTCCCAGACGCTTCTCCCCGTGCCCTTCATTCAACCGCGGGCGCCCCGGAGCGTCGGCTTTGACAAGCTCCGACAGCGTCGCCGTCTGTTTCTTCTCCGACGACGTTTTCCAGGTGAACCAAACCGCCCCTTCACTCCTCGTTCACGCACACAGCGTTATCTTGATCCTGCGCATCTGACCGCACCTTTGTTTCGCCTTAGGGCGATCTCCAGCAACGTCCTCGACCTCAACCAGAGCCACCCGCCGCCAGAACGAACTCCGGCGAGAGATTCCACCTGACCCCGTGCGCCCCTTGCCTCATCGACCACACGTCGAGCACCACCTCGTTCTCGCGAACACGGTAAGCGCCACCTCCATCTTCCTTGCTTCCTAGAACCACCGCGAGCACTTTGTCTGGCCGTCGCCGCCGTCCACCGCCGCGCAGCGCCGCCCATCTGTGACCGAACAATAGCATCCGTAGGATCTTAATCCAACGCCTACGATAGATCGCTTAAGCCACGAAGAGGTACGCGCCCTGTGCCGTGCGATCAAACTAGATCCTGCGGTCCACGTTGTCGATCCGGCCGAACCGGTACCGTCCAGTTAAAACACGCCGCGTGTCACTGTTCTGTTTAAAAACTGATTTGAAAACAGAATATTTTGTGAATTT
The DNA here is from genome assembly GCA_023614405.1 of Avena insularis. Lineage (NCBI taxonomy): Eukaryota > Viridiplantae > Streptophyta > Magnoliopsida > Poales > Poaceae > Avena > Avena insularis. The sequence continues at coordinate 251,205,852 of CM042685.1, forward strand.
CAAACCCTTGTAACTTTCAAACCACACGTCCAAAAATTACAAATTTTATATCACTGGATTCAGGAGAGCAAGACCAAACCAACCATGCCATTAGTTTAGCAAATAGTATCTGTTAGCTTGTTTGAATTTGCAGAAACATTTGTGTACCTGTTTAGAATATAAAAATTGTTTAAAATTGATTTTAGGGTTAAAACTTTTGCAAAAGGGTTTGATGTGACCTTACTGACCCTAGGAACCAACCTTTGGTGTTGAAAATTATTTTGGTAAAGTTTAGGTTAAATTATTTGACTTAGCCAATTTCTAGCCAAATAAAATTATTGATTTTATTATGAAAATGTTTATGGAAAGGAAACTTTGAGAAAATAGTTTGGACCAAACCTACTAACCCAAAACAACAAATCTTGAGAGTTAGAAACTTTTGGTGAAGACTTAAAGGTTTAGAATTAATAAAAACTATTTTCCACCATATAAAATGTTAAATGGATTTTAAAATAGTTTTTGGGCAAAACCCTCTAACTAATGACTTTGCCATTTTGGTAAATGACCAATTTGGACCTTACAAAGTTTATAAACCAAATAGAGACCATCCTTGCAATAGAACCATCCTTTGCATACTATTGCATGACTTAGACTCCATTGCTTTGTGAGTGTGAAATTGTTTGTTTGACTTTGGTTTGGAATGTTAGTTGATTTTGTGTTTGCTTGATTGACTTGTAGTGAATTTAACAAAGTGTGAGACTAGCAAGATCAAGGAGAGAACCACCATTCCCTACCAAAAAGGCAAGTTACACTATCATACAAAAGTCCTACTATTTTCATTATACTTAGTGGATTTTGAAAACATGCATGAAAAGATATTTCTGTACTTATGCTATGCTAAATCCTAATAGGATTCCCTATACACTCCTTAGTGAAAATATTGAAGTTGTACATGCTTAGCCATGCTATGTTTTGAAAAGAGATACATGTTGAGATTTGACAAAGGTTGAGAAAAGGACTTGTGTTTTACATAATAAAACAAGGACTCAATGAACCACCTAGGTGGAGGATACTTGAAGTTTTGGAGAAGGTGGCAACAAAAGGAACCATGTCTATGGCAATCACTTTGTGTTGTGCTCCAAATGAAAACCACCTAGGAAACTTAGAGATTGAACATGTTTCTCCAATTGTGGCTTTCGTGTGCAACCACATGCTATTATGGCTCTGGCTTAGTCGACTACATTGGGAAGACCCATGCACTGTCTTCAGTTAACCGGACATGGGGATCTGGAATGCTTCATGGGTGCTGAAGGCAAGCTAGCAATGGTGTATGGAAGGACCCTTTGGAAAGACTTCGTCACATTCTCAATCTGCCAGTACTCCATCTTGGTGAGCACTAATCCAGTAGGCCACTGGTGGCAAAAGGATGGGATTGTGACATGTGGGTAAAGTGTACTCCTTCTGCAGAAGTTAATAAAATCTAAGTACTTAGCCGTGTCCCCGGTTATGGACAATACTAAGCAACTAAAGTTTGAACCATGGGAGATCTCGACATTCCAACTTCTAATATAAAAACTTGATGCACTTGGGGGTACCAAGGAATTCAAAGAGATTTTGTTAAGCTTGTTGCACTTGGGGTTACCAAGGTGCTCAAGAGCATGATGTACTTGGGGTTACCAAGGAACTCATGATATTTTGATAAAACTTGCTACACTTGGGGTTACCAAGTAGCTCAAGAGATTTTTTTTGACAAGGACTTGAACACTTGAGTTTCTACCAGGGAGTTCAAAGAACTTGGAAAAGGAGATTTGACAAAGGACCAAAACCATTTTGAAAAGATAGGATAAAATATTGCTTTATGCAAATAAGCCTTAAACTCTACTTAGCCAAATATGCATGTATTGATAGGATCCACACATAATATACATAGTAGTGAAACTTGCCAATACAATTCAAATGTATTGACCCTTGTGGCTGTAACTTGTAATGTTGCAGGTTTGATTGATTTTAGTGAAGATTGTTTGATTAGGATTACAAAGTCTACAACCAACATCTGCCTGTGGCACTTTGAAGATGAAGGACCCCATGACTATAGTTATTTCGCTGCAATGTAATGTAATAGCCAAATGAGCTATGTATGATGTAATAAAATTATGTTATTCCTAGTTATAAAGTTATGTTATGACCTTTGTATCTTGATATTACATCTTAACTGTGGATGCTAGCTATTGATCCAGGGACTAGCATTGTAAAACACAGGAGGAATCTACCTTATTAGGTTGAGACCCCTACAGATGGTATCAGAGCATTGTGTTGCCTGTAGGATTTGTAAACCCTAGGATTGGATAAAAACCCTTAGAAAAATAGGAGTTATACTTGTTCCAAAAACTTATTTACAAAAATCTTGTAAACTCTTTCCTCAACCATTTTGGTTTCAACTCTACTTCTCTTCTACTTCAACTTGATGGAGAAACCTATCCATGGACAAAGACTACACCATGTGTAAAGGACTGCTTCAACTTCCTCAACTCTAATGACTTCAACATCTTCAGCATATTCACCAAGGACTTCCAACTTGGATACCACTAAGGACTACAAGTGAGACAAGGAAATCCTACTCAAGATTTAGAGACTGAGGGAATGCAAAATAAAAAGAAACCATCAACAACTTTGAAGTATTGCAACCAAGATTTTATTCCAAGGAAACCCAGATCTCATGCAAGAAGAATCAACCAAGAAGGAAGGAAAAATCACAACTGAACCATATAGATGGACCACCATAATTTAGTTAAGTCAAACCACTAACTTATGTGGTGTAACAAAAATATTTTGTTGCCTAAGTTTGTGCTTGAACTTTGTTGTTTGAGTGCAAAGTTGTTTGTGAATGTTTGGTTTGTGATTGCATGCACATTGCTTGTGTGAATTGTGATGTGTGTGATTAGAAAGATTTCCTTAGAATTATTTTGTCTACTCTAATCTCCCTTCAACCCAAACAGATGACTACTCCAAAAGACTCCAAGGTTGATGACACCAACACCAACCAAGCTGACAGCATGAAAGAACTCATAGCAACCCAACACCAGTTGAACCAACTGACAGCTCAGTTCATAGTCAACAATAGTGATAAAGACCCAGCACTACAAAGGTTTTTGGAAGAACAATCCCAACTGATGCTTAAGGTGACTAATCAAATGATCAGCATGGAAGAAAACTATCCCAACGGAGTGTATGATAACAAGGATGACAAGAATGTTATTCTAGATGGAGCCCCAGCTTGCATTATTTGTGGAGACAAGGATCATACTTCCAAGGAGCATGAAGGACAATGCCCCAATTGTGAAAAAGAACATCCTGTTGGAAAATGCCCTACCTCTCAAGCTACTTGCTACCTGTGTGAAGGAAGTGATCATACTCCTAACCAATGTCCTATCTACTCCATGGTGGAACAAAGGAAACAAGAAGGATCCAAGTCTACCAAAGGAAAAGGACCACTTATACCTCCAAACAAGACAACCCAATTCAAAGGACTAAAGAAACTTAAGAAACAAAAGCAAGACATGAGCCTGGCACAATGTCGTAAATGTAAGGAAATGGGACACTACTCCAGTGGATGCCCAGAGAACAAGAAGAATAAAGAGATTGACCAAGTGTGGTGCAACAACTGCAAAGAGTTAGGCCACTATGTAGCAACTTGTCCACAAGAGCCACGTAAAGAACTCAAGGACATCCATTGTTTCAACTGCAAGAATCCAAGACATTATGCAAGCAACTGTCCAGAAAAGATGAAGAACAAGTTGAACAAGCCCATGGAGAAACTCAACCTTGGCCCATGAGTCAAGAATGGAAACCAAGGACAAGGCAAAAGTTACTTAGAGAAGTTTTCCCAGGATCCCAAGAAGGACAATGTGTAATTTTTGTTTGAAAATTTTTAAGGGTGGTAGTACCCTAGTTGTTATGAACTTGCTTGTAACCCTAACCTTCCCAAATCTCGGGACGAGATTTATTTTAAGGGTGGTAGCCTGTCACATCCCAAGATTTTCCAAATCTTGTAATGTGAAAATAAATAAATAAAATAAAACTTTGTTTGATTTTCAGGGCCAGAAGAAACATTTTGAATTCAATTGGAACCTCAAACCAATTTGGATTAAATAAAATCCTAAAGGAATTTAAAAAGATAAACATTTTAAATAGAGGAAAATAAAATGTTTTGGAAATACCATTATTGATCTTTTAAATAAAAGATTTTGTTTTTAAAGGAAAAGGTGGATTTATAAATAAAGATTATTTTATAAAGCCAAATTAAACCTTGGCCAAGATTTGGAAATAAAATGCTTTGTTTTGTTTAAAAATAGTAAAGGTCTATTTAAATAAAATAATAAGGATTTAATATCCAAACCTTATTTAAATAAAAGGTTATTTTATTTTAAACAAGTATTTCAAGTATCTTATATTTTCAAATAAAACCTACTGATTTGATTTTGAAAATATTTAGGTTTCAGATTAAGATGTTAGTAATAAAATCAAACTCTATTTTGATTTAAATAACCAAGGTCCAATCTTATTTAAATTATTAATGGACCCTATTAATAAAAATTATTAATTTGAATAAGACTTGGTTTCATGATACTAAACAGAACTAATTTCAATATTACAAAGTGTGGGTGTTGTTTGAATTTATTTGAACCATGTTTGTTTGATAGAAACTTCAAAACAGAATTCAGAAATAGAAAAAGAAAAGGATGCAGAATAAAAAAATGGAAGTGGACCGACCCAACCCAACAGCCCAACAGCAGCCCACCTAGCCCACCTGTTCCCACGCTTGAATCATTTTTCCTCACTCAAGAACTTAACCGCGCAGAGACTGACTAGTGGACCCTCTCCATGTTTCTTTCCCCACTGACGACTGGACCCTACTCCCCTGTTCATCGTCCACACCCCGCACGACCTCTTCTTCCCCCCCCTCGTCGCCGTTTCCTGCAGAGATTCCGCGGCCTTAATTCGCCATAATGCAGCCACCATTACTCGCCTTGACCATGCTCGATAAAACGCCTGCGTCTTTCCCTCCGTTCCCCTCTGTCACCACGCCTCGACTCGCTCCCAGGCTGCTCCATTTCTCACCACACCACCCTCGGTCCGACGATCTTCCTCTGTCGATTCCGGCCAAGCCACACCTCCTCGAGCCTCCCTGAGCACGCTGGCAGCTTCCCTACTCCCAGACGCTTCTCCCCGTGCCCTTAATTCAACCGCGGGCGCCCCGGAGCGTCGGCTTTGACAAGCTCCGACAGCGCCGCCGTCTGTTTCTTCTCCGACGACGTTTTCCAGGTGAACCAAACCGCCCCTTAACTCCTCGTTCACGCACACAGCGTTATCTTGATCCTGCGCATCTGACCGCACCTTTGTTTCGCCTTAGGGCGATCTCCAGCAACGTCCTCGACCTCAACCAGAGCCACCCGCCGCCAGAACGAACTCCGGCGAGAGATTCCACCTGACCCCGTGCGCCCCTTGCCTCATCGACCACACGTCGAGCACCACCTCGTTCTCGCGAACACGGTAAGCGCCACCTCCATCTTCCTTGCTTCCTAGAACCACCGCGAGCACTTTGTCTGGCCGTCGCCGCCGTCCACCGCCGCGCAGCGCCGCCCATCTGTGACCGAACAATAGCATCCGTAGGATCTTAATCCAACGCCTACGATAGATCGCTTAAGCCGCGAAGAGGTACGCGCCCTGTGCCGTGCGATCAAACTAGATCCTGCGGTCCACGTTGTTGATCCGGCCGAACCGGTACCGTCCAGTTAAAACACGCCGCGTGTCACTGTTCTGTTTAAAAACTGATTTGAAAACAGAATATTTTGTGAATTTCAAACCCTTGTAACTTTCAAACCACACGTCCAAAAATTACAAATTTTATATCACTGGATTCAGGAGAGCAAGACCAAACCAACCATGCCATTAGTTTAGCAAATAGTATCTGTTAGCTTGTTTGAATTTGCAGAAACATTTGTGTACGTGTTTAGAATATAAAAATTGTTTAAAATTGATTTTAGGGTTAAAACTTTTGCAAAAGGGTTTGATGTGACCTTACTGACCCTAGGAACCAACCTTTGGTGTTGAAAATTATTTTGGTAAAGTTTAGGTTAAATTATTTGACTTAGCCAATTTCTAGCCAAATAAAATTATTGATTTTATTATGAAAATGTTTATGGAAAGGAAACTTTGAGAAAATAGTTTGGACCAAACCTACTAACCCAAAACAACAAATCTTGAGAGTTAGAAACTTTTGGTGAAGACTTAAAGGTTTAGAATTAATAAAAACTATTTTCCACCATATAAAATGTTAAATGGATTTTAAAATAGTTTTTGGGCAAAACCCTCTAACTAATGACTTTGCCATTTTGGTAAATGACCAATTTGGACCTTACAAAGTTTATAAACCAAATAGATACCATCCTTGCAATAGAACCATCCTTTGCATACTATTGCATGACTTAGACTCCATTGCTTTGTGAGTGTGAAATTGTTTGTTTGACTTTGGTTTGGAATGTTAGTTGATTTTGTGTTTGCTTGATTGACTTGTAGTGAATTTAACAAAGTGTGAGACTAGCAAGATCAAGGAGAGAACCACCATTCCCTACCAAAAAGGCAAGTTACACTATCATACAAAAGTCCTACTATTTTCATTATACTTAGTGGATTTTGAAAACATGCATGAAAAGATATTTCTGTACTTATGCTATGCTAAATCCTAATAGGATTCCCTATACACTCCTTAGTGAAAATATTGAAGTTGTACATGCTTAGCCATGCTATGTTTTGAAAAGAGATACATGTTGAGATTTGACAAAGGTTGAGAAAAGGACTTGTGTTTTACATAATAAAACAAGGACTCAATGAACCACCTAGGTGGAGGATACTTGAAGTTTTGGAGAAGGTGGCAACAAAAGGAACCATGTCTATGGCAATCACTTTGTGTTGTGCTCCAAATGAAAACCACCTAGGAAACTTAGAGATTGAACATGTTTCTCCAATTGTGGCTTTCGTGTGCAACCACATGCTATTATGGCTCTGGCTTAGTCGACTACATTGGGAAGACCCATGCACTGTCTTCAGTTAACCGGACATGGGGATCTGGAATGCTTCATGGGTGCTGAAGGCAAGCTAGCAATGGTGTATGGAAGGACCCTTTGGAAAGACTTCGTCACATTCTCAATCTGCCAGTACTCCATCTTGGTGAGCACTAATCCAGTAGGCCACTGGTGGCAAAAGGATGGGATTGTGACATGTGGGTAAAGTGTACTCCTTCTGCAGAAGTTAATAAAATCTAAGTACTTAGCCGTGTCCCCGGTTATGTACAATACTGAGCAACTAAAGTTTGAACCATGGGAGATCTCGACATTCCAACTTCTAATATAAAAACTTGATGCACTTGGGGGTACCAAGGAATTCAAAGAGATTTTGTTAATCTTGTTGCACTTGGGGTTACCAAGGTGCTCAAGAGCATGATGTACTTGGGGTTACCAAGGAACTCATGAGATTTTGATAAAACTTGCTGCACTTGGGGTTACCAAGTAGCTCAAGAGATTTTTTTTGACAAGGACTTGAACACTTGAGTTTCTACCAGGGAGTTCAAAGAACTTGGAAAAGGAGATTTGACAAAGGACCAAAACCATTTTGAAAAGATAGGATAAAATATTGCTTTATGCAAATAAGCCTTAAACTCTACTTAGCCAAATATGCATGTATTGATAGGATCCACACATAATATACATAGTAGTGAAACTTGCCAATACAATTCAAATGTATTGACCCTTGTGGCTGTAACTTGTAATGTTGCAGGTTTGATTGATTTTAGTGAAGATTGTTTGATTAGGATTACAAAGTCTACAACCAACATCTGCCTATGGCACTTTGAAGATGAAGGACCCCATGACTATAGTTATCCCGCTGCAATGTAATGTAATAGACAAATGAGCTATGTATGATGTAATAAAATTATGTTATTCCTGGTTATAAAGTTATGTTATGACCTTTGTATCTTGATATTACATCTTAACTGTGGATGCTAGCTATTGATCCAGGGACTAGCATTGTAAAACATAGGAGGAATCTACCTTATTAGGTTGAGACCCCTACAGCTTGGGGGAGGGGCTAGGGCTGCGCCCACCCCTCTATATATAGAGGGCTGGGGGCGCACCAACCCCCTACACCTTCCCCTCCAACCCTAGCCGCCCTGCTGCCCTCCTCTCTCCCTCCCGACTGCTTGTAGGCGAAGCCCTGCTGCAGAAATTCTCCACCAATTGCACCGCGCCGTCGCGTTGTAGATCCAACCCATCTCTCCACCATACTTGCTGGACCAAGGAAGGATGAGACGTCGAGGTTCTACACGTGTGCATCTCACGGAGGCACCGCCACTTGTGGTGCTAGATCGGATCGGATCGCGAGGAGGAGAAGCGAGTACGACTACATCACCCACGTTCGAATGAGCGTTCATTGTCTTGAATCTTCAAGGGTATGAAGATCTAATCCAATCTCTCTCGTTGTTTGCATCTCCTAGATTAGATCTTGGCTTTCCCTCTGTTCGCATCCGTAGAAAATTTTGATTTACTATGCCGCGAAACCCTTCACGCACATCATTGATTATCTTGCAAAGGCCTTCGGTTTGCACTTCAGTTCCCTCGATCTCCTGCTTAAGTTCCCTAATCCTCTTGTTTTTATTTATCACCCTCTTCTCTTGGTTAGCGAACTTCTTCTCTTGGTCCTGGAACTTTATCTCTTGGAGCTTCATTGCCTCCTCCTGCTGCTTGGTCATTTCCTCCTTCTCCTTGATGAGAGCGCATAGCTCATCGTTCCTTAGCATCCCGAGGAAGCTACATTTTTCAAGGTCATGGATGTGGCACTCCAAGTATTGATATTGGGTCCTTCGGCGCTTGGTAGAAGTCCTTTCCTCAAAGGTTAACTCCATGGGAATTCCTTCCTCATCTCGCCTTCCAAAAAGACCACCGCAGTGTCCTTGGAGAACCTCGTGATGGCGTCCACATAGGCGACCAATGAGCTGTTGCAAGCTGATGCTAAGGGCCTTCTCCTTGGAGTCGGTAACGATATGGATTGCTATGTCTTCCTCCGGGTTCTTGCCTCGCTCTTGTCCTGGCTGGATGACTTTGACTCCCCAGCAGCCGTCCTTGTGGAGTTTCTTCATTGTGCTTCCCTAGATTGTTGGCAGGGGAAGGTCCAAACACGTGAGGAGGTCCATGAGGCATCCACCAAAGCGAAGGGGTTGTCATCTTTAAGTTAGAGGAGTGAAGATTAGATACTTAAACAAGTAGAGGAAAGCAGGTACTAGAAGTGCGAAAATTAACTTAGATAAAAAAAGCAAGGCACATAAGTTAAAGGTGGTTCCAATCCTAGGGTCACGTCCTAGAGGCAACGATGTGCTCTGATACCATCTATAGTGACCTTGGATCAATAAAGATCCTAAGTCCCTTTGATTTACATGCTAGTCCCTGGATCAATAGCTAGCACTCACAGTCGATGAATATCATGTAAAACACAAATTCATTATTACACGGAGAATCCAGAGTATGAATTTATTACAAATTTGCTTAGCATTAAGCTAGCTCAAATAACAACGGAAAACATAAAGCAGCTTGAGTCCATCAACTCCCCAGGCTTGTCGAGTGTACACTCGCGATCCCTACGCACCTTTCAATCTTCGGATTCTGCACATAAGACGTGCAGCCAACAAGTTGGGTCAATACTTTGAATGTATTGGCAAATTACACCAAGGGAAGAAAAGACTAACTCTACATGCAAGGCTAGTTCAGGTTGTGGAGTTTATTTTCTCAAAGCTAGTTTTCTTTAGTATGGAGGAGAAGAGAAGATTTCCCTACTTTGTAAACTTTTGTTTAAGTAATATATGGTCGAATGGCACACGAGGATATTACTCACCAAGTGTCCAAACAACCTAACACTTGGATATTACTCACCAAGTTCCCAAAACCCTCCCAATAGCGATATTACTCACGCCTTGGGTTTTTAGAAAACTTTAAGTTTCGAAAGAGAGATAGGAAGATCCTTTAGAGGCTCCATCCTTCAGATGCTCAAGTGTTCTTTTCCATGAACTCGGCTGATCTATCAGATTGCAATACTCTCGAGAGTTTGTGCACTTTACCCACAATCCACGATCAAGTCCTTTGACAAGACCATGGCGAGGCTTTCCCTTAGTAGCCCCTCTACCTTCTGGATCAAACCGTGCCAAGAACCTCCAAATGTTGGTACCCAGGTGAGGTTTCCCACTAAGTACTAGGCCAAGACAGGGCCCATATGTATTGTGGTTGCACTGGAAGCTTCTGAATTCTGAAACATGGCAGACTTCTTTGATTCCTGGGCGGCCGTCCTCCACCAAAATCTCACTCGTTGACCCGACAACCATTCCGCCCAGAAGAAAACTTAGTTTTATTTTGAAGTGGATTTGAGAAGAAAAGTTTGCTCAAGAGAGCCTTTATACTTAGAAAAATTCATTGTCTTTCGAACCCCCCAATGGTACTTTACATATATATAGCATAACAAGCAATACTTAGCAAAACATGGGAACTTATTAGGAGGGGAAATCCTAAGTATAGAGCTACTCATGGCATACTACAAAATCATCGCACTTGCAAAATAATACTAAGGAAAAATTCTACTAGAACATCCTACACATGCATACTACAGAATCTTTAAGATCACATGCATAGAATCAAAACTGGGACAAAATTAATGAACAAGTGGTGTAACTTGCCTTGATCCGAGCAGCACTCTACACAATAGTACTCCTCAGCGCACTCCGAACAATCTAACGAAACACAAACATAGATCTAATCACAACTTGCACAAAATATGCCACAGAGATAATATGCATGCATGCAACATGGTAATTATGCAATATTTGTTTTCTAAATTGACCAAGGTAGTCTAATTGTATTGCAATTTCGTTGGGGATGTTATTAGTATTGATTTCCCTCAGGTTTAAATTAATTTGGATCATTATTCTAATTTATAGGCTCATAAGGAGATCCAACCACCTAATTATCCCCGAATCAGATCTAATGTTCTTAAGCAAGGTTTTATAATTTTGTTCAGTAGGTATTGTAAAAACAAAGTCAACACAACAAGAATAAACTAAAACGGGGTTTTAATTATTTTTCTATGGATTAAACACTCTAATCTAGTGATTAAATTCTACACAGAAAAACCTACTGCAAACTCGTAATATTATTACAGATCTGTGTTCTACACAATTTTGTGAATGCAATGATATATTATACGCAAAATTTGGCCAAACGGTTGAATTTCTATGAATTTCCCAAGATTTAACTATAATCTGCCAATTTAAATCTAACCCTAACGAAATCGCGACAAGTGGCAGCTTCTGATTGGGCCAGCTTAGCGAAGCGGCTTACATGACAGCGCATTGTCGCGATTTTCTAACACCCCTTCGCTTTAAGTTTCTAATCCACGCCATCCATCCTAGATCTAAGGGCTGAGAAGCAAGGACAGGCTCACCTTCCTCCCTGGCGGCGGCGACTGGCGTAGTGGTGGTCGGCGTAGTCGTTTTGGTGTCCTCGGGGAGGGTAAGGTAGATATGGGTGGTCGCCTCCTCCTCGCGGTTTCGATCGTGGTCTCGGATAGAGGCCTCTCCTCCTCGAGTGGTGGCGGCGACGTCGTCCCTTCCGCGGCTCCGGCGAGAAATCGAGGGCGCCACGCTGCAGTAAAAATCGATTAGGAGGGGTGAGCGAAGCTGTCGAGTGTGAGGATCAATATAGGGGAAAGAAACAGGGGGGAGAAAGCTCCTATCATCGGTTCACGAACTCATCGTGGTCGGCAGTGGCTCGAGTTTGCGAGGTCGGGGACGGAGGGCTAGGGTTATAATCTTTGCAGGTTTAGAAACAGGGGTCGCGGCGGTGGCTTTTATTTGCTGCCTGGGGGAGTCCTGGCTGGACACGGAGACGGCGGGGGGGGGGGGGGCGTGGCCGGCGAGGATTCAGTTCAGATTCTCGTCGGGGGAAGAGGGATGACAGGTGGGGGCCGGTGTCAGCGGGAGCGGCGGGGTGGGCTGGCCAAGGCCGGGATGGCTAAATGACCCAGTTAGTAGCTCTTTTTTTCCTTTATGTTTTTTTTTTCAATTTCCTCTTTACCAATTCCTCAATAACTTTTGCATACTAAGGCCAAAAGCAATGAAACTAGTTTCTAAATTTTTGTTAAAATGGGGTGGTCATATTAGAGTCAGAGAATATTATTTTTGTATAGTTTTAGAAGGGTCAAAACAAGATTACTTCATTATTGCTCATAGAGAGGGATTATTATTAGGGTTTTTGTTTAGGGTTTGGTGGTGGGGTTTTGATGCAACTTTAATTTGTATGCAATTGGTGCAAGGATGATGCATGCTTCTGGTAACATCCTATAATAAAATCTGGGATGTTACACTAGAGGATGAAAGTACCTTTTACTTTACCTCCCCGGCAACGGCGCCAGAAAAGAGCTTGATGTCTACGCACGCTTCTATTCTTGTAGACAGTGTTGGGCCTCCAAGTGCAGAGTGATACGTCGTAAACGTATCTATAATTTTTGATGTTCCATGCTTGTTTAGTATCTACTTTGTTTTGCTTTGTCTATACTTTGAGATGCTTTTATATGTTTTCTGGGACTAACCTATTAACAAGATGCCACAGTGCCAGTTGCATGTTTTCTATTGTTTTTGGTTCCAGAAAAGTCAGAAAATGAATATTCTCGTAATTGGATGGGACAAAAGTCAAAGTCAATATTTTACGGGGGGAACACTGAGCCAGAAGAGGAGACAAAGGAGGGCCTCGAGGGGGACACACCCCTAGACGGGCGGCCTGGCCTGGCCCGCGCCTGGGGGCGGGGTGCAGCCTCCTCGGGCAGCCCCTCGGCCTCCCTCTTCGCCTATAAGAAGCCACCTATACCTAAACCCTAAGTACCCGATCAATCTTCCATGAAACAGTCTGTAGCTCCCGCCACCATCGTCCCTACATCAGGGGGATCTGAAGCTCTTCCTGGCACCCTGCCGGAGGGGAGAGATCATCCCGGAGGCCTTCTTCATCACCATGCCAGCCTCTGGTATGAAGCGTGAGTAGTTCCACCTTGGACTACGGGTCCATGTAGTAGCTAGGTGGTTGTTTTTCCTCCTTTGTTCTATGATACATCCAAAACGTATCTACTTTTCCGAACACTTTGCTATTGTTTCTCCTCTAAACTTGTGTGATTTGGATACAACTAACACAGACTGATGCCGTTTTCAGCAGAATTACCTTGGTGTCTTGTTTTTGTGCAGAAAATGAACTATCAGAAAAAATCCAGCAAAATATGCCAAAAATTATATTTCACCAGAAGATCCACGGAGCCATAAGAAGAGATGGAGGGGGAGTCCTAGGGGGCCCAGACCCACCCCAGGCGCGGGCCCACCTGACCCCGGGCCTGGAGGGGGTGCGGCCACCCCAGGCACCTCCTTGGCCCCCTCTGTGCCTATAAGTTGCCTTTTGACCTAAAAACCGAGGGGGGTTCGATAGTTTTCCAGAAAGAGTTCCGCTCAGCTTTCGCCACCAGAACCAAGATTCGGATCCAGAAACTCCATTTTGGCACCCTGCCGGGACAGGGAATTTGTAGAGGATCATCGCCATCGTCATCACCAACGCATCTCCATTAACCACCGATGTTTTCCTCATCCATGAGTGAGTAATCCCCCGCTGTAGGCTTGGGGATGGTAGGGATTGGATGAGTTCTATCATGTAATAGAATAAGATCTGTTAGGGCATAGTGCCTAGTATCTCTATTAGTGCTATTTGACTTTGTTGCAACTTGTTGTGCTTAACCCTTGTCACTAGGGCCCGAGTGCCATGATCTTAGATCTGAATTATTACTGAATCATTATGATAGTATTGTTTGTGATCTTATCTGCAAGTTGTGTACACATATCATTGTCTGGATCCAAAGGCCCCAAAGTGACAATAATTGGGATAGCCGGAGGGGATGGCTGTGGTGTGAGGATCACATGCGTTCACAGAGTGTTAATGCTTTGCTCTAGTGCTCTATTAAAAGGAGCACCTTAATTGCCAGTAGTTCCCTAGAGGCCCTGCTGCCACGGGCTGGCTGGACAGAATACGTTGTGCAAGTTCTCATTGAGAGCACGTATGACTATATTTGGATCACATGCCTAGGATTGTTTAGTACTTGGATGCTTGTTATAATTTATCTGCAATGCCCTAGATCTTGAATTTACATGTTTAGACTCTTCCATGCAACACCCGTCCATCCATCCCTATGCCTACAACACTCGAATCCTACTGTTACCGTTACTGTTACTATTGATGTTGCTATTGCTGTTGCTACTGATAAACTTCTGTGAGCAAGAACTATTTACAGGTGCAGCTGAACTGAAAACTCAGTTTTTAAGGCTTGCAGGTATTCTTTGGATCCCCTTGTGTCGAATCAATAAATTGGGTAATACTACCCGCGAAGACTGTGGCGATCCCCTATACTTGTGGGTCATCAAGACTATTTTCTGGCGCCGTTGCCGGGGAGCATAGCTTTATTTGTAAGTTCACTTGGATCTATTATTGTTCACTGCTACTCCTTTCATCATGGGGAAATCTCGTGATGGAAAGTTCCCTATTTTACCATCCACTACAAGAAGAAGTATTTTCCTAAGCACCTCTGTTTCTCTTGATTCACCGTCTGTTATAAGTAAGCTTGTCACACCACCACCACATACACATGCTACACACACTGCTACTACTGCTGAGTCTGAAACTGCTTTTGATGCTCATGATGCTACCTCTACTTTGGTTGATGCGAGTGGTTCATTAGGTCCTTTTCTAGATGCTACTATGGCTAGTCTAGGAAATACTGAAACTCCTAGTGAATATACTATTACACCTGTTAGCTCACCTGAGGCTAGTGAGAGTTATGATATTAATGATGGTTACATTGAGTTCACTGATGATTTTGTTGAAGAGTGCCAAAACACACATGGTACTAGTGCTATTAAGAGTCTCCTTGCTAGATATCAAAGATGAAGATTATGATTTCTCTCTTGATTTGTCTTATTTAGATATTGTTGAGAAAGATCCTTTTTGTGGGACTGAAAATGAGAGTGCTGTGGCTCATATGAATGATTTTTCTACTATGAGTGCTTTGTTCTCTAATGATTTTAAGATGCGCAAGTACTTTGTTACTAAGATCTTCCCTTTTTCACTAAAAGGAGAAGCTATGGCTTGGTTTAATAGATTACCTCCTAGTTCCATTGATAGCCCTGATTGCTTGATTGCTTCTTTCTTCCAGAAATATTTTCCTCCTAGTGATAGACATGCTGCTTTGCAGAGACTTTTTGATTTTAAACATGGAGAATAAGAGAAATTGCCTGAGTCATGGAAATGATTTTGTGCCTTGATTCATGCACATCCTGGATGTCCATTACCTAAGAATGAGCTTCTTGATATTTATTATAATGGACTAACTGATGATTCTAGGACCTACCTAGATAGCTTTGCTGATTGTGTTTTCAGGAAAAGGACTCCTACAGATGCTGAAGAATTAATGACCAAGATAGGCAAGAATTATGATGATTGGACTTCAACTGAGCTGAATGCACCTGAGCCTATTACTCCTGAACCAGTTGTTCCTGAAGCAATTCCAACACCAACAACAAAGAAGAGGGGAGTTATTGCATTAAATGATGAAGTGATGAAGGAAGCTAAGAAGTGTCTAAAGGAGAAAGGTATTAGAGCTGAAGATGTGAAGAATCTACCTCCTATAGAAGAATTATGTAAGCCAATTACCCACTCATCTACTATTGAGGTACACTCTCTCCAACACTTTGATGAAGGTGATATTCCTTATGGTAAGCCTCCTCATCAATGTTTAGAGGAACTTGACACTTTTATTATTAAACAAGGGTATTTTAATAAACAAGTTCAGAATCATTTATTGGAAAACTCTAGATCTATCCATGAGTTGAAAGATATTGTGGAAAGAACTTCTAATGATATTAAAATGGTTTGTAACCACTTTCAAATGGTTCAACCCAACTTGATCAACTTGCTAAGGTGCAAAACAATATGCTAGTTAATGCTTCAGGAGATAAGCATGCTTATGGAATTATAACTAGGAGTGGTATAGCTACTCAAGATCCTTTATATCATGAAGGACACCCTAAAATAATAGAGTAGGATTCTCAACAAGGTGAAGATAGTGGTAGTCCTCTTAAGAGGAAGAAAAAGAAACATAAGATAGTTGAAGAACCACTTGAACCTGCTATAGATCCTAATAGTATATTTGTGTCTGATGCTGAAACTGAGAGTGGTAATGATAAAAATGAGTCTCCTGATAAGGAGGAAGGTGAGGAAGAACCTGAGAAGCACACTAAAATCACTAGGCACACAAAGGAAGATTTTATTGCTAAAAAATATGGTAAAGAGAGAGAACCTTGGGTGCAGAAACCTATGCCTTCTCCAGGTAAGAAACACAAGTCAAAGGAGGAAGAACACTACAACAAGTTTTGTGAGTGGATGAAGCCTTTATTCTTGCAAATTCCTTTGACTGATGCTATTAAGTTGCCTCCTTATTCAAAGTATATGAAGGATATTGTCTATAATAAAAGGAAGATTCCTAATGAGGAGATTTCTACTCTACTTGCTAATTACTCCTTTAATGGTAAGGTTCCATAGAAACTTGGTGATCCAGGTATACCAACTATTCCTTGCTCCATTAAGAATAATTATGTTAGAACTGCTTTGTGTGATTTGGGAGATGGAGTTAGTGTTATGACTTTTTCTTTCTATAAGTGACTCCAGCTAGAAAAGTTGATACCAACTGATATTTCTTTGCAAATGGCTGATAAGTCAACTACTATTCCTGTTGGTATATGTGAGGATGTTCCTGTTCAAGTTGCTCATAATTGTATGGTCTTAACTGATTTTGTTGTGCTTGAAATGCCTAAAGATGATAATATGTCTATTATTTTTGGGAGACCTTTTCTTAATACTGCAGGTGCTGTCATCAATTGTAATCAAGGGAAAGTAACTTTCAATATTAATGACAAAGAGCACACTATCTATATCCCCAAGAAGGTTGTTAAGAGCTATTGCCTGATTTCCATTGAAAATATTGAAGGCATTAAGGTTGGAGAAATATATTGTCCCATTCCACAAGAAATTTTGGAAACTATTATGATTGGGACCATTGCTATCAAGTATGAGGTAAAATAATCACCTTGTGGAATGCAAAGTTTTGTTTCATATAAGATTGTTTTGGTAACAAGACTTGATCAACCTTTTTAACAAAAGGATTTTAATGAACAAAATAATGTTTCCACTATGGTTATACTTGTTTTCTTTTTCTCCTTCCTAGTCTTTGCTTTAGCTTTAGTTTTGCTAGTTGTTTGCTTGTTTGAGTTTCTTAGAGCTCCTGTAGTTTGGCTTTTGGTTTTCTTTTGCTTCTTCTGAAAAAATTTGTTTCTGCGAGAAAATCAATTTTCATACCCTGAAAATAGGCCAAAAATAAAGTTTTCCGAAAAATCCCAGAAAATTCAAAATAAATTTTTCCTCAAAAAAAGGGGCAGAGAGGTACCTGAAGTGACCCAGGGGCACCCCAGGCCACCGCACCCATGGTAGGCGCGACCTACCAGGGGGTGGCGCCTAGGAGGGTCTGGCCCACCTGGGGCCCTCCAGGCTGACTCCTCAAAGCCACCTTCTTTCTCTCTCCCGAAAAACACCGGAAAACTTGATCAAGCTTGAGTTCTTGCCGTTCTTGCTCGCGATTTTATATCTCCTTGTTTAGCCCATCTCAAGTGCTGATTTTTGGAGGTTTTTCTCCTTGGTATGTGCCTCCTCCACTTGTCCAATTAGATTTGTGATTGGTAGATTGTATCTTGAGTATTTTGCTGCTATAGGTGACAGGTTGTTTGAGCTTGCATGCTTGTTATTTTCTTAGAATATTTGTTTTGATGCATGTGTAGTCCTCTAGGAAGTTACTATAGTAGTTACTCATCATTTATCAACTTAGAAATTACTTGGTTTGATGGTTGTTTAAAAATTTCAGAATAGGGAAGTCATGGACCACCACACCTTTGGTGACATATTTGAGAGTGATGCACCTAGAAGGGTAAGGCTTCCAAGGTCATCCATCAGTTCTAGACCCTCATACAATGAGGATCTCATCACTCCGCGATTTGGTGACGAGGTAGATGAAGGGTATGCGCACCCCTCCACCTTTCCTTGCTAAACGTTCTTGCAAGCTGCTAGGATTCTTAATGATTTCATGACTTTGGTGCAGAGTGATGGACTAACAAGTTACATGCAGGATGAGAGTGCACAATATGCTTTGCTTACTAAACCATTTGTGGAGAGTTTCTCCTTTACTAATAGTATGTTCAAGCCTTCTGTGTCTTTCAAAATTTATGGCTGGGCTCATTCTATGACATTTAAGAAATTTTGCAAGGCCCTGGGACTTGGTACAACTGGGTCATCAAAGAATATTCAAGCTCTACCCACTGATTTGTTAGAGCTTTACCGAGGAATAACCAATGATGATGACCGTAGAGCTCATCGAGGGAAGATAAAGAACATTCAACTTCCAGCCATCAGGTATTTTGCCTACTATCTTACCAGTAGTGTTCTTGGTAGGGAGAACACTAGTAATATTTCCAACTATCAATTGGCCTTCTTAGCTGCTGCACTCAACAATGAGTACACGTATAATCTTGGTTCTCTCATTGCTCGTCGTTTAGCTGCTAAGCGACCAATTTATGGGGGAATTATTGCTACTCGTATTGTTGCTACCTTGGACATTGTTGTTGATCCACATGATATAGTTTTGTCCCCTGAGAGGCTTGATCTTGCTTCCATGAAGGCGCACCACTTTGTCACCACTAGCTCTACTCTCGATAACTTGGTTTATATAATGTTGTTTATTGACGAGGAAGAGAGAGAGACCCCTCTACCCCAAACCACTTTGCTCAGTATTTCTCAGGGACCTTGTCCACGCTCGAAGGTAGAGATGGATGACGAGTTGCGCTCTCTGAACTTCCATGGGTGCTATTAGGAAGAAGCGCCCTCATATGACCCAGCGATACATTACACAGGGGAGTCCTCGAGCTCATACCAGGACGAGGGATCTTCCTCGACATACTACGGAGGTGCATCTACTTGGGCACCACGGGATTGAGCCCCACTTAGGCCAAAAGCCTAAGCTTGGGGGGAGATATACCGACATCACACTCCTATATATATATCATGTTCGGTCGGTTCTTTGTATATCCATTGTTTTTGCTTTCTTTTTGGTTTTTTGTTGCTTCTTTCTAAAAACCCAAAAATACCAAAAATATTTTCGTTGTTTCTCTTGGTTTGTTTCTTTGCTTTGGTTTGCCTTAAAATAAAAATCCAAAAGATTTTTTCTTTGTTTGGTTTTTCTTTGTTTGCTTGTTTCAAAAAAAATCGAAAACACCAAAAATATTTGTTCTTCTTCTTTGTTTTTGTGAGTTCTTTGCAGGGTTCAGCCGTCCTTAGTGGATTTTGGTTTCATGTTAATTATTCAAGTCACACAAGTGAAGGGCAATAATGAAGATTAAGACAACTCGAGGTGTGGTAAGAGGCTGGAAACGAACTCTATTTGTTTCATTTTTGTACATATACTCATCATTGTGAGCATACTTACCCTGTTTGTGTAAGGTTTATGTCATTATGGATGCTTAGTAGTTCTTGCTTGTCTATGATTAGCTCCATCTTGCTAATAGTTTGTAGCATGTCATATGAATGTTTGCTTGCATTGTTTTATTCATACTTTGGTATGACATTGTGGTATCCTCCTTTGACTGTTCATGTGAATCGACTTGGCACATGCTCACGCATGCATATGACTAATCAATAGTCAGTAAGCCTCGATGATTTATTTTGCCTCAGAGTTCTTGTATCACTTTCATGACATAATTAGTCCCGTTTTGTTGCAAGCATGATTATGACAGCTATTGCTCTCTCGTTTGTCACTCCCTCTCTATTGCTAGCCTTCACTTGCACTGAGTATGTGCTCTACCTGAGCTTCCAACTCGCGAAAAGCAATATTGCCAGTTGTGTCCACCATACCTACCTATTAGCATCGTTTTCTATTTCAGTGCATATTCTATATGTCGTGTTTTCTTCCAAAATAAAATGTTTGTCTTTTTTGAGAAAGTTAGTTAGTAAAGCTCTCACGAACTTGATGGCACACTTTATTCCTTGCACTTAATAATCTTGAACCATTGTGACTTGTCCATGAAAGTTATATGCTTGCTAATTATATACTGGGAGTCAGCAGAACCGTGCTATCACGGGGAATGCTTTCAACACTTGTTGGATATCTTATCTAGTTGATTCCTTGCTCTTTTGTTTATGGATGTCGATGATGTGAAATAAAAGGGGAGGTTGTGAGTTCATGGAGTTTATACATCATGTTAGAGAAATGCCTGGGCCGCTAGCCTAAGCCATGCTTAATCATGGTGGAAACTTGCAGCAACACCATAATGAGCATCTATGAAGCGTCATCAATAAAAAGTTATGCATATGGTAAATAAAAAGATTCCTGAGATGCTCATTGTCTGCTTGCCTTGTCATTTTGGTTATGGGAAAGCTCCTGTACCATGTGCAAGGGGTACCCCGTTGGCGGTTCTCGATGATATGCATGTATTTACATTGACAAGAACTTTCAGGTGACCAAAGTTGAGTAGCATGTGGAGCGACCCTCGTACTCAAGGGACTTGGGATTTCTAGTCTATGGTCTGTCAAGCATATGATTCAGAGTGGACCTCTCTTTCACCTTAACCACATGAAGATGCCTATGATAGGGGCAATGAGAGCTCAAAGCTAACAAGTACCTTCCTTTCATCATTGGGAAGACTTTCAAACCTTCACAAAACCGTTTTCACAACCTTGTTGAGTCACCACTTATTCTATGAGCACCTTCTTGAGAGCATAGTTTTCATTCTTATGTTTGTTCCAAAACTTGGTTAATTATGTCATGACTTTGATGCTTGTATCTCTGATATCTTTATATCTAGTCTTCATGTGAACTTCAGAGGTTCCTTGGCATTCATATTGTGCTCTTCAAACAAAGGCAAGCGAGATACCACTCTATCATACCTTACTATGAGCATTGCAATGTTCCTTATGTTTATGTTTCATGCTACTTATTATTATTGAGTTGGTTTATCTTCATAGCTTGCAATGACTATTGAGTAGACTTAGTTGCATACTCCTTATTATGAATTGTCTAAGCATCTACTCCTGTGCTAAGAATATATACACCATATGAAGCAAAGTGTTCATGAAAGTTCTTTTATCGCACTCAGTTTTCAACTGAATTGCTTGAGGACAAGCAATAGCCTAAGCTTGCGGGGAGTTGATACGTCCAAAACGTATATACTTTCTCGAACACTTTGCTATTGTTTTTCCTCTAAACTTTTGTGATTCGGATACAACTAACACGGACTGACGCTGTTTTCAGCAGAATTACCTTGCTGTCTTGTTTTTGTGCAGAAAATGAACTATCGGGAAAAATCCCGAAAAATATGCCAAAAATTATATTTCATCAGAAGATCCACGGAGCTATAAGAAGAGATGAAGGGGAGGCCTGGGGGGCCCAGACCCACCCTAGGCGTGGGCCCACCTAACCCCGCACCTAGAGGGGGTGCGGCCACCCCAGGCACCTCCTCGGCCTCCCTCTATGCCTATAAGTTGCCTTTCGACCTAAAAACCGAGGGGGGTTCGATAGTTTTCCAGAAAGAGTTCCGCTCCGCCGCCGCCACCAGAAACCAAGATTCGGATCCAAAAACTCCGTTCTGGCACCCTGCCGGGACAGGGAATTTGGAGAGAATCATCGCCATCACCAACGCATCTCCATCAACCACCGATGTTTCCCTCATCCATGAGTGAGTAATCCCCCGCTGTAGGCTTGGGAATGGTAGGGATTGGATGAGTTCTATCATGTAATCGAATAAGATCTATTAGGGCATAGTGCCTAGTATCTCTATTAGTGCTATTTGACTTTATTGCAACTTGTTGTGCTTAACGCTTGTCACTAGGGCCCGAGTGCCATGATCTCAGATCTGAACTTATTATTGAATCATTATGATAGTATTGTTTGTGATCTTATATGCAAGTTGTGTACACATATCATTGTCTGGATCCAAAGGCCCCAAAGTGACAATAATTGGGACAACCGGAGGGGATGGCTATGGTGTGAGGATCACATGTGTTCATGGAGTGTTAATGCTTTGCTCCGGTGCTCTATTAAAAGGAGCACCTTAATTGCCAGTAGTTACCTAGAGGCCTCGCTACCACGGGCTGGCTGGACAGAAGATGTTCTGCAAGTTCTCATTGCGATCACATATGACTATATTTGGAGCACATGCCTAGGATTGTTTAGTACTTGGATGCTTGTTATTATTTATCTGCAATGCCCTAGATCTTGAAGTTACATGTTTAGACTCGTCCATGCAATGCCCATCCATCCATCCCTATGCCTACCGCACTCGAATCCTATTGTTACCGTTACTGTTACTATTGCTCATGTTTCACTGTTGCTGTTGCTTTGCTGTTGCTACTGATAAACTTCTGTGAGCAAGAACTATTTCCAGGTGTTGCTGAACTGATAACTCAGTTGTTAAGGCTTGCAAGTATTCTTTGGCTCTCCTTGTGTCGAATCAATAAATTGGGTAATACTATCCGCGAAGACTGTTGCGATCCCCTATACTTGTGGGTCATCATGCTACCATGTTTAGATCTTCTGAGCTCCGTTCATGATCAAGATCATCTATTTGTAATCATGCATGTTGTGTTTGCGGGGATCCGATGCATATTGAGATTACTATGTTAGATTGGTTAATGATTCTATCTTATTGATTCTATCATGTTTGTGTTGCTTGTGATCTTGCAAGCTCTCCGTTTCTAGTAGCTGTCTTGGCCAAGTAGATGCTAGTGACTCCAAGAGGGAGTATTTATGCTCGATAGTGGGTTCATACCTCTATTTAATCTGGGGAAGTGACATAAATCTCTAAGGTTGTAGATGTGATGTTGCTACTAGGGAGAAAACAATGATCTCTTGTTCATAGAACAAGTGTATTGTTTACTTTACACACCTTGCTTAAAGCAGTTATCCATTTCTTGCAACTTAATACTGGAGGTGGTTCGGATGATAACCTGAAGGTGGATTACTAGTCATAAATGCAGTTGGATGGCGGTCTATGTATATTGTTGTAATGCCCAAACAAATGTCATAGGATCATGAATGTCTAGTATTTCATTGTTATGCCTTATTCTGTCCTGTCAATTGCCCCGCTGTAATTTTTTTACCCAGCATGTTATGTTGTTTATCTTAAGGAGAACATCTCTAGTGAACTATGGACCCCGATCCAATCTTTACCATTGATAAATCTTCCACTGTTACTGTTTACTTTCTGCAAACCACCATTACCTTCCACACCATACGGTTAATCCTTTGTTTTCAGTAAACCGGTGAGATTGACAACCTCACTGTTCGTCGGGGCAAAGTCTTGAGTTTGTGTTGTGCAGGTTTCCAGTTGCTAGCAACACCTTTGAGTCGTTTCCTTCCTCCTACTGGTTTGATAATCTTGGTTTCTTACTGAGGTAAAAACTTGTTGCTATACTCATAATACCTTGCTCTTGGGGTTTCCCAACGAAGCTCTACAGTGATCTAAGCCACATCACAGAGGTTTGTAGAACAACAACAAGTTTCCCTTCAGTGGATTACCCAAGGTTTATCGAACTCAGGGAGGAAGTGGTCAAAGGTATCCCTCTCAAGCAACCCTTCAATCAAGATGCAAGAAGTCTCTTGTGTCCCCAACACACCCAATACACTTGTCAGGTGTATAGGTGCACTAGTTCGACGAAGATATAGTGAAATACAAGTAATATGGATGATTATATGTGGTAATTGCAATCTGAAATAAATATGGTAGCAAGCAACGATGCCAGAAAAGAGCTTGACAGGGAGGAAGAGACTAAAGGCCCTATAGTCCCCGACAACAGTGCCAGGTATAGTTGTAAACGGTGTTTCATTGCTTAGAAACAAGGCCTAGGGATCATACTTTCACTAGTGGACACTCTCATATAAATATCTTCTATTTATGATACTACTCTTAACTACTCTCCAGTTGGACAACTCTAATCCACGGTAGGGCTATAACAGCACACCTCAAAGTTCACATTCCCCATCTAGATAACCCCACACTGTCACCTTGAGCGCTAGATGGTTCCAACAAACACCACAATTTCATAGATACAACCAACTCAAAATATAACTCATGACAAGTATTTGTTTAATCTTTAGCCTAAGTGCCACACGGTGTGCACACTATCAGCTTCACACACGCGGGGATATCCGGATATTAATTAAATCACTTGAGTAGCAGAGTAGATCTACTTGATTACAAAGCTCATGAAATAAGATCACGCATAAAGCGAGAGAGATGAACACATAGCTACCGATAGAGCCCTTAGCCTCAAGGGAGAACTACACCCTCCTCATTATGGGAATCAGCAACGTCAATGGAGATGGTGGTTCAGATTGATGGATATGGCTGTGGGGGCAATTCCCCATCCTGGTAGGGTACCGGAACGGAGACTTATGTCCCCCGAGTCTCCTCTTTGGTGGTGGCGGCGCTGCGTAACTTTTCATGGATTTCTGCCCGCGTTAGGGTTTACGACCCGAGGAGACGTATATGTAGGCGAAAGGGCAAGGTCGGTGAAGGCTCGAGGGGCCCACACCAGGGGCTTGCGTGGCTAGGTTGACCCGCGCCACCCCTAGGTGTGGCTGCCTCGTTGTGCCTCCTCGTCTCTCCTCTGGACTCCGTGTCTGCTCCGATAAAATATTGACTTTGGCTTTTGTCCCTTCCAATTTTGAAAATATTTCTTTTCTGAAACCAAAAACAGCAGAAAACAGGCAACTGGCACTGCGGCATCTTGTTAATAGGTTAGTCCCTGAATATTTAAAAATACCTCAAAGTGTAGACAAAACATAAGAAAGTCGATACAAAATAAGCATGAAGCATAACAAATTATAGGTAAGTTTACGACGTATCAATGATCGCTCAGGACTTTTATTTTCAGGCTACTGGTGGTGACACACTAGCCGTCTGCGGAATGGATAGCTACTTGTTGATTTTTATTTTTCGTTGGTTGATACTTGTCTCAACCATTGCTGACCCATGATTGTAATAAATAAAACCTTCGAATTATGCAATAAAACTGTTGTGTGCATCTATTGATGCAGAGGCCGGGGCTCGGTTCCCTAATTTGAATGAAAAACTGTCAGATCTGATTTTTGTCATTTTATCCCGCTTTTGCTACATATAGTCTTGCTTTTGCTACATGTAGCAAAAAACAGTTCGACCTAGAAAATACAAAAATAGTCTGGACCTCGCTGGAAACTTTGTAGCAAAAAAATATCCAATGCAACAAAACCGCTCTCGCCGGAGACTCGTCGGAGACTTTCGTCAGGAGACCTCGTCGGAGATCTTGTAGCAAAAGTTTTGGACTATTGTAGCAAAACCATTAAATGGGTGTAGCAAACAAAATATCCTATTGTAGCAAGTCCAACTTCGTCGGACAGCTCGCCGGAGATCTCGTTGGAGATCTTGTAGCAAATATTTTATGCCATTGTAACAAGAATACAAAACCGTTGTAGCAAATAAAATGTGATAATGTGCAAAACTCAACTTCGTCGGAGACTTATGCCATTGTAACAAGAATACAAAACCGTTGTAGCAAATAAAATGTGATAATGTGTAAAACTCAACTTCGTCAGAGACTTGCCGGAGACCGTGTAGCAAAATGTTTACCCCGAGAATAGTAAAAGTAGCAAAATAAATACAAGTAGGCAGCTAAATAGTTATACAATTGTAGCGAAAAAATATACTGTCGTAGCAAAAGGCGCGGAGGAGGGCAACCGCCATGGCTGGACCGCCGTTTCTCTGACATTGGCAGCAGCAGAACCGCGCTACAGAGGTGAGCACGAGCGGGAGGAGACGTGGCGGCGGCGCAAGGAGACGGCAACACCGGGGGAGCTGTCGATTCAGCCCAGCTCAGAGGGCGCGACGCGGATGCAAGACGAGGATGTCGGTGTGCAGCGGCCGGAGTTCGTCGGAGCTTGGAGCGCGCGCAGAGAAGCTTTTTCCGCCAGCCTCGTCCGGCGGCGATCGAGTGCGTCGGGGCGGCGCGCAAGTTGTGGCATGGTGGCATGAGATTCTGGCAGCGCGCGACGCGGCAACGTAACCTTCATGGGCTCACGGCGCCCGACCTGCAGGGCGGCGCGAGGAGTCTATGTATCATAAGAAAGGTTGGGGAACAGGTCGTGGGTAGATGGTGGGCCAGCGCACGGAACAAAAATGGAAACAGAGCTACCGGAGGATTAGAACGCCGGTTCCCCGGAGGTACGGTATCATTTACCTTTTTATAATACTCAAAACGCCTTTTTAGGATGGGATTTTTGAGCATCTGGCAGGAGTTCGGTGTCACAGCCTTGGCCAGCTTCATCTGGCAGGAGTTGTGTCGCATGCACAAAATCTTAGTTCTTTTTAAAACTTATTCATTATTCTGAATTCAATTGCTTACTTTATATTCATGGAATTCACTAATGTATCTCTTCTTGACCATAGTTTGTTATTATAAATTTAATTTCTTAGTTTTTGTGGAAACCTTATCCATTCGAAGTTGTTATAGTCCACACAACTTTGAAAAACAATTTGACCTTTATTTGATATGTACATGAAATTTCAACAGGGTCGAGCGGGTCTTTTACCTATGAGTACATTTTACAACATTGGTTTCTACTATGGATATGTTTTGTGCACATGGATATGGAAAGGTGCTGCAAATCAAATTAATTCATCATGGTTGACGGAGATTTTGGGGAACATAGGTTGACACACATATTCTTCTTTCATTTCCGGTCTAGATTGTCCTTTGTACCAGAACTAGTGATAATTGTCAAGATTCGGGATGTCCCGTCAAGAGTTCAAGACTCAAGGTGATCAAAACTTCTACTCTTTAAATATCTTTCCTTGTCAATCTCATAAAGTGGATGTTCAACCTTTTTGGTGTATGTACAATATCTATATACAAATAGAGAGATCCAAATCACACTAGTAGAAAAAGAGCCATTCGTCCATCCCAGTTCGGAGCATTACTCCCGGTTATGGTTGGACCCGGGACTAATGTGAGCATTAGTCCCGGTTCCAACGGCTAGAACGCCAGCAATCTTTAGTCCTAGGTCAAACGGGACCTTTAGTCCCGGTTCGTATCACCAACCGGGACTAAAAGGGGTGCTCGGTGTCAACCCCTTTAGTCCTGGTTCGTATCACCAACCAACTGGGACTAAATGTGACCTTTAGTACCGGTTCGTATTACCAACCCGGACTAAAAAAAGTACAACTTATCAAAACTTGCAAAAAAATTAGCTCTTTGATTTCAACATCCTTAGGCCGTTTTGGATTCTTAAAATTCAAAAAGAAAAAATATTTCAGAAATTAAATTATTTTAGTATTTTTATGTCATATTTGAATTCCTTGTATTTTTCTGATAATAATGGATATATTATTTGCCGAATTTCGATTTACAGATTTGAAGATATTATTTATGTCATATTAAATGAATAAATGGCAAAAAATGAATAAAATATTAATTTATTTAGTTTTTACTTTCATTAGAATAAAATATTATTATTACTTATTTATTGTTGTTTACTAAAAATAGTTGTTCTTAATTTCAAAAAATAAAAACGTGTCACATATTGATATGAGTTAATAGAATTGATATACTAGTCTTGACAACAAGGTATAAGGGTCCTTCGCGTGGGGTGGGAGAGATGGAATGAAGAAGTTAAGCATACTGGGATGGAGTAGTGCTAGGATGGGTGACCGGCCGGGAAGTATAATCAGTGTTAAAAATGAGAGATATGAGAGATTAACGAGTCAAACAATTCAAAATTTAAAGAAAAATCTGAAGAAAAAAAATCAAAAAAAAACTTAAAAAAAATTAAAATAAAACCTTTAGTCCGGGTTCGTATTACAAACCGGGCCTAAAGGTCCCGCGCGCTCGACGCTGCCTTATGAGTGCCTTTAGTCCTGGTTTGTGGCCGAACCGGGCCTTTAGTCCCGTTTGGGAAACCGGGACTAAAGGCCTTTACAAACCGGGACAGAAGGCATGTTTTCCACTAGTGGCACATAATTGATAGATCGGATTACGGAAGGAAACGGGAGATAAGTCGCATAAGCTTGGTCAATGAGTAGTGAATCCGTATTATTGCGTGGATTTATGGGGTAAAGGTTGATGAGAGTTGGAAGCGAACCACGTTTTAGTTGAAACCCCTAGTAATTATTTACGTAAAAGAAAATTTGATTCATTGTTATAGGTTGTATGTGAATTTAGTTAGACGTTTATTTTTTTTGAATGAAGAAGCTTTTCTGTTGAATTTTTCTTGTTTCCAAATGGGGAGGGAATCTTCTCTGTTGGTCAAGTCGTTGCCAGAATCTGAGGTGGACAATGGAAAGAAGACCAATATTGCTTAGAGGCCATGACTAAAGGGAGACGCAAGGACGGTGAAGGGTGTACAAGCATGTGTGTTCCATAAAACTATTTTTTAAAATTCTTCATCAGCTATATATCAACAAGTGGGTGGGTTATGCGGGTCTTTGACCTGTGAATACATGTTACAACATTAGTTTCTACTATTGATATGTTCATGCACATGCATATGGAAAGGTGCCACAAATAATAAAATTATTTCATCATGGTTGACGGAGATTTCGGAGAACACACGTTGACACACATATTCTTCTTTCATTTCTAGTCTTGATTGTCCTTTGGAACAGAACTAGTGATAATTGTTAAGATTCGGGATGTCCGATCAAGAGTTCAAGACTCAAGTATTTTTACTTGTTGATCTCTTAGAGTTGATGTTCAACCTTTTTGGTCTATGTACAATATCTATATACAACTAGAGAGATCCAATGCACATGGGTGCAGGGTATCACGAGTACCGTCATAATGATTGGTACTCTCTCCGTTTCAAAATATAAAATGTTTTAGATTTGTGTAGTAAATGTATCTAGACGTGTTTTAGTACATAGATTCTGTTTAGAGTGAATCTAGACACTAAAAGAAGGCTAATTTTTTTTAAATAATACATTTTTTTATTGAATTTCACAAATAATACATAAAACGGGCAAATTGCAAATCTGTTGGTCGGTCGGCCGTTTAACAGACGAAACACTGCCTTCGTCACACAGCCTTCGTCCGTTCAACGGACGACACACCCTGCACACTGCCTTCGTCCGTTCAACGGACGACACACGGCCTTCGTCCGTTCAACGGACGACACACCCTGCAAACCCCTCCTTTACCAAACAGCCGACAGCAGGGTGTGTCGTCCGTTGAACGGACGAAGGCAGTGTGTCGTCCGTTGAACGGACGACCGACCAACAGATTTGCAATTTGTTCGTTTTGTGTATTATTTGTGCAATTCAATAAAAAAATGTATTATTTAAAAAAAATTAGCCTAGCTAAAAGAAGTCTAGATATATTTTTTTATAAACCTAAAACATCTTATATTTTGAAACGGAGGGAGTAGATCGGATTGAGGGAGGAAACAGTATGTTTGCGGGAGCTAAGTCGCTTAAGCCTGGTCCATGAATAGTGCATCTCTATTATTGCATGGATTTATGGGCTAAAGGTTGATGTTTGAGTTGGAAGCGAACCACGTTTTAGTTTGCTAATGATTGGTAGATCGGATTATGGAAGTAAACAATATGTTATCGGGAGGTAAGTCGCATAAGCTTGGTCAATTAGTAGTGCATCTGTATTATTGCGTGGATTTATGGGGTAAAGGTTGATGTTCGAGTTGGAAGCGAACCACGTTTTAGTTGAAACCCCTAGTAATTATTTATGTAAAAGAAAATTTGATTCATTGTTATAGGTTTTATGGGAATTTAGTTAGAAGTTCATTTTTTTGAATGAAGAAGCTTTTCTGTTGAATTTTCTTGTTTCCAAATGGGGAGGGAACCTTCTCAGATGGTCAAGTCTGAGGTGGACAAGGGAAAGAACACCAATATTGCTTAGAGGCCATGACTAAAGGGAGACACAAGGACGGTGAAGGGTGTACAAGCATGTGTGTTCCATAAAACTAATTTTTTAAATTCTTCATCAGCTATATATCAACAAGTGGTGGGTGGGTCGGACAGATAAGTATTCATGTGTACTCCCATCTATTTAAGTGACTCTGGCTCTTACTTTGCTTCACCATTTTGATCCACGGTATATACTCGATCCATGACAAACACATACCCCCAGCTGTTAATTTGTTGCATCCCAAACAAGCATCCACGCAAGTACACATGCTAGTCCACACACAAGAAGAAGAACACTTTGCTAGCTAGGCATGGTAGGCCTCACGAACACTGGTCCAGGATCGGTGTGCACTGGTTGCAGAGGCTCCCCCTCTTACTGATTCAGTGCATGCCTGCACTCCTTTTATACGCTGATCACTTCACGAATTAGCATCATGCTGTTTACTTGCTTTGATTACCATTCCGTTTGGCGCCTGCGTCCGCATCTGCCGTGTCCGGTCCATCGAGGAACATCCTGGAGGAACATCACCTGGTTAACTAACAAAGTGTATGAAACTTACGATATTATCACACCATAAACAAGGCGGTTGGGTCAACTTGACCCCAAGTTCAGCAAGAAGCGACTGTACCCATATTATTTCTGCAGTTGCATTGGCCACAGATTTGTACTCTGCTTCCGTACTAGATCTAGAAACTGTGGCTTGCTTCTTAGCACTCCATGAAATAAGATTAGGCCCAAAGAAAACAGCAAAACCTCCAGTTGATCGACGATCATCTGCACATCCTGCCCAGTCCGCATCTGAAAAGGCACTAACTAAAGTGGAGTTGGACTTTGTAAAAGTGAGTCCAAGATCAACTGTATGCTTAACATATCTCAAGATGCGTTTGGCTGCTGTCCAATGCAAAGTAGTGGGAGCATGCAAATATTGACAAACTTTGTTGACTGCAAAGGAAATATCAGGTCTAGTGAGAGTAAGATACTGAAGGGCACCTATCATGCTTCTGTATTTGGTGCTATCCTCAGGACCTAGTAATTCTCCTTCATGAGCTGTGATTTTTTCTGAAGAAGATAATGGAGTGGGGGACCCCTTGCAATCTGTCATTCCAACTCGAGTAAGAATATCCCGAGCATATTTCGCTTGACTAAGCACTAGTCCATCATTGGTTCCATGAACCTCAATTCCTAGAAAAAAGTGTAGATCTCCCAGATCTTTCAAAGCAAAATCCTTTCTCAAATCCTTCAACAAGGCATCTATAGCCGCTTTTGATGAACTAGCCACTATTATATCATCAACATAAACGAGCATAAAGATGGTAACATTGGACTTGTGATAGATAAACAAGGATGTATCAGATTTTGAAGCAACAAAACCAAGTTGAATTAACTGAGAACTCAATCTTGAATACCACGCCCGAGGTGCTTGCTTCAGTCCATATAGAGCCTTGTCCAGTTTACAGACATAGTTCGGCCTTCTCTTATTTTCATAGCCCGGTGGTTGTCTCATGAAGACTTCCTCTTCCAGAACACCATGTAAAAACGCATTCTTTACATCCAACTGTCGCTAACTCCATCCCCTAGAAACAGCAATGGCCAAGACAAGCCGAACAGTAGCAATTTTTACAACCGGACTAAAGGTATCTTCATAATCTATACCATACCTTTGCTTGAATCCTTTGGCTACTAGTCTAGCCTTGTATCGATCAACTGAACCATCTGCTCGTTTTTTTACTTTATATATCCATCGACAGTCCACTATATTTGCACCACGTCGAGGAGGAACCAATCTCCATGTTTTATTTTTTATGAGAGCATCATACTCTTCATTCATCGCTTCTTTCCATCTCGTATCTGCAAGTGCTGCTTGTAAGCTGTTAGGTTCTTCTTGAGTAGCAGAAAGACACCACCGAACGGTACCATCGGTGTACGTTTTTTGTTTGTGTACTCCCTTGGATGCACGTGTACCAGGACGAAATTCATTAGCCCCACGCTGCTCACCAGAAGGACGCACTACAGAAGATCCTAGACTCCCATCGCTATCAGCTGCATGCGATCCTGGACTTTGATCGCTATCAGCTGCATGCAAAGTGGAAACCGTTGGTGCACCTGGGGATGCGGCAAATGGCATAGGAGTTCCTGTGTCCAGCGGTGTGTGCGTTCCTGTGGAGGACGATCCCGCTGCGTGTCGCGCCGGTATAGAAGATCCCGGAGAAGACCGCATGCACGATTCTGCCCCTGCCGCTCCGCGCGCAAAGCTGGCAGGACTGCGTTGACCTGGTGATGCGCCGGCGC
This sequence comes from Avena insularis, assembly GCA_023614405.1. Taxonomy (NCBI): domain Eukaryota; kingdom Viridiplantae; phylum Streptophyta; class Magnoliopsida; order Poales; family Poaceae; genus Avena; species Avena insularis. The sequence continues at coordinate 251,238,284 of CM042685.1, forward strand.
TCTGCGCTTTATCTGAGGAGCGGGACGAAGATCCCGGGGCTGACTCCTCTAAAAAATCTGTTTCGTGTCCAGCGTGTCTGTGTCTTTTTCTGCCAAGATTTCATGTGTGCTATTTTCACTTGTTTCAACATCATTTGTTCCCAAATTTTCACCGGCATGTTCCAGTGGTCGTGACGCATCCTGTAGAGCAACAGAGACAGGTCTCCAAACAGTGTTAGTAGTATGAGTATTTGTCATGTTTAAATCATCAATGTGTACGTCCCCATGTTCAAAATCATGTAGAGGGGAATCAAGTAGGAGAATTTGCTGCCTAAGCAGCGCACCGGCATTTGGATGAAGGGATTTGAAAGGGAAAACCGCTTCATCAAAAACGACATCACGAGACACATATACTCGGCCAGTGGAAACTTCAAGACACTTAACGCCCTTATGACGGGGACTATAGTCCAGAAAAACACATTGCTTGGAGCGAAAAGCGAGTTTATGTTTGTTGTATGGACGGAGATTGGGCCAACAAGCACACCCAAAAACCCGAAGAGAATTATAGTCAGGCCGTGAACCCAAAAGTCGATGAACTGGTGTGTCATTGTTGATGACTCTACTAGGTATCATATTAATGAGATATGTGGCCGTCATGAATGCTTCATCCCAAAATTTTAAAGGCATGTGTGCATTGGCAAGGAGAGCGAGACCTACTTCAACAATATGACGATGCTTTCTTTCAGCAAAGCCATTTTGCTGGTGTGCATGAGGACATGAAACATGATGTGAAATTCCTTGAGATTGAAAGAAGGCATTTAACGTGACATACTCGCCGCCCCAATCAGATTGAACAGTAAGAATTTTCCTATCAAGTTTACGCTCAACAAGTTTTTGGAAATTCACAAAGGCAGCAAAAGCATCAGACTTTTCTTAAGCATATAAATCCAAGTAAACTTGCTATAGTCATCAATAAAGCTTATATAATAATCATGACGTCTAACAGAAGTGGGAGCAGGACCCCATACATCAGAGAATACTAACTTAAGGGGTGCTGTAGAGACACTAGTGGAGATAGGATAGGGAAGCTGATGGCTGTTAGCCTGTTGACATGAATCACAAACTGACTCTGAACTGGAATCTCTAATATATGAGAGTTTATTTTTACTAAGTATTTGACTAACAATAGCAAATGACGGATGACGAAGACGACTATGCCACTTTGCTTGAGAGGGCTTGGCGGCAACAAACGCATGCTTCTGAGGTTGGGGGGATGACTCCAGGGATGAAATAAGAGGATAAAGACCGCCAACGCATCGCCCTCTATGAATTATTTTCCACGTGACCTGATCCTTGATCAAGAAGAAGAAAGGATGAAATTCGAGAAAGACGCGGTTGTCATATGTGAATCGATGAACAGATAAAAGGTTTTTCGAAGCATCAGGTACATGCAAAATATTGCGAAGATGAAAATTTTGAACAGGGTGACGAACAATTGAATGACCAACATAAGAGATATTCATACCATGTCCACTTGCAGTGTTGACCTTGTCGTAGCCCCGGTAATTATCACGGACGGTCAGGTTGTGCAGTTCGCCAGTGATGTGGTGTGTAGCACCGGTATCTGGGTACCAATTCGTGTCAACACCATACGAAGCTCCATGAACTTCCTTGTCACCAAAAGAGTCATCATCGTCGTCATCGAAGCGCCTCCAACAATCCTTGGCAGGGTGGCCTTCCTTGTTGCATATTTGGCACGTGACGTCGACCCATGGCGTGGTGCGTCGACGACCACGTCCACGGCCGCGCCCCCTTCCTGGAGGTGTAGCACGACGACCACCCCGCCCTTGGCGAGGGCGTTCATCGCGGCGATCATCCCGTCGATCATCACGACGGTCACCACGGAGGTTATCATAGTCACCGCGGTCGCCGCGGTAATCACCACGCCCACTCTTGTTTCCACCAAAAGTGCGGCCACCGCGTTGGCGCAAGGCAGCGTTGGCGGATGTTTCAAACCCGCCGGTGGGCTGTGTGCCGAGCATATCTTGCCACTGGTCATAGGCATGCAGGTGGGAGAATAGATCCCTGAGGGAGAGCTTGTTCGCGATCACGCCAAGGGCAGCGACTAGAGAATTGTATTCCGCACCGAGTCCAGCGAGGATGAAGGACACCAGTTCCTCGTCAGGGATAGGACGAGCGGCGGCAGCGAGTTCATCTGCGATGCTCTGCATCTGGGATAGGAAGGCTGCAGTGGTCGGAAATTGAATCCGTTTGGTATTCGCCAAGGCAATCCGGGGATTCGTGATTTTGGATTGGTTCTGCGAGGCAAACATCCCTTCGACCGCGGCCCAGACACCGGCCGTGTTCTCGATCCGAAGAACATACGTGAGGATTTCTTTGGAGAGCGATTTGAGAAGGTAACTGAGAACGATTTGGTCGCGAGACAACCAGGAACCATACTCAGGGTTGGGAACCGCCTTGGGTGTTTGATCCTTCTCTGTGGCTTCTGGGGCGACGGCCATTGTTTTTGGTGGAGCCGCATCGGTGCCGTCGAGGAGACCGACGAGTTGGGCGCCTCGTATGGAGGCAGAACCTGCGCGCGCCAGTGTGGGTAATTGTGACGAGTCAGCTTCTCTGAGGGAGGCTCGCCAAGGTGGATCGCCGGGCTGATGCTGGAAGACGTAGCCATGCCGATCGAGCAGAAGGAAGGTGGGAGCGATGGCGGCGGCGATGTAGGGGAGGATTGGCGATCAGTTTCGGCGGAAGAGCCGGCCTGATACCATATGAAACTTACGATCAGGTAGGTTGAGACTACTCGGATACCCGAGGCTCCCGATCGATGTCTATTAATATGGGTGTATGTCCCGGTACACAAGCCAATACAAGTTACAATTGAGTTACAATCTCGTTTATGAATAGGACTCTTTTCTATCTCTAACAAAGTGCACGATGGCGTCCTACACGACCAGCTTGGTCTCATTTCGTCACCTTCTATCTAGCTAGTTTGTGTGATTATTGGTTAAGTTTTTTGTCCTTTTATCCTTTTGTGAAGATTAGTAGACTAAAAAAATTAGAGTGAGCAAAAACGTGATCCAACGCACAACCTTCTTTTAGGGAAGATCCAACGCATGACCTAATTAAGAGCTGCGTTGTTCAGTGAAGTGTTGGTATAGACCGATGCCATGTTAGTCTTACTCTTTTCATATGTATATACCAATAGTGCAATACTAAAGCCCGTGAATTTGCAGTAATTAAAATGGTTTTTGCCTGTACTAATTACAACTGTGAACGACATTTTATATAGTGTTACTATAGAGACCACCGTGCCTGAGGTGGAAAGAAAGAAAAAGAAATAGAGAGGCGGGGTATACATGCATGACTATCCAATGCAAGTGACCGGCTCTTGCTTGGATCTGCTCTAGCAGTTAGGTTCATAGGACGACATCCTCAATATTACTGTGGAGTGTGGACCGGCGTAAGCCCTGGTTGTATAGTTTCTTCGGAAGAGGATCCCTCACGTGCCCTCTCCTGCCATGCCATTGAGTCACTGACAAGTGGGATCAGCTATAGGCGGGACTCACATGTCAGTGACCGAAAGTCAGCGCACGGTAGGAATAGCTACGTCAGAGGAGCCACGTCCAGTTTCTTCGTGCTCCCTACTTACGGGCTCAGGAGTAATGTCACAAGAGATGTGCTTCGTCCTCCCCCACACTACAGGAATAGGTATCTTCGCCGACGGCTGGGAGCTACGCCGACGGGCAAACGTCAGGACCGTCGGCGTAGACGTAGCCCAGGCCAGCTCCCCAACGCTGCCGTCGGCCTACAACTGTCATCGGCGTAGGTCGAGATACGCCGACGGCTACCCTCAGCGTACAGGTGCTCTCGGCATAGTCCGGTCCAGCCTGTCCCGTGCCCGTCGGCCCGTGACGGCGTTAGATCTACGCCGAGGGTGACCGTCGGCGTAGATGTTGTCGTTTTCTTTTCCTCCACCCAAAATATCTGCTAGACCTACGCCCAGGGGGGCCGTCGACGTAGCTCCTTTTTTCTACTTATTAACTTGTATTTTACATGAACTTATTAATTAGTAGCAATTATTTCAACATTGTTCTATTTTAAAATAATTATCTCCTCGCCGCCTCCGAGACCCTCTCCCCTGTCCACTGGCACATGCCCCTCTCCCCTCTCCACCGTCCCACCCCGAGCTTCTTCCTCCGCCGCCGTGCCCCTCTCCTCCCTGTCCGCCCCTCCTCCCTGGCCACCCCTCCTTCCTGGTCGCCTCTTCCCCTCCCCCCTTGCCTCTCCCCCTCGCCTCTCCCCCTCGCCTCTCCCCCTCGCCTCTCCCCCTCCTCCCCGAGGCTCCTCCCTAACCGCCCCTCTCCTCCCTGACCGCCCCTCCTCACTGGCCGGCCTCTCCCCCATCCCCTGGCCATGTCACGTGATGGAGGGCCTCTGCCACCCCCGTCCCTCGCCTTGCTGCCGCCACCCCCTCGCCTCTCGACTCCGTATCTAGCCTCTCCGCCTCCGTATCGAGCCTCTCCACCTCCGGCCACTAGCATCCCCACCTCCGTCACCTAGCACCGCCGCAGGTCTGAGGTATGTACGTGTGTTCAAAGCTGCAGTTTTTTGTTTGCTTGATGCCATGTCCACTGTATATTCGGAAATATAGGAGACTCATGTACATGTTTCTCTAAGTGGTTTGCTCTATTTCCCTGTTTGCAAAAAATAAACTTACTATGTCATGTGTTAGAGGATTTTTGCTTCAGGTTATTTAGTGAGAAACCATGCTATTTTGTGGATGAAGTCGCCCTGAAAGCTAATTTTGATCTAGTAAGGAGGATTATGAGTAGCAAGAGTAGTGCATATACCAGTGCAAATGGAGGATTATGAGTACATATTCTTGCTTGTAAGAGTAGTGCAAATAAATTTGACTCGGTTGAGTAAATTTTAGTAATGATGCATCTCTCTTTCTCTCTTCTTAGATTATTGTTTGCTATAATTCTATTTATTAATGTGTTCTTGTTTTTCTTAGAGTATAATTAGGGTTCTTGGGTGTTCTTGATTAGTTCTATTTATTCTAGATGATCACAAGCTAAAGTGTTGTCTTTATGTAATTATACAGATTTTGTGGTGTTCCGGAGTGATCGTCGTTGCGGGAGATGGTGTAGGAGACACCTCGATCCTGTCTTCAAGTTCCGTCGCCGGCCCTAACACTCGGCCGTTCGACTACTTCCTCTTCCACCGAGGGTGAGAATCTGTCCGTCTCTGTTGTATCTAGGTTTATTTTCGTGTTTAGATCACCAAGTCAAGTTGCGTTACCTAGGCGTCTTCCCGACTGTAAGCGTTACACGGACTAATATGCATTAGTGGTCTCGCATATTAATAACCATAACGCTTACGGATTTTATCGGGCAGTCGGCAGATTCATAGTTGGGTATGGTTCTCCCTGGCTCTACCTCGTTCCGAGATAGGATTTCGGCGGCGCCTCCTCGTTGTTCTCCGGATGCACATCCTCTCGACTTTTTGTCGAGACGTGTATCGGGAGAGAAGCAGGGAGGTGCTGCCGAAATTCTGCTCGGATCGGGGTAGAGCCAGAGAGAACTTACCCAATCTACGGATCCGGCGGCTGGTTAGGACCCTCTTTTCCTATTAGACATGTAGGTTGATGCATGCGTAAGAATATGAAGCATTTAATCTCTTGTTTGATACAAAATGCTATATTTTTTGTTTGGTTTCCAACAAAGCAGAAGAGGATGGCTGATAATGGGTGGATGTACAGTGATCGTATTAGTGCGACTAATAAAACAGAAGAGTGAACGCGGAACACTCATTTGTTAGTGAATGAGTTAGCGCGTGGTTCAAAGGCAATAGCTCGGGCACTTTGTCCCTGCGCTCGTTGCAATAAGCGTCATCGTCAGGGAAAGGATGAGATGTATAGACACCTTCTGCAAGCTGGGTACATGCCTCACTATGTCACCCAGGTCGAATTTGCTCGGTACGAACGTGACAGAGGTGAGGTTATGCGGCAGCGGCTTAATGGCAATGAGCACGATGAGATTAGAAACTGGCTAGATGATCTCATCGATGCTGACCAGCCGAATTCGCCACCTCCACAGGAGGAACCACCAGAACCGGAGGAACCGCCTGAACCCGAGGAACCGGAGCCAACTGCGAAGGCCTTCCTTGATATGATGGCAGTGGCTAAGAGGCCTCTGTACGAGGGTGCAAAGATTTCTCACCTCGATGCCACTCAGTGTCTAGCCGACAAGTGCCAGCACTCCGCCACCCGTGCTCAGTTTGAGCTAACTTGAGAACATGTGGTAACATGTTACCCAAAGGGAATTGTCTGCCTAAAACCTTTCACGAAACGAAGAGACTCATGAAGGATCTCAACATGGATTATGAAAAGATAGATTGTTGTCCAAAAGGTTGCCTTTTGTTTTGGAAACAGTTTGCAGATGACAAGTACTACTCCATTTGTGGGGCCTCTAGGTATGATGAGGTAAAGGGAAAGGATGGCCAGATGAGGCAGTCGAAGGTCGCTACAAAGATTCTTCGGTATCTCCCATTCATAAAAAGAATCCAGCGGCTTTACTTAAGCGAGGAGACTGCCAAACAGATGACTTGGCACAAGAAAGGGAAGAGATACGAGGACGAGAACGGACGAAAGAAGATGGGACATCCATCTGATGGTAAGGCATGGAAGAACTTCGATGACAAATACCCCTGTGGGAAGAAGAGGCTCGAAATGTCAGAATTGCGATAGCAACGGATGGCTTCAACCCATATGGTATGTCGACGGCCCCGTATAGCTTCTGGTCGGTGTTTGTTATTCCCCTCAATCTCCCTCCCGGAGTATTAATGCAACGGAATACCATGTTTTTGTCGCTGATCATTCCAGGGCCCGAGTACCCGAGGAAGAATTTGAGTGTCTACATGCAACCGATTGTGGATGATTTGAACCACTCCTGGATACACGGGACGTTGACATATGACCGAGCATTGAAGAGAAACTTCTTGATGAAAGTTTGGTTGCAGTATACCATGCATGACATGCCCGGGTACGCCCTAACATGCGGATGGTGTACAGCTGGTAAGTGGCCATGCCCAGTGTGCAGACATCACTTGAGTTTCTTTGGCTAAAGTCGGGTCGCAAGTATGTTGCGTTTGACACGAATCGATAGTACCTCAAAAGAAAGCATTCGTTCAGAGAACACAGGAAGAACTTCAAGAAGGGCACAGTTGTGCATGAAGTAAAAGAGGTACCCAAGTTCGATGGTGCAGTTGTTGATGCCGAGCTACATGCTCTTGTGCCTGCAGCGCCGGGAACTGGCCATCAACTTGCGGGATATGGTGTAACGCACAACTGGACTCACGTGGCAGCCTTAATGAATCTCGTGTATTACAAGGACCTCGAACTTCCCCATAATATCGATGTGATGCACACCGAAAAGAATGTACGGGAGTCCCTTTTTACACAGTCCTGAACATTCCTAGCAAGTCAAAGGATAATGTCAAGGCTAGAGTCGATGTTGAGAAGCTTTGTGATAGGAAGATATTACACATGCGGCCTCCTACTATCCGTCGAAAGAATTGGTTCAAGCCGCATGCCTACTACTGCCTTGATAGTGTCCAAAAGAAGGAGTCATTCAGGTGGCTCAAATACGTCGTGATGTTCCCTGATGGTTATTGTTCGAATATAAGTAAGGGAGTCAATCTTTCGACGGGACAAGTCATCGGGCTCAAGAGTCACGACTATCATATATGGATAGAGCGACTGATGCCGGTGATGGTTCGAGGGTATCTCCCCAAGAAAGTCTGGCGAGTGCTTGCGGAGTTGAGCCATTTCTTCCGCACGCTCTATGCTAAGCAAATATGTCCTCTGGTTATTGAGAAGCTGCAAGTTCAGGTGTTGGAGTTTCTATGCAATTTGGAGATGATCTTTCTGCCAGGCTTCTTTACTCTGATGGTGCATCTCATTGTGCACCTCGCGAACGAGGCACTCTTGGGTGGCCCGGTGCAATTTTGTTGGCAGTTTTGTATTAAGAGAGAGTTTAAGTATATCCGAAAGATAACTGGAAACAAAGCCAAGATTGAAGCATGCATATCTGAGGAAACATGCCTTCGGGAGATGGCAGACGCCGCGACAACTTACTGGCCTGATGATGTTCCCAGTATGCATAACCCGGTAAGAAAACTAACCTGGAGGACTCTAATTTAGCCTCCGGACGACCGACGGATTGTTGACAGTGAAAGACGGTGGCGCCTAGTTGTTCGATCCACCCGCGGACCCACCAGGCGGCGGCATCACATTGCCCATCTCCAGCATGGGAAATTGTGAGCATTAGACAATAAGGTAAGATTGAAAATTGCGAGCATTGGACAATAAGACACTTCATCACTTACCCACGATAAGGAGAAAGGAGGAGTAGGAAGAGTCCCTGGTTGAGAATTGATGAGCATTTGTTGTGTTATCGACTTCATCATCTGCCCATGTTACTCCAGCATCCCCTGCTGATGGGCCATCTGCTGCTCCAGATGCTGCTGCCGCTGCTCGGCTGCCTCTCCGCGTGCCCTATCAGCGGCCATCTCCGCCTACCTCGTGTCGCCACGATGTGATGAACATTGCAACGCAAAACATGTAGTAAAACATAGATGACCGAGGAAGAACATACCCTTTTGCGACAAGTCGAGCTTTATATACGGTAACATTACCATCAGCATCTGTTTTCTTCTTGAAAATCCATTTGTCCTCGACAGACTTCCGGCCATCCGGTAAGTCCACCAAAGTCCATACTTGGTTTTCGTACATGGATCCAATCTCGGATTTCATGGCGTCTTGCCATTTATTGGAATCTGGGCTCATTATCGCTTCCTCATATGTCGCAGGGTCATCGGTGTTGTCCACCAACATGACACTCATAACGGGATCATACCAATCAGGAGTGCTACGAGTTCTCGTTGACCTGCGAGGCTCTGTAGCAACTTCAACCGAAGTTTCATGATCATCATCATTAGCTTCCTCTCTTATTGGTGCAGGCACCACAGGAATTTCTTCCGGTGCTGCACTACTTGCAAGTTCGAGAGAAGGTTCAACAACCTCGTCGAGTTCTACTTTCCTTCCAGTCACTTCTTTCGAGAGAAATTCCTTCTCTAGAAAGGATCCATTCTTGGCAATGAAGATTTTGCCTTCGGATCTATGATAGAAGGTATACCCAATAATTTCCTTCGGGTATCCTATGAAGACGCATTTTTCCGCTTTGGGTTCAAGCTTGTCCGGCTGTAACTTCTTTACATAGGCTTCGCAACCCCAAACTTTAAGGAACGACAATTTAGGTTTCTTTCCAAACCATAATTCATACGGATTCGTTTCAACGGATTTAGATGGTGCCCTATTTAAAGTGAATGCGGATGTTTCTAATGCATAACCCCAAAATGATAGCAGTAAATTTGTAAGTGACATCATAGAACGAACCATATCTAAGAGAGTTCGATTACGACGTTCGGACACACCGTTACGCTGTGGTGTTCCCGGCGGTGTCAATTGTGAAAGTATTCCGCATTTCTTCAAATGCTCGCCAAACTCGTAACTTAGATATTCACCTCCATGATCAGAATGTAGAAATTTAATCTTCTTGTTACGTTGATTCTCTACCTCACTTTGAAATTCCTTAAACTTCTCGAAAGTTTCGGACTTATGTTTCATGAAATAGATATACCCATATCTACTCAAGTCATCAGTGAAGGTAAGAACATAACGATAACCACCGCGCGATGCTACACTCATTGGACCACACACATCGGTGCATATGATTTCCAATAAGTCCGTAGCTCGCTCCATCATACCAGAAAATGGAGTCTTAGTCATTTTACCCATCAGACATGCTTCGCATCTTTCAAGTGATTCGAAATCAAGTGATTCAAGAAGTCCATCGGAATGGAGTTTCTTCATACGCTTCACTCCAATATGACCAAGGCAGCGATTGCCACATATAGGTCGAGTTATCGCTCAATTTCAAACGTTTAGCTTCAATGTTATTAATATGTGTATTTCCACTATCGAGATTCAATAAGAATAGACCATCTTTCAAAGGTGCATGTGCATAAAACATATTACTCATATAAATCGAACAACCATTATTCTCGAACTTAAATAAGTAACCGTCTCGCAATAAAAAAGATCCCGATATAATGTTCATGCTTAACGCAGGCACCAAATAACAATTATTTAAGTTTAAAACTAATCCCGATGGTAGATGAAGAGGTAGCGTGCTGACCGCGATCACATCAACCTTTGATCCATTTCCAACGCGCATCGTCACCTCGTTCTTCGCTAGCTTCCGTTTATTCTGCAGTACCTGTTTCGAGTTACAAATATAAGCAACCGAACAAGTATCAAATACCCAGGCACTACTACGAGTACTAGTAAGATACACATCAATAACATGTATATCGGATATACCTTTCTTCTTGATGTTGCCGTTCTTCAAATCCGCCAAGTACTTTGGGTAATTCCGCTTCCAGTGACCCTCTCCCTTGCAGTAAAGCACTCGATGTCGTGCTTAGGTCCAGCCTTGGTTTTCTTCGTCGGTGCGGCAACTTTCTTACCACCCTTCTTGAAGTTTCCCTTTTGCTTAGACTTGCCTTTCTTGAATTTGGTGGTCTTATTGACCATCAACACTTCATGTTCTTTCTTGATCTCCACTTCTGCAGATTTCAACATGGAGAAGAGTTCTGGCAACTGCTTGTTCATGCTTTGCATATTGTAGTTCATCACAAAGTTCTTGTAACTTGGTGGCAGTGATTGGAGGACACGGTAAATCCCCAAAGCATTAGGAATCACTATACTCAAGCTTTGGAGTTTGTTTGCGTGCCCAGACATCTTAAGCACATGCTCACTGACGGAGCTGCTGTAACACCCTCAGAATCGACCCAATGCAAGTTTCAGCGATTCCCGCCAAACCCGCATAGAAACGATTTAAAGGTGCCCACCAGGCACTTCCGTGCGGGTGGAAAACGAAGTAATAACATTACACAACAGTCCTCGATGGGACCCACAGAAAAGATATATATATACAACAGCGACTCAATGAGTCAAAAATACAGATATAATATACAAAGATCCAAATCACCTTGAAAATGATAGAGCGTCCGACTACGGACAAGACGCAAATGGGGCTAAGAGCCCTGAAGAATAACCAATGGCGTCCATAACCCTGCCCAGGCCAAGCCGGAAGGGTAACCCTGCTAACGACGTCGATCTGAAAACCTGCTTAGACAAAAGGGGTGCCGACAAAGGGCAAAGGAAAAAGAGAGAGCGGTCAGTACTAAGGCCAGTACACGGCGAGGCTAGAATTCGGCGGTCCTCGCCTACACAGGTATGGTGGACTGAAGCGGCAGCGCAGCATGCACTAAACACCCTATAGAGACTCGATAAAACTGTCGGCTATCAGAAAGGGATAAGAAAGACCTATTCGGAACCAACCTGATACTACCACCAAACATACCCATCCTGGTATTTCCCCCTCGAGACCAAACGAGGAAGTCAACCGAGGAACTCACACAGTTGGCAGTTTTATTTATTCAGTTATCGTTGCAGCAATTACTAGTCAGGTATAGATAGTCATCCTGATAAGATAAGCAGTGGGCAGTTTTAGTTAACCAGTCCATTGTAGTTGCAACACTTACTAGTCAGATACAATTAGCATGAGATATCCCAAAACCCAGCAGTTGTTGGCACTTTTATTTAGCCATTCTGTTATAGTTGCAATCCTTACTAGTCAGGTACAATGGTAGCAAGCGACAACCCAAACAAGCAATTGTGGGAAATTTTATTTAGCCATTCCATTATAGTGAAGCTGATTACTAGTCATTATAAAGTCAAATTTATAGCACTACTTTAGTTATAGTTGTCTATGATCGAGATACTGTGCTCCAAGTGGTCTATAACCGCGGACACGGCTTTCAGAAAGTTTTACCCTGCAGGGGTGCACAAATAGCAACACACACTCGATCAACCTCGGAAAAACCAAATCAAAACCCAACGAGGCTTTCACGACAAAGCAATCACAGGATTCAGAAATATTTCAGGGGGCCACCCCATTGAGTACACCCGCAACGAAGTTAGCTGACTCCGAGACGGACTCAAGGTTTGCGTCAATGGCTGTTAACGACTGGGAACCCGAAAATGTGACTGGGCTTGTCGATACCGCGAAAACACTCCGCTTCCCTAAACAGTATAGGTGCAGTACCTCGCACAATTTAAATAAAGCAGTAAAACATGGCATAAGTACAGGATAGTAAATAAAACCTCAAACTAGTTTGTGACCCCAAGAAATAAGAATGAATCAAGCTCTGGCTCAGGGGGGTCCCATAATCCTCCCGGATGTGGATAGCGCGAATATTCAAGGAACAGGTATCAAGTACTCGGGGTCCTACGGGACACAAGTGGACGGTTAACAACCAAATAACATCTATTGCCCACCTGTGCCTCTCCATTTACCTACTTCAATTTTAGTTGTTAAACAGTAATTAAAGTCTTGATCATCTCCAACAATAAACACACGGCAATACTCCAACAACTGTGGTACTTGACGACACGCAACAACACTTGAGCGAGCGACTACGACGCGCAGGTCCAACTATCTACCAAACAACAGGTAATAGGAGGTGTCCAAGGCAATATAAGGCTGCAAGGGATATCACGGGTACGAAAACTAGAGCATCGTAACACAGATAGCAATAGATCAACAGGAGGGAATAAATACTATAAAAGTAAGATAGGTAGAAAGGGGGAGATGCTCGCCTGAAAACATTGCCGAAGGTTCATCCGAAGATCGGGTCGACACTCGCATCAACTCATCGGCCTAATCCGTGAAGAAGCAAAGCACTAGAGGAAACACCGGATGGACTATTTAATACTACGGTAGAAAATCGGGCATGATGCATGTATGATGTATGACATGGCAGGCATGCGATGCAACTAGGCCATATTAAGCGGAACCAGGGTCCCGATAATTATTTACTAGGTTCATGTTGTTTAGATACCCCACATTTTAAATGTTTTCTTAACAAGACCAAATATAGCATCGGTTCGCTACACAAATTTAAATGGGGCCAATATTAGGCTAGATTAGCCCGCATATGGACCCCATATTTAATTATGAGGTGAATCGGCAATATACCCCCAAACAAATAAATATGTATGCAAGCATGGATGATCTAATATGCTCAAGCTATATTATATTTATAAAAATAGGGTATCGGAAAGGGGTCACACATGGGGGTTCGGAAGATCTTGGTTTCGACAGGGTTCAGGTGGTCGGTCTTCGAACGCCGGGAACGGGTCTTCGGATTCCGAAAGTGGATCTTGAGGTTTCCGTGACGGAGGTCTTAGCGTGCCGATGGATCGGTCTTTAGCGGGATTGATCTTGATTCCGGGAAGGAGAACTCGACGTTCCGTGTTGAAGGCCTTGGAATCCGGCTTCCGGTGGTCGGTGACGTTCTTGTCGACTTCCAGAGGCTTGCAATAGCCTTCTGCCCGGGACATAACACAAACGCACCAAGGGCGGACATACACGGGACGGGACGGGCACGTAGGGTTGGTGCGAGGAGGCCGTGTTCTGTTCAGGTATTATCCTGAATACCTTGCAGGGAACTGCGACAACAACACACACTGTGGTTCCTGACGACGAGCTCAAAGGCCGGCGATGCGGAGGCGGGCAAAGGCTGGCAGAGCTTGGCGAGGAGTTGCAGAGGGGGAAGTCGGTCGAGCCTCTGGCGGACGGGGTGACGGTGGATGGCGACACAGTGGTAGGCGGCTTCAGATGCTGGCGGCCGGAGGAGGTTCGGCGGCGTCCTGGGGCCACGACGCGGTGGCAGCGGGCCAAGAGGATCCCGCCGGCGACGGCGCACGGGCGGAAGGCCGGATGCTGCCGGAGCTGGACGGGACGGCTCGAGCGTCGACCAGACTTTGTAGGATGTCGGGGCGCACGGCCAGGAGGGGGAGCCGCAGGTCGATGCAGTAGCGGCGGTTCGTGCCGAGGAGGAGGGACGATGCTGGGCTCCGGAGCAGGGAAATCCGCAAGAGGGGCGTCAGGCGGTTCAAGAGGAGGGCGCCGCGCGCCATGGCCGGGGCGGCGAAGCTCCTGCCAGCAGGGGCACGACATGGGGAAGACGGGGGGCCCTGCAGGAGGCGGCGGGTGAGGCCAAGGAGAAGCTCGGGAGAGGGTCGCGGCAAGGTCGAGAAGGGGAGGTGAGCGACGGAGGTGGGGGTATCGATGCAGGAGGGAGCGATTGTGGCGGCGGGACTCAGGGAACGCGAGGTGGGCTCGGCAGGGAACGCGATGGCGAGGTGGGGGTGGACTCGTCGCGTCGAGGCAGGAAGATGGGGCCAGGGCTCGTACGCGTGCGGGTGGTTCTAACGGGAGAGGGCGGGGTGCGTGCGATGTGCGTGTTGCGGTGTGTGTGTTTGGTGTGCGTCTGGCGACGCGGCTAGGTAGGTGTGGGTCGTGTTGGGGGAGTGGATGCACGCTGGGTGGAGGGTGGGGTTAGAGTTAGGGATAGGTAGGAATTAGGGTTCCCCCAACTGGGCCTTTTGGGCCTAGCCAGTTAGGTCTAGGTTTTATTTTTATTTATATTTAAAATATTTTATGTTTCTTTTCTTTTGTATATTAAACATTTTGTAAACAACTTTACACGTGTTAAAATAGCAAAAATATAGTTTGAATAAAGAACGAGATGTAATGTAGAAACCAATATAGGGTTTTATCGAAAATAGTTTTGAGGCAAAGTATGCAACAATGATGTCATGATGATACACAAATTCGAAACAACATGCAATTTCTAGTAGTGGTTTTACCCGGGGTGCTATAATTCGACACCACTAACAAAGGATCTCGCCCTCGAGATCCGCCTCATGGTACCGGGAAGAAGGTCGGCGATCTGAATCTTCTCGCAACGTGTAGATCCTCGCGACACCACTAACAAGAGGTCGTTGTCCGTGATCGTCGAGAGAACACTCCGGGAACAAAAGGTCGAAGGTAGAGGTATCAACAAATAAATCCACCTCTAGCTTCGATGGAAAGAGGGAACCGATGCATTCTCATCCACTTCAATGTACACAAGCAATAGAGTGAGTAGTCGGCATGGGGGCCAATCCATCACGCACCCAAACTATTACTCTGCACAATCAGTAGAAAAGCGTGCATCATTCTCGGAATCAGACTGAAGATCTCGACAATCGAGGTTCGGAAACAAAGGAGTGATGCAGACTCTGCATCGGATCTGGCGTGGATGATGTCGTCGCGTCGGAAAACACCGTAAGGCACGAGAAGGAGCAAAGAGAAGTCCACCAGACGAAGGATTCCTCGGATAGCATGAAGACCAGATGTAGCAACACCGTTATCAAAGGAGGAAGCGAAACCCTGAAGGTACGACGGAACCCAACCACGAGAAATCCTGGACTCGAAGAGAGAGAAGAGAGCGGATTCAAAACACGCAGAGGTGAGAGGAGAGCAGCAGAGGGGTAAGGAGTAAAATCAAACCTAATCAGAACTATCCAACCGATTTTTCAAAAATAGTTTTGACACTCTACTTCGGCCGTTAGCTAGGTTATCCTACAGGCTGGACTTGTGGGGTATCGCAACTGCTGAGCTCTGATACCACTCTGTAACACCCTCAGAATCGACCCAATGCAAGTTTCAGCGATTCCCGCCAAACCCGCATAGAAACGATTCAAAGGTGCCCACCAGGCACTTCCGTGCGGGTGGAAAACGAAGTAATAACATTACACAACAGTCCTCGATAGGACCCACAGAAAAGATATATATACAACAGCGACTCAATGAGTCAAGAATACAGATATAATATACAAAGATCCAAATCACCTTGAAAATGATAGAGCGTCCGACTACGGACAAGACGCAAATGGGGCTAAGAGCCCTGAAGAAAAACCAATGGCGTCCATAACCCTGCCTAGGCCAAGCCGGAAGGGTAACCCTGCTAACGACGTCGATCTCAAAACCTGCTTAGACAAAAGGGGTGCCGACAAAGGGCAAAGGAAAAAGAGAGAGCGGTCAAGATCTTGAGGCCAAAGCAGCGAGGCTAGAATTCGGCGGTCCTCGCCTACACAGGTATGGTGGACTGAAACGGCAGCGCAGCATGCACTAAACACCCTATAGAGACTCGATAAAACTGTCGGCTATCAAAAAGGGATAAGAAAGACCTATTCGGAACCAACCTGATACTACCACCAAACATACCCATCCTGGTATTTCCCCCTCGAGACCAAACGAGGAAGTCAACCGAGGAACTCACACAGTTGGCAGTTTATTTATTCAGTTATCGTTGCAGCAATCACTAGTCAGGTATAGATAGTCATCCTGATAAGATAAGCAGTGGGCAGTTTTAGTTAACCAGTCCGTTGTAGTTGCAACACTTACTAGTCAGATACAATTAGCATGAGATATCCCAAAACCCAGCAGCTGTTGGCACTTTTATTTAGCCATTCTGTTATAGTTGCAATCCTTACTAGTCAGGTACAATGGTAGCAAGCGACAACCCAAACAAGCAATTGTTGGCAATTTTATTTAGCCATTCCATTATAGTGAAGCTGATTACTAGTCATTATAAAGTCAAATTTATAGCACTACTTTAGTTATAGTTGTCTATGATCGAGAATCATGCTCTAAGTGGTCCATAACCGCGACACGGCTTTTGAAAGTTTTACCCTGCAGGGGTGCACAAATAGCAACACACACTCGATCAACCTCGGAAAAACCAAATCAAAACCCAACGAGGCTTTCACGACAAAGCAATCACAGGATTCAGAAATATTTCAGGGGGCCACCCCATTGAGTACACCCGCAACGAAGTTAGCTGACTCCGAGACGGACTCAAGGTTTGCGTCAATGGATGTAAACGACTGGGAACCCGAAAATGTGACTGGGCTTGTCGATACCGCGAAAACACTCCGCTTCCCTAAACAGTATAGGTGCAGTACCTCGCACAATTTAAATAAAGCAGTAAAACATGGCATAAGTACAGGATAGTAAATAAAACCTCAAACTAGTTTGTGGCCCCAAGAAATAAGAATGAATCAAGCTCTGGCTCAGGGGGGTCCCATAATCCTCCCGGATGTGGATAGCGCGAATATTCAAGGAACAGGTATCAAGTACTCGGGGTCCTACGGGACACAAGTGGACGGTTAACAACCAAATAACATCTATTGCCCACCTGTGCCTCTGCATTTACCTACTTCAATTTTAGTTGTTAAACAGTAATTAAAGTCTTGATCATCTCCAACAATAAACACACGGCAATACTCCAACAACTGTGGTACTTGACGACACGCAACAGCACTTGAGCAAGCGACTACGACGCGCAGGTCCAACTATCTACCAAACAACAGGTAATAGGAGGTGTCCAAGGCAATATAAGGCTGCAAGGGATATCACGGGTACGAAAACTAGAGCATCGCAACACAGATAGCAATAGATCAACAGGAGGGAATAAATACTATAAAAGTAAGATAGGTAGAAAGGGGGAGATGCTCGCCTGAAAACATTGCCGAAGGTTCATCCAAAGATCGGGTCGACACTCGCATCAACTCATCGGCCTAATCCGTGAAGAAGCAAAGCACTAGAGGAAACACCGGATGGACTATTTAATACTACGGTAGAAAATCGGGCATGATGCATGTATGATGTATGACATGGCAGGCATGCGATGCAACTAGGCCATATTAAGCGGAACCAGGGTCCCGATAATTATTTACTAGGTTCATGTTGTTTAGATACCCCACATTTTAAATGTTGTCTTAACAAGACCAAATATAGCATCGGTTCGCTACACAAATTTAAATGGGGCCAATATTAGGCTAGATTAGCCCGCATATGGACCCCATATTTAATTATGAGGTGAATCGGCAATATACCCCCAAACAAATAAATATGTATGCAAGCATGGATGATCTAATATGCTCAAGCTATATTATATTTATAAAAATAGGGTATCGGAAAGGGGTCACACATGGGGGTTCGGAAGATCTTGGTTTCGACAGGGTTCAGGTGGTCGGTCTTCGAACGCCGGGAATGGGTCTTCGGATTCCGAAAGTGGATCTTGAGGTTTCCGTGACGGAGGTCTTAGCGTGCCGATGGATCGGTCTTTAGCGGGATCGATCTTGATTCCGGGAAGGAGAACTCGACGTTCCGTGTTGAAGGCCTTGGAATCCGGCTTCCGGTGGTCGGTGACGTTCTTGTCGACTTCCAGAGGCTTACAATAGCCTTCTTCCCGGGACATAACACAAACGCACCAAGGGCGGACATACACGGGACGGGACGGGCACGTAGGGTTGGTGCGAGGAGGCCGTGTCCTGTTCAGGTATTATCCTGAATACCTTGCAGGGAGCTGCGACAACAACACACGCTGTGGTTCCTGATGACGAGCTCAAAGGCCGGCGATGCGGAGGCAGGCAGAGGCTGGCAGAGCTTGGCGAGGAGTTGCAGAGGGGGAAGTCGGTCGAGCCTCTGGCGGACGGGGTGACGGTGGATGGCGACACAGTGGTAGGCGGCTTCAGATGCTGGCGGCCGGAGGAGGTTCGGCGGTGTCCTGGGGCCACGATGCGGTGGCAGCGGGCCGAGAGGATCCCGCCGGCGACGGCGCACGGGCGGAAGGCCGGATGCTGCCGGAGCTGGACGGGACGGCTCGAGCGGCGACCAGACTTTGTAGGATGTCGGGGCGCACGGCCAGGAGGGGGAGCCGCAGGTCGATGCAATAGCGGCGGTTCGTGCCGAGGAGGAGGGACGACGCTGGGCTCCGGAGCAGGGAAATACGCAAGAGGGGTGTCAGGCGGTTCAAGAGGAGGGCGCCACGCGCCATGGCCGGGGCGGCGGAGCTCCTGCCAGCAGGGGCACGACATGGGGAAGACGGGGGGCCCTGCAGGAGGCGGCGGGTGAGGCCAAGGAGAAGCTCGGGAGAGGGTCGCGGCAAGGTCGAGAAGGGGAGGTGAGCGACGGAGGTGGGGGTATCGATGCAGGAGGGAGCGATTGTGGCGGCGGGACTCAGGGAACGCGAGGTGGGGCTCGGCAGGGAACGCGATGGCGAGGTGGGGGTGGACTCGTCGCGTCGAGGCAGGGAGATGGGGCCAGGGCTCGTACGCGTGCGGGTGGTTCTGACGGGAGAGGGCGGGGTGCGTGCGATGTGCGTGTTGCGGTGTGTGTGTTTGGTGTGCGTCTGGCGACGCGGCTAGGTAGGTGTGGGTCGTGTTGGGGGAGTGGATGCACGCAGGTGTGTTGCGTTCTTGCCGCGCGCGGGTGCGTGTGTTGTGTGCATGTGCCCGGGAGTGGCGGCGGCTGGGTGGAGGGTGGGGTTAGGGTTAGGGATAGGTAGGAATTAGGGTTCCCCCAACTGGGCCTTTTGGGCCTAGCCAGTTAGGTCTAGGTTTTATTTTTATTTATATTTAAAATATTTTATGTTTCTTTTCTTTTGTATATTAAACATTTTGTAAACAACTTTACACGTGTTAAAATAGCAAAAATATAGTTTGAATAAAGAACGAGATGTAATGTAGAAACCAATATAGGGTTTTATCGAAAATAGTTTTGAGGCAAAGTATGCAACAATGATGCGATGATGATACACAAATTCGAAACAACATGCAATTTCTAGTAGTGGTTTTACCCGGGGTGCTACAGCTGCCCTCTTCCATCTTGCAGTTAAAGAACTTTTCAGAAGCCTCATAACTCTCAACTTCCGCGTGAGTCTCAAATATCAATTTGAGTTCACGGACAATATCATGTGGGTCTGAGTTCTCAAACCTTTTCTGAAACTCTGATTCCAAACCATACAAGATAGCACACTGAACTGTGGAGTACTGATTCTTCCGAGCGAGGTAAACGTTCTTTACTTCATCGGTAGCATCACCGCAGTGGGTCACCCAATGTGCATCCAGCACATAGGTCAAATTACCAGCATTGAAGACAATCCTCAAATTGCGGAACCAATTCGCGAAGTTGCTTCCATTGTTTTCAACTTTTCTTTCTCTAGGAACGCATTAATATTGATGGTAGGGGCCGCCATTGATCTAAAACATATTTGCAATAGTTTCGACTAAGTTTATGACAAATTGAGTTCTAATTAATAGTTAAATTAATCTAGGTGAACTCCCACTCAAAACAATATCCCTCACATTGTTTTAGTGATCACACGAACCAAATCCACCACATCAAAACCGATCATCACGAGAGTTGATGTAGCTTCAATGGCGAACAATCGACATGTTCATCATATCTACTATATGACTCATGCTTTACCTTTCGGTGATCTGTGTTCCGAGACCATGTCTGTACATGCTAGGCTCGTCAAGATCAAACCTTAGCTTCTGCATGATCAAATCTGGCTTGCTCATGTTGTATACACTTGCAGAATCTAACACACCCGATCATCACGTGGTGCTTCAAAACAACAAGCTTTAGCAACGGTGCTTACTAAGGATGAACACTTTAGAACTTGAAATTTATGTGCATGAGGGATCATCTTATAATGCTACCGTCGTTAACTAAGCAATACAAGATGCATAAAGGATTAACATCACATGCAATTCATAATATGTGATATGATATGGCCTTTCTTCTTTGTGCTTCCGATCTCCATCTTCAAGCACGAACATGATCTCCATCATCACCGGCATAGCGTCAAGGTCAACGGCGCCGCTTCATGGTTGTCGTCCACCAGCTCCAACTATTACAACTACTTTGAATAGACACGCGGGTCTTAACAGAAATTAAAGACAACCATATGGCTCCTGCCGGTTGCCAACTTACAATAAGGAACATTGCATACATCAAATATAATCACAATCATGGCCATATCACATCACAGCACACCCCTGCAAAACAAAGTTAGACGCCTCTAATTTTCTTTGCATATTTTACGTGGTTTGGGGCTTTCAATAAGTGTCGCTCTAACTTACAAACAAGAACCACAACGTTGATGTTTGAACTATCAAGTGCCCGTTGTAAATTGGATCTATACTATAATGGGAGAGACAGACACCCGCAAAGCCACTTATGCAATACAAGTTGCACGTTGAGCGTGGAGCAAGTCTCATGAACAATGTCATGTAAGGTTAGCCCGGGCCGCTTCATCCCATCATACCGCAAGATGCAAAGTACACAAGAAGCAATTAATAATAAAAGCACCACCGCCCATAATGACCATTGTGTTCTACTCGTGCAATAGATCTACATATAGACACGGCTCTGATACCACTGTAGGGGTTCGTAGCATGAAAAAGAAAATTTTCTACCGCATACAAACAAACAAGCCAAGATCTATCTACTAGATTGTAGCAACGAGCCGATAGAATAACTCACCCTCGAAGATTCCAAAGTGTTTAGCGAGAGCAGATTCTCATGGGTGATGTAGTCGTACTCTTGCCGATCTCAAGATCGTGTAGATGATCCTTCCGGCAGGCGTTCAGCGGCGCTCCCATGGTCACACGTTCGGTACTCGATGAAGACATTCCTCTCCCTTTTTCCATCAGGCAACGGAGGTTGTAGCACTCTCCTCGCGATTCCGGCAGCACTCTCCTTTTATAGGTGGGAGGGCGCCGGCCAAGGGGAGAGAGTCCTCCCCCAAGTCGGCCTCCTTGGCCGGTGGGTGGAGGGAGAGGAACTCCTCCCCAAGTAGGTTTCCTACTCTCCCTCCACCAAGCAAAACTGTCGTTTGACTTTTCAAATTGGCGTTTGACTTTTCAAACTAGGATTTGATTTATCCCTTTATTTTGCCCAGCCATGATACCTAGTACATGATGCAACCATTCCAAATTGTTATGACACATTCATGTACCCTTCCCCTCCGGAGTGCCGGACCTTCCGGACCCTTCTAGAACATTCCCGATGAAAACACCGGAATCATTCTCCAACTCCGAAACAAGACTTTCCTTATATGAATCTTATTCTCCGGACCATTCTGGATCTCCTCGTGATATCCCGGATCCCATACAAGACTCCGAACAACATTCGGTCTCTTACTCATCATTCCATAACTACTCAACAACATCGAATCCTTAAGTGTGTCTCCCTACGGTTCGTGAATTATGAGGACATGATCGAGACACTTCTCTGAACAATAACCAACAGAGGAATCTGGAAATTCATATGGCTCCCACATATTTCAACGATTACTTTGCGATCGAATGAACCACTTACATACGATACCAATTTCCCTTTGTCTCATGATAGTTTACTTATCCTAGGTTTTGATCGTCGGTATCTCTGCATACCTAGTTCAACCTCGTTACCGATAAGTAATCTTTTCTCGTTCCCGTGGTATGTGATCCCTTGTGAGCCAGTCACATGCTTGCAAGATAATTGGATGACATTCCACCGAGAGGGCCTAGAGTATATATATCCGTCATATGGATGGACAAATCCCACTCTTGATCCATGTGTCTCAACCCATACTTTCCGAAGACTCAATGCCACCTCTATACTTGTTCATCCAAATGTTGCGATCGCCGAACCAGTTGCGGACACAGTTCATGCGTGCCTCGTAGTTCATGTCTTGCACCTTCCTCTTGGCAAGCTCGTTAACAATCGACAAGCACTCCCTTTGGCGCTTCCTGTCCATGTCGAAGAACTTCTACAAGTATGCACATAGGAAAAAAAGGGGGGTCAAAGCCACGAGTGCAAGTATATTTCATCCTCGAGGCGATTGAATTATGACAAGCGAAACAAACTTACCTAGAACAAAATTTGAATCTTCTCCGCCATGCTGGTGTACTTGTTATCCGGATCTTTGGCATAGTAGTAATGCTTCCAAGTCCAAGACACATCATGCGAACCATTTGGGAGAGTGACAATCCCAGGAAAATACGCTCTAACTAGGGATCCAAGGATACTTGAGTAGCCACGATACAGCTTGATTCCATCCTGATATAGAAAGGCGTTGCATAATGAAAAGACAAGATCAGTATGTGATGAAAATTCCAATGTATGGTTAGCGGGTCAAATCATGTACCTCGACCCAGCGGGCACGAGTACCTTGTCCGCATAGGGATAAGGTAGCTCACGGAGTCTCGAAACCCCATGCCGATATGGAGCCTTGGCCCGTGGCGTCAGGCTCGGGTCCATGGCCGCGTGCTCCTCAATGTACGGCGTCTTATCCTCCGAAGACGCCCACCTCAAGGAAATGTCAAGCTGGTAGGGTAAAGACCCCAACCCCTCATCCTCCTATTGCTGCTCCTCGTCCTCCATATCGTCAGAATCCGAGTGCGTCCACTCATCCTCCTGATGAACTGGCTCCTCCTCGTCCTCCTGCTCCTGCTCTTGCTTGTCCTCCTCGAAGACCGGAGGGGGACTAGGAGTCCTCGCATGCCTCCCACGCCCCCGCCGCTGTGAAGTGTGTGGTGGAGCACTAGCACTAGCAGGCTGTTTCCCCCTGGCCTCTTTTGAACCACCAGTCACAAGTTTAGCCAAGCTTTTCAGATTTCTTGTAACGCCCTTTCCCCCGGCATCTTTCAATCACCTGCAAAACAGACTGAAAAGAGTAGTTTATTAGTACACATCATTGACAAGATTCATAACAGTACAATAATACTCAAGTTTTAAACACACACTATATTCGTATCATCAAAGACAAACGAAGAGAAATACTTCCACGATCTATATAGCATGGGTATGAGACGCGACAAGCCAAGGAAAGGATTCGGTCTCCACGGCAACGACTCCTCGAAAGGAATCATTGTCATGGATCAAGAATCCTTTCCTGGGCTTGCCACCGACACATCCTCATGCTATATGAATCTCGAAAATACTTGTCTTCTCTCGACTTTTGGGCTACGAGATGAAGCCTTCCTTGTGTTTCTCCAAAGACGAAACAAAAGAAACCATTCCATGATTCATATAACAATGTCGCCCATGCTATACGAATAGTGAAGTAATGTCTTTCTTTTCGACTTTAGGGCTATCTAATCTATTTCATTTAAGTCACACTATCTAATCTATTCGTATCAGCAAAGACGAAAGAAGAGAAATACTTCCATGATCCATAGAGCATGGGTATGAGACGCAACAAGCCAAGGAAAGTATTCGATCTCCACGGCAACGACTCCTTGAAAGAAATCGTTGTTGTGGATCGAGAATCCTTTTCTGGGCTTGCCACCGACACATCCCCATGCTATATGAATATCAAAAATACTTGTCCTCTCTTGACTTTGGGGCTACGAGATGAAGCCTTCCTTGTGTTTCTCCAAAGAGGAAAGGAAAGAAACTATTCCACGATTCATATAACAATGTCACCCATGCTATATGAATAGTGAAGTAATGTCTTTCCTTTCGACTTTAGGGCTATCTAATCTATTTCATTAAAGTCACGCTATATAATCTATTCATCAGCAAAGACGAAATAAGAGAAATACTTCCATGATCCATATAGCATGGGTATGAGACGCAGCAAGCCAACGAAAGGATTCGGTCTCCACGGCAACGACTCCTCGAAAGGAATCGTTGTCGTGGATCGAGAATCCTTTCCTAGGCTTGCCACCGACACATCCACACGCTATATGAATCTCGAAAATACTTGTTCCCTCTCGACTTTGGGGATAAGAGATGAAGCCTTCCTTGTGTTTCTCCAAAGACGGAAGGAAAGAAATTTTATTACATAGCATAGAGTTCTTACAAATACAAAGACGAAAGGAAAGAAATTTTATTACATAGTCTAGCGGGATTACATAGCAAACACTACTACAAAGATTATTACTACTACATGGATCAGAAGCCTGAGTCGGGATTATGAATTGGATGAGAGGTTTCGTCATCACTATCATTTTCGGGCCACCAATAATCATCCACGAAACCTGGAGGTGGTCCATGTGGATTGTTGACGTCAAGTCCTGCATGGAACACCTCGAGCAAACTCACATCTTGTTGGTTGTGAACCTCCTCAGCTTCATCTTGTGCAGTGTCTTTCTCCTCAGGTTCTTCTCACTCATCGTCTACGACCATGTCACCATCGGCGGACAAGTCGATAGTGAATTGCCCGAGGAGCCCTTCTTCCTGATAAAACTCGCCATCATTTGTTTAGGGGTCTAGGTGGCGATAATCATCCTTGTTTAGCAAGGGTGGCCTATTGCATGGTGGTACCATCATCACAACATCCCAGTCCTGTAGACGTTTTGTAGGGTTTTGGCTGGGGTATGGAAGATAGAATACCTGGAAGGCCTGAGTAGCCAAAATGTAAACATCATCTCCCGCATAAACGGAGGTTCTCTTAACTTCAACCAGTCCAATTTCAGGATCCCGTTTCACCTTATGTGTGTCAAACCAATGGCATTTGAATACAACGGGATTTAGCCCTTTGCCAAAACCGTAATTCAGCTCATATATACCCTCGACTCTTCCATAGTACTGGAGGCCATCTGAGCCTTCACAAAAGACCCCGCTATTTGTTGTCTTCTGGTTGGGCCGGCTAGTTGTGTATTCATGGGTATGGAAGCGATACCCATTCACGTCATAAGCATTGAACGTGTCGACTGAATGGTTAAAGCCCCTGGCAATATTTCTTAGCTCGGGTTGCATCTCTTTGTCAGTTCTTGCCTAAAAGTTAGAACGATAAGTTTAGCATAAGAAGTTTATCACAATAAGTGTAGTATAAGAAGTTGTCTTGAATAGTACCAAACCACAGAACCAGCTAACGAAACCGAAACGACCACCCTTATCGAAAAGATCCTGCACCTCTTGAGGGTTAGGCTCTCTATTTGGATTCTTCCAGTGTGCACTCTTGAATCATCTTTACCAATTTAAAGGAGAGTTAGGCATGGACTTAGCAGTGAATGTTTGCGAAAGAATGTCTAGGGGGTAGACGATCTAAGGCCCGCATATCAGTGTTTCGCTGAAGGAAGACCACGTGAGCGTCGGAATCAGATGAAAACTTGCATGTGTCCCTATCATATGTGTGTGAGTGTGGTGCACGGTTGGTGGGTGCCATGTGTAAGTCCCAAGTGTGACCCCCTTTGTAGACATGCATTAACACTTAGTAAAATCATGGATATATACATAGAAACTCCCGCCGCAGGGCAACCAGAACCTATTTCATGGCAAAGTTGATCCAACCTTTGCTTTCCATGTACATATGTCCTAAACAAACCAAAACAAAAAGAAAAGTCCACTGGGCTACCCTCGTACAGAGAAAGCTATAGGGGTAGACCACCGGTTCTCCAGGAGTTATAACACATGGAAAATCTGTGAGATCATCTTATCTATACTTAAGTTGCAAAGATTGAATTATACAATTTCATCATAGCATATAACTACATCTCGCAAGATGGCCATTAGACTCTTAAACAGAGTTCCAGGTTCTGACAACCCTCTAGAGGAGCGGACGGTAGTTTCTCTTTTAGTTATAGCATGTACCAGCTCTTCATAAGGATTGAGACCATGGAAATATGAACTTTGCATTAGACCATAAGCTTCTGGAGGATGCTGAACTTCATTTCCATTAGGTGGGTGCCTAGTCATAAAATTTGAGAAACAATCCTCAACCAATCGACAAGAGTAGAATTTCCCCTCATGGTAGAGCTGCTGACCAACAAAACCAAGTAAGTTGTTGGACTACTTTTGAAACAGAAAGGTCACTCTTTGGGTCAATCAAAAGACCGAGATGAGAGGATTTCACGGCAAAGTCTGAAATTTGTTGTTTGACATCCTTTAGATTGTTCTCAATTTTGACTACCTCAAGGACCTGCATGCATGTGTCCCTAGCTCATGCATGAAAGTGTGGTGTTATGTTGAAACATACAAAAACTATTAGTCTCTGGGTGATTGCATGTGTCCCCCCTCGCATGCATGCGCTCTAACCTAGAAGCGAAGGTTCTAGACTTGTATAAGGGTAAACTCTCCGTTCCGGTGAAACCGGGTAGGATAGTGCCCCAACTTGTGAACCAACATGGTTTTACATCATTCTATGACCTAAACAAACACAAAACAAGAGAGATATGCCGGGCTACCCCCATTAGAAGAATTTCTAGGGGGGTAGACGATCCGAGGCCCGCAGATCAGCGTTCCGCGGCAAACCGTGCTCCAGGGCATCAGAATACCTCAAGGACATGCATGTGGCCCTAGCACATGCATGAAAGTGTGGTGATATGTTGAAACATACAAAAACTACTAGTCTCCGGGTGCTTGCATGTGTCCCCTCTCGCATGCATGTGCTCTAAACCTAAAAGCAAAGGTTCTTGACTTGTATAAGGGGGAAATTCCCCGTTCTAGTGAAACCTAATTGTATAAGGAGGGTGCATGTAGTGATCAAGACCAAAACAACCTATTCATATGTGTGTGCTCATGATCCTATGAAATAACATCACCTAACATATTACAGTAATAAAAGCCTTGCTAACTAAAAAAAAGAAAAAAAGGGAAAACAGTTATTTGCCGTGTATACAGGAGAATACACACGGCAAAAAGATGCCGTGTACCTAACGGCGAGGGCACACGACAAAGATTTTGCCGTCAGCCCCTGCCGGCGGGTGACCCTGCGAGACCGCGGGCCCACTTCTTTGCCGTGAACAAATCTTTGACGTGTGTCCTCAGTGAATTTGCCGTGTCTTTTTCTTTGTCGTGTGTCGTAGTTTGTCAATTGTCGTGTTCAGTTCTTTGCCGTGTTCTTTTTGTGTAATCTGTCGTGTAGGTTTTCTTTGTCGTGTGCGTCCAGATATACACACGGAAGAGATCAGCTTTGCCTTGTTCCAGGCCTGTTGGCACACGACAAAGGAGATGGCCCATGGCAGCGACAATTTTTTTCCGTAGTGCATGTTGGAATAAGTATCAGATTCACAATCTATTTGAACACTTGTATTTGTTTTGACGATATCTTTCAAACAAGACCAAAATAGGTTTTGTTTCAATAAAATTCGAAATCCGAATTCCAAAGAACAATGAAACATTATGGTGGATTGTGAAACACAATGATAAAAATTGAACACTTATGCTAGGATGAAACACACATTTAAATAGATTGTGTCTAAATATATTTTTACCGGTTTTCATAAAGTTTTTCAAAGTTTCATCAAGTTTCAGGAGTTGATTTAAAAATATATTCAGTATGAGTCTTTATTTTAAAGGTCTCCTTGTTAGGAATCAAATGTTCAAACGAACATAAGTTAGATTTTTTATTCAAAAGATATGGAGGTTTAAGTTGAGAAATGGATTAAAAATCATGAATCTATGATTTATATGCAACAAAACACTTGTCTGACAGATTGAAAGGAGAGAGGAGGTGGGGGACGTGCACGCCGGACTCCAAGTCACACTCTTCCTTCTAAGTGCTCATACGGAGATCCGCGACAAGGGGCAAGGTAGTAGGACTATAGTTATCAACGCGCTACAAGTTTGCACACCTAGTGATAATAACATGCTTTTTTGTTTAACTATAACACATGCACATCGATTAAGGCGAGAACATTATATACATCCACGTAAAGAAAAAGGTCCGTGTGAATTGGATATAGCTTGTTCATCATACTTCAAAGACTAACACAAAAACATAGGTTGATTATTCCTTAGCAGGGTCCGAGTTTGCTAGCTGCTTGGGACTTACTACTCTGAGTTCTTAGACGGATCAAGGACGTGGCCGGCAAAGAGCACCGCGCCGGACACCTCCTCCACAATGAAGAACGCAAAGGGGTGGTCAGCAATGAAATCCAAAGGCATTGTGGCGCAGAGCAGGACGAAGGTGGCGGCAGTGGAAGCGGTCGCCTCGGTACCTTCCTCGTCCACCTCGACGGTCGCCTTGTGGTACACGTCCTCCACCCGCAGCTTCATGTCCTCGCCGGAGTCGTCCACCATGTAAGACAGATCGGCCTCCGATGAGAAGGCTGTCCGGAGCCCCAAGCTTTGGAGAGTCTTTTTCATGCTGCAGGAGAAGGACAGCTTAAACTTGGGAAGCAGGACCTTTCTGACGCTCCTTCGCCTCTTGGGCAAGTGGTCGAACAGAAACGCAGTGCCGCCGGATGCCATCTCGCTGGCCAGGCTAGGGAGGGGCCATCGTGCGCGTCAGGGAGGAAGACGCACATCGAGTACCTCCCGCCGTTTGCCGCCGCCTGGTAAGGGAGCTTGAGCACCTTGAAGCCGTCATAGCAGGAAACGAAATACTTGACCTTGAAGCCCGTTGTGGGAAGTATGCCGGCGGTCATGAAAGGCACACTGACGGTACTGCCATCGAGACGATGGAACTCAGCATCCTTTGTGAGGCTCTGATGGAAGCGATCCTCCCACTTCCCCTTGAAGTACATGGCGTTGGCCAGAACGAGCATGATTTCTTCGTGCACTGAGTCTGGAGGGAGGACGGAGGTGATGAGCTTGTTCGTGGCCTCTGAAACCCAGTTGTTGATTTCCTCCCTTGAGCCCTCTGGATCTGCCTGCGGAGATCAATATAATGGAGAAAAAGATATTAAGATATCACAACATGCTAAATATTATAAGTTTAGACGATAGAGATTGCTAGCTGCATATATATGTATAGTATACTAATCAACCTGGAAGTCGACGGCGCGTGCCTCCGCCTTGTAGGACTCCAAAGGCGGTGTCGCGGTAGGCAGTCTTCAGCGCAAGTCCTTTCTGATGCCACACGCTGCACGCGAACGTGATGGTCAGCGGTCCGGAATCGGATCCGTCGGTGGCGAGGGCGCTCTCCGCTAGGCCGCGCACGATCTCGGCCACCTCCTCGCGCGACGATGCCCCAAGCACGCCGAGGAGCTCGTCAAGGGTTGTGCCCCGAGCGCCAGCCGCCACTAGGCCCAACGCGGTGTAGATGGACAGCGGCGAGAAAATAACATTCTTCCCCTCGGAGAACGTATTGGCGAGGCGGAGGGCCAGCGCCGTCAAGCCGGCGGAGTCCACGGAACTACGAGCCTTCTTGCTTGGCCGCGCCTCCTTGTCCATGGTGCCCTAGCTTGCCGATGCGGATGGGATGGGCCGCCGTGCGTCGCTAGGGTCAGTCAAACAAGGCGACGCAGGGGTTTAACCTAATTAAGCACAAATGCACCCAATTTATAGATAGACGGAAAATCTATTTGTAGAACGTTCTGGAACTGGGCTTACGCCTGAACGTGGTCTGCTCCCTCTGATTCGGGCAAATAGCTCCTGTGCGTCAGGCTGCAAGTGGTGGCGGGAGGCCCGTGGCACCGCAAAGCCCGCCACGCATAAAATCGTTAGCGAAAGCCCGTGGACCGAAGGAAATATTAAGGGTGTGTTTGGTAGCCCGGGCAACTCAAATATTCTCATCTCATTCCACGTTTTGTTGTTTGGTAGATCGGGTCGTCTGTATCCGGCAGTGCCCACCTCATGCAAAAAAGGCCCCTCGGCCCTGCCCGGTTGGGAAGCTCAAATCGAGCTTCGCAACTCGGCAGTGCCGAGTCCATCCGCGCGTGCGACCCAGCGCTAGGGGTCATGGCCCCGCAACCCGTCGTGTCTCATTTTCCTGCCCCGCTCCCCCGCTATCTCTCTGCTCTCGCTATCTTCCTGCCCGACCCCGTCTGCCGCCGTCGGTTCTCCGCCCCACAACACTGCCTTAGCACAGCCCCGCCCTTGCCGGCCACCGTCTCTCCTCATGCGGAGCTCATCCAGGGACGTTGAACTGCCTGCCCGAGGCACAGCCCCGCCCCTGCAGCACAGCTCCGCCCATGCCGGCCGCCGTCTCTCCTCACGCGGGCAGTGGCGCTCCGGCTAGCCTAAGGGGGCGGCGCGTAGCGCCGGAGCGTGGCGGCTCCTCCTCTCACCGGCGACGGCGCCGGAGCCCAAGCCGGACCTCCCCAAGGACCTGATTGCTTTTTCGTTTTGTATTCAGGGAGCCGATTGCTTTTTATAAATAGCTAGCATGGCTCAACTCATACAATCAACCAAACAAGATCTCAACTGAGCACATCTCATATCATGCAACCTACCAAACACAGCAAATAAAACACACTTGTATGGAGTGAACATAGCTGGACTCAGCTTGTATGAGCTGAGATAGACCACCCAGGCTACCAAATACACCCTAAGTAAAGGTATGCGGGCTCCCCGTCATACCCACATACCAGCATAAACAGTATCTCATTCAGCTGATTTCTGTGCTGTAGCACTTAAATCACAAGCTTCTCACATACCACAGGATACAAAACCGCCGTTCTAATGCAAGAACATGATGCGTGCCGACAGCCGGTACACTTGAAAACTAAGTAATACTTCCCCCTCCAATCCAAATTAGTTGACACATATTTATCTAAATTCGGATGTATCTAGTATAAAATATGACTAGATATATCGAAATTTAGAGAAATCTAATCAATTTCAATTTCGCCGTGCGTCATGTAAAAAGAAAGATTGGGCTGTGCGTGAAGATAAGGTGCAATCGCTATACAGCCGCGAGCGGACATGGCCGACTTACTTACTGGATATCTAACTCAATAGTTTAGCATATGATTATGTGGGTAATGCAGTAGCCACAACTACCCGAATTGATTATGTGGGCTACCCGCATAATACCACTTAAATATGCGGGCATATGCGGCGTATTGCGGGAAACACAACGTCGTTCGAAAGAAGCACACCAGCACGACACTTCTCGCGGCAAAAATAGCCCATGTGCGACATGGGCCATAAATCAGTGTCAACGCTCTCTTGCGACGTGTTTTAATGAACTGTGGGGTTAGGATTAGGACGTAAAAACTGTTAAACTTTATGTATGTATGTATGTATGTATGTATGTATGTATGTATGTATGTATGTATGTATGTATGTATGTATGTATGTATGTATGATTGATTGATTGATTGATGCATGTGTATATACTTGCATCAGTTCATAGCGTGTCGAACTAAAGGCAGGGGCGGAGCCAAGGGGGGCGAGCAGGGGCTAGACCCCCCCTAATCGGTCGCCCCCCTCAACGTTTGATAGTAGAAACCGGTACGTCTATATTAGTGTATGTCCTTTAATGACTAAAGATTAGTACATAATTAATTAGCCCATGGTTAACTGATTTAGTTGTGGACTAACGAACTAAGATCCATTAGCCCATCTCTCGATCGTGGCATTGTTGTCTCATTAAAAATAACGATCCGCTTCTAGCCACAGACATACAATAGATAGAAATTAGAGGATCGATCTATCATGTATGTCCCCTAATTGGTAGGAGTAGGAAATTGGGATTGCTGCCGCTAGGGCGCCGCCTTCAACCGCTCACCGTCTACATATGACTCTGTCATCTGCCACTCATCACCTACATATGCCTCCTACATACGCCTCCGACATATGAGATCATGCCAGTTTATGATCTGACCGCCTTGGTGCAAGCCGCTTCGGCACTTCGTTTGACGTCTATGTGGCTTTGTCGACCATGACCTGTATGAAATATGTGATTGCTGCCGCAGGTGTAGTCACACATGATGTCTATACCTAAGATATGTTGTGCATTAGATTTGCCAATTCAATTCATATTTACCATTGGTTAATATTTTTTAGATTAATAGAAGTTACATATTGATTTGTATAAATTGCCATAGAGTTGGAAGACAAAATCAATGGAAGACTGGAAATACAATAGATTTTTTCGAAGAAATAGTTGATCAAAAAATAAAGAGAAATATACAAAAGCAATTGTGCCAATTTCCATATTTGATATTGATGCTATTTGTTAAATATCCAAAATAGTGTTCTATTATCTTCTATGTTGTTCACTCCTGTAAAGATATTTTTTCTATTCCTTTCACTCTGAAAAAATCTTCTATGGCTAGGTGGTCATTGTCTTCTTCGCTCCCTCCTATGGTCCAATCTTGGCTCCGCCGCTGCTAAAGGCCAAAATTATAGTTACATCTACAGTATGTCCCGATCGGTAGATCACATGTATCACGGATTTGCACGCATGGATCGATGCGACGATTCAATCCTACCAATATTGGGCATTTTCTCTAGGAACTGTTTGAATTATCAACCAGGGCATCCAGGATGAGGACCCAACAAATCTCTGTCACACCGTAGGTTTTACTTTAAGATATTTACACGGGGCTTCCACATCGCTTGTTGCATTCATCTGTAACTGAACCGAAAACAAGGTGGTGTCACAAAGACATTGAAAACTGTTCCAAGGAGAAGTCCTCTAGCTACGGAGGGGTGTAGCTTCGAGCTACCAGAACAGCATCACAATCAATGATGTTGTAACACTTGCACCCGGAGAGGAGGTCGTAGGAAGCACAGAGGATTGGGTCATGTTCATCGTTTCTAGCTTTCCAAATGTTCCAGCGGCAGATGAAAACAACGGCGATTAGAAGATGAACATGTGTAGAATGCACATCAGGACCACGGCTGGAGAGAGTCTTGGTTCGATAGGCGTAAAACAATTCAATCACTTATATCCTCCACCAAAAAAAGTTGGATTTTTTCGCAGGACAACTTTACTAACGGAGTTAGATTTTTACACAAAATCTGTTTAATCTTAGAGTAGTTTTACTTAAGATAAATCTAGAACATCGATTATTTAGAAAAGGATCGAGAATTTATCATATGTTCCATCTAGAGACTAAAATTAAAGAAGTTAACTAACTGGTATCCGCTGAAATACCTGCAGTATATCAAACCTGGCGGGTAGGAAACCTTAATAATGGAACCTTACAACCCACACAAATATATGAAGGCATGGAGTAATCATATATAAGAACCTTTTTCCTGACCATATTTATTAATCCAAAATTTCACATATCTGAGACATCTATTTTAAGACGGAGGGAGTACTATAAATTTTGGCCAACAAAATACTTGGCGGCATAGTGGATTGGTAAAGGCAGCAATTGTACATGCTACTCCAAGCTAGTTCAGCCATTTACTCTTTCAAATAAAAAATCATACTACTAGTTATTAGCTAGTACCTTGTTCGCCCAGTGAACATAAATGCATCTTACACGTTCAATCCATATAAGTATATATATAGATTGTCGCGAAAAAAATATCCACACATAGATCGGTGGCTAGTATAAGAGTGGGGTCGGTAATCTTTAGGGTGCCTCTACCCTCTCTATTCTAAAGAAATGAACTATATTTTTGGCATTTCATCACTTTTTAAGAAAACTAGTTCATTTGTTTGAACTAGACTAAAATAGAGGGTACCCCTTACGTTGCCATCTTCCATCTATAGGCTAGTATACAACGAGAGAAAAACTGCAAGTCCGAACAACAAACAAACCAACAAATTTATGTACTGTATGGGTAAATGCATGCACACTAGAAAAGAAAAACATTGGTAAGCACGGTAGGCTTCAGGAATTGGTGCACACAATATTGCATTGTTTTATCGATATCGTGATTCTCCGGACTTGAGGTACATTGTTCCCTATGCTACGGACATAGCAGAAGCTCTTGCCACTCTCTCCTGTCAAGTGCTCTGGATGACTTCTATTCTGGCCGAGATGAGCCTATGTAATGTACTACCTCTGTTCCACATTGTAGCTTGCTAAAAAGGCTAATATTATGGAACGGACGGAATAATAGTTGTTGTTTTTTAAATTTAACTGGTATTGTTGAATTTAGTTGTTTACTTGAATCCATTAAAAAGGCTAATGGATTCACCACAATATTGTGGATGTCTTTCTTTCACTATAGGAATCAAATGCTTTGCCGAGGGCAAATAGCCTTCGGCGTAGCCAAACAAACCGTCGGCGTACGCTACGCCGACGGCCGCTCTCGGTGTAGCTCCTCGACGAAGCTCTCCCTCGGCGGAGCACAAACAAGCCGTCGGCGTATCGAAATGCCGTCAGTGTACGCTATGCCGACGGCTTTGCCCTCGTCGTAGCGGTCGTCGGCGTAGCCTGTCGCCCGGTTGCAAAAACATTTTTTTAAAAACAAACATAATTTTTTTCTCAATTTTTTTAATCTCTGAATTGTTTGACTCATTAATCTCTCACTTTGAACATTTTTAACACTAATTATACTTAATATTTGATTAAATAGCAGTTTAGGTCAAACTTTCCAGCCGGTCACCCATCCTAATACTACTCCAGCTCCAGCACGCTTAACTTCCTCGTTCCTTCATGATCTATTTCCGCAAAGTAATTCATACATTGTTGTCAATATTATGATATCAATCATATTAACTCTTATATCATCATGTCACATGTTTGTATTTTTGAAATTAAAAAAAATTATTTAAGTAAACATTAATAAATAAGTAAAAATATTATTGAATTCAAATAAAAATATAATAATTTTACTTTTTTGTATTTTAATATTTAATATGGAATAATTAATATCTTTAAATCCGTAAATCGGAATTCGACAAATAATATGTCAAAATTGATCAGAGAAATGAGAGGAATCCAAATATGATATCCATATCAACTAATCACAAACCCTACATTTTTGAATTAGCTATTTGGTTGTGGCTTCACAAAATGCCCTTTTTGCGCTCGGAAAATGAAAAATGGCTTTTTGGTGCCATGAAAAGGAAAACTTGCATTGGAGCTTTGATAAAATAGCATATTGTGAACCTAAAAATGATTTTCGTAAAAAACACATGAGCATCGGATCATGTACCTGTAGTTCATATCTGACCCACTTCCTGCCGATTCGGTAGGAATTTATCTTTTTACTAGAGGTGGACGGAAAGGTTTCGGATCCCCATGTTGGGACATTGCCCATATAAGGTGGTATAGTATTTTTTGTAAAATTTGGTGGTAGCATTTTGAATTAGCCATTTGGTGGTTGCTTCACAAAACCGTCCATTTTTTGTGCTCGGAAAATAGAAAATGGCTTTTTGGTGCAACGAAAAAGAAAACTTTCTCATGCAACATTGTTCGCCATCCCATGATGCACGTGTATGCACAATATGGACACATTATCACAAACTATGTCTTGATTCTAGCCATAACATTGGTCATTTGACTCGAAAGCCAAGAAACCTCGAATGAGGTTATTTTGTGAAGGTTTTTTTGAGACATAATTAATGTATCAAGTTTGATATTTTTCCTTCTAACTATGTCACATAATATAACACCACGCGAAGGTTTCGCATTGTTTCGATCGTTTTTGAATTTTTTATGCCCGTTTTAAACTATCGCCGAACTTTGTCGAACGGCGGGCATGAAGATTCTTAGCTCGGGGCCGAGTCTCGCTAAACTTGCATTGTATATTTAATAAAATAGCATATTGTGATCCTAAAAATGATTAAAAAAACATGAGCATCGGAGCATATGCCTGTAGTTCATATCTGACCCACTTCCTATCGATTCGGCAGGAATTTGTGTTTTTCATCAGGGGTGTATGGAAAGGTTTAAGATCCCCCTGTTGAGACATTATCCATATAAGGTGGTCTAATATTTTTGTAAAATGTGTTGGTAGCATTTTGAATTAGCCATTTGGTGGTTGCTTCATAAAACCGTCCGTTTTATGTGCTCGAAAAATGGAAAATGGCTTTTTGGTGCGACGAAAAAGAAAACTTCCTCCTGCAACATTGTTCGCCATCCCATGATGCACATCTATGCACAATATGGACACATTATCATAAACTAAGTCTCGATTCTAGCCATAATATTGGTCATTTGATCCGAAAGTCAAGAAACCTCGAATACGATAGGTCATTTTGTGAAGGTTTTTTAAGACATAATCAATATACCAAATTTGATATTTTTTCCTTCTAACTATGTCACATAATATAACACCACGCGAAGGTTTCGCATTATTTCGATCGTTTTTGAATTTTTTATGCCCGTTTTAAACTATCGCCGAACTTTGTCGAACGGCGGGCATGAAGATTCTTAGCTCGGGACCGAGCCTCCCTAAACTTGCATTAGATCTTTGATAAAATAGCATATTGTGAACCTAAAAATGATTTTTGTAAAAAAAACATGAGCATCAGATCATGTATCTGTAGTTCATATCTGACCCACTTCCTATCGATTCGGCGGGAATTTGTCTTTTTCACCAGGGGTGGACGCAAAGGTTTAAGATCCCCCCGTTGGGACATTGTCCATATAGGTGGTCTAGTAATTTTGTAAAATGTGTTGGTAGCATTTTGAATTAGTCATTTTGTGGTTGCTTCACAAAACCGTCTGTTTTTTGTGTTCGGAAAATGGAAAATGGCTTTTTGGTGTGACGAAAAGAAAAACTTCCTCCTGCAACATTATCCGCCATCCCATGATGCACATGTATGCACAATATGGGAACATTATCATAAACTATACCTTGATTCTAGCCATAACGTTGGTCATTTGACCCGAAAGCCAAGAAACCTCGAATGAGATAGGTCATTTTGTGAAGGTTTTTTCAGACATAATCAATATACCAAGTTTGATATTTTTCCTTATAACTATGTCATATAATATGACACCACGCGAAGATTTCGCATTGTTTTGATCTTTTTGAAATTTTTATGACTGTTTTAAACTATATATAATATTTTATGTTTCACTTAATTTTTATTTACAAATGTATAATATTTGAAGGTAGATAGATAGGTCTTATTTTTCTGCAAATTTTGATATATTATTTGTATTTTTCTGAATTATAATGATTTAGTTATGATTTTTCAAAGTTTAATGAGGTAAAAGAAAAAATAGCTACGCCGAGGGCAGCCGTCGGCGTATGCTACGCCAAGGGTAGCTGTCAGCGTAGCATAGGATATGCCGAGGGCAATTATACGTCGACGACTGTTTGGCGGGGCTGGTCTGGACAATGGCTACGCCGATGGTCCCGATGTTTGACTGTCGGCGTAGCGACCGGCCGTCGGCGTAGCTTCCTATTCCTGTAGTGTTTCATTGCTTGTCTAAATTGTCCTTTGCACCCAGAACTAGGTAGTGACACACTGTCAGAATTTGGGATGTGGACCAAGAGTTTAGGACTCATGCTGATAGAGAGAAAACTAATATATTATAGAATGTCGTTTTGCTTTTTAAACATCTTTTCTAGAAAATCTCTTCGATTAGGTCTTATGTTTTTTTTATGTATGTACAACATCTGTATACAACCAGAGAGAGATCGAATGCGACGAGTGCATGGTATCAATAAGTACCGTGCTAATGTTTGGAAGATTGGATTGAAGGTCGAAACAGTATATTTGCGGGAGCTAAACTGCTTCGACCATGAATATTGCATCTCTACCTTTGGGTGGATTTTGTGGTCTAGTGGTTGATTTTTGAGTCAGGAGCGAACAACGTTTTAGTCGAAACCTTGTGATTATTTACGTAAAAGAAAAGTTAATTCTTGGTTAGAATTTTTAATTTGCACATGATTTTGGTTAGAAGTTCAATTTTTGAAGGAAGAATCTTTTTCCTTGATTTTTTCTTGTTTCCCAATGGCGATGCCAACTTCTCTGATAGACAGACGTTGCCAGAAAATGAGGCGGACCAGGGAAAGAAGACCCACGTTGCTTGATTAGACGGAGAAAATGGCGATGCCAACTTCTCTGATAGACTTCATTGGCTATATATCAAAAAGTGGACGGATGGGCAACAGAAGTATCCACAGATACTCCCAGCTATTTAAGTGGCTCCTACTCTTCATTTGTTTCAGCATTTTGATCCACAACACCCGATCCATGGCAAACACATGCCTAGCTGTTTGTTGCATCACCCTGATGCAAGTCTACGCTAGTCCACCCACAAAAAAAAACAACCAACATTTCGCTAGCAGGAATACTTTTCGAGGATGTTCCACTTACTGTTGCAGCGACTTCCCCA
Source organism: Avena insularis (assembly GCA_023614405.1). NCBI lineage: Eukaryota > Viridiplantae > Streptophyta > Magnoliopsida > Poales > Poaceae > Avena > Avena insularis. The sequence goes on from CM042685.1 coordinate 251,276,958, forward strand.
ATTAATGTTCCAGTGCGTGGCTAGAGTCGTTTTATAGGACATCCACTTTACGAATTAGTGTAATGCTGTTTACTGGTTCTGTTTACGAATTAGTGCCGCCTGTGTTGGCAGCTGTCGTGTTCGGTCTATAGTCAAGACCTACATCGCACCTGCACTAGGTGCATTCTTGGTCCAGTCCTCTTGGACTAGTTAATTACCCGATTCCCTTGAGAAAGTACCCAGTGATCTTGATCAACAATTACAAAGTCTGATAAAGGAATATAATTTAACATCCCAGTGGCCGTCTGATAAAGGAACAAAGTCTGAGAAAGAAACATCCCGGTTTTACCATCACCGATAGCCCAATTAACACGGTGCACACATCCACCAGCTCTTGTGAAAAAGGTGTCAATTCATCACTTGGTATGATAGTTGCGAAATATTTCAATCCACGGACTATGCCTTCAACCATCGCTATTGTAATGCTCTATAGCACCACGGAGAGTACTTTTTTATTAGGAGTGTCCTATGGAGTTGTTTCCATAATATCACAAAGGTGATGAGAAGATTTTGTTTTGAAAGGAATCGTAGGAGAAGCCCCTACATTGATTATTTTTTTTGAGATAATAAGAACCCAAATGTGCGCCTGTGAGGGCCTGAACCTAATTGGTTGCTGTATACTAGCTCACTTCATGTGATGAGAAGATTACGCCGAAGGTTCTCGAGAGATGGGCTATTATCAGATGTGGTATGGAAGATGGTGAGAATGACGTAACCAATTATTATTCATGTAGCTCTTTCGTTTGTCTAGCAGTCAATTGGATCTATGTCAAATACATATATACATGTGGTGTATGAAATATATAATAAAATAGAATTCAGTTCTGCTAATGTATTTATATGCAATGTTGAGTTATGGGTTACTGGGTATAGCTGGTATATATCTGCTACATGTTTTTTGGTGGTATCGCTTGTTATTGCATAAGTAAATCGTGTTCGATGCTTGAAGTAAGCATACAGCAGGATTAAACAACTTTGTGCTACTTGAGTTAAACATATACACAACTTAAAAATTCGCTATTTGCAATCCTCAATTCTACCGACGGTTGAGTAGATCAAAACGTGTGCAAAGACCCTAAATATGACAGACGATTACAAAAATGAAATCATCTGTGGAAAATCATCCCTTCGCGCACGGTTAAATAAACCGTGTGAGCAGTAGATCGTCTCATCACTCACCCACGAGCAGTGACGGTTTGACTCACCGTGTGTGAATGGTCATTTCCATCGTGTGCGAAGCCCCGATCTATACTAGTGTTAAATATTCCTAGTCAATAAATCAGATGCTAGGTTTTTATGTATCAATAATATTTGTACACCAAAGCGATTGAATGTGTGTGACTATAGGTTATCAGCAAGTTCCTCGTAATTTCGTCCTAAAAGATCAATATAAATGATGTTTCTCTAAAAAAAGGACAAAACAGCATGTTTGCAGGAACTAAATCAATTGTTCCAGAAATAGTGCATCTTTATCATTGGTGGATTATGATAAAAAGGTTGATTTTCGAGTTGGAAGTGAAGGACGTTTTAGTTGAACTTAGACGTGTTGATTGTTTACACGACTAAGATGTTGATTATTTGTTTAACTTAAGATGTGTAGGATTTTAGTTAGAATTCAGTTTTTTAAGGTAGACATTGTTCCCTTGATTTTTTTCTTGTTTTGCAATGACGAGGACACCTTCTTCAGTCGGTGCTAGAATCTAAGGGGGACAAGAAAAAGAAGACACACGTTGCTTAGAAGTTAGAAGCTATGACTAAACAGATATGCAAGGACCATGGAGAGTGGGAGGTGTGTTCCAGGGTCATACGGTGATGCCGAACTAAATCTGGGTTTTCAATTTCTTCACCAACTATATATCAACAAGTGGGTGGGTCATATCAATGCATACTCCTAGATATTTGAGTGACTCCGGTTATTACTTTGCTTCAGCACTTTGATTCTTGGCAAGCCATGACTAAAGAGGACTTGCTTCCCCCAACCCTTCCCTAGTTCATTTTCTTTGTCATGGTGCTTAACCCTCTCTTTCACAACTTTATCTGAATTTATCTATTTGGACCTGTATCTTGTATTAAATCTCACATATTTCTAAGATTTAGTCATTATTTTGACTTCAATTGCTATTTTTAAATTCATTGCATGCACTAATATCACTTCACTTGAAAATATTTTCTTTTGGTTAAATTACTTATTTTTGGAAAACTTCTTGGTTAAAGATTGTTATTGTCGATGGAACTCTAAGAATCTTTTCTGAACTCTTTGTAGCATGATACTAAGATACATCCATGATATTTAATAGGGTTTGTATGGCCTTTCACTGTCAATCCATGTGTTGATGCACTACCAAAACTCAAATTGATTCGTCATGGGGGCGAAGAAAATTTTGGACAAGCGGAACTAGTGATATAATGTAAACATTCTAGATGCCGACCCAGCTAGAGTTCAAAACTCAGGCCGATATAGAGAAACTTATATATTCTAGAATGTGGGTCTGCTCTTCAAATATTGGTGCATTTATGGGGAAAAAGGTTGTTGTTCGAGTCGGAAGCGGGCGGTGTTTTAGTTGAAATTAAACATGTTGATTGTTTAGTGAAAAAAACTGTTGATTATTGGTTAAACTTAAGCTATATGGGATTTTAGTTTTTAAAGGGCGAAGCTATTCCCTTGATTTTTTGCTTGTTTCCCAACGACAAGGGCACCTTTTGTGTTGGTCAATCATTGCTAGAATCTTAGGTGGACAAGAAAATGAAGACCCACATTGCATAGTTACCCCCTCAGACTTATATTATGGAATTGAGGGACTAAAATCCATGACTAAAAGGGATATGCAAGAACCATGGGGAGTGGGAGGTATGTTCCAGCGTCATATATGGTGATGCAGCACTAAACCTGGTTTAATTTTCTTCACCAACTATATACAATAAGTGTGTGGGTCACATCCATGCATACTTCTTGCTATTTAAGTGACTCCGAATCTTAACTTCCTACCATTTGATCTTTGGCAAACACATACCCACTAGTGGAAAAAGGGCCATCCGTTCGCATCCCCTCAGAGCATTAGTCCCGGTTACGCCACCAACCGGGACTAATGCTAGCACGCGTCCCGGTTCAAGCGGGCACGGGGCCAGGAGTCATGCGTCCCGGTTAGTAAGGGGGCATACGTCCCGGTTGGAGCCAGCAACCGGGACTAAAGGTGGGGCCCCAGCCACCGGGCGGGGCCCACACCAATAATCCCGGTTGCTGGCTCCAACCGGAACGTATTCTCCCGCCCTCTATAAATGCAACGCCCCAGCCCCCTCTGCCTCCACTCTGTTTTTTCTCTTGGTGGAAGGTGTGAGGGGTGTGCTAGTTTTTTCTCTTTTATGCATGCATTGAAGGTGTTTGATGAAATGTTTGAGTGAATAATCCCGTTCAATTTCTCATAGAACAAAAATATAGAAGGTGTCCGAGACGCACTTGAGCTTTCTCCTCTTTATTTTCCTCGATCGAGGTTAGCAATCTTATATTTTCTCTGTCATTGATACAATGCATGTGTCGATGTGAATTGGTCATTTCACTATTTATGATGTCCTGTTTTTTGATAAACTTACTTATATGATGCAGATGAACGGTCAGAAATGGATGTACGGTGACCGGCGCGTAGCCGGGTATATGAAAGGCGTGGATAAATTTATCGATGTGGCTACGGCAAACAAAGAGAATGGTTTTATACGTTGTCCATGTGTTCAATGTCGGAACAACAAGGAGTACTCTTCCTCGAAAATCATTCGTGGCCACCTGATTATGAAAGATTTCATGCCCAACAATAATTGCTGGACCAAGCACGGGGAAAGAGGGGTTATGATGGAAGATGGTGAAGAAGAAGATGATGATAACAACTATCATCATATGTTTCCTGAATACAGTGATACTGCAATGGAAGACAATGGAGAAGAAAGAGGTGAAGAACGGACATCAGATGAGCCGGCTGATGAACTTGGTAGGGTCATTTCTGATGCAAAGCGAGACTGTGAAACAGAAAATGAGAAGTTGAAGTTAGAGGGCATGTTAGAAGATCACAAGAAATTGTTGTACCCAAATTGTGAAGATGGCAGCACAAAGCTCGGTACCACACTGAAATTGTTGCGATGGAAGGCAGAGTGTGGTCTAACTGACTCCTCATTTGAAAAGATGCTGAAAATAATGAAGCCGAAGTTTCCAAAACATAACGAACTTCCCGAGAGTACCTACGAAGCAAAGAAGACTCTCTGTCCTCTGGATTAGATGTGCAAAAGATACATGCATGCATTAATGACTGCATCCTCTACCGCGGTAAGGAGTATGAGAATTTAGATAAATGCCCGGTATGCAATGCGTTGCGGTATAAGATCAGATGAGATGACCCTGGTGATGTTGAGGGAGAGCCCCTCCGAAAGAGGGTTCCTGCTAAGGTTATGTGGTATGCTCCTATAATACCAAGGTTGAAACGCATGTTTAGAAACAAAGAGCATGCGAGGTTGTTGCGATGGCACAAAGAAGACCGTAAGAAAGACAGGAAGTTGAGACACCCTGCTGATGGGTCACGGTGGAGAAAAATCGAGAGAGACTTCCCAGACTTTGCAGGTGACGCAAGGAACTTATGGTTTGGTCTAAGTACGGATGGTATGAATCCTTTTGGAGAGCAGAGCTGCACACAAAGACTGCCCGTGACTCTATGTATCTACAACCTGCCTCCTTGGTTGTGCATGAAGCGTAAGTTCATTATGATGCCAGTGCTCATCCAAGGCCCGAAGTAACCGGGCAACGACATTGATGTGTACCTTAGGCCATTAGTTGAAGAACTCTTACAGTTGTGGGGAAAACCAGGTGTACGTGCGTGGGATGAGAACAAACAGGAGCCATTTGATCTACGAGGGTTGTTATTCGTAACCATCAATGATTGGCCTGCTCTTAGTAACCTTTCAGGACAAACAAACAAGGGATATAAGGCATGCACCCACTGTTTAGATAAGACTGAAGGTACGTATTTGCATAAATGCAAGAAGATTGTGTACCTGGCGAATCGACGATTTCTTCCGACCAATCATCCCGTAAGAAAGAAAGGCAGGCATTTCAAAGGTGAGGCAGATCACCGGAAGAAGCCTGAACTCCCTGCTGGTGATGATGTATTTGGTATGGTCAAGGAAAAAGAAGTAATCTTTGGAAAAGGTCCCGGCGGTCAATCAGTTCCGAACGACGTCGCTACAGGACACGCACCCATGTGGAAGAAGAAATCTATATTTTGGGAGCTGCCATATTGGAAAGTCCTGCGTGTCCGCTCTTCAATCGACGTGATGCACGTGACGAAGAATCTTTGCGTGAACCTGCTAGGATTCCTAGGCGTGTATGGGAAGACAAAAGATACACCAGAAGCACGGGAGGACCAACAAATTATGAAAGACCCAAAGAACATGCATACACATAACAAGACGGATAAAGGGCGCGTCACTTAAGTCGTACGCTATGCTCTTACCAAAGCAGAGAACGAAATCTTTTTGAAGTCCTTTACAGATCAAGGTGCCGCCGGCTTCTCATCTAATATAAAGGGATAATAAATATGGCGGAGAAAAAGTTACAAAACCTGATGTCTCATGATCACACGTGATTATGACGCAGTTGCTTCCGATTGCATTGAGGGGGCTTCTACCGGAAAATGTTCGAGTACCCATTGTGAAGTTGTGTGCATTCCTCAATGCAATATCTCAGAAGGTAATCAATCCAGATATTCTGCCAAGGTTACAGAAGGATGTGGTACAATGTCTTGTTAGTTTTGAATTGGTGTTCCCACCATCCTTCTTCAATATTATGATGCATCTCCTGGTTCATCTAGTGGAAGAGATTGCCATTCTCGGTCCGGTATTTCTGCACAATATGTTCCCCTTTGAGAGGTTCATGGGAGTCTTAAAGAAATATGTTCATAACTGTGCTAGACCGGAAGGAAGCATCTCCAAGGGATATGGAACAGAGGAGGTCATTGAGTTTTGTGTTGACTTTATTCCTGACCTTAAGCCGATTGGTGTTTCTGACTCGCGGCATGAGGGAAGACTAAGTGGAAAAGGCACGTTGGGAAAGAAAGCAATGATATGTAGGGACGGGGATTCTTTCACTAAAGCACACTACACAATTCTACATAATTCCACCTTGGCAGCTCCGTATATCGAGGAACACAAGAATATTGTACGCTCCAAAAACCCGGGGAAGCCTGAATCATGGGTTAGAGATGAACACATGAAGTCTTTCGGTGGTTGGATGCGGACACATCTCTTGAATGATACCACTGTTGGAGATCAGCTATACTTGTTGGCCGCGTCACCATCTTCTACTGTATTGAATTTCCAAGGGTACGAAATAAATGGGAATACATTCTACACGATCGCCTAAGATAAAAAGAGCACCAACCAAAATAGTGGTGTCCGCTTTGATGCAATAGACGAGAATGGACAAAAGGACACAAAATTATGGTTACATAGAGGAGATATAGGAACTATACTATGGAGTCTCTTTTAAGGTCCCTTTGTTTCGCTGCAAATGGGTCAACCTGAATGGGGAAGGGGTAAAGATAAACCAGTTGTACGGAATGAAAACAGTGGATCTCAACAATCTTGGTTATAGAGATGAACCATTCGTCCTAGCCAATGATGTGTCTCAGGTTTTCTATGTGAAGGACATGTCCTCCGCATCAAAAAAGAAAAAATATGCAAACGAATACATCATATGATGAGCCAAAGCGCCACATAGTTCTTTCAGGGAAAAGAAACATCGTGGAATCAAGACAAGATGACATGTCAAGATTATAATAAGTTTGATGAAATTCCGCCTTCACAAAGGAAAACTGACGCAAGCATTCCGTTAAGTAAAGAAGATGCTCCATGGTTACGTCTCAAGCGATCATAAGGAAGGACATATGACAAGAAGTTCGTGCTCATATTATGTAACTCTAGTTCATGTCTTTCGCGTTTGTGGCTTGACCAAGGATATCTTTCGGGTTTGTGGCCTTTAGTCCCGGTTTTGTAGTCTCAGTTTTAATATTAATAAATGTCTTGAGTGTTAGTCCCGCTTTGTGGCTGGACCGACTATGAAGAAGTTGTCCCGATTCGTACTTACCATTAAGATCGACCTCCAAACGCACGCAATACATATTAGGAGTGCCTCTATGACCAGTTTCTTGAGATGCCGGAGGACTCGATCCGCGGCATCTCCTAAACTGGTCGTAGTGGTGTCCTCGCTCAAAACCATCTTGCAGCTTGTACCTTCTCTAACTAGATCAATACGCCGGAGCTAACTAATTTCACATATTAGGAGTACCTCTATGACCAGTTTCGGAGATGCCGGAGGACTGGGCTCACGGCATCTCCTCGAACTGGCCGCAGTGGTGTCCCTGCTCTCGAAAACCATCTTGCAGCTTGTAACTTCTCTAACTAGATCAATACGCCTCGGAGCTAACTAATTTCACATATTAGGGAGTGCCTCTATGACCAGTTTCTCGGAGATGCCGGAGGACTGGGCTCCGTCGGCATCTCCCTCAAATTGGCCGCAGTGGTGTCCCTGCTCTCGAAAACCATCTTGGAGATGCCTCAAACTGGCTGGAGGACTAGACTCGCAAGGATGCCTATTTATAGTACAAGCAGCTCGGCATAGTGTCGACACTTACGAAATAATGTCGACACTCACCCCTATCATTAGTGCTGACTCGTGTTTTGTCCCGGTTGGTGTCTCCAACCGGGACAAGGTACACGTCGCACGACATAATGTCGACACTCACCCCTATCATTAGTGCTGCCTGGCCCAGCCTGCCGAAATCGTCCATCCCGGGTAAAAAGGACAAATGTCTGCCGAATCGGCAGGAAGTGGGTCCGGTTTGTACTACAGGTACATGATCTATCGCCCGTGATTTTTTGAAAAAATCATTTTTAGACTCGCAATATGTGGTTTCTTCAGAGATCCAATGCAAGTTCTAACGATGCTCGTCCCCTATCTTCATGCACACCGGTTCGACCATAGTTAGAAATTCAGATAATTCAAAACGGGCATAATAAATTCAAAAAAAATCCGAACAATGAAAATCCTTCGCGTGGTGTCATATTATGTTACATAGTTGAAAGGAAAAATACCAGACTTGGTATATTGATCATGTTTCGAAAAAACCTTCACAAAATGACCTATCATGTTCGAGGTTTCATGGCTTTCGGTCCAAATAACCGATGTTATGTGCTGAATCACGGCATAGTTTGTGATGTTGTGCCCATATTATGCATGTGTGTGGACATTGGTATGGAGAACAATGTTGCAGGAGGAAGTTTTCCTTTTTGTCGCACGGAAAATCCCTTTTCCATTTTCCGAGCGCAAAAAACGGGTCGTTTTGTGAAGTAACCACCAAAATGCCGTTTCAGAATGCTACCGTCCCATTTTCCTAAAATACTAGACCACCTTACATGGACTATCTCCCAACCCGGACATCTCAAACCTTTTCGTCCATCCCGGGTAAAAAGGACAAATGTCTGCCGAATCGGTAGAAAGTGGGTCCGGTTTGTACTACAGGTACATGATCTATCGCCCGTGATTTTTTGAAAAAATCATTTTTAGACTCGCAATATATGGTTTCTTCAGAGATCCAATGCAAGTTCTAACGATGCTCGTCCCCTATCTTCATGCACACCGGTTCGACCATAGTTAGAAATTCAGATAATTCAAAACGGGCATAATAAATTCAAAAAAAATCCGAACAATGAAAATCCTTCGCGTGGTGTCATGTTATGTTACATAGTTGAAAGGAAAAATACCATACTTGGTATATTGATCATGTTTCGAAAAAACCTTCACAAAATGACCTATCATGTTCGAGGTTTCATGGCTTTCGTTCCAAATGACCGATGTTATGTGATGAATCACGGTATAGTTTGTGATGTTGTGCCCATATTATGCATGTGTGTCGACATTGGTATGGAGAACAATGTTGCAGGAGGAAGTTTTCCTTTTTGTCGCACGGAAAAGCCCTTTTCCATTTTCCGAGCGCAAAAAATGGGTCGTTTTGTGAAGTAACCACCAAAATGCCATTTCAGAATGCTACCGTCCCATTTTCCTAAAATACTAGACCATCTTACATGGACTATCTCCCAACCGGGACATCTCAAACCTTTTCGTCCATCCCGGGTAAAAAGGACAAATGTCTGCCGAATCGGTAGGAAGTGGGTCCGGTTTGTACTACAGGTACATGATCTATCGCCCGTGATTTTTTGAAAAAATCATTTTTAGACTCGCAATATGTGGTTTCTTCAGAGATCCAATGCAAGTTCTAACGATGGTCGTCCCCTATCTTCATGCACACCGGTTCGACGATAGTTAGAAATTCAGATAATTCAAAACAGGCATAATAAATTCAAAAAAAATCCGAACAATGAAAATCCTTCGCGTGGTATCCAATTATGTTACATAGTTGAAAGGAAAAATTCCAGAATTGGTATATTGATCATGTTTCGAAAAAACCTTCACAAAATGACCTATCATGTTCGAGGTTTCATGGCTTTTGGTCCAAATGACCGATGTTATGTGCTGAATCACGGCATAGTTTGTGATGTTGTGCCAATATTATGCATGTGTGTGGACATTGGTATGGAGAACAATGTTGCAGGAGGAAGTTTTCCTTTTTGTCGCACGGAAAAGCCTTTTCCATTTTCCGAGCTCAAAAAACGGGTCGTTTTGTGAAGTAACCACCAAAATGCCGTTTCAGAATGCTACCGTCCCATTTTCCTAAAATACTAGACCACCTTACATGGATATCTCCCAACCGGGACATCTCAAACCTTTTCGTCCATCCCGGGTAAAAAGGACAAATGTCTGCCGAATCGGTAGGAAGTGGGTCCGGTTTGTACTACAGGTACATGATCTATCGCCCGTGATTTTTTGAAAAAATCATTTTTAGACTCGCAATATGTGGTTTCTTCAGAGATCCAATGCAAGTTCTAACGATGCTTGTCCCCTATCTTCATGCACACCGGTTCGACCATAGTTAGAAATTCAGATAATTCAAAACGGGCATAATAAATTCAAAAAAAATCCGAACAATGAAAATCCTTCGCGTGGTGTCATATTATGTTACATAGTTGAAAGGAAAAATACCAGACTTGGTATATTGGTCATGTTTCGAAAAAACCTTCACAAAATGACCTATCATGTTCGAGGTTTCATGGCTTTCGGTCAAAATGACCGATGTTATGTGCTGAATCACGGCATAGTTTGTGATGTTGTGCCCATATTATGCATGTGTGTGGACATTGGTATAGAGAACAATGTTGCAGGAGGAAGTTTTCCTTTTTGTCGCACGGAAAATCCCTTTTCCATTTTCCGACACTCACCCCTATTATTAGTGCTGACTCGTGTTTTGTCCCGGTTGGTGTCTCCAACCGGGATTAAAGGTTCATCTTTAGTCCCGGTTGGTGACACCATCCGGGACAAGGTACACGCTGCACGATATAATGTCGACACGCCATTTTTCCCGCCATTTTTTCTCGCCAGTTCTTCCCTCCAGTTATTCCCGCCAGTTCTTCACTATATATATATGTAGGGTTGGCCTCCATTGTCATTGCACATCTCTAGACTCATATCTGCAACCTCATCACTCTTTCCCATGGCTTCCACCGTAGCACTAGCTCCCAGGGAGGCGCTTGCGCCTCAACTACCTCCCCCCGCCTCTTGTGTCCCTACCGCTGGATCTTTGGCCTTGAGGCGTGCCGGTTCCTCCTGTCCCTCTAGATGTGGCGCGTCGGATGGCCATCACGAACCACTACTACTTAGAGCTCACGCCGGAGCAGCGGAGGAATCCCAGATGGCATCCCGACTATTTCCCGACTTGGGAAGCCTTCTTCGTGGATCGGCGTGAGAGGGCACTCGCCAGGCACGAGGAGGAGGGCCCACCTCCTCTGAACTTCAACGAGGCCGGCCATCGGCTGTGGTGGCGCGGCCGGACTCTCCAGAGCGTCATGGCCTACGACACGGCCGCCGACTCTAGCCTCGCGCTACCTCAAGTCCAGCCCACTCGTACTCAACCTTCAAGGTTCAACTACTTCGATACGACGATAGCGACGACGGCAAGTAGTACGGCGACTACAAAGTGATGTAGTATTACAGGTGTAGGCAGGAGCATGACTGAATTATTCCAACATTGCAAAACAAGTTCGGCCGATTGTGGCTTAATTTGGCCATGTATCTTAATTTTCAGTTCTTCTATGTAACTTTATGTTAGTTGCGTTATGTACTTTAATTCCAGTTCTATCCTAATCAAATTTTCTTTCAGCCCATTATTTTCCGTCCTTCTTTTTCCGCCCATTAAAAACAGAAAATGGTTTTGAATTACTTATTCAAATCCAAACACTTTTTATGTTTAAAGTTTTTCTAATTTCCAAATTAATATTCAAAAAATATAAGTTAATTCATTTTTAATTTTAAATGGTTACATTAATTATTTTTTAAAAATAGAAAATGGTTTTGGATTATTTATTCAAATCCATACACTTTTTATGTTTAAAGTTTTTCTAAATTCCAAATTAATATTTAAAAATATAAGTTATTTCATTATTAATTTTAAATGGTTCATAGTTTAAAAACAGAAAATGGTTTTGAATTAGTTATTCAAATTCAAACACTTTTTATGTTTAAAGTTTTTCTAAATTCCAAAGTAATTATCATTTAAAAAATATTACAAATTTAAACCCCAAAATAAAAAATAAGGCGGGAACAGAGAGAAAATACCTGAAATTTTTTGAAAACAGGGGAATATGTCCCGGTTGGAGCCACCAACCGGGACTAAAGACCCCTGCGCGCGCGCCCCTTCATCTGCTGAAAATTGGAGTATACTTTCCGATTGGTGGCTCCAACCAGGACGTATGACCACCCTTTAGTCTCGGTTGGAGTAACCAACCGGGACTAAAGGTCCTTCCTTCATATACGCGTGCCTCTTCTTCTTCTCCCCTTCTCCATTCTCTGCAACCACCCGACGCACCGTAGGGGAGACGCTGTCCATCGCCGACGCGCCGTAGGGGAGACGATGTCCATCGCCGCCGCCGCCTCCACCTACGTCGACCAGCGCCGCCCGTGCCCACCGCCGCCGCCGGTACCGTACGTGGCCGCACCTTCCCCCTCGCCTCGCTCGCCCGCTGGGGATCACCGCCACCACCCGCTGACCGCCTCCCTCCCTTTCCCCACAGGCCCGACGCCCGCGAGCCGCCGCCATCGCCACCGACGCCGCCCGCCACTCCAGCCGCCGACCGCCGTTGCCTGCGCATGCGCCGCCACCGCGAGGAGATCCGCCACCTCGCCCCCGACGCCGTCTCACGTTCCTCCGCCGCCGAGGACCCCCACCGTCGCCGCCCCGACCGTCGCCGCCGCCACCGTCGGTTGCTCCGGTGAGCCCTCCGATCAACATCCAATGGTCCAGTCAGCCTAGGGGGCTGACTGGTCAGCGCCACGTCGGCGTGGTCAAACGGTCACGTTTGACTATTTAATTTAATTCGATTTTTTGGTAGATTTTAGATGGAACTTGTAAAATTCATAGAAAATAATCTACTGGGCCAAAAATTGCAAATAAAATATGATGGAATCAGTGTCTCACGTAGAATATTGCTGTACAGTTGTTTTATGCTTTTGCAGCAAGGTTTTGTCTTGGTTAATTAAATGAGTTAATGTTCTTTTTAGAGTATTAAATCCATAGAAAATGTTCGACAACTCCAAAAATTGCAAATAAGATGTCCCTGGATTCAGTGGAACAAGAGGAATCATACAGTGAATTAAAAGGGTAGACTCCGGCCACCGCCTCCACCACTAAATCCGGCCACCCCAAACCCCGAACTTATTATTTATAAGTCAGAAAAATATGTATAATATACCAAAATGTTCAAAAAAATGAAACCTACCTATTTAAGCTATAATCATGCATTGTTAAGCAACTTAAATAATATACCAAGTTTGATTAGAAGAACATAGTAACCCCTCACAGGTGATTCCGGAGTTTCCCCGAGTTAGGGTTTGCGCCCCTCGGAACCCCGTTTAATTTGTCGAGCGTGCTTTAGGGTTACTTTTCAATACAATTTAACTTGTCATATCATCATACTTGCTTGATCATTGCATCGATGCTTTAGGGTTTCCCTTTATTTTCGGTGTTTGGATTATTAGGTTTGTTATTAGTTAGGTATTATTAGGTTTATTAATTAGTTTGGTATTATTAGTCTTTGGCCCTATCTTAAAAACCCTATCTTAGATAAGGAATCATTAATACCCCTTAGGTGCATGTGGGTTCGACGATGTGCCTTCGCCAGGGCATTCCGAACCCTCTTAAATCGATTCCAATATGGTATTTTGTTAGTATCTAGTGTTACCTATCTGCTGGATAGTTTCCCTTTTGTAGCCTTACTCATGTTCCCCTCTCATATGCATCCGAGGTTTCTCCGAACTAGGTTTTACACCCCTCGGAACTCCGGAATATTGATTTTAGTTGATTTTAGCTAGAGTTACCTATCTACTACACGGTTTCCTTTTTGTAGCTAGGTTTAGGGTTTCTCTTCATTTTTATTATTGTGTATGTATATATTAGGGTTTATATCTCTCAACACCATACCTAACTTTCTCCTTTAGCCGCTTTGACTTATTCGTTTTTCCACCTATGCAGAAAATATGGACCCACACGTCAGAGACGAAGAAAAGGAAGAGTTGATCCAAGGTGTGATCCGTGGGGAAGAAAATTTAGACGTATCAACGTTTCTGAACAACTCCGGTGAGGGTGATCCTCTTTTTACCGGAATAGACGACTTGTTTGAGGTTGAAGGTGTTGCCTTCCGCGAGGGAGAAGGCGATGCCTTGTGTAATCGAGAAGACGACCGCTCCGGCGAGGTGCATGTAATATAATTAATTTATTAATTAATCATCTGCTATCTATATAGAAATAGTAACGACGATCTTTCTTCTTTTAGCCCTCCGGATCAAAGGAATCTACTAAAAGAGAAGACGAGGCCCAACCAAAAAGTTGTAAGACCATGAGAGGTTCAGGATCGAAGATGTCGCTGAAGACGGCAAACCGACGGCTAGCTCCCGAAGTTGTCGCAAACAAATTTGTGGCACAATGCGGAGTAATCGTGAGGGACTTAATCCCGATCACCATTAGAAATTGGAATAGGCCTGCTAATGCGGATGAAGAGGGAACATGTTTATTTGTCCCTAACCACTCCAAAGATTACTGTGGAAGAGGCTCATGGTTAATTTCAAACTACCGAAGATAGAGCTGGATCCAAATGCGGAGGATCCAGTTGAGGACGCCTTACAACATGGGAGAGCCATGGAGGCTAAGGTCAGGGAGTGGGTTTTGAAGAAGATGGCCCAGTGTTTCACCAACTGGAAGAAAAGATTGCACCTTGACTATGTCGTGAAAGAGAAGACTCCCGATTTCAAGAATATTCAGTTTGAGAAGATAAAACCATTCTGGGCTGATTTTGTGGAATACAAGAAATCAGAAAAAGCTAAGAAAATGTCTGCAACGAATAAGCTGAATGCTGCTAACAAGAAGTATCACCATACTATGGGGCAAGGGCTACAAGGCTGGCATTCCTAAGTGGGAGAAAATTGAGAATGAACTGTGTGCTAAAAAGATCACCCTAGAGACAGACGATTGGGTAGAACGTGCAAGGAATTGGTTTTATGGGCATGGGGGCACATTGGACTCGGAAGGGAGGTGTATATATAACATACGACATAAAGAAGACCCCTTGCCAATCGAGAGGATGAGAAAAGCAGTAAAGGCTGTTAAAGATGGGGACTTCATTCCCGATAGAGATAATGATGAGCTCACATTCGCCCTTGGAAATAAGGAACATGATGGACGAACACGAGGCACAAGAGGCTCCCAACCATGAGGGACTGGGTTTCCCGAAGAGAGGAAGAAATATACTGATAGAAGCCGTCAGACGAGAAAGGACAGGGCGGAAGTTGAAGCAGATAGTCAGAAAGAGCGAATGCGTTTAATTGAAGAACGATTAAAGCAACAACAAGATGAAATTAACGCACTTAAAGAGCAAAGTACTAGCGGCCCATCTCAGCAGCACACTGCATTCGATGCTACCGGCCTATCGAATAATCGAAAAAGCAGTGTGGCTTCCACCGAGATCCCGGGTGATGACAATGGCGATGACGATGGTGCACCGACGATGGCTCCGGTTGGCTACCCAGTGGATGATATCACAGAGATGACACACTGCGAGCTACATGTCAAAGTTGTGAACATATCAATGAAGGTGGCGGTCGGCTATGCCTTACCAATTAGACCCACACCAACTTACCACTGTCGTCCGGTTCCAGAGGGCTACGCTGTTGTCGGGGTGGATAAAATCATGCCCACCTTTGAAGTTTTGGATCTTCACTATCCTGCAGGTGAAGGGGATGTGACTGTACTGAGAGACGCAAAAAATGTCACCATTCTATGGCCGAAGGAATGTATCGTGCTTCGAAATCACACGCCAAGGCCATCTTCGACGCCGCCTCACCCGTCTCCAGCGAGGTCGCCGCCAAGGGCAGCCGTCTTCGCCGCCTCACCCGCTCGCCGCCTCACCAATCTCCGGCGCAGCCATCGCCAAGGAGCCATCGCCGCGCCTCGGGATAAAAGCGAAGCGCATCACCAGGTGTCGTGGTGTAAGCGATCGCCGAACGTAAACAAGAGCCTCTCCCAAAAGTACCAAAGGTTCCTCTCAAGAGAGCTTATGACTGTCAAGAGGAGATCATGCGATCGTCGTTGATGCGACAACGTTTTTAGCTAAGCTGAGGCGGCCGAAAGAGCCAGAGTTCCCCAGCACCAAAGAATAAAAAGCCAAAGTGTTGAAAATGCTAAAGACTCTTCATCAACCTGAGCCAAAGCTGTCATCAGACTATGAGCGTTCTATTCTCAAGTCACATGCGGCACAAAAAGCCTCGAAGAGCAGTACTGATGCAAGCGAGAAATCTGTTGCCCAGCTCGGAGAACAAGCAAAACAGTCTTGCGCCCCTCTCAAGGTGATTTCCCAAACCAATGTGGGGTCGAGCAAATATGGGGTAAGAGCAAGATGATCCAGAGGTAGTTGTAATAATAGAAGCTGCCGCTGCTCAAGGTATGAGTATTGCCCAGTACTTATCCCAGTTAGAGTTCTTCCCCGTGAGTGAAGTAGCATACAAATACCAGTACGGCAAACCTCTCGTCAAACCTGAGGAGGTAAACAATCTTCCAACAAAAATGCGAAGATTGCATAACTGGTACATGCATGCCACAAAGGCCAGGGCTAACTGGATAGTGCTGAGGGTTACAAAAAAGCATCATGGGAAAGAAAAGGATGACATGATATCCATTGAATTTGATGAACTATTTCAATTATTCAATCAAGACGCCTTGGACAAATCGATCATCAGTGCCTATTGTCTGTAAGTACTAATTCTGTAATTAATTTAGTCTCCAGCTATCTCACCTTGTTTATTGCATGTATATAATCATACTGTAATATGCAGAATGAAGATTCTCGAATGCAGCAGAGGACAAATCTATGACATTGGCTTCATTGACCCATATTGGGTTCATGAAGCTAATCTCAAAACAAGCCCCCAGGATACGGAGGATAATATAGTACACGCGTTAAGGTTTCAAGAAACCAGAAGGGAAATACTTTTTCCTTACAACTTCGAGTGAGTGTTATTGTCTTCTATACACTTTCTATTTCGCTTACTCGATGTTAAGTATATAATTGATTAGTTATGCATTCGCAGCTTCCACTATATTCTGTTAATCATTCAACTTGACAAAGGGCGTGTACTAGTCATGGACTCGAAACATAAACCCCTTGAGACGTGGAAGGACATGCAGATGCTTCTCCAGCGGTAATTCTAATCATTACGACACTATATCGGCAACGTTCGTGAATTTTATGATATCAAGTAATTAATAACTTATTTTATTCGTTTTCTTCGCCGGGCAGCGCTTGGAAACGGTTCACCAACAAGGCTAGGGGTGTTTGGAAAGAGGAGCTTACATTTCAACCACTAAATGTAAGCACCACTAGCTATATCCGCGCATCTCTCTGATTCTAGTTTTGATACAGTTATTATCATGCTTGATTATTATTTTGATTGAACTCTGTTCTCGTAAAGTGCCTGACGCAGGGACCAGGTAACAATCTATGTGGATACTATGTTTGCGAGTTCATCCGGCAGACGTGCAATGAGAATGGCAGAAATTTAGAGCAACTCCACGTACGTAAATAATTTCTATAGTTTTTAATTACAATCAAATTGTGTTTAGTTTCATTCATATAGACTGACTCCTTTTTTAAATTAGATCGAACGTCTACGGGACGGTCTTCTGCCAAATATCGCGTACGAGCAATTCAGGAGGAATTGGCAGGATTCTTAGATGCAGAAGTCCTAAACCCAAAAGGGGAATACTATTCGGCTGTGTATAGACAATAGAGATTGTAAACATAGCAACTTTTGTATGTAGTGCATGAACTCGATCCGTGTATTGAATGTAATATTGTCATGATGATCTTGTGTAATATAACGGTTGCTTCATTGATAAGTGCAAAACACTAAATAAACAATAAAACAACCTAAATGAATTCCCTGCCGCGGCACAAAAAGTGGCGAAAATGCTGCCGCGGCAACAAAATGTGCCAAAATGAATTGTCTGCCGCGGCAGAAGGTTATTTGTCCCGGTTCGTAAACCGGGACTAATGCTCCACCCCCTCGCCCTCTGCCGCTGCCACATGTGCACCCATTTGTCCCGGTTGGTGGGACAACCGGGACTAAAGGTTAGGGCTTTAGTCCCGATTGCCCCGTCCCGGTTGGGCAACCGGGACTAAAGCCCCTTACCAACCGGGAAACATGGCACGTTTTCTACCAGTGACCCCAGCTGTTTGTAACGCTAGTGCACACCCAAGCAGACCAATACTTTGCTAGCTAGGCATGGTAGGGCTCAGGAACACTGAACCTATATTGTTTTGCACCCGCTGCAGCTGCTACCCCGCTTACTGTCCTAGTGCATGCCTGGCCTTGTTTTATACGAAGCACTTCACGAATAAGTGTCATGTTGCTTACTCATGCTGATTATCCTTCCGTGTGGCACATGTGTTTGCACCAACGGTGTCCGTTCCATCGTCCTGACCTATATCGCACATGCACCATGCCCGTCCTTTCGGACTCATTAATTACTCACGGCGCTCCAGAAAGTACCAAGTTGTCATCTTGAGCAATGTGAAGTTCAAAAGTGCATGGGGGCGTACTTTTTCTTAAGATAGAAAAGGATTGAATACATGGTCCTGGCAAAAAAAAGGGGGTAGGGTAGGCAAAAAAAACTTGTACTCAACAAACTAAGAAACTCCACACTACAAGTAGAGACTCAACCAAAACACCCGAGACAAAGGTACGTTTCCTAGAAACAAAGATGCAGCCTACCGCTCACTGATGACCCGACTAAGTGCACGATGGAGCTAAGAAAAATTGTAAGATAATACACCAGTTTACATTGTACAACTATTTACCCATAAAAATATTGTGTAGTGAAGCATACCTCATATTCTTCAACTTTCATGATACCCCATATTCTTCAAATTTCATGATAAATCTTTATACTCCCTCCATCCCAAATTAGATGTCCTAGATTTGTCCATGATAAAACACGTCTAGATACATAAATATCTAGACAAATCCACGACATTTTTTTTCTAGACAGAGCGAGTATACACCTAATAATAAAAGCTAAAGAGTCTCTTCCCGTCCGTTTTTGCCCCCCCCCCCCTCCCCCATCACCCCGCTTTGTCTTGGCGCCCATGGTCCCGGTGCTTCTTCCTTGCTCTGTGAGCGCCGACACCCGCCGATTCTGTTTAATTAGTTTCGTGCTCTTGTCGGTGGATTTCATGTTGTGCCGGTGCTACTTGTCCGTTGTTGACTGTTATGTATCGAACATGTCGTCTACTGAACTTGTTGTGCTTTCTGTAATAAACTTGTTGTGTTCGTGTTGGACATGCACTATGTGAACTTGTTGTGCTTTGTGACATGTATCTCTGACTATTGGAGTTGTCATGCTGTGTGACATGTATCGAGTTCCAAATTTGAACTTCTCATGCTTTTGTGACATGTAACAATGACGTTGTTTTGGATATGCGATAGATTTGTTCATTTGTGCATGTAAAAATGAAATCTGGAATATATATGCAGCTAGGAGTATCTAGGGATATTCTTATTGCAGGGATGATGCTAAAACAAACAAAAAAATGGAAAAGAGTAACGGCAATGTCCACTATGGGCATAGACCCACCCTAGGCAGCTTCTAGCTTCCAACACATGGCACCTACGCCGACCTCCTGGTCATCGGCATACCTGGAGACAACATGAGACGGCCGGTGCCAGCACTTTTTTCTGCAAACAGTCCTTGTGACGACGACCGTGGTGAGCCATAGGCATTGACGTTTATGCGGACGGCCGGTCCTAATGCCGATGGCCTCGCCCTGTGCGGTGACACCAAGAGTGCTGACAACTACCTCCATTAAATGACAGAACCTTGCTTGCCGACGTAGTTTGTCAAGATTCGGGATGTCAACCAAGAGTTCAAGACTCGGAACACTATAGAGTAAACTTATATGTATTCTAGAATGTTGTTCTGCTTTTTAAATATCTTCCCCATTAACCTCATAAAGCATATGCTCAGTCTTTTTATGTATGTATACGACTAGAGATCCAATGCGCAATACTTCAGTGTATCAATGAGTACCGTTCTAATGTTTGGTAAGTCAGATTGAAGGAAAAAACAGTAGGTTTGTGGGAGCTGAATTTTGTTCGTCCTTGAATAGTGCATCTCTTTCATTGGGTGGATTTATGAGCTATATGTTGATGTTTGAGTTGAAGTTGATGGCGCTTTAGGTTAAACTTGGTGAGTGTAACGTAAGAAAATGTTGGACTTGGACTGTGCGGTAGGGTTAGGTGTTTGAGTCGGACACTTGTAACCTGACCTATTATATAAAGGCACCGAGAGTAGACAAAATAGACTGAGACGCAAGACAGGTTAGACACAAGATCGAGTTTCGGGACGGTCTGGTACCCGTGGCAGGCGCGCCGGACCGGCTTAGGAAAGAGAGTCACGTACGGTTCGGTTTGAAGGTGGAGATAGATCCGAACTATCTCGAGGTCAATAAAAGGAGGGCTGGGGAGGCAACGGAGAGCTCACAAGTTGCTTTGCCCTAAGTTGGAGCACGGAATTTTGGAGGCAAGGCGGCGCACGCGAGAAGGCTTTGCTGAACCGAAGGAGAGGCTCTGGTCGGTTGGATCGTCCTGACCTAAACGATCTGATCGGTGGCTGTTCGTGGGAGAGCAGCGAGAGGACGTAATGTCTTCCACCAGGTTCGAGGTGACGAAGTTCGATGGTATGGGCAACTTCCCGCTTTGGCAGTCGAGGGTCAAGGATTTGCTGGGGTAGCAGGGACTCCTGAGGACAATCAAGACTGATGCGGTGAAGCCTGCAAAGTTGGACGCTGATGACTGGGGTGAGATGCAAATCAGGGCGGCCAGTACTATACGGCTGAGCCTAGCTGATCAGGTCATGTACCATGTGATGAACGAGGAGTCGCCGAGTGCAATCTGGAAGACGTTGGAGGATCAGTTCCTGGACAAGACTGTGCCCAATAAGTTGTATCTGAAGCAGGAACTGTACGGGATGAGGATGCAAGAAGGGGCGAACCTTACTGAACACATCAATACCTTCAACCGTGTGGTCTCGGATCTGGAGAGGATTGGGTCCAAGGTGGAGGACAAGGACAAGGCTTTGCTCATGCTTGTTTAATTGCCAAAATCCTACAAGAGTTTGATGGTTAGCCTGACATACGACAAGTCAAGCATCACTTCAAACGAGGTACAAACTGCGTTGTTATCATATGATCAATGTGAAAAAAATACTTCCGAAGAAAGTACTTCCGCTGGTGCTAGTGATGGACAAGGGCTGGTGGTCAAGGGCAATCATGGTGGAAAGGGCAAGAAAAAGAAGGGAAAGCCACAGTGTCATCATTGTAAGGAGTGGGGTCATATCAGGAGGTTTTGTCCAACGTATAAGGCTGATGGAGTTGCAAATATTGTTGCTAAATTTGCAGCTGATTCTGATAGTGAAGTTCTGGCTTTGGTAAGCGAAATTGTTTGATGAGGTGTGGATGTTGGATTCAGGGAGCTCTTATCATGTGACGTCTAACAAGAAGTGGTTCTCTACCTACAAGTCTGGTGATTTTGGAGCTGTCTATCAAGTCGATGGTGCGCCTCAGCGCATCATGGGCATGGGAGATATCAAGATCAAGTCTAAAGATGGTGGTGAAATGGTGCTCCAGGATGTTAGATATGTGTTGAGGGCTTGCAAGAATCTAATCTCACTGGGAGAACTCCATGATAACGGTTATACCTATCGTGTTGACAGGGACAAGTTGTCTATGCGGGTCAAGAAGAACAAGAAGCTGGTGCTAAAAGGCAAAAGGACTAGGAATAACCTATACAAGGTGCGTGTAAGCATCGTTTCAGGTGGAGCTGAAGAGGAGCACGATGAGGCGGCAGGATTAGCTGGGGCGACCGGGTTTGATGAGGGCTCGGACGACGGCTCATGCAAGTGAGCAACAAGAAAACCAAGTTCAACATACACTGAGATGTTCGCGCGAAGACGGCGGTTCCATTGGCGACATATTCGCCAAGGTGGAGTTTGTTGTAATAGTGTCGAATATGTGTATAGGCTACAGTTGGACTTGGACTATGCGGTAGGGTTAGGTGTTTGAGTCGGACACTTGTAACCTGGCCTATTATATAAATGCACCGGGAGTAGCCAAGATAGACTGAGACGCAAGACAGGTTAGACACAAGATCGAGTTTCGGGACGGTCCGGTGCCCGTGGCAGGCGCGTCGGACCGGCGTGGCATTTTGTAGATCTGATGTGTCTGTACACCGTGACGGGCTTGTCGTCGAGGTACTTTGATTATAGTATCAAGGGAGAAACGCCCGTAGAGCATGCCCCACAGATGTAGGCTTTGCCGAACTGCGTTACCAAACGTCGTCTTCTCCGTCTACTTTCTGCAATGATCTAATCGCGTATATTGCTAACATCTATTAAGCAAAAAAAAGTATGGGATCCTTTGCCATAATATGAGGTGGACATGAGTAAGAATACCCACATTTAGAGTCAGTGACTAAAGGAGATGTAATGACGCCGGATAGTGGTAGGTGTGTTCTAGTGTCATAAGGCAATGCAGAACTAAACATGGGCACTTTAAATTATTCACCAGCTATATACGCTGGCTATTTAAGTGTCTCTGGCTCTTACTTTACTTTGGCACAGTGACGCAGAACGGTAGATTCATGGAAACATATACCCCGAACTGTTTGTTACATACCAACAAGGATCCATACAAAGTATATATACCTCCCATACAACTTAAGTAAAGAGAAAAGCTTCTTTCTTCAATAAATGAGAACGACACTTTGTTGGCTAGGCATGGTAGACCGCAGGAATACTGATCCAAGATATGCGTTCTCCTTGTGTATCGGCTTCCCTAGTTAGTAGCCCTTACTAGCCCAGCATATGCATGCGCTCGTTTTATTCACCATCCAATTTAGGGATTAGCACCACGTTGTTTACTCTACTTTTTGCAGTCGCTCTGTGTGGTGCCTCTCTTTGCACCTACTATGTCAGGTCCATGGTAACGAGTCGCATCTGCACGCGGTCGTCATTTAATCAACTCCTCTATGAATCGTTGTTCGCTAAGGCTGGTCATTGTGCATAGAAAATTTAGACTAATAACATGCATATATTATTAGTCTAGATTACTACCTTTATAGTGGAAAATAATTTATGTGTGGTAACATATAATGTCACATTAATTATATTGTAGACTAATTTTGCCGCTTGGTATGTGTGATGTTATAGTAACATAGCTAGTTACTCTATCTATCTATCTCTTTATTAACTTATTGTCACATAAGCAAAAGTGTAGAGTTGGACTCTTAGTTGCTAGTGATGTTACCTCCACTATGACCAACCTAAGCACCCATCACCAACGCACTGGTAGGCTTCGTCAGCAACTGCCAAACATATTGGATCGGCATTCCGGTGGTCCTTTTGGCTCACGGTTGGCGGCCTAACGTAGTGGACAATCACGGGTGGAAAACAGGCCTGTAGTCCCGGGCCGTAACAAGCTCTAGTCCCGGTTTTGGGCCTGGGACTGCCAAAACGGGACTAGAGAGCCCCCTCTCTAGTCCCGGCTCGCTACGGCCCGCGATAGATAAGAGCCACATGGCTGTTTCAGCAAGACGGAGGGCGGAAACCCTCTAGTCTCGGACCGTAACACCATCCGGGACTATACAGTTTCCTGCCGCGGCAGAGAATTGTGTGTTTCCTTTTTTTGCTATTTCGTTCCTTTTTCGTTTTGTGTTTCACTATAATTTCAAACATATATTTCAGTACATATATTCTATGTTACTACATACACAGTACACGCTGATGCATCTATATAATTAATCGATCACTTGCAAGCATACATATAATCAATCATATCAAAAGGAAGAAATGTTTTGAAATTACATGGTCATTAATGATATATATATATATCATATCAACTACATGAATAATTCGCTATTTCACATGATTAGTATATTGCCTATTATTCTAATCATGTTTTATCTAGCGTTTATTATGGATAATTCGCTTGGTAAATTGCTCTATTATTCAACACTTTTCTCTAGGAACTGTTTGAATTATGGACCAGGGGCATATAGGATGAGGACCCAACAAATCTCGTCACACCATAGGTTTTACTATCGTAGGCCGATGTGAAACAAAACATCGGACCGATCCAACTCCATCGATTCCTTGCCACATCGCACGTCCGGCAGCAGCCAGATATCCTTATTTAAAAAAAAGAAAAGGCAGGGCGACAATTACGCACAATAACTTCCATTATATGGTTGTCCTTCTTCCACATAACCGTCACCGCCTCCTGATTTGTATGATTCTTACCTTGATCCACCACGCTGCGCCCCACCCCATCATCATCTCCACTTCACCTCGTCCATATGTACCCGGGCGGCCGAACGAGCGTCAACGTGTGATTCCGTTCCATGGCTCCTCCTTAGTAGCTGGCATCAGGACCTAGAAGAAGTACCCGAACACAAGGCGGATCCTGCGTTGTGAGGAAAGGTAGGTGTTGCAGGTTGTTTGATGTTCTCAAGTGGTATGGTAGTTTTAATTTTACATCTTATTTACAGCAAGGTCGCTGAAGTTGCAAATTCTGACCAGAGCGCATCTGTGATGAGTCGGCGAATCCATGCTCCATCGAGTGCTCCGACGTGATCTCTGGTTTTGCTGCTGATCTTGGGTATAAGCATGGCGACATTTGCAGCACCATGAATTGCGGTAGGCGCATTGGTGGAGTCTAGGTATTCAAGACGACAGATGACTAGCGGGCACTTGAAAGACAGCGGCCTCATTCATGTCTCATCTTGTCATCGTTCATACCAGTTGATTATTTGTAGCTGAAACGTACACTGGATTCGAAGCTCTGATTTATATGTAGGAAGCACTCAGATCAGTATCTGATACAGTACCATTTGGAGCATATGTCTCTCGGTAGTTGATTATTTGTAGCTGAAACGTATATTGGATTCAAAGCTCTGATTTGCATGTAGTAAGCAGTCAGATCAGTATCTGATCCATTACCAATTGGAGCATATGTCCCTCAGTAGCAAATTCATCGTTCAATAGTAAAAAAAATTAATTTCCTTGGAAACACATCCTTAATTCGTTTTAAACACATGTAATGCTGTTTGAAACAAATTCTAATCTATTGTCCATGGATAATATTGGAATGCTTTTAAAATATAATATCCCATTGTATATGTACTTACGTTCAATCGAAGCAAATTGAGTGACGAATAAAAGCAAGTTATCTGGTCTACGGAAGCATGCTTCCGAACATATTTGAAACAACCCATTACAACTATTTTCAGATCGAAGCAATATTTAATTCCACTGGAAGAAGATTTTAGTAGGACTTGAAACACAAATTTTGAACCCATCGGAAGCAAATATACATAGTAGCATGATTTCAACATTCTTCAAACAAGCCGTTCCAACTATTTTCAGATCGAAGAAAATTTTAGTAGCATTTGAAAAAACAAGCTTTGATCACATAGGAAGCAAATATACATAGTACCAGAAACATAATATTTCAGTAAGGAAGTAAATCAGATGTCACGGAGGCTATAATTTTCTCAAATTATTAGTTCCACTAAAAGATAAATTATTTTCCTGAAAATTAGGAGGAGTTAACGGGAGCAGTTTGGAAACTCCACGTCAAGTTACCGATTCCTGGCAAACGATTTCTGTTTTAAAAGCGACAATAATATACGTGCATTAATTACGGGATCAGTTTTTAATGGAAGCATGAAAATCGGATCTTGATTGACAGAAATAGAGGCACGGGTCTAGTTGCAGATCGAACAGTCGAGCTTCTTCCAATCCTACGTTTGTGCACTAGTCCGATCAAAAGCCAATATCGGCTTCCGGTTCCTAGTGCTGCCCTTAATATATTTACACGGGGCTTCCACATCGCTTGTTGCATTCATCTGTAACTGAACCGAAAACAAGGTTCAGGGTGTCACAGAGACATTAAAAACTGTTCCAAGGAGAAGTCCTCTAGCTACGGAGGGGTGTAGCTTCGAGCTACCAGAAGAGCATCACAATCAATGGTGTTGTAACACTTGCACCCGGAGTGGAGGTCGTAGGAAGCACAGTGGAGCATTGCGTCATGTTCATCGTTTCTAGCTTTCCAAATGTTCCAGCGGCAGATGAAAACGGCGATTAGAAGATGAACATGTGTAGAATGCACATCAGGACCACGGCTGGAGAGAGTCCTGGTTCGATAGGCGTAAAACAATTCAATCACTTATATCCTCCGCCGAAAAAAGTTGGATTTTTTCACAGGACAACTTTACTAACCGAGTTAGATTTTTACACAAAATTTGTTTAAACTTAGAGTAGTTTTACTTAAGATAAATCTAGAACATTGATTATTTAGAAAAGGATCAAAAATTTATCATATGTTCCATCCAGAGACTAAAATTAAAGAAGTTAAGCAACTGGTATCCGCTGAAATACCTGCATTATATCAAACCCTGGCGGGTAGGAAACCTTAATAATGGAACCTTACAACCCACACAAGTATATGAAGGCACGGACTAATCATATATAAGAACCTTTTTCTGACCATATTTATTAATCTAAATTTTGACATATCTGAAACATGTATTTTAAGACGGATGGAGTACTATAAATTTTGGCCAACAAAATACTTGGCGGCATAGTGGGTTGGTAAAGGCAGCAATTGTACATGCTACTCCAAGCTAGTTCAGTCATTTACTCTATTTTAAATAAAAAATCATACTACTAGTTACTCCCTCAATCCCGGTTTAAAAGACACAATTTGCAAATCATGCAATCCCAAAATATTTAGACACAAAAGCATTTAATCTTTTTAATTACTTCTGTGTGAAAATAATAAAATGCTTGCATGCACATGTGTGAACAAATATGAACGCCTTGATGGCTCTTTTTTTCCTCATGCATGTTCTTCTCCATACTATTAAATGGGTCAATTAGAGGACACCTAGGGCCCAGAGAATTGCAAATTGTGTGCCTTTAAACCGGGATGGAGGGAGTATTAGCTTGTACCTTGTTCGCCAAGTGAGTAGAAATGCATCGTACACGTTCAATCCATATAAGTATATAGATACTCGGGAAAAAAATATCCACACATAGATCGGTGGCTAGTATAAGGGTGGAGTCGGTAATCTTTAGGGTACCTCTACCCTCTCTAGTATAAAGAAATGAACTATATTTTTGGCATTTCATCACTTTTTAAGAAAACTAGTTCATTTATTTGAACTAGACTAAAATAGAGAGTACCCTTTAGGTTGCCATATTCCATCTATAGGCTAGTATACAACAAGAGAAAAACTGCATGTCCGAACAACAAACAAACCAACAAATTTATATACTGTATGGGTAAATGCATGCACACTACAAAAGAAAAACATTGCTAAGCACGGTAGGCTTCAGGAATTGGTGCACACAATATTGCATTGTTTTGTCGATATCGTGATTCTCCGGACTTGAGGTACACTGTTCCCTATGCTATGGACATTGCAGAAGCTCTTGCCACTCTCTCCTGTCAAGTGCTCTGGATGACTTCTATTCTGGCCGAGATGAGCCCATGTAATGTACTACCTCTGTTCCACAATGTAGCTTGCTAAAAAGGCTTATATTGTAAAACGTAGGGAGTAATAGTTAGCGTGTGATCATCCGGATCACCACACATTGTAGTAGCTCGGATTGCTCGGGTCTATAAATTATCGGTTCATCGGTTTCACATATCAGCCAACGGTGTTAGCATTACGATCCCATCTCTTGTGGATGGAACCTGGGTCCAACATTGGTGATCGTGACTTGCCTCCATCTGTCCCTCCATTATTTACCTTTTTCCTTAGTACGGGCATATGCTTCACCCGCTTCTCGGTCACATTCTGGTGGGAGCTGCATCGCATGTACTAAAACTCAGTTGTTGTTTTTTTAATTTAACTGTTATTTTCAATTTAGTTGTTTACTTTGAATCCATTAAATGACTATTAAATATATTATGTTATGTTAAATTAACCTGCTTATTTTTTTGAAACCTTCTCAACATGAAGTTTCTCTCGTCCATGCAATTCTGAAATACTTCTTTACCACCATGGAAGATAATACTTGATATATCCATGATACTTCAGCATGTTACGTACATTGGTTGCTCTCGATGTGTTGATGCACATGGATATGGACAGCAAAAATCAATGCTTCGTCAAGGTTGATGAAGATTTCGGACAAGATGGGTGAACGTACAAGTCTTTCTTTCATTGCTTGTCTAAATTGTCCTTTGCACCCAGAACTAGGTAGTGATATATTGTCAAAATTAGGGATGTGGACCAAGAGTTTAGGACTCATGCTGATAGAGAGAAAACTAATATATTATAGAATGTCGTTTTGCTTTTTAAATATCTATTCAATTAGATCTTATGTTTTTTATGTATGTACAACATCTGTATACAACCAGAGAGAGATCGAATGCGACAAGTGCATGGTATCAATAAGTACCTTGCTAATGTTTGGAAGATTAGGTTGAAGGTCGAAACTGTATATTTGCGGGAGCTAAACTGCTTCGACGACCATGAATATTGCATCTCTACCTTTGGGTGGATTTTGTGGTCTAGTGGTTGATTTTTGAGTCAGGAGCGAAGAAAGTTTTAGTCGAAACCTTGTGATTATTTATGTAAAATAAAAGTTAATTCGTGGTTAGAATTTTTAATTTGCACATGATTTTAGTTACAAGTTCAATTTTTGAAGGAAGAATCTTTTCCCTTGATTTTTTCTTGTTTCCCAATGGCGATGCCAACTTCTCTGATAGACAGCCGTTGCTAGAAAATAAGGCGGACCAGGGAAAGAAGACCCACGTTGCTTGATTAGAGGGAGAGATGCAAGGACGGTGGAGGGTGGGGGCGTTGTGTCCCAGTGTCACACGGACACGGCGGTGCATACTCCTACTATTTAATCCTCGTAAAAAAATCCCCCCCCCCCCCCCCCCCCCCCCAGCTGTTTGTTACTTCCTCGTATATACACACAAGCAGAACAATACTTTGCTATGTATGCATGGTCGCCTCAAGAATACTGATCTTGGATGATTGTGCAGAAGTTGCAGTGGCTAACCCTCTTTCTGTTTCGGTGCTTGCCTTCCCTCGTGCTGCTCTCTGGCTGAAAGATCCAGTCGTTTCTTTCTTTGTGGCCGATTCTCGTGTACCAGAATTGACATAGTGTCAAAATCATGCCGCAGGTTTTTCGGAGCTCTCTTCCTAGCATCCAGCCACCAGTCCTCAATGTTCTTGTGATCAATTCTAGGGATCAGAAAAGCAGCGTTGGACCAGGTCTAAACCCTTCCCCAGACCTGAACGAACAATTAATTAGATTATGAGGCCGGCCACGTCGTTGCACGTTGTGAGCTGTAAGGCAACGCCGGTGTACCACCAGCCACATGAAAAACTTGCACTTCGTCAGGGCTTTCGATTTCGATATGACGTGGCACATGCGAAAATCTCGTGGTCGCGATGGAAGAGAGCTGATAGGCCGTGCTAACAGAGAACACACCGTCAACTGTTCTCCACCAAATGGTCATTTCCGATTGTCCTTCTGATAGGTTGATCTCCTCGACGATGTCCCAAAAGTGCAGGTACTGAGCAATCGTTTGCGATGAGAAGCCCCATTGTTGTCTTTGTGTCAAATATTAGCGTACGAGTTAGGTTATGTTTGGACTTGTGTTGTATTGTGGATAGGATAAGAGTAGTACTAGAATTGGACTCTCGTAACCTAGGCCTCCCATATAATGTAAGGGGTGCCACACAATGTAACCTATGACAATTTGATAGCAGCAGACATGCAAGGGGAGCCGGTGGCTTGTGCCAGCAATCAAGGCGGTCGGTGTTACGGTATCAATGGGGAGGAACGTCCGTAATCATGCCCCACGGAGTAGCCAATTGACCGAACTGCGTTAACAATTTCGGTGTCGTCATCGTGCTGTGATTGATTGGTACTTGGTAGATAGATTATGCGCCTATGACCGTAACACCCCTGATATATCTGTGACCCATGGTCGGTTTTGAGTGGCAGAGGCAATAGATAGGCCGGAGTCTTGGACAAAACTGAACATGATTGGCAACATATCGACGTATGACTTTTTTCATTCTCTGTCTAAATTTTCCTTTTGACCGGAACTAGTGATATACATTCAAAATTCAGGATGTCGACCACACGAGTTCAAAACTCATGCTGATGTAGAGAAAACTTATACAGTATTATTCTAGAATGCCGTTCTGCTCGTTAAATATTTTCCTAGTTAGATCTCTTAGTTCATATGCTCAAGTTTTTTCATGTATCTATAATATCTATATTTGAACAAATAGGTTGAAGCCACACGACTACAGTCTACAGGGTATCATGAGTTCCTTGTAGTATAATCATAAGGTGTTTGCTCTTGTACAACCCTCTTGAGTCTTCACTCGACTCAGCTAAAGTCGAACATAAGGGCGACTCAAATCGCTCGGTATCTCTTTATAAGCAAGGCCATGATTATTTAAAAATAATAATTAATGAACAATTTAATTTCTACATAGGCCTCAGGAAACCGTTTGATCTAATTAATTTGTCTGAACATATACCTGTATGTACATGTAGGTAGCCGGTCAGCACCAATGTCGCACTAGTAGCACCACACAAATTGCACGCCGCGGCTATCGGTAATTTTTTTTGGGAAATCCCCCGAGGGATCATGCGTTCCGATCCCCCGGGTCTCTCCCGCACACGGCTTTCCCAGAAAAAAAACTGCCTAGCGTTATCTTCCCCCGTACCTTTAGCTCGCGTCGCGCGTATTCCCTCCTTGAGGGCACCGCCGCCGCCCTCCTGCAGCTCGCCCCGCCGTCTTCCTCCTGCAGCGCGCCGCCGCCGCCCTCCTGCAGCTCGCGCCGCCGCCTCCCTCCTGCAGCTTGCCGCCGTCGTCTCCCTCCTCAGATCCGTGCCCCAGCCCGTCCTTTGCAGAGGTACGCCATGGACGCCTTCTCCTCCATGCCTTCTGCAGGGAGGGAATGGGTCCGAGGTCCGGTCTGGCGAGCTCCTCCGCGACACGCTCCTCCGACGTTCCCTTCTCCGTCAGTTCCTCCACGACGTCCTTCTCCGACGTGACCTCCTCTGCTGCGCTCGAATGGTGCTCCTAGGCAGGGTGTCGCCGCGGGCCTTCCTCCACCCCATGCCCTCCTTCATCCTGCTCGCCTTCACGCGCCACGAGGCTGTGCTGCTGCTGGGAAGGGGAAGAGAGGTCAAGGTGGCCTGCTGCCATGGCGGTGGAGGCTTGCGCCAGATCTGTATTCTTCTTTTGCTACATTTGTATATTTATTTAGCTACACACTCGTATTTGTTTTGCTACTTCGGTATTCTGTGAATGCTACACCGTTTTATGTTTTTTTCACCGCGAAAAAATGCTTCAATGATGCTACAATGTCAGAGTGTTTTTGCTACAACTATTTTATGATCTTGCTACAATAGCGCAAAGATGTTGCTACGTGATCTCCGACGAGGTATCCGGCAAGCTCTCTCGGCGAAAGTTTCCCGCGAGGTTGGATTTCTGCTACATTAGCATATTTTTTCTGCTACCACCGTTCTCCGATTTTGCTATAATAGCGTAAAACTTTTGCTACGAGGTCTCTGGCGAGGTTTTTTCCGACGAGAGTCTCCGGCGATATCTCCAACAAAGTTGGTTTGCTACACTAGGATGTTTTTTTGCTACACGGTCGCCGGCAAGGTCTCCAGCAAGGTCCAGTCTGTTTTTGTATTTTTTAGGCCGAACCGTTTTTTGCTACATGTAGAAAAAGCGAGACTATATGTAGCAAAAGCGGGACCGTTTGTAGCAAAGCGGGATAAAAGAGCAGAAAACATATGTGACCGTTGATCTGAGTAGACGGCCGGGGACCCGGGATGGAAAATTTCCATCCCCGGGGACGCTAGCGCTGCCTTTTTTTTTTGTAGCGTGTCACTTTTCGGTACGCTGGCAACGTTTCTCCTCTGTTTTGGTGGGCCAGTATGCTGCCAGAATCTGCCAGTGATATTGATTTTACCGGTCGCTTGTCCGATTCTGTCACACTACTGTTAACACTTAACTGACGCGGTAGTGACACACCATCGACGTGCACCACGTATGATACGAAGAAGCCCGGTTCTGCAGCGCCCTTTTGCCGAACTGGCGTGGTGCGCCTACAGTACGTTACTTCACGGTCATTTCGTGATAATAGCGAAGACCGTGGCCGCGGTTTTCCACACGCAGGTGTCGTGGTACTGCCGAAGAGTACGCCATAGAGGGGTCCTCACAGTGCGTGTTTAGAGACGTGGGGGAAGGAGGACGGTTGACGGGTACGAGGTAACATAGCTTACCCAGGTTCAGATCCCACAATGGTGGCGGAATCCTACTCCTGCTATAAATCACTATAAGAGCAATACGCCGAGTTACAGGGATTGGTTCGCTGTGCGAGATTGTGTGTAGTTTTCTAAGATTGTCTGAAGTTATGACCTAAAGGCTCCCATAGGCCCGACTTATATAGTCGCCAAGTCCCAGGGTTACAGGGAAAAGTCCTAGCCGGACAGGTTACAGAGTTCTACACCGTCTATTACTAGTCTTGTGTATCTTGTACTCCAAGGCTCCAGGTACGCTGGTGACTCCACCGTAGCCTTCTTTTATCCGGCATGGGCCTCCCTTCTGGATCCATCTAACTGGGCCGCCCAGCAGGCCAGAGGCCATGCTACCAACTGTGGGCCATCCGGGTTATCCGGATAAGAGACATGCTATAGGGATACCCATATAGCATATCCCCAATAGTAGCCCGCGGAAAACTCCGAGATCTTGCGCCGTCTTGCCTCTTCACGTGGAATGCTCCGTCTAGATGGATGTCGGCAAATCGTCAAGCAACATCTTGTAGTCCTCCCAAAGAACCATGTAAGGCTTTCTCCGTCTTCAACTTGCAAGTCGGAGAAATGCTGAATCTTCCATCGTACTCTTCCGTAGTCGGATTGGATCCGTCCATGCCAGAATCTTCGATGTGACGGATCATCTGCCTATGTCAGCTAGGACGACGTAGGCTTAGGTCACGACACCTCATAACTCACACATGCAGAGAACGCAATCATGTCCGATTTTCCCGCGCGAGTAATGCGAACCGTTGGCGGTGACGGTTGGAGACGTGGCGAAATTTCCGCGCACGTTCGCGAATACGTCGTCTACGCGGCAGCCGTTCGATTAAGCTGCACGAATCTTGACGCCGAGGATGATAAATAGTAACCGTGGTGGATTTTTCCACTTTTTACCTCATTCTCCTCGCATCATCTTCTTCCTCCAGCTGCGTGTCTCCTCGAGCTCTCCGCGAGAACTCTTGAAAAAACCCTAGCTCTAATCTGCACCAGTCGTACCCAATCCTCACTCCATGGCCAGCAGCAGCACTTCTCCATCAATGGCGGCGTCGAGTGAAGCCGCGGTGAAGCCGGCGAGCTCCATCGTCATGCCTCCGGAGGGCCTAGTCATTCCCGCATCGGCGGTGATTGAGTCCACCGGCGGCGACCACAATCTGGTGGCGCTGGAGCCGTTGGAGGAGGAACCAGACTCGCACAAGGGCGACTGGCGCGACTCGGATATCACCGACCGTGACATCCAAGAGATGATCGTTGAAGGATACCTCCCCGCGACGGAGGGGCTTGCCTGGCGGGCGGCGCCGGCCGGCGAGCTGACACCTTCTCCCCAAGCCGGAGAAAAGGTGTACCTAAAATCTCAACTGGTACGCGGCGTCTCCCTGCCCATCTCCAATTTCTTCCTCTCCGTCTTGAACCATTATAGGGTCCAGCCCCAGAACCTTTCCCCACAATAGCATCTTAGTGCTTAACAACTACGCGGCACTTTGCAAGGGATACCTTGGGATAAGTCCTAGGTTAGACCTTTTTGTGTACTTCTTCACCGTCAAACGTGAATCCGGACACAACAAGGAAGAGCTTAGGAACTGCGGCACCATAAGGTTCAAGATTCGACCTGGCCGCCGGTTCCCCGACATCATCGGTCACGAGTCCTGCAAGAATTGGCAACAGACATACTTTTATGGCCCAGACATTCCCCTGGTTGGCCGAGAAGTGATGCACCCGGACTTCATGGACGGAGCCGCCGCTGAAGTTTCCACATGGAGATCCCAAGCCTCCCTTCCCTCCGACCTCGACGCTTCTCGCGCTATAAGGCGGATCGAATGGTTTGTAGAGACGGGTTTGACCGGCTTGGACCTAGCCATGTTCTGGTTCATCAGGCAAATCCAACCTTTGAAGCACTGCGCAAAGTACATGCACGAGTATACCAGCGACAGAAGGGATAGTCTCCGCATTGCCGTGGACAACTTCTCGAGTGACTCCGCCAAGCTCCGCCTCAAGGACATCGTCAAGGTGAAGGATAAGAAGCGTGGCTTCACCATCACCTACGACATGTTCGTAGACGGCAAGTGCCCAAAGGTAGATATTTATTTTCCATGTACGACATATGCTCCAGTTTTTCCGTCTTGCAAATACCATCTTATCTAACACTGTGATTTCTTACTTAACAGCTTAGCGATCTAGAGGAGGGCAACCTGGCTGCCCAAATCTACGATCCAAAGATGAAGGAAGTCATGGTCGTGTCCAAAGACGAGGTTCCGTTGGCGCGAAAGCGGAAGAGCTCCACCTCTTACGCTGCCGACGGAGGCAAGAAGAAGAAGACGGAGGGTGGAGCCTCCAAAAAGACTACCGCCGCCCTGGAGGCGGAGAAAAGAAAAGCTATTGGGATCCCTTTTGCTAAAGCACCCCCACTTGTGTAAGCTTCTTTTCTTCCGACATTGTCTATTTATCAGTCTTGTTCTTGTACTTATGCATTTTTCATGTCTCAGGAAGAAAGTCGCGACCAACCTCAAGAAGACCTCCAAAACATCGGGGGCTTCTCGGAATATCAAGGATATGCTGCATCGCGATGCCTCTCCTACCATCGCCCCTGCCACTCCTGCCGTCAAGCCCTTGCCTGCCCCGACAAGCTCGCAGGCTAAGGAGGCATCAGGCCCTTCCGCCATGGAAGTGGATTTTGGCGCCTCTACTGAGCTTGCTATTGTCGGCGAGCAGGCGACGCAGGAAAGTACCGCCCATCAAATGGCTGAAGCTCCGGCTAAGGATGCCATCGGTGGAGGCAAGGCGGTGGTGGAAGCTAGTGCTTCTGCCGAAGGCGGCGCCCTTGCTCCCCAGAAACCCTTTGAGTTTCCAAATATAGTCTACCCAGCGCTCACGCCGAGTAACACAACTCTGGTTCCTGGAGGAGTACCGACATATCCGACGTGCGGTCTTGAGGAGCTCCTCCGACAAGCGGACATCTTGCGAGGAAACAACATTTCCTTTGGCAAGCTGCTGGCCGAGAGCGCTACTTATCTCAAGATTATTGCACTGGTAAGTTTTATTTGCCTTTTTTACATTTCGTATGAGTATCCCACTGTAGCCCCCCGAGGATGTAGACAGAAAACCATAGGCTTTTGCGTCTAGATGATCTAAGAGTGATGAAGCTAGAAAACTTCTCACTGTAGCCCCCAAGCATTTAGATGGAATAAAATGTTCCGACTAGATGCTTTAAGAGTAGCATACGCAGTGTTTATAGATTTCAGTACTGTAGCCCCCAAGCCTCTAATAGAAAACTGAATTAGTTCCGACTAGATGCTCAAAGAAAAGCTAAGCATGTTTGCTAAGTTAAAAACTCTCGCTATAGCCCCCGAGCGTCTAGGTGGAAGATTTCCGGCTAGATGCTCCAAGAAGACTAAGCAACGTTTTAACTTTATTCTTTTTTCCACAGAACGAGAATGCTCGGAGGGGCATGGCCAATGATAAGTACCAGAAGATGCGTGCAGATCTTGAAGCCGAAAAGGGTAAAACTGCCTTCTTGAAGGAACAGATCATCAAAAACAAGAGTCTGTTTTCTTTTTGCATATTCCGTCTTGATTTTGTGCCTTCATTCTCCGAGTACTCACTGTGTTCTTTGCTTTCTCTGACTTTGTAGAACATGTTGCCAAGGCCAAGGATATTTTCGAGCAGTCCAAGCACATCCAGCAGCTGGACAGCAAGAACAAGATCCTTAAGGAGGAGAGGAAATACCTATTGAAAATGCATGAGGATTCCATGAAGGCTGTGCAGGACTCCGCCACCGCGGAAATCAATCGCTTGAAGGAGGAGCTTGTGATCTTAAAAGATCAGAAGCAAGCTGCCGATGAGCAAAATCAACGCCATAGCGAGGCGTATAAGCTCCTCCAACAAGAGAAAGAATCCTTGGCGGATATCCTCTAGCAAGCTGAGGCCAGCATCTTCAGTAAGTTTTCTCCGTCTTGGATTTTGTGTAGTCTGGATACTTTGAATTGTTTGAACTCATACACTCTTTGTCGGAATTTTCATCTCCTCTGGGTTTGACCCGTTCACCTCCTCCGGCCAAGGAATGCATGGTTCTTGCCGGAAACTTTATCAACACTGCCATCACGCAAGCAAAGGAGATCGCCAAGCCCCTCCAGATAAATATCAAGGCATCGGACTTTGTGGTGAAGTACTCGGAGATTCTGCGCCGAGCCCTCGAGCGTATCATGAGCTGGAAAGCTTCTTGTGCACGGGCTGGCGCAAGGATGGCGCTGTCGATGGTGAAGGCACACTATGAGGATGCCGACATCGACACGGTGACCTCTGGCATTCCCGACGCCGACGATGATGGCAAAGAGATTAATCATGAAGCCATCTCGTCATCGCTCGCAGGTTATGACACCAGAGTTGCCGAGTTGGTGGATGTCGACGTCTTCGTGCCAATGAACACCATTGATGGCGGAAACCACAACTCCTCCGAGTCACTTCATACCGCCGACTTCGAGGGTGGTTCTCCTGCTGCTGATGAAGCTGTGTCCAAGTCGCCTGCGTCAAAGGAATGAAAAACAACTTTGTAATATTTGTTTCACCTTTGGTGCGTATGTGGAAAAACTATGTATATAACTTAAGGCAGAAAACAATGTTGCATGTCCTGCTACTTAAGAATCAGCTTCCAGTATGTATATTTTTTAAGCAAGTGTTGGCTTATTCATTACTTTGGTTTTTATGCTTGACCCTTCATGAGTCGGAAGACCTATTGTCGGAACCATGCACTTAGGTGATGATGCCCAATGGCACCGTCAATAACCTGAGCACAAAATCGCCGACAATAAGTGCCGAAAGTCACTACTCCAGAATCCACATAAAACGACAAAGAATGTGTAGACCAGAAAACTTAAGCTAACGCCCGTCGGCGGAATTTTCACAAGTGCAATCGCAAAACTTGTGCATAGAGGGTTTACATGATCCAAAAATGAACACTAAAGGAGGTAAAAGACTCAGAAATATGAGTGAACCAGAGAGCTTTATTTCATTGATCATATAAGAGATACACAATTAGATAAAGAAAATGCTAAGTGTAAAAAGGACGTAGATGTGATATGTTCCATGGCCGATCAAGCTCCGGGTAGTCATCATCCGGGTCACATCTCTTACGCTTATGATCCTTGTTGGGTCTATCTTTCAGTTCACGATTGTCAACGAGGTAATAGGACCCGTTGAGTAGCGCCTTGCTTATGATGAACGGTCCTTCCCATGGCGGGGATAACTTGTGTGACTTCTTCTGCTTAAGGCGGAGCACCAAATCCCCCTCTTTAAATGAGCGATGTTGCACGCGGCGACTATGGTAGCTGCGTAGCTTCTGCTGGTAGATGGCGGATCTTTGGCATGCCAAAACGCGCTCCTCCTCGAGAAGGTCCACATCTAGGCATCTGGATTCGTCAGCGTCATCTTCGTCGTAGGCGGCAACTCTTGGCGCATCGTGGAGTATGTCGGAAGGTAGGATGGCTTCTGCTCCATATACCATGAAGTAAGGGGTGTAGTCGGTGGATCTGTTGGGTGTAGTTCGTAAACTCCACAACACAGATGGCAATTCTTCCGCCCAGGCTCCAGCTGCTCTATGTAGTGGTGCCTCAAGACGTGGCTTGATTCCCTGCAGAATTAATCCGTTGGCTCGCTCAACCTGACCGTTGGATTGTGGGTGTGCCACAGATGCAAGATCAAGTCGGATGCCTTTCTCCCAACAATAAGCCTCCACTTCTCCGAGTGACAAATTGCTGCCGTTGTCGGTGATAATGCTGTGTGGGAGACCAAATCTCACCACTAGATCCCGGACAAACCTGAGGGAAGTTGTCCCATCAAGCTTTCTAATGGGTTTAGCTTCTATCCATTTTGTGAATCTATCCACTACTACAAGCAGATATGTAAACCCACAGGGTGCCGTCTGTAACGGTCCCACCATGTCTATCCCCCAGACTGCAAACGGCCAAGTTATTGGTATTTTTCGCAGTTCTTCAACAGGAACATGCGGTTGTCGGTCATAATACTGGCATCCCATGCATGTCTCAACCAGCTTGTCGGCGTCCGCCTTCGTGGTCAGCCAGTAGAATCCTTGCCGGAATGCTTTCGCGACCAACGATCGAGGAGCGGCGTGATGGCCGCAATCTCCGAGGTGGATTTCGCGTAGGATTTCCATACCTTCTAGCTGGGAAACACACTTTAGGTATACACCAGTAGTGCTCCTTTTGTAGATTTGCCCATTGATTATGGTATAACCCTTTGCTCGTCGTACTATTTGCCGTCTTTCGACTTTGTCGTCGGGCAATGTTCCGTGTTCGAGATATTCCATAAATGGTTTTGTCCAAGCCGGAGGGACCTTAGTCACCATGTTGACGAAAGAGTCAGCTCTATCCGGGTTGTCGATGTCGGCTCCCTTCATAGATGGTGTGCGTAGATGCTCTAGGAAAACTCCTCGTAGAATTCGCTTGCGTCCTGATCCAAGCTTAGACAGTAGATCAGCCGCCTCGTTCTGCTCCCTAGGTACATACTTGACTTCGTAGCCCAAGAAGCTCTTGGCTATCTCGTGTACTTCGTCTTGATATGCCGCCATCATAGGGTTCCGTGCATTCCAGGTGCCGGCCACCTGTTGGGCAACCAAGTCGGAATCTCCACAGTAAACTATGCGCTTGATGCCAATATCCTTGGCTACACGTAGTCCGTGAATGAGTGCTTCATACTCCGCCATGTTATTTGTAGCCTCGAAGTGGATCTGCAGAACGCAGTGTAGCTTGTCTCCTGTTGGTGACTGTAGCAGTACACCAGCCCCTGATCCGTTGAGCAGCTTTGATCCGTCAAAGTGCATCACCCAGTATTCTGGTACCGGCAATGGAGCAGTATCTGGCGCCTCGGTCCAATCTGCAATAAAATCCGCCAAGGCTTGTGACTTGATAGCGTCACGCGTCTTGTAGGGGATCTCGAAGGCGGCAAGTTCAATGCCCCACTTCGCGACCCTTCCCGTAGCGTCGTTGTTGTTGATAATGTCGGACAGTTGAGTCTTGCTCACCACTGTGATTGGGTGCTCCTGAAAGTAATGCCTCAGCTTTCGAGAAGCAAGGAATACTCCATAAGCTATCTTCTGGTAGTGCGGGTAACGCTTCTTGGACTCCATCAAGACTTCGTTTACATAGTAAACTGGTCATTGAACTCCGTGCTCATAGCCTAGTTCCTTCTGCTCTTCCACGGCGACGATGCTGATTACCCGGTTGGTTGCCACCATGTAGAGTAATAGGGGCTCTCCAGGTTCGGGTGCTGCAAGGATGGGCGCTGAGGAAAGAATCTCCTTGAGCTGCTTCAATGCTACATCTGCTTCGTCTGTCCATGTGAATTTGTCCGCCTTCTTCAGCAACTTGTACAGCGGCAGGGCCTTCTCTCCAAGTCGGCCGACGAACCGACTAACTGCTGCAACAAAACCTGTTAGTCGTTGAATGTCATTTAGGCATGTCGGACGGTTTATGTTTAAGATGGCCTTGATTTTTTCTGGGTTGACCTTGATTCCGCGTTGGGAAACGATGAAACCCAATAATTTGCCGGCTGGAACCCCGAAGACGCACTTCTTAGGGTTAAGCATTATGTTGTATTTCCGGAGGTTTTCAAAGGTTTCTTTTAAGTCGTTTGATTTATTCGACATCACCGCAATATCGTCTACATAGGCGTGAACGTTCCGACCAATTTGGTCGTGGAGGCAACGTTGCATTGTCCGCTGGTATGTAGCACCTACGTTTTTCAGCCCAAAGGGCATCGTAACATAGCAAAACATGTCGTATGGTGTAGTGAACAAAGTGGCCAATTGGTCCGACTTCCTCATCTTGATCTGGTGGTATCCTGAGTATGCATCGAGAAAACACAAAAGCTCCGAGCCAGCTGTCGAGTCAATGACTTGGTCAATGCGAGGCAAAGCAAACGGATCTTTGGAACATGCTTTGTTCAATTCGGTGTAATCAACGCACATTCTTAATTCATTGGTTCCCTTTTTGGGGACAAGTACAGGATTGGCCACCCATCGGGTGTGAAGGACTTCTCGGATAAACCCAGCTTTAAGTAACCTAGGTATCTCTTTGCCAATGGCTCGTCTCTTCTCATCTCCGAAGCGTCGTAGAGGTTGTTTCACTGGTTTGCATTTTGGATCAATGTTTAAGCTTTGCTCGGCAAGTTCCCTAGGTACACCTTTCATGCCGGCAGGTTGCTAGGCAAAGATGTCCCTATTCTCACGGAGGAACTCGACGAGCGCGCTTTCCTATTTGGGATCTAGGTTCGTCCCAATGGCGACGGTCTTGGAGGCATCGCCTACCACAAGTTCCACCAGCTTGGTCTCGATGGCGGCCTTCAACGCAGGAGCGGCGTCGTAGATCTGCTTCTTCGACGCGGGCATCTCTGAGTCATCGACCTTGCTCTGGATCTCCTTGAATTCTTCGCTGTAGAGGACAGCTTCTGCAACGGCTGCTTCATTAATCTCGCGGTCCCTTGCCTTGGTAAAGCTTCCAGATACGATGATGACACCGTTTGGTCTGGGTATCTTGAGTTTGTTGTAGACGAAGCATGGCCTGGACATGAACGTGTGGAATATGTCGCGGCCAAATATTGCGTGGTACACGCTCTTGAAGGGGACCACCTCGAAGGTCATGCGCTCCTGGCGGTAATTGTTAACATCGCCAAAGGCAACCTGAAGTGTAATGCACCCAAGGGACCGAGCCTCCCGACCAGGGACTACGCCGTGGAAGATGGTGTTGGTCCGCCTTAGGTTTGCCTCCGTCAAGTTCAACTTCCACAGTGTATCCAGGTACATGATGTTGATGCTGCTTCTGTTGGAGATATTCCCTAGAGGCAATAATAAATGTAGTTATTATTATATCTTTGTGTTTATGATAAATGTTTACATTCATGCTATAATAGTATTAACCAGAAACATTAATACTTGTGTGATTTGTAAACGAAATTAGAGTCCCTAGTAAAGCCTCTATATAATACTAGCTTGTTGATTAATAGATGATCATGGTTTCTTGATCATGAACATTTGAGATGTTGTTAATAACAAGGTCATATCATTAGGAGAATGATATGATGGACATACTCCTATAGATAAGCGTAGCATAAAGATCAAGTCATTTTAATAGTTCAATTGCTATAAGTTTTCTGATACATAGTAACCTAATTCCTTCGACCATGAGATCATGCTTATCACCATCACCGGAAGGATTCTTTGATGACATCAAACACCACATCGTAACTGGGTGGCTATAAAGGTGGCACTGAGTGTTTGGAAAGTATGGGTTGAGACACATGGATCAAGAGTGGGATTTGTCCATCCGACGGATAGATATACTCTGGGCCCTCTCGGTGGAATGTTATGCAATTAGCTTGCAAGCATGTGACTGGCTCACAAGGGATCACATATCACAGGAACGAGAAAAGATTACTTATCGGTAACGAGGGTGAACTAGGTATGCAAAGATACCGACGATCAAAACCTCGGATAAGTAAACTATCGTGAGACAAAGGGAAATTGGTATCGTATGTAAGTGGTTCATTCGATCGCAAAGTAATCGTAGAAATATGTGGGAGCCATATGAATTTCCAGATTCCTCTATTGGTTATTGATCGGAGAAGTGTCTTGATCATGTCCGCATAATTCATGAACCGTAGGGAGACACACTTAAGGATTCGATGTTGTTGAGTAGTTATGGAATGATGAGTAATAGACTGAAGGTTGTTCGGAGTCTCGGATAGGATCCGGGATATCACGAGGAGATCCGGAATGGTCCGGAGAATAAGATTCATATAAGGAAAGTCTAGTTTCAGAGTTGGGGAATGATTCCGGTGTTTTCATCGGGAATGTTCTAGAAGGTTCCGGAAGGTCCGACACTCCGGAGGGGAAGGGTACATGAATGTGTCATGACAATGTGGAATGGTTGCATCATGTACTAGGTATCATGGCTGGGCAAAATAAAGGGAGAAATCAAATCCTAGTTTGAAAAGTCAAACGCCAATTTGAAAAGTCAAACGACAGTTTTGCTTGGTGGAGGGAGAGTAGGAAACCTACTTGGGGAGGAGTTCCTCTCCCTCCACCCGCCGGCCAAGGAGGATGAGTTGGGGGAGGACTCCCTCCTCCAAACCGGCGCCCTCCGACCTATAAAAGAAGGGGCAGGGGTGCCCCTCTAGCCTACACCTCTCACACCCCGAAACCCTAACCCTAGCCGCCGGCCACCACAAGCCGCCGCCGCCCTAGGGTTTCCTCCTAGCCGCCGAGTTGGGGATCTCCCCAAGCCCTAGCCACCGGCCAAGCTTCCTCCCTTGGTGCCTCTAAACCCTAGATCGCCAAGGCCTCTCTCATAGTCCACCATACTCGCTCCGGCTTAAGGCGAAGCCCTGCAAGATCTCCCCTCTACTTCCGGTACCACGCCGTTGTGCTGCCGGAATCGCGAGGAGAGTGCTACAACTTCCGCTGCCTGTTGGAACAAGGGAGAGGAAGGTCTTCATCGAGTAACGAACATGTGACCGACTGCGGAAGCGTTGCCGGAATGCAGCGCCGGAAGGATCGTCTACGTGATCTTGAGATCGGCAAGAGTACGACTACATCACCCACGAGAATCTTCTCTCGTTAACCACTTTGGAATCTTCGAGGGTGAGTTCCTCTATCGACTCGTTGCTACAATCTAGTAGATAGATCTTGGCTTGTTTGTTTGCACGCGGTAGAATTTTTTTGTTTTCCATGCTACGAACCCCTACAGTGGTATCAGAGCCGTGTCTATATGTAGATTTGTTGTACGAGTAGAACACAATGGTCATTGTGGGCGGTGGTGCTTTTATTATCAATTGCTTCTTGTGTACTTTGCATCTGGCGGTATGATGGGATGAAGCGGCCCGGGCTAACCTTACATTACATCGTTCATGAGACTTGCTCCATGCTCAACATGCAACTTGTATTGCATAAGTGGCTTTGCGGGTGTCTGTCTCTCCCATTATAGTATAGATCCAATTTACAATGGGCACTTGATAGTTCAAACATTAACATTGTGGTTCTTGTTCGTAAGTTAGATCGACACTTACTGAAAGCCCCAAACCACGTAAAATATGCAAAGAAAATTAGAAGCGTCTAACTTTGTTTTGCAGGGGTGTGCTATGATGTGATATGGCCATGATTGTGATTATATTTGATGTATGCAATGTTCCTTATTGTAAGTTGGCAACCGGCAGGAGCCATATGGTTGTCTTTAATTTCTGTTAAGACCCGTGTGTCTATTCAAAGTAGTTGTAATAGTTGGATCTGCTGGACGACAACCATGAAACGGCGCCATGGACCTTGACGCTATGCCGGTGATGATGGAGATCATGTTCGTGCTTGAAGATGGAGATCGGAAGCACAAGAAGAAAGGCCATATCATATCACATATTATGAATTGCATGTGATGTTAATCCTTTATGCATCTTGTATTGCTTAGTTAACGACGGTAGCATTATAAGATGATCCCTCATGCACATAAATTTCAAGTTTTAAAGTGTTCATCCTTAGTAAGCACCGTTGCTAAAGCTTGTTGTCTCGAAGCACCACGTGTTGATCGTGTGTGTTAGATTCTGCAAGTGTATACAACGTGAGCAAGCCAGATTTGCTCATGCGGAAGCTAAGGTTTGATCTTGACGAGCCTAGCATGTACAGACATGGTCTCAGAACACGGATTACCGAAAGGTAAAGCATGAGTCATATAGTAGATATGATGAACATGTCGATTGTTCGCCATTAAAGCTACACCAACTCTCATGATGATCGGTTTTGATGTGGTGGATTTGGTTCGTGTGATCACTAAAACAATGTGAGGGATATTGTTTTGAGAGGGAGTTCACCTAGATTAATTTAACTATTAATTAGAACTCAATTTGTCATAAACTTAGTCTAAACTATTGCAAATATGTTGTAGATCAATGGCGACACCTACCATCAATTTTAATGCGTTCCTAGAGAAAGAAAAGTTGAAAAACAATGGAAGCAACTTCGCGGATTGGTTCCGCAATTTGAGGATTGTCCTCAATGCTAGTAATTTGACCTATGTGCTTGATGCACCACTGGGTGACCCGCCTGCAGCT
This sequence comes from Avena insularis, assembly GCA_023614405.1. Taxonomy (NCBI): domain Eukaryota; kingdom Viridiplantae; phylum Streptophyta; class Magnoliopsida; order Poales; family Poaceae; genus Avena; species Avena insularis. The sequence goes on from CM042685.1 coordinate 251,321,219, forward strand.
GATGCTACCGATGAAGTAAAGAACGTTTACCTCACTCGGAAGAATCAGTACTCCACAGTTCAGTGTGCTATCTTGTATGGTTTGGAATCGGAGCTTCAGAAAAGGTTTGAGAACCCAGACCCACATGATATTGTCCGTGAACTCAAAATGATATTTGAGGCTCACGCGGCAGTTGAGAGTTATGAGGCTTCTGAAAAGTTCTTTAACCGCAAGATGGAAGAGGGCAGCTCCGTCAATGAGCATGTGCTTAAGATGTCTGGGCACGCAAACAAACTCCAAAATTTGGGTATAGTGATTACCGTGTCCTCCAATCACTGCCACCAAGTTACAAGAACTTTGTGATGAACTACAATATGCAAAACATGAACAAGACGTTGCCAGAACTCTTCTCCATGTTGAAATCTGCAGAAGTGGAGATCAAGAAAGAGCATCAAGTGTTGTTGGTCAATAAGACCACCAAATTCAAGAAAGGAAAGTCTAAGCAAAAGGGAAACTTCAAGAAGGGTGGTAAGAAAGTTGCCACACCGACGAAGAAGACGAAGGCTGGACCTAAGCCTGATACTGAGTGCTTTTACTGCAAGGGAGAGGGTCACTGGAAGCGGAATTTCCCAAAGTACTTGGCGGATTTGAAGAACGTGAAACATCAAGAAGAAAGGTATATCCGATATACATGTTATTGATGTGTATCTCACTAGTACTCGTAGTAGTTCCTGGGTATTTGATACTGGTTCGGTTGCTCATATTTGTAACTCAAAAAAATGCGAGAATAAACGGAAGCTAGAGAAGAACGAGGTGACGATGCGCGTTGGAAATGGATCAAAGGTTGATGTGATCGCGGTCGGCTCGCTACCTCTTCATCTACCATCGGGATTAGTTTTATACTTAAATAATTGTTATTTGGTGCCTGCGTTGAGCATGAACATTATATCGGGATCTTGTTCATTGCGAGACGGTTACTTGTTTAAGTCCGAGAATAATGGTTGTTCGATTTATATGAGTAATATGTTTTATGCACATGCACCTTTGATAGATGGTCTATTCTTATTGAATCTCGATAGTGGAAATACACATATTAATAACATTGAAGCAAAACGTTTGAAATTGAGCAATAACTCGACCTATATGTGGCACTATCGTCTTGGTCACATTGGAGTGAAGCGTATGAAGAAACTCCATTCCGATGGACTTCTTGAATCACTTGATTTAAAATCACTTGAAAGATGCGAAGCATGTCTGATGGGTAAAATGACTAAGACTCCATTTTCTGGTATGATGGAGCGAGCTACGGACTTATTGGAAATCATACATACCGATGTATGTTGTCCAATGAGTGTAGCATCGCACGGTGGTTATCGTTATGTTCTTACCTTCACGGATGACTTGAGTAGATATGGGTATATCTATTTCATGAAACATAAGTCCGAAACTTTCGAGAAGTTTAAGGAATTTCAAAGTGAGGTGGAGAATCAGCATAACAAGAAGATTAAATTTCTACGTTCTGATCGTGTAGGTGAATATCTAAGTTACGAGTTTGGCGAGCATTTGAAGAAATGCGGAATACTTTCACAATTGACACCGCCGGGAACACCACAACGTAATGGTGTGTCCGAACGTCGTAGTTGAACTCTCTTAGATATGGTTCGTTCTATGATGTCACTTACAGATTTACCGCTATCGTTTTGGGGTTATGCATTAGAAACAGCTGCATTCACTTTAAACAGGGCACCATCTAAATCCGTTGAAACGACACCGTATGAATTATGGTTTGGGAAGAAACCTAGATTGTCGTTCCTTAAAGTTTAGGGTTGCGAAGCCTACGTAAAGAAGTTACAACTGGACAAGCTTGAACCCAAAGCGGAAAAATGCGTCTTCATAGGATACGCGAAGGAAACTATTGGGTATACCTTCTATCATAAATCCGAGGGCAAAATCTTCGTTGCCAAGAATGGATCCTTTCTAGAGAAAGAATTTCTCTCGAAATAAGTGACTGGAAGGAAAGTAGAACTCGACGAGGTTTTTGAACCTTCTCTCGAACTTGCGAGTAGCGCAGCACCAGAAGAAGTTCCTGTGGTGCCTACACCAATAATAGAGGAAGCTAATGATGATGATCATGAAACTTCGGTTGAAGTTGCTACAGAACCTCGCAGGTCAACGAGAACTCGTACCACTCCTGATTGGTATGATCTCGTTATGAGTGTCATGTTGGTGGACAACACTGATGACCCTGCGACATATGAGGAAGCGATGATGAGCCCATATTCCAATAAATGGCAAGACGCCATGAAATCCGAAATTGGATCCATGTACTAAAACCAAGTATGGACTTTGGTGGACTTACCGGATGGCCGGAAGGCTATCGAGAACAAATGGATTTTCAAGAAGAAAATAGATGCTGATGGTAATGTTACTGTCTATAAAGCTCGACTTGTCGCAAAAGGGTTTCAACAAATTCAAGGAGTTGACTACGATGAGACTTTCTCACCAGTAGCGAAGCTAAATTCTGTGAGGATTATGTTAGCAATCGTTGCATATTACGATTATGAGATATGGCAGATGGATGTCAAAACGGCGTTCCTCAATGGAGACATTGATGAAGAGTTGTATATGATGCAACCCAAAGGTTTTGTCGATCCTAAAGATGCTAACAAGGTATGAAAACTTCAACGGTCCATATATGGGTTTAAGCAAGCATCCCGAAGTTGGAATCAACGTTTTGATAAGGTAATCAAAAGTTTTGGTTTTATACAAACTTATGGAGAAGCTTGTATTTACAAGAAAGTGAGTGGGAGCTCTGTAGCATTCTTAATACTATATGTAGATGACATATTGTTGATTGGGAATGATGTAGACCTTCTTAATAGTGTCAAGGAATATTTGAATAATAGTTTTTCAATGAAAGATCTTGGCGAAGCAGCTTACATATTAGGCATAAAGATTTATAGAGATAGATCGAGACGCCAAATATCATTGTCACAAAGTACATATTTGGACAAAGTTCTAAAGAGGTTTGGAATGGAAGATTGCAAGAAAGGGTTCTTACCCATGTTGTCCAATACGACGTTGAGTAAAACTCAAAGTCCAACAATGGCAGAAGATAGAGAAAGGATGAGTAAGACTCCCTATGCCTCAGCCATAGGATCTCTAATGTATGCCATGCTATGTACTAGACCCGACATTGCATATGCTGTTAGTTTAACTAGCAGATATCAAAGTGATCCAGGAGTGGATCATTGGACAGCGGTCAAAAACATCCTTAAGTACTTGAGAAGAACTAAGGATATGGTTCTTTCTTATGGAGGTGATGAACAACTCGTTGTTAATGGTTACACCGATGCTAGTTGGAACACCGATCCGGATGATTCTAAATCTCAATCTGGATACGTATTTACTTTGAATGGTGCAACAGTTAGCTGGAGGAGTGCAAAGCAAAGCGTTGTGGCGAGATCTTCAACTGAATCAGAATACATAGCTGCTTCGGAGGCTTCACAAGAAGCGATATGGATGAAGGAGTTCATTACAGAGCTCGGTGTGGTTCCAAGTGCGCTAGACCCAATGTCTATCTACTGTGATAACATGGGCGCCATAGCCAATGCGCAAGAAGCAAGGTCACACAAGAAGCTGAAGCACATCAAGCTACGTTTTCACGCTATTCGAGAACATGTCCAAGATGGTGACATAAAGATTTGCAAAGTACACACAGATCTGAATGTGGCGGATCCGTTGACTAAACCTCTCCCGAGGGCAAAACATGACCAACACCAAACTGCCATGGGTGTTCGGTATATTACCATGTAATCTAGATTAGTTGACTCTAGTGCAAGTGGGAGACTGTTGGATATATGCCCTAGAGGCAAGAATAAATGTAGTTATTATTATAGCTTTGTGTTTATGATAAATGTTTACATTCATGCTATAATAGTATTGACCAGAAACATTAATACTTGTGTGATTTGTAAACGAAATTAGAGTCCCTAGTAAAGCCTCTATATAATACTAGCTTGTTGATTAATAGATGATCATGGTTTCTTGATCATGAACATTTGAGATGTTAATAACAAGGTCATATCATTAGGAGAATGATATGATGGACATACTCCTATAGATAAGCGTAGCATAAATATCAAGTCATTTTAATAGTTCAATTGCTATAAGCTTTCTGATACATAGTAACCTAATTCCTTCGACCATGAGATCATGCTTATCACCATCACCGGAAGGATGCTTTGATGACATCAAACACCACACCGTAACTGGGTGGCTATAAAGGTGGCATTGAGTGTTTGGAAAGTATGGGTTGAGACACATGGATCAAGAGTGGGATTTGTCCATCCATATGACGGATAGATATACTCTGGGCCCTCTTGGTGGAATGTCATCCAATTAGCTTGCAAGCATGTGACTGGCTCATAAGGGATCACATATCAGGGGAACGAGAAAAAAGTACTTATCGGTAACGAGGGTGAACTAGGTATGCAGAGATACCGACGATCAAAACCTCGGATAAGTAAACTATTGTGAGACAAAGGGAAATTGGTATCGTATGTAAGTGGTTCATTCGATCGCAAAGAATCATAGAAATATGTGGGAGCCATATGAATTTCTAGATTCCTCTATTGGTTATTGATCGGAGAAGTGTCTTGATCATGTCCGCATAATTCACGAACCGTAGGGAGACACACATAAGGATTCGATGTTGTTGAGTAGTTATGGAATGATGAGTAATAGACTGAAGGTTATTTGGAGTCTTGGATAGGATCCGGTATATCACGAGGAGATCCTAAATGGTCCGGAGAATAAGATTCATATAAGGAAAGTCCAGTTTCGGAGTTGGGGAATGATTCCAGTGTTTTCATCGGGAATGTTCTAGAAGGTTCTGGAAGGTCCGACACTCCGGAGGGGAAGGGTACATGAATTTGTCATGACAATGTGGAATGGTTGCATCATGTACTAGGTATCGTGGCTGGGCAAAATAAAGGGAGAAATCAAATCCTAGTTTGAAAAGTCAAACGCCAATTTGAAAAGTCAAACGACAGTTTTGCTTGGTGGAGGGAGAGTAGGAAACCTACTTGGGGAGGAGTTCCTCTCCCTCCACCCACCGGCCAAGGAGGCCGAGTTGTGGGAGGACTCCCTCCTCCCAACCGGCGCCCTCCCACCTATAAAAGAAGGGGCAGGGGTGCCCCTCTAGCCTACACCTCTCACACCCCGAAACCCTAACCCTAGCCGCCGGCCACCACAAGTCGCCGCCGCCCTAGGGTTTCCTCCTAGCCGCCGAGTTGGGGCTCTCCCCAAGCCCTAGCCACCGGCCAAGCTTCCTCCCTTGGTGCCTCTAAATCCTAGATCGCCAAGGCCTCTCTCATAGTCCACCATACTCGCTCCGGCTTAAGGCGAAGCCCTGCGAGATCTCCCCTCTACTTCCGGTACCATCTTTGTCGTCTTTGCCGGAATCGCGAGAGAGTGCTACAACCTCCGCTTTGCTGGAACAAGTGCGAGGAGAGTACCGACGTGACGATCATGAAGCGCTGCAAACGCAGCCTTGGGAAGGATCGTCTACGCGATCTTGAGACCGGCAAGAGTACGACTACACCACCCAGGAGAATATGCTCTCGTTAACCGCTTTGGAATCTTCGAGGGTGAGTTCCTCTATCGACTCGTTGCTACAATCTAGTAGATAGATCTTGGCTTGTTTGTTTGCATGCGGTAGAAATTTTTTGTTTTCCATGCTACGAACCCCTACAGCTTCCACTATCCACCATACACTTAGTGAACTCCAGGCCGTCAATGAAAGTGTTGATGACCATGGCGTACTGGTTCTCCGTAGGTATAAGGTCTGGGTGGTCCGTCCTGTCCCAAGTTATTGGAACCTCCGACCAGCGTAGGTACTGGGGAACTGGGGGGAGGGTGGCCATCAGGATCCTCAGAGAGGTCTTATGTTGTCGGACGGTGGGGGTGCCAAGGAAAGTGTGGTAGACTGGAGCCTTTTTCGCAAAGGGGTTCTTGCCCTTGTATTCGCTCTTGGCGGCGTGCTTGGGGTCAACGTCTTCGTCCATGTCACTTGAATCCTTGGACTCCTCCTCCTTATTCTTCCCCTTGCCCTTGCCTCGCGGTCTGTTCTTCCGACTTCGCTTGTAGCCAGACTCCGGGTCTTCCTTGAGGTCGTTGACGAACTTGCAGTGTCGATTGGTATGGGTGGCTTTACCGTTGGCACCGAGGTGTACGAGGCACGACATATCGCGGTATTCCTCGTAGGTTCGGGGAACGCGGAGCGGCGGCGAGGTGGTTTCACTTCCTCGTTGCTGCCCACGACCAGCTCCTCTTCCTCGACCACGTTGTCCGCCTTCACCTCATCCTGCAAAAGACATAGCGACCATGTCGGTAGATTGCTTTTCTTCTGGAGTGGTTTTCCGCTTTGAACTGCTGTTCCTCCGAGCTTGATTTGGAACGGCTGTTGCCGACAAGGAGCCGCGAGCATCGTCGTCTGTTGGGGATATGCTATATGGGTATCCTCATAGCATGTCTCTTATCCGACTAACCCGGGTGGCCCATAGTCGGTAGCAAGGCCTGTGGCCTGCTGGGCGGCCCAGTTAGGTGGATCCAGAAGGGAGGCCCATGCCGGATAAAGGAAGGCTACGGTGGAGTCACCAGCGTACCCGGAGCCTTGGAGTACAAGATACACAAGACTAGTGATAGACGGTGTAGCACTCTGTAACCTGTCCGGCTAGGACTTTTCCCTGTAATCCCAGGACCTGACGACTATATAAGTCGGGCCTATGGGAGCCTTTAGGGCACGATAACTTAGACTCTCTAGTCACCTCGCACAGCGAACCTAATCTCTGTAACTCGGCGTATTGCCATTATAGTGATTTATAGCAGGAGTAGGATTTCGCCACCGTTGTGGGATCTGAACCTGGGTAAGCTGTGTTACCTCGTACCCGTCAACCGTCCGCCTTACCCCACATCTCTAAACACGCACTGTGAGGACCCCTCCATGGCGTACTCGTCGGCAATACCACGACAGTTGGCGCCCACCGTGGGGCAAGAGGCGCTTCAGGCTCTTCAGCGGGCGAGGACCAAGATCTTCGTGGGAATTGGCGAAACCGTAGCCATTGGTTGCGTTCTCTTCTCCGGCAATGTTCCAATCGTCCCCCCCGACGAGTTCTGGATCCCGGCGAAGACGAACCCTACGCGGTGTTCGATCGTTCCTATCGGAGACATCCACCTCTTCATCGGCGAAACCGACTCGGGCACTAGTTGCCTGGGAGTCGGAGGAGCATCAAGCCCCGCACGGACCGCCTACGGGAAGGATACGTTCGCGGAAGGATCGATATCGGATCTCTCCTCGGAGTTTGCCGGCAAAGATCGGAAGAATTCAAGACCCACCCAAACCGCCCCTGTGCAGGATATAAAGGTGGAAGATCACTGCAAATCCGCCGGCTTTGTCCGCAAGGCCCGACAGCGAAGATCCAAGTTCGTCGGCGTGGTTACCATCTTCGATCTGGCGCGCTGCGTTCAGAGAGAGGGCGAAAACCCTCGTGACTACCTCGCCAGGTGGTTCTGCATACGGGCTGACCTGGCCAATTACCCCAATGATGATGCCATCTATCACTTTGTGGAAGGACTGGACCATGGCACGCTTCTCAGACATTCTCTAAGACGGCAACAGGCGTCAGGACGCCTTACCTTCGAAGGCATGGTGAACACCGTCAACAACTACGCGGAGGCCGAAGCGGCAGCTCAAACAGCGCTTGCGCTCATTGACGGAGCCCCTCCGATTCAGCCACCACCACCGCCTCCGGCCGCCATCATCGTAGCAGCACCACCACCTCCAGTCATCGTCGAGGGCATTGCACCTCCACCGCCCGTCATCGAGGAAGTCCTGGCACCCTCCGACTCTGTCATTGACGCGCTTTATGCTGATTTCAGTGCAGATTCAAAGGAAATAGACTTCAGTTCAGAAGAGCTAGACTCCGCTATGCAGGAGATGGAGGAGGAGTACTCGCACGACGAACAAGATAATAACACCGTCATGTCTCGAGGGGTGTTCGTCACCATTGGGACAGCGATGGATGAAGACCAGCCCGGACAAGCTCCGCCTACGGCGCTGGATAAGGGGAAGGGGCCACTAATTGCTGACGACATTGATCGCGCAAAAGTCATGCCTCCTCCTCCTAACCCAGTGCAGCAGCCGCAGGAACTCGGCACCAGTCCGAGCAATAACAACACCGCAAACTTGCCGCCTCCAGCATCTACGTCGGCGGCAACCCATGTTACTCCAGCTGATAGAGTGATGTACGGCAATCTCCTCGTTGAGCCACTAACTGTTGATCATATCCGGAACGTGACTCAGCTTGACGAGAAGCGCCAGCAGCTGCTGGAGGAGGCGCAAGCTGTGGCATGCCGCAAAACCACTACTAGAAAATCGCGTTGTTTTTGTGCATTGCATCATCATGACCGCACGCTCATGTCATCATGCCACATTGCATTTGAGCATCGTCATCATCTTGCATTTGCTTGCATAAAACTATTTTCGGAAAAACCTATTTTTGTTTTCTAAACGCCCCGTCTTTGTTCAAACGCAAAACCCGGGTCACCGGATTTATTTTGTTTTGTTTGCTATCGGTTTGCAAAAGTCTGTTGAAATAAATAAAATATTAAATTATTTTAATGGGGGCAGCCAAACCGGACCGATCCGACCCAGTCGGCCACCCCCAGTTCAGAACGGTCCACCCAAAAATCCTAAAACTACCCAGTCCTATTCTACCCACCCCTCCTCCACCTCACCCGGACCAATCCCTGGCTGCCACCTCACCCTCTCCCTCCCCTCTAACCAATCCCATGCCGCCACCTGCCCAACCCCTCTCTCTCCACTCACCCCACCACCTGGCCACACACACACACACACACGCAGACACCACCCCCCTGCTCCCCCTGGCCCGCGACCCGGCCCCACCACCACCTCTCTCCTCCCCCACGCGCTCCCCTCTCCCCCACCTCCCTCCTCTCTGCCTCTCCCTCCCATGTCCGACCCCGCCGAGCCCACCTCCCCATCGCCGTCACCGCCCCTCCTTCCTCGTCTGCAGCCCCGCCGCCTCGCTCACCACCGCCAGCCTTGCCTCCCGCCTTCCTCCTCCTCCTCTCGCTGCACATGACGGCGTGGAGCTACGGCCCGTCCAGGCGCCGCTGTCATGCCTCCTCTCCTCCGTCACCGGCCCGGGGCCGCAAGCCCCGCCTTCCTCTCTCCGCGGCCTCGACCACCGCTGACCGCCTCGTCTCCTGCCAGGCGCCTCTGCGAGCCGCGCGCCATCCGCCTCCGGACGGACCGCGCCGCTGCCGCCGCTGGCTCTCATTGCTGCTGCTGCGCCTCCGGCAAGCCACGCCGCCGGCGAGCCTCGTCTCCGTAGCGCCGCCTCGGCCTTCCTCTCCCCGTCGCCACCTCTGGCTAACCACCCCCTCTGCGGCGTGCTGCTGCCCTGCTCGTGTTCTCGCGGCATCTGCGTCGCCCTGTCAAGTACCAACAATGCTAGCCACGACAGGTGCTATGTGACAAGTATGACCCGCAAGAAGTTGCGAGGCTCTCAAGATCTACTGACGCCAAGATCTACTGACGCCCGGCGCCAAGATCTTCCGATGGCGATGCGAGGAGCCCAAACCCGAAGGACCCTATTGAACTCGGTGTCATCTATTCAAGTACTCCATCGACGTCAAGATCGCCACCCACCCGGATGTAACCAATGAACCACCCGACGCCGGCAATGAAGTCGTCAAACCCCAATTTCTCCCTCTCGGACATCAAGCACTTCTACACGAAGCCCGAAGATCACAGATCCAGAGAATCCCCGAAGGCCGAGCCCTCGACACCCCAAGATCTTCTCCTGGAGCGACGAGATCTTCTCCTCGGGACGCCATGATCATCTACACGGACCCGAAGTCCACGGATGCGACAAGAACGACAGCGACCAGGGCGAACCCGATGCGCCCCCGACGCCACCCCAAGTCCTTCTTCCCGGAACGCCAAGTTCTCCGTCTTGTATCCGCTCCTGCCGCTTCCGTCGAACCCTGAACCCTGAGGCCGTACCCCGAACCCTCGGAACACCAAGATCGCCGAACCCTAATGTGTGACCCCTTTTCTCGAGCCCTATTTTATAAATATAATTTCAAATTGTTGCATATTAAATTATCATACTTGCATGCATATTGTCGTGTGGTTTGGGGGCCTTATGCCGATTCACCTTATAATTAAATATGGGGCCCATATGCGGCCAAATCTAGTCTCATATTGGCCTCATTTAAATTTGCGTAGCGAACCGGTGCTATCATTTGCCTTGCTAATACAACATTTAATTTGCGGGGTGGATAAATAACTTGAACCGTTTAATTAAATGCCGGGACCCCGGTTCCGCTTAATATGACCTAATTGCATCGCATCTTTGCCATGCCATACATCATGCATGCATCATGCCCGATCTTCTGTCGTAGTATTAAATAGTGCATCCGGTGTTTATTCTAGTGTTTTGCTTCTTCGCGGATAAGGCCGTTGAGTTGATGTGAGCTTCGCCCCGATCTTCGGATGAATCTTCGACAATGTTATCAGTAGCATCTCCCTTTCTACCTATCTTACTTTTATAGTATTTATTCCCTCCTGTTGATCTATTGCTATCTGTGTTGCGTTGCCCTAGTTTTCGCACCCGTGATACCCCTTGCAGCCTTGTATTTCCTTGTACACATCCTATTACCTGTTGTTTGGTAGATAGTTGGACCTGCGCGTCGTAGTCGCTTGCTCAAGTGCTGTTGCGTGTCGTCAAGTACCACAGTTGTTGGAGTATTGCCGCATGTCTAATGTTGGAGATGATCATGGCTTTAATTATTGTTCATTTTAATTACTGTTTAACAACTAAAATTGAAGTAGGTAAGCAGAGGCACAGGTGGGCAATAGATGTTATTTGGTTGTTAACCGTCCACTTGTGTCCCGTAGGACCCCGAGTTCTTGACACCTGTTCCGAGATCGAGCGCGCTAACCACATGTGGGGAGATATGGGCCCCCCATCGATTTATTACCTGATTTCAAAGTACTGTACTGGGGGCCACAAGTAGTTTGGGGCTTTATTACTATCCTGTACTTATGCCATGCTTTCTTGCTTTATCTACGTTTGTGTGAGGAGCACGCTGTACTGTTTTGGAAGCGGAGTGTTTTCGCGGTATCGGCAGTCCCAGTTTTGGGATTCGCTGTCGTTTACAGCCACTATCGCAAACCCTGAGTCCGTCTCGGAGACCGGCCGACTTTGTTGCGGGTGTACTTAGTGGGGTGGCCCCCCGTGCTTGCTTTGGGTCTGGGAAACGTCATGACTTAGGCCCCGCCGACATACCGATGGGTGTATGTTAACCGATCCGCAAAAGGGTCGGTGCGTGTGGATACTTTGGTGCACCCCTGCAGGGTTTAATCTTTTCGAGAAGCCGTGTCCGCGGTTATGGACGACTTGGAGCACAGTGCTTGATCATAGACAACTATAACTAAAGTTTACTGCTATAATTTGACTTGTATCCGATATGACTAGTAATCAGCTTCACCACAACGGAATGGCTAAATAAAAGTACCAACAACTGCTGGGTTTTGGGATATCTCATGCTATCGTATATTTGACTAGTAAGTGTCGCAACTACAACGGAATGGTTAAATAAAACTGCCCGCTGTTTAATTTATCAGGACGATTATCTATACCTGACTAGTAATTGCCGCAACGATAACCGAATAAATAAAACTGCCAACTGTGTGAGTTCCTCGGTTGACCTCCTCGTTTGGTCTCGAGGGGGGAACACCAGGATGGGTTTGTTTGGTGTTAGCTTCAGGTTGGACCCGGCTAGGCCATTCTTATCCCTCTCTGATAACCGCCAGTTGTATCGAGTCTCCATAGGTTTTTAGTGCATGCCGCGCTGCCGCTCAGTCCACCATACCTATGTAGGCGAGGACCGCCGAATTCTAGTCTCGCCGTGTACTGGCCTCAGTACTGACGCTCCTCTTTTTCCTTTGCCCTTTGTCGGCACCCCTTTTATTTAAGCAGGTTTTGAGATCGACGTCGTTAGCAGGGTTACCCTTCCGGCTTGGCCTGGGCAGGGTTATGGACGCCATTGGTTATTCTTGTGGCTCTTAGCCCCATTTGCATCTTGTCCGTAGCTGGGCGCTCTCACGCTTTTCGTGATTTGGATCTTTGTTACGTATATTCGTATTCTTGACTCATGGAGTCGTGTTGTATATATCTGTTCTGTGGGTCCCATCGAGGACTGTTGTGTACTGTTATTACTTCGTTTTCCACCCGCACGAAAGTGCTGGTGGCACCTTGAATCGCTTTATGCGGGTTTGGCGGAGTCGCTGAAACTTGCATAGGGGCGATTCTCGAGGTGTTACAGAGTGGTATCGAGCTCAGCAGCTATGCGATACCCCACAAGTCCAGCCTGTAGGATAACCTAGCTAACGGCCGAAGTAGAGTGTCAAAACTATTTTTGAAAAATCGGTTGGATAATTCTGATTAGGTCTGATTTTACTCCTTACCCCTCTGCTATTCTCCTCTTACCTCTACGCGTTTTGAATCCACCTCTTATCTTTTCTTCGAGTCCAGGATTTCTCGGGGTTGGGTTCCGTCGTACCTTCAGGGTTTCGCTTCCTCCTTTGATAACGGTGTTGCTACATCTGGTCTTCATGCTATCCGAGGAACCCTTCGTCTGGTGGACTTCTCTTTGTTCCTTCTCGTGCCTTCCGGTGTTTTCCGACGCGACGACATCATGTACGCCAGATCCGATGCAGAGTCTGCATCACTCCTTTGTTTCGAACCTCGATTGTCGAGATCTTCAGTCCGATTCTGAGAATGGTTGCACGCTTTTCCACTGATTGTGCAGAGTAATAGTTTGGGTGCGTGATGGATTGGCCCCCATGCCGACTACCCCTTCTATTCGCTTTTGTACATTGAAGTGGATGAGAATGCATCGGTTCCCCCGTTCCATCGAAGATAGAGGTGGCTTTATTTGTTGATACCTCTACCTGCGACCTTTTGTTTCCCGGAGTGTTCTCTCAACGATCACGGACAAAGACCTCTTGTTAGTGGTGTCGCGAGGATCTACACGATGCGAGAAGATTCAGATCACCGACCTTCTTTCCGGTACCATGAGGCGGATCTCGAGGGCGAGATCCATTGTTAGTGGTGTCGAATTGTGGCATCCCGCAAAACCACTACTAGAAAATCGCGTTGTTTTTGTGCATTGCATCATCATGACCGCACGCTCATGTCATCAAGCCACATTGCATTTGAGCATCGTCATCATCTTGCATTTGCTTGCATAAAACTAATTTCGGAAAAACCTATTTTTGTTTTCTAAACGCCCCGTCTTTGTTCAAACGCAAAACCCGGGTCACCGGATTTATTTTGTTTTGTTTGCTATCGGTTTGCAAAAGTCTGTTGAAATAAATAAAATATTAAATTATTTTAATGGGGGCAGCCAAACCGGGCCGATCCGACCCAGTCGGCCACCCCCAGTTCAGAACGGTCCACCCAAAAATCCTAAAACTACCCAGTCCTATTCTACCCACCCCTCCTCCACCTCACCCGGACCAATCCCTGGCTGCCACCTCACCCTCTCCCTCCCCTCTAACCAATCCCATGCCGCCACCTGCCCAACCCCTCTCTCTCCACTCACCCCACCGCCTGGCCACACACACACACACACGCAGACACCACCCCACCAACTCCACCCGCGTGACCCCCCTGCTCCCCCTGGCCCGCGACCCGGCCCCACCACCACCTCTCTCCTCCCCCACGCGCTCCCCTCTCCCCCACCTCCCTCCTCTCTGCCTCTCCCTCCCATGTCCGACCCCGCCGAGCCCGCCTCCCCATCGCCCTCACCGCCCTCCTTCTCGCTCAGGCCTCGCTCGCCACATCACCGCCACTGCTTGCCGCCAAGGCCTCCCCTGCCTTCCTCCTCCCTCTCCTGCCGGCGACCCAGCGTGGAGCTCACGGGCCGGCCCAGGCGCCTGTCATGCCTCCTCTCCTCCGTTGCTGCCCGGCCGCAAGCCCCGCCTTCCTCTCTCCGGTCGTGGCCCGCCGACCCTGTTCAACGGCCGCTCGTCTCCCTTGGCGCGCTTCTTCGAGCTGCCGCCGCCTCCGTGGACCAGCCTTGCCGCCGTGACTCCTCCTCCCCTGCCGCTGCTGCGCCTCCGGCAAGCCGCGCCGCCGGCGAGCCTCGTCTCCGTAGCGCCGCCTCGGCCTTCCTCTCCCCGTCGCCACCTCTGGCTAACCACCCCTTCTACGGCGTGCTGCTGCCCTGCTCGTGTTCTCGCGGCATCTGCGTCGCCCTGTCAAGTACCAGCAAGGCTATCCACGACAGGTGCTATGTGACAAGTATGACCCGCAAGAAGTTGCGAGGCTCTCAAGATCTACTAACGCCCGGCGCCAAGATCTTCCGATGGCGATGCGAGGAGCCCAAACCCGAAGGACCCTATTGAACTCGGTGTCATCTATTCAAGTACTCCATCGACGTCAAGATCGCCACCCACCCGGATGTAACCAATGAACCACCCGACGCCGGCAATGAAGTCGTCGAACCCCGATTTCTCCCTCTCGGACATCAAGCACTTCTACACGAAGCCCGAAGATCACAGATCCAGAGAATCCCCGAAGGCCGAGCCCTCGACACCCCAAGATCTTCTCCTGGAGCGACGAGATCTTCTCCTCGGGACGCCATGACCATCTACACGGACCCGAAGTCCACGGATGCGACAAGAACGACAGCGACCAGGGCGAACCCGATGCGCCCCCGACGCCACCCCAAGTCCTTCTTCCCGGAACGCCAAGTTCTCCGTCTTGTATCCGCTCCCGCCGCTTCCGTCGAACCCTGAACCCTGAGGCCGTACCCCGAACCCTCGGAACACCAAGATCGCCGAACCCTAATGTGTGACCCCTTTTCTCGAGCCCTATTTTATAAATATAATATCAAATTGTTGCATATTAAATTATCATACATGCATGCATATTGTCGTGTGGTTTGGGGGCCTTATGCCGATTCACCTTATAATTAAATATGGGGCCCATATGCGGCCAAATCTAGTCTCATATTGGCCTCATTTAAATTTGCGTAGCGAACCGGTGCTATCATTTGCCTTGCTAATACAACATTTAATTTGCGGGGTGGATAAATAACTTGAACCGTTTAATTAAATGCCGGGACCCCGGTTCCGCTTAATATGACCTAATTGCATCGCATCTTTGCCATGCCATACATCATACATGCATCATGCCCGATCTTCTGTCGTAGTATTAAATAGTGCATCTGGTGTTTATTCTAGTGTTTTGCTTCTTCGCGGATAAGGCCGTTGAGTTGATGTGAGCTTCGCCCCGATCTTCGGATGAATCTTCGACAATGTTATCAGGCGAGCATCTCCCCCTTTCTACCTATCTTACTTTTATAGTATTTATTCCCTCCTGTTGATCTATTGCTATCTGTGTTGCGTTGCCCTAGTTTTCGCACCCGTGATACCCCTTGCAGCCTTGTATTGCCTTGGACACATCCTATTACCTGTTGTTTGGTAGATAGTTGGACCTGCGCGTCGTAGTCGCTTGCTCAAGTGCTGTTGCGTGTCGTCAAGTACCACAGTTGTTGGAGTATTGCCGCATGTCTAATGTTCGAGATGATCATGGCTTTAATTATTGTTCATTTTAATTACTGTTTAACAACTAAAATTGAAGTAGGTAAGCAGAGGCACAGGTGGGCAATAGATGTTATTTGGTTGTTAACCGTCCACTTGTGTCCCGTAGGACCCCGAGTTCTTGACACCTGTTCCGAGATCGAGCGCGCTAACCACATGTGGGGAGATATGGGCCCCCCATCGATTTATTACCTGATTTCAAAGTACTGTACTGGGGGCCACAAGTAGTTTGGGGCTTTATTACTATCCTGTACTTATGCCATGCTTTCTTGCTTTATCTACGTTTGTGTGAGGAGCACGCTGTACTGTTTTGGAAGCGGAGTGTTTTCGCGGTATCGACAGTCCCAGTTTTGGGATTCGCTGTCGTTTACAGCCACTGTCGCAAACCCTGAGTCCGTCTCGGAGACCGGCCGACTTCGTTATGGTGTACTTAGTGGGTGCCCCCTGCTTGCTTTGGGTCAGGAAGCGTCATGACTTAGTCCCCGCCGACATACCGATGGGTGTATGTTAACTGATCTGGCAAAAAGGGTCGAAGTGCGTGTGGATACTTTGGTGCACCCCTGCAGGGTTTAATCTTTTCGAGAAGCCGTGTCCGCGGTTATGGACGACTTGGAGCACAGTGCTTGATCATAGACAACTATAACTAAAGTTTACTGCTATAATTTGACTTGTATCCGATATGACTAGTAATCAGCTTCACCACAACGGAATGGCTAAATAAAAGTACCAACAACTGCTGGGTTTTGGGATATCTCATGCTATCGTATATTTGACTAGTAAGTGTCGCAACTACAACGGAATGGTTAAATAAAACTACCCACTGTTTAATTTATCAGGACGATTATCTATACCTGACTAGTAATTGCCGCAACGATAACCGAATAAATAAAACTGCCAACTGTGTGAGTTCCTCGGTTGACCTCCTCGTTTGGTCTCGAGGGGGAAACACCAGGATGGGTTTGTTTGGTGTTAGCTTCAGGTTGGACCCGGCTAGGCCATTCTTATCCCTCTCTGATAACCGCCAGTTGTATCGAGTCTCCATAGGTTGTTTAGTGCATGCCGCGCTGCCGCTCAGTCCACCATACCTATGTAGGCGAGGAACGCCGAATTCTAGTCTCGCCGTGTACTGGCCTCAGTACCGACGCTCCTCTTTTTCCTTTGCCCTTTGTCGGCACCCCTTTTGTTTAAGCAGGTTTTGAGATCGACGTCGTTAGCAGGGTTACCCTTCCGGCTTGGCCTGGGCAGGGTTATGGACGCCATTGGGTATTCTTCAGGGCTCTTAGCCCCATTTGCATCTTGTCCGTAGCTGGACGCTCTGTCGTTTTCCAGGTGATTTGGATCTTTGTTCTGTGTATCTGTATTCTTGACTCATGGAGTCGTGTTGTATATATCTGTTCTGTGGGTCCCATCGAGGACTGTTGTGTAATGTTATTACTTCGTTTTCCACCCGCACGAAAGTGCCTGGTGGGCACCTTCGAATCGTTTCTATGCGGGTTTGGCGGGAGTCGCTGAAACTTGCATAGGGCCGATTCTGAGGGTGTTACACAAGCCATCGCGGAGCAAGGCGCTAAACTAGATCGAGATATGGTCAACGCGCAGAAATCCATAGAGAAAGCTAGAGCAATGGAGGCCGAGTACAAGACTCTGCTACAGCAGCAGAAGGCTAAGAAAGCTCCGGCTCGCGTCTTCATCCTGGTGTACGGCGCAACCTAGGATGGGCTCCCTCGAAGCCGGCACATGCCAAGCCATACATTGACAGTGAAGGCAAACAGGTGATGCCCACCCCACTCCTCAACCTCGCCGTCGCCAAGACTCTTCTGGAGCAGGATAGATCGCCTGAGGCAGTAGAACAGGTCTATGACCTAGTGGCCAAGGCGGTAAAGCAGCAGGAAAAGGCCACCTTCCAGAGGCTTGAGTCTGACCCAGCGCTCTGCCGATCTTGCCAGTACAAACCGCCAAGGGACAGATCTCCTCAAGATGTCGGATCACAGACGGGTTCATCAGAACGAAGACGGAGGGATGCGCGCAACAGGAAGGATGTTATCCCCATATCCTCCGACCACGGAGAAAGATCCCAACCTCGCCGCCCATCGCCACCGCCCCGATCCCCCCAACGTTACGAAGATTACAAGGCTCACCATCGTACGGATATACCCCCACCAAGGCAGTGCGGCATCGTCATCTGCGACAACGCGGCACAGACCGGTCATGATGAAGAGCACCACCAAGGACATAAGAGCAGGTCACACCACGACCCTCCGCGTCCGACAAGCAACCGCGATAGGCGTGGGGCGTCGCAGAAGGGTAACAACAAGAAGGCTAACCTACTTCCACCTCCGCCTCCGTCGCCGCCAAGCAGTCATCATGGCGGAAGAGGCCCGCGTCGTTCGCGCAGCCCATCCCCTGTTGACAACAAGAAGAAGAACCCGGAGCCGTACGATGCACGTTCGCGGATCGATAAGATCCACGAGGCCCGGGAATAACCATACCTGGGACCACGTTGCTTTGGACCTGCAATACGGTCCGCAACTTACCCCAAAGGTTTCCGGATTGACAAGACCATCAAGCCCTATGACGGCACCGCCAAGACTGCCACATGGTTGCAGGACTACGACAACGCGGTGGAGATTGCCGGAGGCAACCCCAACGTCGCCGTCAAGTACCTCCCATTAATGTTGGCGGGCACGGCCCGTCAATGGATCGACGACTTGCCGGAGAGATCTATCTACAACTGGCTGGACATGCAAGAAGCATTCACCAAGAACTTTAGGGTACATACAAGCTTCCCTGCATTGTGGGCGATCTACAGTGGTGCGTGCAAGAGAAAGACGAGACATCTCGCGCCTACCTCTCCCGCTGGCTGGATATGAAAAATTCCTGCGCAGGAGTGCACGCCCAGACCGCCATGGCCGCCTTCATCGATGGGTTGGAAAGGGGCACGTTGCTCCGACATAAGCTGAAGCGCTTGCAGGACAATCATCAGCTTGACTTGAATCAGATGATTCAGTTAGCTAGTGAGTTCGCAGCTGCCGACGATGATGCTCGTGGCTCTTTGCCGGCAACGGCCGTTCCAACCCAAGCTCGGAGGAATAGCAGTACAAAGCGGAAAACCGCTCCAGAAGAAAAGCAATCTACCGACATGGTCGCCATGACTTTTGCAGGACGAGGAGATGGCGGACAACGTGGCCGAGGAAGGGGAGCAGGCCGCGGACAGCAGCGAGGAAGTGAAACCAACTCGGCGCCCCTCCGTGTTCCCCAAACGTACGAGGAGTACCGCGATATGCCGTGCCTCGTACACCTCGATGTCAACGGTAAGGCCACCCATGCCAATCGACACTGGAAATTCGTCAACGACCTCAAAGAAGACCCGGAGTCCGGCTACAAGCAAAGTCGGAAGAACAGAGCGCGAGGCAAGGACAAGGGGAAGAAGAAGGAGGAGGAGTCCAAGGATTCAAGTGACATGGACGAGTACGTTGACCCCAAGCACGCCGCCAAGAGCGACGACAAGGGCAAGAACCCCTTCGCAAAGAAGGCCCCAGTCTACCATACTTTCCTTGGCACCCCCACCGTCCGACAACAGATGACCTCTCTAAGGATCCGGATGGCCACTCTCCCCCCAGTTCCCTAATACCTGCGCTGGTCGGAGGTTCCAATCACTTGGGACAGAACGGACCACCCAGACCTTGTGCCCACGGAGAACCAATATGCCATGGTCATCAACCCATTGATTGACGGCGTGGAGTTCACCAAGTGCATGGTGGATAGTGGAAGCAGCATCAACATCATGTACCTGGATACACTGCAGAAGATGAACTTGACGGAGGCAAACCTAAGGCGGACCAACACTGTGTTCCATGGCGTAGTTCCTGGCCGGGAAGCTCGGTCCCTTGGGTGCATCACACTTCAGGTAGCCTTTGGCGATGTCAATAATTACCGCCAAGAGCGCATGACCTTTGAGGTGGTCCCCTTCAAGAGCGTGTACCACGTCATATTCGTCCGCGACATATTCCACACGTTCATGGCCAAGCCATGCTTCGTCTACAACAAACTCAAGATACCCGGACCAAACGGTGTCATCACCGTATCCGGAAGCTTTACCAAGGCAAGGGACTGCGAGATCAATGAAGCAGCCGTTGCAGAAGCTGTCCTCTACAACGAAGAATTCAAGGAGATCCAGACCAAGGTCAATGACTCAGAGATGCCCGCGTCGAAGAAGCAGATCTCCGACTGCGCTCCTGCGTTTAAGGCCGCCATCGAGACCAAGCCGGTGGAACTTGTGGTAGGCGATGCCTCCAAGACCGTCGCCATTGGGACGAACCTGGATCCCAAATAGGAAAGCGCGCTCGTCGAGTTCCTCCATGAGAATAGGGACATCTTTGCCTGGCAACCTTCTGACATGAAAGGTGTACCTAGGGAACTTGCCGAGCACAGCTTAAACATAGATCCAAAATGTAAACCAGTGAAACAACCTCTACGATGCTTCGGAGATGAGAAGAGACGCGCCATTGGCAAAGATATAGCTAGGTTACTTAAGGCTGGTTTTATCCAAGAAGTCCTTCACACCCGATGGGTGGCCAATCCTGTACTTGTCCCCAAAAAGGGAACTACTGAATTAAGAATGTGCGTTGATTACACCGGCTTGAACAAAGCATGTCCCAAAGATCCGTTTGCTTTGCCTCGCATTGACCAAGTCATTGACTCGACGGCTGGCTCGGAACTTTTGTGTTTTCTCGATGCATACTCAGGATACCACCAGATCAATATGAGGAAGTCGGACCAATTGGCCACTTCGTTCACTACCCCATACGGCACGTTTTGCTATGTCACAATGCCCTTTGGGCTGAAAAACGCAGGTGCTACTTACCAGCGGACAATGCAACGTTGCCTTCATGATCAAATTGGTCGGAACATTCACGCTTATGTGGACGATATCACGGTGATGTCTAAAAAGTCAAACAACTTAATCTCCGACTTAAAAGAAACCTTTGATAATCTCCAGAAATACAACATGATGCTCAACCCTAAGAAGTGCGTCTTCGGGGTTCCAGCCGGCAAATTGTTGGGCTTCATCGTTTCCCAGCGCGGAATCAAGGTCAACCCGGAGAAAATCAAGGCCATCTTAAACATAAACCATACGACATGCCTAAAGGGCATCCAACGACTAACAGGTTGTGTTGCAGCAGTTAGTCGGTTCGTCAGCTGACTTGGAGAGAAGGCTCTGCCGCTGTACAAGTTGCTGAAGAAGGCGGACTCACATGGACAGACGAAGCAGACGCAGCATTGAAGCAGCTCAAGGAGACTCTTTCCTCAGCGCCCATCCTTGCAGCACCTGAGCCTGGCGAGTCCCTGTTAATTTACATGGCGGAAACCAATCGGGTTATCAGCATCGTCGTCGTGGTAGAGCGGAAGGAACCAGGCTACGAGCACGGAGTTCAACGACCAGTTTACTATGTAAGCGAGGTCTTGACGGAGTCCAAGCAGCGTTACCCGCACTACCAAAAGATAGCTTATGGAGTATTCCTCGCTGCGCGGAAGCTGAGGCATTACTTTCAGGAGCACCCAATCACAGTACTGAGCAAGACTCCACTGTCCGACATTATCAACAACAGCGACGCTACAGGAAGGGTCGCGAAGTGGGGCATTGAACTTGCCGCCTTCGAGATCACCTACAAGAGACGCGACGCTATCAAGTCATAAGACTTGGCGGATTTTATTGCAGATTGGACGGAGATGCCGGATGCCACTCCGTTGTCAGAACCAGAGTACTGGGTGATGCACTTTGACGGATCAAAGCTGCTCAACGGCTCGGGGCTGGTGTATTTCTACAGTCACCAAAAGGAGACAAGCTACACTACGTTTTGCAGATCCACTTCGAGGCTACAAACAACATGGCGGAGTATGAAGCACTCATTCACGAACTGCGTGTAGCCAAGGATATTGGCATCAAGCGCATAGTTTGCTGTGGAGATTCCGACTTGGTTGCTCAGCAGGTGGCTGGCACCTGGAATGCGCGGAACCCTATGATGGCGGCATATCACGACGAAGTGGACGAGATAGCCAAGAGCTTCTTGGTCTACGAAATCAAGTATGTGCCTAGGGAGCAAAACGAGGCGGCTGATCTACTGTCTAAACTTGGATCAGGGCGCAAGCAAATTCCGCGAGGAGTTTTCCTAGAGCATTTACATACACCATCTGTGAAGGGCGCCGACATCAACAACCCGGATAGAGCTGACTCTTTCGTCAACATGGTGACAAAGATCCCTCCGGCTTGGACAAAACCGTTCATGGAATATCTCGAACACGGAACTTTGCCCGACGAAGAGGTCGAAAGACGACAAATAGTACGACGAGCAAAGGGTTATACCATAATCAATGGGCAACTCTACAAGAGGAGCACTACTGGTGTATACCTAAAGTGTGTTTCCCAGCTAGAAGGTATGGAAATCCTACACGAAATCCATCTCGGAGATTGCGGGCATCACGCCGCTCCTCGATCGTTGGTCGCGAAAGCCTTCCGTCAAGGATTCTACTGGCTGACCGCGAAGGCAGACGCCGACAAACTGGTTGAGACATGCACAGGATGCCAGTATTACGCCCGACAACCACATGTTCCTGCTGGAGAATTGCGAAAAATACCAATAACTTGGCCATTTGCAGTCTGGGGGCTAGACATGGTGGGGCCATTACAAATGGCACCATGTGGATTTACGCATCTGCTTGTAGCAGTTGACAAATTCACCAAATGTATAGAAGCTAAACCCATTAGAAAGCTTGATGGGGCAACTGCCCTCAGGTTTGTCCGGGATCTAGTGGTGAGATTTGGTCTCCCACATAGCATCATCACCGACAACGGAAGCAACTTGTCACTTGGAGAAGTGGAGGCCTATTGCTGGGACAAAGGCATCCGACTTGACCTTGCATCTGTGGCACACCCACAATCCAATGGTCAGGTTGAGCGAGACAATGGATTAATTCTGCAGGCGATCAAGCCACGTCTTGAGGCACCGCTACATAGAGCAGCTGGAGCCTAGGCGGAAGAATTGCCATCTGTGCTGTGGAGTTTACGAACTACACCCAACATATCCACCGGCTATACCCCCTATTTCATGGTATATGGAGCAGAAGCCATCCTACCTTCCGACATCCTCCACGATGCACCAAGAGTTGCCGCCTACGACGAAGATGACGCTGAAAAATCCAGACGCCTAGATGTGGACCTTCTCGAGGAGGAGCGCGTTTTGGCATGCCAAAGATCCGCCATCTACCAGCAGAAGCTACGCAGCTACCATAGTCGCCGCGTTCGGCATCGCTCGTTTAAATATGGGGATTTAGTGCTCCGACTTAAGCAGAAGAAGTCGCACAAACTATCCCCGCCATGGGAAGGACCGTTCATCATAAGCAAGGCGCTACTCAATGGGTCTTACTACCTTGTCGACAATCGTGAACTCAAGGATAGACCCAACGAGGATCATAAGCGTAAGCGACGTGACCCGGATGATGACTACCCGGAGCTTGATCGGCCATGGAACATAGCACAACTACGTCCTTTCTACACTTAGCATTTTTTATCTAATCGTGTACCTCTTATATGATCAATGAAATAAAGCTCTTTGGTTCACTCATACTGCTGAGTCTTTTACCTCCTTTAGTGTTCATTTTTGGGTCATATAAACCTTTATGCACAAGCCTTGCGATTGCACTTGTGAAAATTCCGCCTACGGGCGTTAGCTTAAGTTTTCTGGTCTACACGTTCTTTGTTGTTTTTATATGGATTCTGGAGTAGTGACTTTTGGCACTTATTGTCGGTGATTTTGTGCTCAAGATATTGACGGTGCCATTGGGAATCATCACCTAAGCGCATGGTTCCGACAACGAGTCTTCCGACTCACAAAAAGGCAAGCATAAAAACCAAAGTAATGGATAAGCCAACAATTGCTTAAAAAATATATACATGCTGAAACTTAAATTCTTAAGTAGCAGGATACGATAACCATTGTTTTCCGCCTTAAGATTACATCAACAAAGTTTTTCCCGCGCACACTCCAGAGGTGAAGCAGAAATTACAAAGTGTTCTTCATTCTTTGGGCGCAGGAGACTTGGAGGCCGCATCATCACCAGCCGGAGAATCACCCTCAGCATCGATGCTGTGATGAGACTCGGATGACTCCGGGTTGGCATTGTCGAGAAAGTTCCTGGGCACAAAGACGTCAACATCCACCAATTCGGCAACCCTGGTGTCATAACTCGCAAGTGATGACAGGATGGCTTCGTGATCGATCTCATTGCCGTCATCATCCACGTCGGGGATACCAGATGTCACCGTGTCGATGTCGGCGCCTTCATAGTGTGCCTTCACCATGGACAACGCCATCCTTGCGCCAGCCCGTGCGCATGAAGCTTTCCAGCTCGCAACACGCTCGGGGGCTCGACGCAGAATCTCCGAGTACTTCGCCATGGAGTCCGAGGCCTTGATATAAATCTGGAGGGGCTTGGAAATCTCCTTGGCTTGGGCGATGGCGGTGTTGATGAAGTTGCCGGCAAGAATCATGCATTCTTTGTCCGAAGGAGGCGAGCGGGTTAAATCCATAGGAGCTAAAAATTCCGACAAAGATTGCATGAGTTCAATAAATTCTAAGTATCCAGACTACAGAAATACAAGGCGGAGGACATTTACTGAAGATGCTGGCCTTGGCCTGCCAGACGATGTCCACCAAGGATTCCTTCTCTTGTTGGAGGAGCTTAAACGCCTCGCTATGGCGAAGGTTTTGCTCATCGGCAGCTTGCTTTTGATCCTTTAGGATTGCAAGCTCCTCCTTCAAGCGAGTGATTTCCGTGGAAGCGGACTCCTGCAGGGCCTTCATAGAATCCTCGTGCATCTTCAGCATCTCCTTCCTCTCCTTCTTAAGGATCTTGTTCTCGCTGTCCAGCTGCTGGATGTGCTTGGACTGCTCGACAATATCCTTAGCCTTGGCAACATGTTCTGCAAGTCGGAGAAAACAAAGTACACATTGAGTACTCGGAGATTATGGGCACAAAAGTAAGACGGAAATGCGCAAAAAGAAAACAGACTCTTGTTTTTGATGATCTGTTCCTTCAAGATGGCGGTTTTACCCTTTTTAGCTTCAAGGTCCGAGCGCATCTTCTGGTACTTGTCGGTGGCCATGCCCCTCCGAGGATTCTCGTTTTGTGGAAACATATACAAAGTCAAATCGTTGTTTAGTCTGCTTGGAGCCCCTAGTCGAAGATTTTCCATCTAGGCGCTAGGGGGCTACAACAAGAGATTTTAACTTAGCAATATGCTTAGCTTTTCTTTAAGCATCTAGTCGGAGCTAATTCAGTTCTCAACTAGAGGCTTGGGGGCTATAGTATAAAGTTTTAAATCGGAAAATGCTTAGCTTTTCTTTAAGCATCTAGTCGGAACTAATTTAGTTACAACTAGAGGCTTGGGGGCTACAACACTTAAAATTATGAACATTGTGTATGCTACTCTTAAAGCATCTATTCGGAATAATTTCTTCCATCTAAATGCTTGGGGGCTACCGTGAGAGTTTTTTCTAACTTAGTCACTCTTAGAGCATATAGACGCAAAACCTATGGTTTTCCGTCTACATCCTCGGGGGCTACAGTGGGATACTCATATGAAATGCAAAAGGTAAAGTAAAACTTACAAGTGCGATGATCTTGAGGTTTGTAGCGCTCTCGGCCAGCAGGTTGCCAAAGGAAACGCTATTTCCTCACAAGATGTCTGCTTGACGGAGTAGCTCCTCAAGACCGCACGTCGGAGATGACGGCACTCCTCCAGGAACCATAGTTGTGCTACCCGGCGTAAGCACCGGGTAAATAATCTTCGGTAACTCGAAGGGTTTCTGGGGAGCAGAGGCGCCTCCTTCGGCAGAAGTACCAGCTCCCATCACCGCCTTGCCTCTACCAATGGCATCCTTAGCCGGAGCTTCAGCCATTTGAAGAGCAGCACTCTCTTGCGTCGCCTGCTCGCCGACAACAGCAAGCTCGGTTGAGGCGCCAGAGTCCACTTCCATGGCGGAAGGGCCTGGTGCCTCCTGGACTTGGGAGCATGTCAGAGCAGAGGAGGCTTGACGGCAGGAGTAGTAGGGGCGATGGCGGGAGAGGAGTCGCGATGCAGCCTATCCTTGATATTTCTAGAAGCCCCAAGAGTCTTGGAGGACTTCTTGAGGCTGGTTGTGGCTTTCTTCCTGAAACGTGCAAAATGCATAAGTACAGGAGCAAGACAGATAAATAGACAATGTCGGAGAATTAGAGGCTTACACTAGGGGGGGCGCTTTGGCAAACATCCCGATGGCTTTCTTCTTTTCCGCCTCTAGGGTGGCAATACTATTTTTGGAGGCTCCACCCTCTGTCTTCTTCTTCTTACCTCCGTCGGCAGCGTCAGAGGTGGAGCTCTTCCGCTTCCGCGCCAACGGGGCATCATCGTCGGACATGACCGTGACTTCCTTCATCTTTGGATCATAGATTTGGGCAGCCAGGTTGCCCTCCTCTAGATCGCTAAGCTGTTAAGTGAGAAATCATCGTGTTAGACAAGATGGTATTGGCAAGAAGGAAAAACTGGAGCAATGTCATACACGGAAAATAAATGTCTACCTTTGGGCACTTTCCGTCTACGAACATGTCGTAGGTGAGGGTGAAGCCACGCTTCTTATCCTTCACCATGACGATGTCCTTAAGGCGGAACTTGACGGAGTCGCTCGAGAAGTTGTCCTCGGAGATCCGGAGGGTATCCCTTCGGTCGCCGGTGTACTCGTGCATATACTTCGTGCGGTGCTGCAGAGGTTGGATCCGCCTGATGAACCAGCACATGGCTAGGTCCAATCCGGTCAGACCTGTCTCTACGAACCACTCGATCCGCCTTATTGCACGAGAAGCATCAAGGTCGGAGGGAAGGGAGGCATGGGACCGCCATGTGGAGACTTCAGTGGCGGCTCCATCCACGAAGTCCGGGTACGTTACTTCTCGGCCCGCCAAAGGAATGTCGGGGCCGTAGAAGTACGTCCGCTGCCAGTTTTTGCACGAATCGTGGTCGACGATGTCGGGGAACCGCCGACCAGGACGGATCTTGAAGCTTATGGTGCCGCAGTTCCTAAGCTCCTCCCTACTGTGTCCGGCTTCACGTTTGACGATGAAGAAGTATACAAACAAGTCTAACCTAGGCCTAATCCCTAGGTAACCCTCACAAAGTGCCACGAAGTTGCTAAGCACTAAGATGCTATTGGGGGAGAGGTTGTGGGGTTGGACCTTGAAGTGATTCAAGACGGACAGAAAGAAGTGGGAGATGGGCAGAGAAACGCCGCGTACCAATTGCGCCTTGAGGTATACTTTCTCTCCGGCTTGGGGAGAAGGGGTCACCTCGCCGGCCGGCGCCGCCCGCCAGGCGAGCCCCTCCGTCGCGGGGAGGTAACCCTCAGCGACCATCTCTTGGATGTCGCGGCCGGTGATGTCCGAGCTGCGCCAGTCGCCTTTGTGCGAGTCTGGCTCCTCTTCCAGGGGCTCCAGCGCCGCCAGATTGTGGTCGCCGCCGGTGGTTTCTATCACCGCCGATGCGGGGATGACCAGACCCTCTGGGGGAACGACGACGGAGCTCGCCAGCTTCGCCGTGGCTTCGCTCGACGCCGCCATCGACGGGAAGGAGCTGCTGCTAGCCATGGAAGGAATGGAGCGAAATGACTGGTGCAAAGAGAGTCTAGGGTTTCTCGAGGTTTTCCGCGGAGAGCTCGAGGAGGCGTGCGGCTGGAGGAAGAAGACGATGACGCGAGAGAATGAGGTGAAAAAGTGGCAGGTGTCCCACGGGCACTATTTATCTTACTCTGCGTCAAGATTCGTGCAGCTAATCAGACGGTTGCCGCGTAGACGACGTGTTCGTGAACGTGCGCGGTAATTTCGCCACGTCTCCAACCGTCGCCGCCAATGGTTCGTATCGCTCGCGCGGGAAATCGGATATGATTACGTTCTCTGCATGTGTGAGTTACGAGGCGTCGCTGACCTACAGCCTACGTCGCCATAACTGACATGGTAGATGAGCCGTTTCATCGAAGATTCTGGCATGGACGGATTTAATCCGACAACGGGAGCGTACGATGGAAGATTCAGCATTTCTCCGACTTACTCGTATAAGACGGAGAAACCTTTGCAGGGTTCTTTGGGAGGACTACAAGATGTTGCTTGACGATTTGCCGACATCCATCTAGACAGAGCATTCCATGGGAAAAGGCAAGGCGGCGCAAGATCTCGGAGTCTTCGGGGGCTACTGTTGGGGATATGCTATATGGGTATCCTCATAGCATGTCTCTTATCCGACTAACCCGGGTGGCCCATAGTCGGTAGCATGGCCTATGACATAGAAGATCGCCTACGCACTCCATCACATGAGGGCGTTCCTACTTGACCAGCAGAATTCTACGCTGCCAGATCATCTCAAACAGTGGTCCGAAGCAAAGGCCAAGATCAATGATTCGGATATTAGACAAGAGATGTATCGCATCCAGCAGCAGTTTGGGGCAATCATCTTTCGTGATGGCATGACTTCGGGGGGATCTTCTACGGAGGAAATATCCCGAATAACCGTGACATAGAAGATCGCCTAGAGATGCAGGGTGACTATAGGAAGTTCATGACGAGACAAGGCGTCCTCCCGTTCCCTAAGCCGAGCCAGAAGGCTTGATGTTGGCCTAGTTGTAGTTACAAACTATAGGTGACCTTTGTGTGTGTGTGGACAAGTGTACTTATCTTATTAGGTTTATGAATCATCGCTTACTTATTTTGCTTATTATTATTATATATCAATCAATGCTTGGTTTTTTTGCTTACTCTTTGGTCCTTTGCTCAATTTGGTCCTTCTTTTTTTCCTTACTCTTTTTTCGAGAATAATGCCGATGATTGAAATGTCGTGGCACACTATATATGTGAATGTGCTACGATGGGATTGTGAGCCTTGTGATATGCACAAGTCCAGGTCTTGTGCATCCTACTTGGCTCACCGTTCCATCGTAGCATATTCCTGTGTCCAACGACCTATGTATATATATGAGGCATTCTTTTCGAGTTATTTTTGTCTTTTTCGAGAATATGCCGATGATTGAAATGTCGTGGCACAATATATATGTGAATGTGCTATGACGGGATAGTTAGCCTTGTGATATGCACAAGTCCGGGAATTGTGCATCCTACTTGGCTAACGGTTCCGTCATAGCATATTCCTGTGTCCAACGACCTAGCTAGTTATATATGAGGCATTCTTTTCGAGCTACTTTGGTCTTTTTCGAGAATAATGCCGATGATTGAAATGTCGTGGCACACTATATATGTGAATGTGCTACGATGGGATTGTGAGCCTTGTGATATGCACAAGTCCAGGTCTTGTGCATCCTACTTGGCTCACAGTTCCATCGTAGCATATTCCTGTGTCCAACGACCTATGTATATATATGAGGCATTCTTTTCGAGTTATTTTTGTCTTTTTAGAGAATATGCCGATGATTGAAATGTCGTGGCACAATATATATGTGAATGTGCTATGACGGGATAGTTAGCCTTGTGATATGCACAAGTCCAGGAATTGTGCATCCTACTTGGCTAACCATTCCGTCATAGCATATTCCTGTGTCCAACGACCTAGCTAGTTATATATGAGGCATTCTTTTCGAGCTACTTTGGTCTTCTTCGAGAATAGTGCTGATGATTGAAATGTCGTGGCATACTATATATGTGAATGTGCTACGATGGGATTATGCTTGTGCTATGCACAAGTCCAGGTGTTGTGCATCCTACTTGGCGTACGGTTCCATCGTAGCATATTCCTGTGTCCAACAACCTATGTATATATATGAGGCATGCTTTTTGAGTTACTTTGGTCTTTTTCGAGAATAATGCCGATGATTGAAATGTCGTGGCACACTATATGTGAATGTGCTGCGATGGGATTGTTCGCCTTGTGCTATGCACAGGTCCAGGTGTTGTGCATCCTACTTGGCAAACAGTTCCATCGTAGCATATTACTGTGTCGAACAACCTAGTTATATATGAGGCATGCTTTTTGAGTTTGGTCTTTTTGATTTAGGAGTACTTTCTATAAGTGTATCTTCATATGCGACTTTAATTATATATGTTTTTTTTCAATCATCGGTTAATTATTATTGTCAACTTATAGATGACATGGTACATCATGTACAAGGGACGGGTTCCCGGAGTCTACGATGATTGGGAAGACTGCCGGAGACAAAAAGCTTCAGCAATAGCTATAAAGGGTACAACACTATGGCGGAGGCGGAAGCTAGATACACGCGCTATCTAGCGGGAGTTAGGACAAGTAACCGGATGAAGACCTACACCTTCGTCGCGGCGGTGATCATGCTTATCTTCTTTGCTTATTTATCCCGCGTTTGTGTCTAGCTAGTTTAGATGTCTAGGCGAGCTTCCGATCTCTAACTTGTTCGATCGACACATGTATTCGCATGTCACCAACTACTACTTTGTAACATGATCGAAACAATGTAACTTAGACTATGTATTCATGTATGAGACTTATCTATATGTATTTGTTTCAATCTTGTTTTTCATATTGAGTATTTATATATATAATTGTATATCTTGTATCTGTGTGTGTATATCTGCTGTAATATTGTATATAATCTGTATTGTATATAATCTGGCTCGAAAATTAAAAAAAAAACCAAAAATACATCTGTGGCGCACATGGTCTACCTTCTGTGGCGCACTACACCTAAAGCGCACTATGGAAGCTTAGTGGCGCACTAGGTAGTGCGCCACAGAAGATCCCAGGGGTAGCGCACCTGCCCAAACATCTGTGGTGCACTAGCAGGTGCGCTACGCCTGTCTCTACACAACCGTGGCGCACTAGGCAGTGCACCACGGCTGAGAGATAGTCGTAGCGCAAGGCCCGTGGCGCACTGCTAGTGCGCCACAGATGATTTTTCCAGGTGCGCCACTAAAGGTCATTTTCCTAGTAGTGTTCCTGTCAATTGTCCTGCTGTAATTTGTTTACCCTTCATGCCATGTTGTTTATTTAAGGAGAGCACCTATAGTGAACTATGGACCCCGATCCAATCTTTACCATTGATACATCTTCCACTGTTACTGTTTACTTGCTGCAAACCATCATCACCTTCCACACTATACAGTTAATACTTTATTACAACAACCGGTGGGATTGACAACCTCACTGTTAGTTGGGGCAAAGTCTTGAGTTTGTGTTGTGCATGTTTCCATGTTTCTTGCATCACCTGTGTGACGTTTCCTTCCTCCTACTGGTTCGATAACCTCGGTTTTTTATTGAGGGAAGACTTGCTGCTGTGCCGCTTCACACCTTGCTCTTGGGGTTTCCAACATGCTCCACATCAACTGAGCCATCACCATGACTAAAGGGCTACGAAAGGACCCTGGAAAGTGGGAGGTGTGTTCCCGGGTCATATGGCGACACAGAACTAATTTCGTAACTTTAAATTCTTCATTGGCTATATATCAAAAAGTGGACGGATGGGCAACAGAAGTATCCACGCAAACTCCCAGCTATTTAAGTGGCTCCTACTCTTACTTTGTTTTAGCATTTTGATCAACAACATCCGATCCATGGAAAACAAATACCTAGATGTTTGTTGCATCACCCTGATGCAAGTCTACGCAAGTCCACCCACAAAAAATAACCAACATTTCGCTAGCTAGACATGGTAGGTCTCAGGAATACTTTTCGAGGATGTCCCACTTACTTTTATAGCTGATTCCTCAATTAATGTTCCAGTGTATGGCTATAGTAATTTTATACGCCATCCACTTCACGAATTAGTGTAATGTTGTTTACTGGTTCTGTTTACCGACCCGTATGCCGCCTGTGTTGGCAGCTGTCGTGTTCGGTCTATAGTCAAGACCTATATCGCACTTGCACCGGACGCATTCTTTGTCCAGTCCTCTCGGACTCGTTCATTACTCGGCGCCTTTGAGAAAGTACCTAGTGATCTTGATTGATAACTACAAAGTCTGATATAA
Source organism: Avena insularis (assembly GCA_023614405.1). Classification (NCBI taxonomy): domain Eukaryota; kingdom Viridiplantae; phylum Streptophyta; class Magnoliopsida; order Poales; family Poaceae; genus Avena; species Avena insularis. The sequence goes on from CM042685.1 coordinate 251,352,933, forward strand.
GGAACATCCCGGTGGCCACCTGACAGCAACAAAGTCTGATAAAGGAACTGATGTCTACATACTTCTATTCTTGTAGACAGTTGTTGGGCCTCCAAGTGCAGAGGTTTGTAGAACAGCAGCAAGTTTCCCTTAAGTGGATTACCCAAGGTTTATCGAACTCAGGGAGGAAATGGTCAAAGGTATACCTCTCAAGCAACCCTGCAATCAAGATACAAGAAGTCTCTTGTGTCCCTAACACACCCAATACACTTTTTCGGCGAAGAGATAGTGAAATACAAGTGGCAACGGTGCCAGAAAATAGCTTGACGGTGAGGTAAAGACTAAAGGCAAAAGGATGGAAGCAAGCAAACATGCAACACATCTAGTAGAAAACGGCGTTTCAATGTTTAGAAACAAGGCCAAGGGATCATACTTTCACTAGTGAACACTCTCTCATATAAATATCCTCTCTTCATGATACTACTCTTAACTACTCTCCGGTTGGACACTCTAATCCATGGTAGGGTTATAACAACACACCTCAAAGTCCGCCTTCCCCAATCTAGATAACCCCTCACTGTCACCTTGAGTGCTAGATGGTTCCAACAAACACCACAATTTCATAGAGACGTCCAACTCTAAATATAACTCATAACAAATATTCAATCTAGCCAAAGTGCCACACACGGTATGCCCGCTGTCACTTTCACACACGTGAGGAAAAACATAGATCTATTAAAGCACAAAGAGTATTTATGTAGACTCAAGCCTAAGTGCCACCATGGCGTGCACGATGTCACTTTCACACACATGGGGAGAGCAGAGATCTAATGAAGCACTTGAGTAGCAAGGTAGATCTACTTGATTACAAAGCTCATGACCACAAAATCATGCATAGAGAGAGATGAAAACATAGCTATCGGTAGAGCCCTTAGCCTCGAAGGAGAACTACTCCCTCCTCATCATGGGAATCAGCAATAGTGATGGAGATGGTGGTGGAGATCGATGCAGATGGCTCCGGGGGCACTTCCCCATCCCGGCAGGGTGCCGGAACAGAGACTTTCTGTCCCCCGAATCTCCCTGATACGTCCAAAACGTATCTAATTTATCGAACACTTTGCTATTGTTTCTCCTCTAAACTTGTGTGATTTGGATACAACTAACACAGATTGACGCTATTTTCAGCAGAATTACCTTGGTGTCTTGTTTTTGTGCAGAAAATGAACTGTCAGGAAAAATCCCGGAAAATATGCCAAAAATTATATTTCACCAGAAAATCCACGGAGCCAGAAGACGAGACGGAGAGGAGGCCTGGGGGGCCCACACCCACCCCAAAGCGCTGCCAACCACCGGCGGCTAGAGGGTGTACCCCTGTGCATGCGCTCTGTAAGTTGCCTTCACCTAAAAAACCGAGGGGGTTCGATAGTTTTCCGTAAAAGTTCCGCTCTGCCCCGCCACCGTAAACCAAGATTCGATCCGAAACTCCGCTCGCACCGCCCGGACGGGGATTTGGAGAGGATCATCGCCATCGTCATCACCAACGCATCTCCATCAACCACCGACGTTTCCCTCATCCATGAGTGAGTAATCCCCCGTTGTAGGCTTGAGGATGGTAGGGATTGGATGAGTTCTATCATGTAATCGAATAAGATCCGTTAGGGCATAGTGCCTAGTATCTCTATTAGTGCTATTTGACTTTGTTGCAACTTGTTATTCTTAATGCTTCTCACTAGGGCCCGAGTGCCATGATCTCAGATCTGAACTTATTATTGAATCATTATGATAGTATTGTTTGTGATCTTATCTGCAAGTTGTGTACACATATCATTGTCCGGATCCAAAGACCCAAAGTGACAATAATTGGGACAACCGGAGGGGGTGGCTGTGGTGTGAGGATCACATGTGTTCACGGAATGCTAATGCTTTGCTCCGGTGCTCTATTAAAAGGAGCACCTTAATTGCCAGTAGTTCCCTAGAGGCCCCGCTGCCACAGGCTGGCTGGACAGAAGATGTTGTTCAAGTTCTCATTGCGAGCACGTATGACTATATTTGGAGCACATGCCTAGGATTGTTTAGGGTGTGTTTGGTAGGTCGGTCCAACCCAAATATTCTCATCTCAGCCGAGATTTTTAATGATTTGGTTGTTTGGTAGGTTGGTTTTCTTATATGGGCATTGCCCACCTCATGCTGAAAAGGGCTCTCAGCCCTGCCCGGTAGAGAAGCTCAAATTGAGCTTCGCTGCTCGGCAGGGCTGGACTCGCCCGAAATTCCACCCCCGCGTGCCCGCGCCTAGGCCTGAGACCACAGGGGTCACAGCCCCACCTCCCATTTCCCCCCCTCAAGCCGCTCTCTTCACATCTCCAAACGAACGCCTCTGCCGCCGCCCTTCCATAGCGCCGGCCTTCGCCACCGCCTCCTCCGCCGCCCTTCCTCGATGCAGGCCGCCGCTGCCTCGGCTAACAACGACGCCGCCGCCTCCTCGGCCAACCACGGCGCCGCCGGCTTGGCCAACCACGGCGCCGCCTCGGCCAACCTCCTCGATGCAGGCTGAGCGTCTCCTGACGAGCACGCCGCCGCCTCCTCGGACAGCCACGACGCCCCCTCCCGCTGATGCAACCCATTGCGTCGCCCTTCACAGCCATCCATGGCATCCCCCTACCCCCGATGCAGGCGGCCGCCGCCTCCTCGATGCAGGTCGCCGTCGCCGTCGCCCTTCAAGGCCAGCAACGGCAGCCACGGCGCCACGGCCAGCCACGACCGACACCTCCCGTTCCCCTCCCACAGCCGCTGCCATGGTCGGAGAACCTCCACAATGCGGTAAAATGTTTGAGTCAGAAACATCTCTAGTCATGCAGCCCACCAAACAACATCTGAGATGAGCATCTCTAAACTAATACAGGCTGCCAAACAAGACATAAAATCTTAACGCAACATATCTAAGATGGGCATGTCTGAGGTGGGAAACACATGTTTGAGTGACCCGACCTACCAAACACACCCTTAGTACTTGGATGCTTGTTATTATCTATCTGCAATGCCCTAGATCTTGAAGTTACATATTTAGACTCGTCCATGCAACGCCCGTCCATCCATCCCTATGCCTACCACACTCGAATCTACTATTACCGTTACTGTTACTATTGCCACTGTTTCACTGTTGTTGTTGCTGTTGCTACTACCGAACTGTTGCTACTGATAAACTTCTGTGAGCAAGAACTATTTCCAGGTGCAGCTGAATTGACAACTCAGTTGTTCAGGCTTGCAAGTATTCTTTGGATCCTCTTGTGTCGAATCAATAAATTGGGTAATACTACCCACGAAGACTGTTGCGATCCCCTATAATGTTGGGTCATCACTCCCCTTCGGTGGCGGTGGCGCAGAGGAACTTTTTCTGGAAGTATGATGGATTATTTAGGGTTTTATCACCGGGGGCTTCTTATAGGCGAAGGCAAGGTGGGGGCAGGGGCCCACACCTCAGAGCGCCACCGTGGCTTGCCGCTCGGGTGTGGCCACCCTGGTGCCCTACTCCGTCTCTGCTTCGTGGTTCCGTGTTGGTCTGCGACAAATAATGACTTTGGCTTTTGTCCCGTACAATTCCAAGAATATTGATTTTCTGCCTTTCTGGAACCAAAAACAGAAGAAAACAAGCAACTGGCACTGTGGTATCTTGTTAATAGGTTAGGACCGGAAAGTGTATAAAAATACCTCAAAGTGTAGACAAAACATAAGACAAATGAGATAAAACAAGCATGGAGCATCAAAAATTATAGATACGTTTACGACGTATCAAGCATCCCCGAGCTTAAATCCTGCTCATCCTCGAGTAGTTAAGTGATCAAAATAATAATTTTTGAGGTGACATGCACCCTCAAAACCAAGATCAAACCATTTGCAAGCATTGAAAGCTAGGATCAAAGAACTCTAAACATGTGCATGAAAGATGGAGTTCTAACAATAAGACAAAGTAACTATGCATGCAACATAAAAGGCTACAAACAAAGATCATGAATAGCATCCATTGAAAAACTTTTGTTTGTTTCACATACAGAAAACATGGCATAGTGGCAATCAGTGTGTCCCTCATAGAGTAGCAAATAGATGCATAGGACACCTTCAAAGTTCACAAGGGTGACTAGAAACAAGTAGCACAAGAACAAGTAATATCACAATATGCATTAATCAATAAGTTTTGGGACACTGCACACAGAATGAAAAATATGCTCTCTTAATGGTGCCTAAAGGTAGAAGGTGGAGACTCAATAGTAGTGGAAGAAAGGCCTTTCATAAAGGAAGCAGGTATTTCAAGTTTCAAAAAGAGCTTCCAATATTACGGTACTTGATATATTTTGGCCCTCATTGCCCCTATCATAAGCATCTTGAAGTGATTAAGGTTAAATTGAACAAACTATGGAGTATATGCTTGACAAAGTATAAGTTAGCAATCTCAAGTCCCTTGAATACGAGGGCCACACCTCATGATACTCAACTTCAGTCACATGTAAGTTCTTGTCATTGTAAGTACATGTGTATCATAGAGAACCGCCAATGGGGTATCCCTTGCACATGGTACAGGAGCTATCCCATAACCAAAATGACAAGGCAAGCAGACAATGAGCATCTCAGCGATCTTTTTATATACTATATGCATAGCTTTTTATTGAGGATGCTTCATAGATAGCTCACTATGGTGATGCTGCAAGTTTTCACCATGATTAGGCATGGCTTAGGCTAGCGGCCCAGGAGTTTCTCTAACACAAAATACAAACTCCATGGACTTACAAGTTCCCTCTTTATTTCACACCGGTGACATCCATAGACAAAAGAGCATGATATCAACTAAGTACAAAGTACAAGTGCAATGTTGAAAACGTTCCCCATGACAGCATGGTTCTGCTAATTCCAACGTATAAGTGCAAGCATATACAACATAGACGACACAATGGTTCAAGTTTATTAGGGGCAAAGAAATATAAAATGTGCCATCAAGTTCGTGAGGGCTTTAATCACTAAGTTTTCACATAACAAAATAGTTTTTAATTGGAAGATAACTGAAAACAAGAATATACTTGGAATGGTGTAACACACCATCCATAGGAGTTTATAGTGGACACTTTGGAATAACTTGGTTTCTATCACATCCCAAACTTTTCCATATTTTCAAATGTGAAAAATAAATAAACAAAAGAATTAATTGTTGAAATTTAGGGTGAAAAGAAACTTTTTGCTTCTAAATGGAAACATCAAACCCCTTCTTGAACAAATTTGAATGAAAAGGGAATCCAACAAAATTTCACTCAAGTGAAATGCATTCATCAATGAATGTATCATGAAATTTAAACACTTGGAAAAATAAACCAAAACCCTAAAACCCTAATGGAAGAAAATCATTTTCAAGAACTCCCTAAGACTATGGATTTGATCCATATAAAAATTTAGCAACAAACATTTATAAATGATCAAAAATGATAAACAAAAATATTATAAAATCCATGGAAATTGGTTTCATTTAATTTGGAGCCATGGATAAAAACTTATGAATTTAATAATATAATGAAAATAATTCCAAAGCTAATAAACTCCTAACTAAAATCCATACCAAATTGTGAGCAAAGAAATCCTAAAAGGATTTAAAAGGATAAACAAATATTAAATAAAATCATACAAGTTGGAATCACCAATTTTGGATCCATAAATAAAAAGATATGGACTTTATAAGATAAAGAAAGAAATAAATAAATAAATAAATAAGGAATATTTAAAAGACAAATTAAATCTTGGCAAAATCCATGAACAAATGAAATGAAAGATTATTGAATAATAAAAAGTAGTAAAATATTATTTAAATACATAAGGATTGAACAATATCCAATTTTATTTAAATAAAGACAAATTGCCTAAACTAAATAATAAATCCCAAGAAAATTATTTAGAAGACAATTTAAAACTTGAATTAAATCCATAAACCAATGGAATAAATATAATCCAAGTAAAATAAAGGAATAAAGATTATTTGAATAAAAACTTATATGGACTTGAACCATATTTGATTTAAAATAAGACAAAATCCTAATATAAATGATTAATTAAATCATGGAAAAAATAATGGAAATTGTCAAATGGATTAGAAGTTATCTAATTGACTTACAAGAATAAAGGATTAATTAAATAGAATTATATGGTTTGGAACCATAATCAAATTAATTTAAATAAAGACAAAGGCCTCATTTAATAAATATTAAATCCTATTAAAATATTTGAAATAATTCCAAGTGAATTATTTAAACACACTAATTAATAAATAAAACCTTCTGAAAAGGTTTGATGAAAATTTGAAATCAAATGGAGGCTTGAACCAATGGTTTGAATAAAGACACAAACCTCATCTAAATAAATATTAAAACCATAAAAGAATATTTGAATATTCTTGTCACATCCCAAGATTTTCCAAATCTTGTAATGTGAAAAATAAATAAACAAAATAAATGATTGTTGAATTTTAGGGTGAAAAGAAACTTTTGTTTTTAAATAGAAACTTAAAAATACCATCTTGAACAAACTGTGGTTAAACATTTGAATCCAACTAAATTCAAATCAAGTGGAATGCATTCTTCATAAATGCATCTGGAAATTTAAACACTTGGAAAATAAATCCAAACCCTAAAACCTAAATGGAATAAAGATCATTTCCAAGTTATCTCCAAGCCTATGGATTTGATCCATATAAAAATTTGTCAACAAACATTTACAAATGATCAAGTAAGACAAATATAAAAATTATAAAGCCATAGAAATTGGTTTCACTTAGTTTGGAGCCTTAGATAAAATCTTATTAATTTAATAAAGATAAGGAATTGATTTCCCAAAGCTAATAAAGCACTTATCTAGAATCCATACAAAATGGTGAGCAAATAATCCTAAAGAGATTTAAAAGGATAAACAAATATTCAACAAGATTTTATAAATTGGAATCACCAAGTTTGGGTCTATAAATTAAAAGATATGGATTTTATAAGATGAAGAAAGAAATATTAAATAAGGAATATTTAAAGACCAAATTAAATCTTGTCCAAGGCCATAAGCAAATGGAATGAAATTAATCCAAATCCAAATGAAATAACAGGATGAAGAATTTCCAAATAAAATAAAATGGCATTAACCATTCTATCCCTATTTTAATAAAGACAAATCTCTAATAGGAATAATTATATAATTCATGAGAAAATAGTATTTTGTAATTTACCCAAGTGAAATAAAATTTGTTTAATTCAACTTAATTAAGGTTAAAGAAATCTTCCAAATAAACTTCAGGGAATTAAAACTATATTTAATTCCATTGGAATCAAATAAAAACCGAATTCAAATGATTTAAGAATCATATTAAATACTTTCCAAATAATTCAAGATGAATTATTTGACACCCAAATAATCAAATAAAACTTACTGTAAGGTTTTGGAAGGATTTAGAATTCAAATGGGAATAAAAAACATTATTAAATCTTGAATAAATTAATACAAGGACCTACTTTAAATAATTAAAAAGGCACTAAAGGAATAAAATATTTATTCTAATTTTGACTTCAGATTATGTTAGCAATCAGTTTTTGAATATACAAAAAGTTGAGAGAAGTTTGAATTCAAATAGAGGTTTGAAAATTTTAAACAAAATCAAAACAGATTATTAGAAAAGGAAAAAAGAAAAACAATCTGAACAAAGAAATGTGAAAAGGAGCAGCCCAGCCAGCTAGCCCACTAAGCCCAACTCGCAGCCCACCTACACCCCCTCTTCCGAAGCGTTTTTCCACTCGACCTTACACCCGCAGAGACACCATCACTGGCCCCACCTCTCTCTCTCTCACTGCCAACGGACCCCAGCACCACGTCATCGTCTTCCTCCCCGCGATGAACTCGCCTGACCGTTTCTGCCGCTGATTTCTCGCGATCAATTTGCCATAATGCCGCGTTTAAACCTCGCCGCGACCATGCGCGATTAAACGCCTACCTCTCCTCCTCATTTCCCCTCACTCGCCTCCCCCTCTCTGCCCCCAGGCTGGACGAATTTCTCCACGCACCGTTGCCCGGCGACCTTCCCTCAATTCCCGGCCAGACCTCCACGCCTCGACCACACACGCGTGCTCCACATACCCTAGCGCACCTCACCGAATCATCACCTCGCCCGCGCGTGCCCTGCAAACTCGGCAACATCTTCGACAAAGCGCCACCGTCGACTACATCAACTCTGGTGACCCTCCCCGTAAGCCCCGTCCTTCCCCCTTTCTCTAGAGGACACCACTACACCCTGCGTTCCTTCGCGCGTCTAATACCACCTGTTTCGCGTCCTATCGCACCTTGTAGGTTCATCTCCGACAAGACCAGAGCACGCCGTCGCCAGAAGGAACTCCGGCGAGAAATTGTCACAATCCTCGTGCGCCCCCTGCCTCCCCGAGAACACGTTGAGCATCAGCATCGTGAAGCGAATCTGGTGAGCTCCCTCTCTCTCTTTCTCGCTTCCTGCATCACCGGTGAAGCCACTGCTAGGCCGCCGCCTCGCGTCAGAGTCCAGCGCCGCCAGTTCTAGGTCATTACACTAGGACCATTCGATCTTGATCCTGAGGCTTAGATAGAATCACTTATAAACGAAGGGGTATGCGATCTGTGCCGTGCGATCAAGTTGGATCCTGCGGTCTGTGTCTGTCGATCCAACCGAAGCGGTACCGACGAATAGTATCACGCCACGTGGCCTCTGTTTGATTTAAAAACCAGAAACTTATCTAATTGATGTTCCAATTTGAATAATTCATAACTTTCAAACCACACATCCAAATTTTGCAAATTTTATATCAATGGATTCAGAAAAACAAACCCTATCCAACCATGCACTTTGTTTAGTAAGTTGCTTCTGTTAAATTTACTGTTTTTGCAGAAACTTGTGTATGCATGTTTAGGATATAAAAATTGTTCAAAAATGATTTTGGGGATAAAATCTTTGGCAAATGGTTTGTTTTGAATCTACTGACCCTAGGAATCAATTGGTGGTTTCAAAAATGTATTTAGTGAAGCAAAAGAATGAATCTTGGATTTAAACCATTTCTAGTCAAATAAAAATATGGTTTAATTATTAAAAATGGTTTTGGAAGAAAACCTTTGAGAAATGTTTTGGAAATAAACTCTCTGACCCTAAACACAATGTTTTATGGTTTGAAAACATATTTTGTGAAACCTATAAAATGTTGCCTCATTAAAAGCATTTCTTCACCACTTAAAATAATGATTTGGTTTAAAAATGGGTTATGAAGTAAAATATTTAGAAAATGGTTTTGCCACTTTATAAAATGACCATTGTGTGTTTTCAAATGTTTATGACCAATTAGAAACCAATTTTACAAATAAAACAATCTTTAGCATGCTTGCATGCATTGTTTTGTTTCTATCATTTTATGTGATGAATTGCTTGAATGGTAGAATGAAATATTGTTTGCTTGCTTGAATTGTAGTGATTTGAAGTGAGTGAAAATTGCAAAGATCAAGGAGTGAACTTATACTCTCTACCAAAAGGCAAGTGATGCTTCATACTTTTGTCCCATTATTTTCACTATGCATTAGTGATATTTCTAAGTAGGACTATGGCAAGTGAACTTATACTCTCTACCAAAAGGCAAGTGTAAACTATGCCATGGGAAATCCTAGTAGATGAAACCTTAGTAGAAATTTCCTAAGTTAAGATTCCTATTACTATCATGCTTAGCTTAGCTAATAGAAAACAAGGGTGGAATATATATTCATGCTATGGAAAATTTCTAAGTCTGAGGACTTGTGTTTTGTTTAATAAAACAACTAAGTGAATGAATCACCTGGGTGGAATGGAAGGAATGGTTTGTGTTGAGTGGTTCACAAGGCCCATTTCTATGGTTTACCTTGTGTATCTCACTTGTGGATGGCCACCCAGGAACAAAGAGATTTGAGATGTCAAATGTTGAGAAGCTTCAAGTGCAGCCACTTGGCATTATGGGCTCTGCCTGGATCATATAGGTTGCAATAACTTTGCCAAATGGACAGTTGGTGGTAGGTGTTTGATAGGTTGGAACGCGTCCATTCTGGTCTAAGGGAAGGCTTCTGAAAGATCTTGTCTTGGTGAAACCAAGTCTTGTGGGGAAAGTGCACCACCTCTGCAGAGTGTAAAATCTAAGTACTTAGCCATGTCCCTGGTAAAGGACAATTTGAGCATCAAGACATGGAAGCTATCAAGAATCTCCTCATCCCAATTTCTAAGTTAAAAACTTGTGGTTGAACAAGGGTTAAAGGATCACCAATTTCTATTGGGATATGCCTTGGGAAAGATTTTTTCAAGCAAAAACTTAGAGTTTTCAAATGATAAGGAAAAACTAATTTGAGCAAAGCAAGCCTAAGCTCCACTTAGCCAAATGCATATAGATGTTAGACTCCACTATACTACCATAGTATCACTTGCCAATACAATTCAAATGTATTGACCCTTGTGGATGTAACTTATTATGTTGCAGGTTTGTTTGATGTTAGAGAAGTTATTGATTTAGGATTACAAGTCTACAACCAACATATGCACTGTGGCACTTTGAAGATGAAGGACCCCATGCTATTGTTACATTCTGCTGCATTGTAATGAGATAGCCAAATGAGCTATGTAAGATGTAATAAGTTATTTTATTCTTGGTTATAAATTTTTATTATGACCTTTGTTTCTTGATATTACATCTTAACTGTGGATGCTAGCTATTGATCGAGGGACTAGCATTGTAAACACAGGGATCTCTACCTTATTAAAGGTTGGGAACCTTACAGATGGTATCAGAGCACAGTGTTGCATGTAGGATTGTAACCCTAGGATTGGACAAAACCCCTTAGAAAAATAGGAGTTGTATTTGTTCCAAAATTATTTACAAACAATCTTGTAAACTCTTTTTTCAACCATTTTGGTTTTGACTCTACATCTCTTCTATTTCAACTTGATGGAAAAAGCCTACACCATGGCCAAAGACTTCACCATGTGCAAAGGACTTCATCAACTCTAATGACTTCAACATCTTCAGGTGGTTTCAACCTTATTCTCAACAAGGACTTCAACCTTGGATATCACCAAGGACTACAAGTGAAGACAAGGAAAGTTACTCAAGACTTGAAGACCAAGGAAACACAACTTAGAAGGAACCATCAACACCTTGAAGTTTTGTGACCAAGATTCAAGAAATTCTCCAAGGATACAAAGATCTTGATCATGAAGAATCAACTAAGAAGGATGGAAAGATCTCAAATGAACCATATAGATGGACCACCATATTTAGTTTAAGTCAAACCCACCAACTTATGTGGTGTAACAAAAATATTTTTGGTTGCCTAAAAATCTGCTTGAGACTTGTTGTTGAGTGGAATGTTTGTTTGGGATTGCTTGCACATTGCTTGTGTGAATTGTGATATGTGTGATTAGAATTATTCCTTAGAAATATTTTGCCTATTCTAATACCAATCCAACCCAAATAGATGACTTCTCCAAGAAACTCCAACCTCAAGGATGGTGACAACAACAACAACCAAGAGGACAACATGAGAGAACTCATAGTAACCCAAACCCAGTTGAATCAAGTGACAGCTCAATTTTTAGCCAACACCAGTGAGTTACACCCAACCATACAAAGGATTTTGAAAATTCAATCCCAATTGTTGCAAGGGATGGCTACTCAAATGATCAACATGGGAAAAAACTCTTCCCAAGGAGCTTGTGACAACAAGGATGACAAATGTGATATTTTAGAAGGAACCCAAGCTTGCAATGTTTGCGGAGACAAGGATCACACTTCCAAGGAGCATGAAGATCAATGCCCCAACTGTGAAGAGAAACATCCAATTGACCAATGCCCCACATCTTAAGCTACTTGTTACTTATGTGAAGGAAACAATCATGTCCCTATCCAATGCCCCATCTATTCCATAGTTCAACAAAGGAAACAAGGTGGAGTGCAACAACTGATTGCAGATTACCATGAGAGAGCCAAGTCTACCAAGAAGGATGAAGACAAAGGAAAATCTCAGCTTGCACCTCCATGCAATATGACTCAATTTAAAGGACCAAAGAGGAGACATATGTATTATCCAAGGAATAAGAGAAAGTTAAGGAGACCAGGAACTTTTCCTACCTTTGAGATAACATATGAAGAACATGAACTAGAAGAACTCCTAGCTTTGGAGAAACCCAAGAAGAAGAAGTATAAGGAAATTAACCAAGTGTGGTGCAACAACTGCAAAGAGCTAGGCCATTATGTATCAACTTGTCCATAGAAGATACGTGAATAACTCAACCTTATCACATGTTACAACTGTGGTAGCCAAGGACATTATGCAAGCAATTGTCCAGAAAAGATGAAGCACAAGATAAAGCCTATGAAGGATCTTAGCCTTCTCACATGTTTCAAGTGTGGAAACAAAGGACACTATGAAGATGTTTGCCCAGAGAGATTTCAACAAGATCCCAAGCAAACCAATATGTAATCTAGTTGGAAAATTTTTAAGGGTGGTAGTACCCTAGTTGCTTTGAGCCAACTTGTAACCCCTAGCCTCCCCAAATCTCGGGACGAGATTTATTTTAAGGGTGGTAGCCTGTCACATCCCAAGATTTTCCATATCTTGTAATGTGAAAAATAAATAAACAAAATAAATGATTGTTGAATTTTAGGGTGAAAAGAAACTTTTGTTTTTAAATAGAAACTTAAAAATCCCATCTTGAACAAACTTTAGTTAAACATTTGAATCCAAGTAAATTCAAATCAAGTGGAATGCATTCTTCATAAATGCATCTGGAAATTTAAACACTTGGAAAATAAATCCAAACCCTAAAACCTAAATGGAATAAAGATCATTTCCAAGTTATCTCCAAGCCTATGGATTTGATCCATATAAAAATTTGTCAACAGACATTTACAAATGATCAAGTAAGACAAATAGAAAAATTATAAAGCCATAGAAATTGGTTTCACTTAGTTTGCAGCCTTAGATAAAATCTTATGAATTTAATAAAGATAAGGAATTGATTTCCCAAAGCTAATAAAGCACTTATCTAGAATCCATACAAAATGGTGAGCAAATAATCCTAAAGATATTTAAAAGGATAAACAAATATTAAACATGATTTTATAAATTGGAATCACCAAGTTTGGGTCTATAAATAAAAAGATATGGATTTTATAAGATGAAGAAAGAAATATTAAATAAGGAATATTTAAAGACCAAATTAAACCTTGGCCAAGGCCATAAGCAAAAGGAATGAAATTAATCCAAATCCAAATGAAATAAAAGGATGAAGAATTTCCAAATAAAATAAAATGGCATTAACCATTCTATCCCTATTTTAATAAAGACAAATCTCTAATAGGAATAATTATATAATTCATGAGAAAATAGTATTTTGGAATTTACCCAAGTGAAATAAAAGTTGTTTAATTCGACTTAATTAAGGTTAAAGAAATCTTCCAAATAAACTTCAGGGAATTAAAACTATATTTAATTCCATTGGAATCAAATAAAAACCCAATTCAAATGATTTAAGAATCATATTAAATACTTTCAAATAATTCAAGACCCAAATAATCAAATAAAACTTACTAAAAGGTTTTGGAAGGATTTAGAATTCAAATGGGAATTAAAAACATTATTAAATCTTCAATAAATTAATACAAGGACCTACTTTAAATAATTAAAAAGGCACTAAAGGAATAAAATATTTATTCTAATTTTGACTTCAGATTATGTTAGCAATCAGTGTTTGAATATACAAAAAAGTTGAGAGAAGTTTGAATTCAAATAGAGGTTTGAAAAGTTTAAACAAAATCAAAACAGATTATTAGAAAAGGAAAAAGAAAAACAATCTGAACAAAAAAAATGTGAAAAGGAGCAGCCCAGCCAGCTAGCCCACTAAGCCCAACTCGCAGCCCACCTACACCCCTCTCCAAGCGTTTTCCACTCGACCTTACACCCGCAGAGATACTGACTACTGGCCCCCACCTATCCTCTCTCTCTCTCACTGCCAACGGACCCCAGCACCACGTCATCGTCTTCCTCCCCGCGATGAACTCGCCTGACCGTTTCTGCCGCTGATTTCTCGCGATCAATTCGCCATAATGCCGCGTTTAAACCTCGCCGTGACCATGCGCGATTAAACGCCTACCTCTCCTCCTCATTTCCCTCACACCGCCCCTCTCTGCCCCCAGGCTGGACGAATTTCTCCACGCACCCCCGTTGCCCCGACGACCTTCCCCAGACAATTCCGGCGAAGCCAGACCTCCACTCGCCCCCTCGACCACACACGCGTGCTCCACATACCCTAGCGCACCTCACCGAATCATCACCTCGCCCGCGCGTGCCCTGCAAACTCGGCAACGTCTTCGACAAAGCGCCACCGTCGACTACATCAACTATGGTGACCCTCCCCGTAAGCCCCGTCCTTCCCCCTTTCTCTAGAGGACACCACTACACCCTGCGTTCCTTCGCGCGTCTAATGCCACCTGTTTCGCGTCCTATCGCACCTTGTAGGTTCATCTCCGACAACACCAGAGCACGCCGTCGCCAGAAGGAACTCCGGCGAGAAATTGTCACTATCCTCGTGCGCCCCCTGCCTCCTCGAGAACACGTTGAGCATCAGCATCGTGCAGCGAATCCGGTGAGCTCCCTCTCTCGCTTTCTCGCTTGCTGCATCGCCGACGACGCCATCGCCAAAGCCGCCACGCTGCCGAGTCGTCCCAAGACCGCCTTCTAGGTCATTAGACTAGGACCGTTGGATCTTGATCCTGAGGCTTAGATAGAATCACTTATAAACGAAGGGGTATGCGATCTGTGTCGTATGATCAAGTTTGGATCCTGCGATGCGTGTCTGCCGATCCAACCAAGCGGTACCGATTTAATAGTATCACGCCACGTGGCCTCTGTTTGATTTAAAAACCAGAAACTTATCTAATTGATGTTCCAATTTGAATAATTCATAACTTTCAAACCACACATCCAAATTTTGCAAATTTTATATCAATGGATTCAGAAAAACAAACCCTATCCAACCATGCACTTTGTTTAGTAAGTTGCTTCTGTTAAATTTACTGTTTTTGCAGAAACTTGTGTATGCATGTTTAGGATATAAAAATTGTTCAAAAATGATTTTGGGGATAAAATCTTTGGCAAATGGTTTGTTTTGAATCTACTGACCCTAGGAATCAATTGGTGGTTTCAAAAATGTATTTAGTGAAGCAAAAGAATGAATCTTGGATTTAAACCATTTCTAGTCAAATAAAAATATGGTTTAATTATTAAAAATGGTTTTGGAAGAAAACCTTTGAGAAATGTTTTGGAAATAAACTCTCTGACCCTAAACACAATGTTTTATGGTTTGAAAACATATTTTGTGAAACCTATAAAATGTTGCCTCATTAAAAGCATTTCTTCACCACTTAAAATAATGATTTGGTTTAAAAATGGGTTATGAAGTAAAATATTTAGAAAATGGTTTTGCCACTTTATAAAATGACCATTGTGTGTTTTCAAATGTTTATGACCAATTAGAAACCACTTTTACAAATAAAACAATCTTTAGCATGCTTGCATGCATTGTTTTGTTTCTATCATTTTATGTGATGAATTGCTTGAATGGTAGAATGAAATATTGTTTGCTTGCTTGAATTGTAGTGATTTGAAGTGAGTGAAAATTGCAAAGATCAAGGAGTGAACTTATACTCTCTACCAAAAGGCAAGTGATGCTTCATACTTTTGTCCCATTATTTTCACTATGCATTAGTGATATTTCTAAGTAGGACTATGGCAAGTGAACTTATACTCTCTACCAAAAGGCAAGTGTAAACTATGCCATGGGAAATCCTAGTAGATGAAACCTTAGTAGAAATTTCCTAAGTTAAGATTCCTATTACTATCATGCTTAGCTTAGCTAATAGAAAACAAGGGTGGAATATATATTCATGCTATGGAAAAATTTCTAAGTCTGAGGACTTGTGTTTTGTTTAATAAAACAACTAAGTGAATGAATCACCTGGGTGGAATGGAAGGAATGGTTTGTGTTGAGTGGTTCACAAGGCCCATTTCTATGGTTTACCTTGTGTATCTCACTTGTGGATGGCCACCCAGGAACAAAGAGATTTGAGATGTCAAATGTTGAGAAGCTTCAAGTGCAGCCACTTGGCATTATGGGCTCTGCCTGGATCATATAGGTTGCAATAACTTTGCCAAATGGACAGTTGGTGGTAGGTGTTTGATAGGTTGGAACGCGTCCATTCTGGTCTAAGGAAGGCTTCGAAGATCTTGTCTTGGTGAAACCAAGTCTTGTGGGGAAAGTGCACCACCTCTGCAGAGTGTAAAATCTAAGTACTTAGCCATGTCCCTGGTAAAGGACAATTTGAGCATCAAGACATGGAAGCTATCAAGAATCTCCTCATCCCAATTTCTAAGTTAAAAACTTGTGGTTGAACAAGGGTTAAAGGATCACCAATTTCTATTGGGATATGCCTTGGGAAAGATTTTTTCAAGCAAAAACTTAGAGTTTTCAAATGATAAGGAAAAACTAATTTGAGCAAAGCAAGCCTAAGCTCCACTTAGCCAAATGCATATAGATGTTAGACTCCACTATACTACCATAGTATCACTTGCCAATACAATTCAAATGTATTGACCCTTGTGGATGTAACTTATTATGTTGCAGGTTTGTTTGATGTTAGAGAAGTTATTGATTTAGGATTACAAGTCTACAACCAACATGTCTGCCTGTGGCACTTTGAAGATGAAGGACCCCATGCTATTGTTACATTCTGCTGCATTGTAATGAGATAGCCAAATGAGCTATGTAAGATGTAATAAGTTATTTTATTCTTGGTTATAAATTTTTATTATGACCTTTGTTTCTTGATATTACATCTTAACTGTGGATGCTAGCTATTGATCGAGGGACTAGCATTGTAAACACAGGGATCTCTACCTTATTAAAGGTTGGGAACCTTACAGATGGTATCAGAGCACAGTGTTGCATGTAGGATTGTAACCCTAGGATTGGACAAAACCCCTTAGAAAAATAGGAGTTGTATTTGTTCCAAAATTATTTACAAACAATCTTGTAAACTCTTTCTTCAACCATTTTGGTTTTGACTCTACATCTCTTCTATTTCAACTTGATGGAAAAAGCCTACACCATGGCCAAAGACTTCACCATGTGCAAAGGACTTCATCAACTCTAATGACTTCAACATCTTCAGGTGGTTTCAACCTTATTCTCAACAAGGACTTCAACCTTGGATATCACCAAGGACTACAAGTGAAGACAAGGAAAGTTACTCAAGACTTGAAGACCAAGGAAACACAACTTAGAAGGAACCATCAACACCTTGAAGTTTTGTGACCAAGATTCAAGAAATTCTCCAAGGATACAAAGATCTTGATCATGAAGAATCAACTAAGAAGGATGGAAAGATCTCAAATGAACCATATAGATGGACCACCATATTTAGTTTAAGTCAAACCCACCAACTTATGTGGTGTAACAAAAATATTTTTGGTTGCCTAAAAATCTGCTTGAGACTTGTTGTTGAGTGGAATGTTTGTTTGGGATTGCTTGCACATTGCTTGTGTGAATTGTGATATGTGTGATTAGAATTATTCCTTAGAAATATTTTGCCTATTCTAATACCAATCCAACCCAAATAGATGACTTCTCCAAGAAACTCCAACCTCAAGGATGGTGACAACAACAACAACCAAGAGGACAACATGAGAGAACTCATAGTAACCCAAACCCAGTTGAATCAAGTGATGACTCAATTTTTAGCCAACACCAGTGAGTTACACCCAACCATACAAAGGATTTTGAAAATTCAATCCCAATTGTTGCAAGGGATGGCTACTCAAATGATCAACATGGGAAAAAACTCTTCCCAAGGAGCTTGTGACAACAAGGATGACAAATGTGATATTTTAGAAGGAACCCAAGCTTGCAATGTTTGCGGAGACAAGGATCACACTTCCAAGGAGCATGAAGATCAATGCCCCAACTGTGAAGAGAAACATCCAATTGACCAATGCCCCACATCTTAAGCTACTTGTTACTTATGTGAAGGAAACAATCATGTCCCTATCCAATGCCCCATCTATTCCATAGTTCAACAAAGGAAACAAGGTGGAGTGCAACAACTGATTGCAGATTACCATGAGAGAGCCAAGTCTACCAAGAAGGATGAAGACAAAGGAAAATCTCAGCTTGCACCTCCATGCAATATGACTCAATTTAAAGGACCAAAGAGGAGACATATGTATTATCCAAGGAATAAGAGAAAGTTAAGGAGACCAGGAACTTTTCCTACCTTTGAGATAACATATGAAGAACATGAACTAGAAGAACTCCTAGCTTTGGAGAAACCCAAGAAGAAGAAGTATAAGGAAATTAACCAAGTGTGGTGCAACAACTGCAAAGAGCTAGGCCATTATGTATCAACTTGTCCATAGAAGATACGTGAATAACTCAACCTTATCACATGTTACAACTGTGGTAACCAAGGACATTATGCAAGCAATTGTCCAGAAAAGATGAAGCACAAGATAAAGCCTATGAAGGATCTTAGCCTTCTCACATGTTTCAAGTGTGGAAACAAAGGACACTATGAAGATGTTTGCCCAGAGAGATTTCAACAAGATCCCAAGCAAACCAAGATGTAATCTAGTTGGAAAATTTTTAAGGGTGGTAGTACCCTAGTTGCTTTGAGCCAACTTGTAACCCCTAGCCTCCCCAAATCTCGGGACGAGATTTATTTTAAGGGTGGTAGCCTGTCACATCCCAAGATTTTCCATATCTTGTAATGTGAAAAATAAATAAACAAAATAAATGATTGTTGAATTTTAGGGTGAAAAGAAACTTTTGTTTTTAAATAGAAACTTAAAAATCCCATCTTGAACAAACTTTGGTTAAACATTTGAATCCAACTAAATTCAAATCAAGTGGAATGCATTCTTCATAAATGCATCTGGAAATTTAAACACTTGGAAAATAAATCCAAACCCTAAAACCTAAATGGAATAAAGATCATTTCCAAGTTATCTCCAAGCCTATGGATTTGATCCATATAAAAATTTGTCAACAAACATTTACAAATGATCAAGTAAGACAAATAGAAAAATTATAAAGCCATAGAAATTGGTTTCACTTAGTTTGGAGCCTTAGATAAAATGTTATGAATTTAATAAAGATAAGGAATTGATTTCCCAAAGCTAATAAAGCACTTATCTAGAATCCATACAAAATGGTGAGAAAATAATCCTAAATAGATTTAAAAGGATAAACAAATATTAAACAGGATTTTATAAATTGGAATCACCAAGTTTGGGTCTATAAATAAAAAGATATGGATTTTAGAAGATGAAGAAAGAAATATTAAATAAGGAATATTTAAAGACCAAATTAAACCTTGGCCAAGGCCATAAGCAAATGGAATGAAATTAATCCAAATACAAATGAAATAAAAGGATGAAGAATTTCCAAATAAAATAAAATGGCATTAACCATTCTATCCCTATTTTAATAAAGACAAATCTCTAATAGGAATAATTATATAATTCATGAGAAAATAGTATTTTGGAATTTACCCAAGTGAAATAAAATTTGTTTAATTCAACTTAATTAAGGTTAAAGAAATCTTCCAAATAAACTTCAGGGAATTAAAACTATATTTAATTCCATTGGAATCAAATAAAAACCCAATTCAAATGATTTAAGAATCATATTAAATACTTTCCAAATAATTCAAGACCCAAATAATCAAATAAAACTTACTGAAAGGTTTTGGAAGGATTTAGAATTCAAATGGGAATTAAAAACATTATTAAATCTTGAATAAATTAATACAAGGACCTACTTTAAATAATTAAAAAGGCACTAAAAGGAATAAAATATTTATTCTAATTTTGACTTCAGATTATGTTAGCAATCAGTGTTTGAATATACAAAAAAGTTGAGAGAAGTTTGAATTCAAATAGAGGTTTGAAAAGTTTAAACAAAATCAAAACAGATTATTAGAAAAGGAAAAAAGAAAAACAATCTGAACAAAAAAAATGTGAAAAGGAGCAGCCCAGCCAGCTAGCCCACTAAGCCCAACTCGCAGCCCACCTACACCCCCTCTGCCGAAGCGTTTTTCCACTCGACCTTACACCCGCAGAGACACTGACTACTGGCCCCCACCTATCCTCTCTCTCTCTCACTGCCAACGGACCCCAGCACCACGTCATCGTCTTCCTCCCCGCGATGAACTCGCCTGACCGTTTCTGCCGCTGATTTCTCGCGATCAATTCGCCATAATGCCGCGTTTAAACCTCGCCGCGACCATGCGCGATTAAACGCCTACCTCTCCTCCTCATTTCCCCTCACTCGCCTCCCCCTCTCTGCCCCCAGGCTGGACGAATTTCTCCACGCACCCTCGTTGCCCCGACGACCTTCCCCAGACAATTCCGGCGAAGCCAGACCTCCACTCGCCCCCTCGACCACGCACGCGTGCTCCACATACCCTGGCGCACCTCACCGAATCATCACCTCGCCCGCGCGTGCCCTGCAAACTCGGCAACGTCTTCGACAAAGCGCCACCGTCGACTACATCAACTATGGTGACCCTCCCCGTAAGCCCCGTCCTTCCCCCTTTCTCTAGAGGACACCACTACACCCTGCGTTCCTTCGCGCGTCTAATGCCACCTGTTTCGCGTCCTATCGCACCTTGTAGGTTCATCTCCGACAACACCAGAGCACGCCGTCGCCAGAAGGAACTCCGGCGAGAAATTGTCACTATCCTCGTGCACCCCCTGCCTCCCCGAGAACACGTTGAGCATCAGCATCGTGCAGCGAATCCGGTGAGCTCCCTCTCTCGCTTTCTCGCTTGCTGCATCGCCGACGACGCCATCGCCGCGTAGCCCAAAGACCGCCAGTTCTAGGTCATTAGACTAGGACCGTTGGATCTTGATCCTGAGGCTTAGATAGAATCACTTATAAACGAAGGGGTATGCGATCTGTGCCGTGCGATCAAGTTGGATCCTGCGGTCTGTGTCTGTCGATCCAACCGAAGCGGTACCGACGAATAGTATCACGCCACGTGGCCTCTGTTTGATTTAAAAACCAGAAACTTATCTAATTGATGTTCCAATTTGAATAATTAATAACTTTCAAACCACACGTCCAAATTTTGCAAATTTTATATCAATGGATTCAGAAAAACAAACCCTATCCAACCATGCACTTTGTTTAGTAAGTTGCTTCTGTTAAATTTACTGTTTTTGCAGAAACTTGTGTATGCATGTTTAGGATATAAAAATTGTTCAAAAATGATTTTAGGGATAAAATCTTTGGCAAATGGTTTTTTTTGAACCTACTGACCCTAGGAATCAATTGGTGGTTTCAAAAATGTATTTAGTGAAGCAAAAGAATGAATCTTGGATTTAAACCATTTCTAGTCAAATAAAAATATGGTTTAATTATTAAAAATGGTTTTGGAAGAAAACCTTTGAGAAATGTTTTGGAAATAAACTCTCTGACCCTAAACACAATGTTTTATGGTTTGAAAACATATTTTGTGAAACCTATAAAATGTTGCCTCATTAAAAGCATTTCTTCACCACTTAAAATAATGATTTGGTTTAAAAATGGGTTATGAAGTAAAATATTTAGAAAATGGTTTTGCCACTTTATAAAATGACCATTGTGTGTTTTCAAATGTTTATGACCAATTAGAAACCAATTTTACAAATAAAACAATCTTTAGCATGCTTGCATGCATTGTTTTGTTTCTATCATTTTATGTGATGAATTGCTTGAATGGTAGAATGAAATATTGTTTGCTTGCTTGAATTGTAGTGATTTGAAGTGAGTGAAAATTGCAAAGATCAAGGAGTGAACTTATACTCTCTACCAAAAGGCAAGTGATGCTTCATACTTTTGTCCCATTATTTTCACTATGCATTAGTGATATTTCTAAGTAGGACTATGGCAAGTGAACTTATACTCTCTACCAAAAGGCAAGTGTAAACTATGCCATGGGAAATCCTAGTAGATGAAACCTTAGTAGAAATTTCCTAAGTTAAGATTCCTATTACTATCATGCTTAGCTTAGCTAATAGAAAACAAGGGTGGAATATATATTCATGCTATGGAAAAATTTCTAAGTCTGAGGACTTGTGTTTTGTTTAATAAAACAACTAAGTGAATGAATCACCTGGGTGGAATGGAAGGAATGGTTTGTGTTGAGTGGTTCACAAGGCCCATTTCTATGGTTTACCTTGTGTATCTCACTTGTGGATGGCCACCCAGGAACAAAGAGATTTGAGATGTCAAATGTTGAGAAGCTTCAAGTGCAGCCACTTGGCATTATGGGCTCTGCCTGGATCATATAGGTTGCAATAACTTTGCCAAATGGACAGTTGGTGGTAGGTGTTTGATAGGTTGGAACGCGTCCATTCTGGTCTAAGGGAAGGCTTCTGAAAGATCTTGTCTTGGTGAAACCAAGTCTTGTGGGGAAAGTGCACCACCTCTGCAGAGTGTAAAATCTAAGTACTTAGCCATGTCCCTGGTAAAGGACAATTTGAGCATCAAGACATGGAAGCTATCAAGAATCTCCTCATCCCAATTTCTAAGTTAAAAACTTGTGGTTGAACAAGGGTTAAAGGATCACCAATTTCTATTGGGATATGCCTTGGGAAAGATTTTTTCAAGCAAAAACTTAGAGTTTTCAAATGATAAGGAAAAACTAATTTGAGCAAAGCAAGCCTAAGCTCCACTTAGCCAAATGCATATAGATGTTAGACTCCACTATACTACCATAGTATCACTTGCCAATACAATTCAAATGTATTGACCCTTGTGGATGTAACTTATTATGTTGCAGGTTTGTTTGATGTTAGAGAAGTTATTGATTTAGGATTACAAGTCTACAACCAACATGTCTGCCTATGGCACTTTGAAGATGAAGGACCCCATGCTATTGTTACATTCTACTGCATTGTAATGAGATAGCCAAATGAGCTATGTAAGATCTAATAAGTTATTTTATTCCTGGTTATAAAGTTGTATTATGACCTTTGTTTCTTGATATTACATCTTAACTGTGGATGCTATCTATTGATCCAGGGACTAGCATTGTAAACACAGGGATCTCTACCTTATTAAAGGTTGGGAACCTTACAATTCTAAAATGGAATTTTAAACACATTACTAACTTATTGAAAAGGTTTGAGAAACATTTGAATTAAACAGATGATTAAAACATTTGAATAAATAATATGGATTGGAACCATATTTAATACCTTATTTTTAATAAAGACAAATGTATAATTTAATTAAAAAATAAAGCATAAAAGAATATAAGAAAATATTCTAAAATAGACTTTAAAATACAATATTAAACAATATAAAAACATACTGAAAGTTTGGAAAAGTTTTGAAATAAAATAAGTGTTTGAATCATTTGAATAAATTCAAAACAGAAAAATAAAAAGAAACAGAAAGAAAAAAATAGAAAAGGGCAACCCAACTAACCTACCCAGCACCCCTGGTCCAACTTGGCCCCGCCAGCCCACCCGACACGTCTCTCTCCCCGCGAGCCCTTTCTCACTCACGCGCACACCCTCTCAGCTCGCTGACGAAACGAACCCATGCCACGTTAGTTGCCCCGTCATCATCTCCCCCACCCGAGCGACCCATTCTTTCCCCCTCTCATTGTCGTTTCTGCCCTTGATTCTGTAGTGTTAATTCGCATCAATGCACGAGTAATTCTCGCCCGTTTCTTTGCCCTCTTAAGAGCTTGTATCCCCTCTCCTTTCTCCTCACTCGCCCGCACCTCTCTGCCCCCAGGCTGTTGTAATTTTGCTTGCAACCCTACTGTCTTCGACGAACTTCCTCGACCAATACACCCACGAGCGTGCTCGCCAACTCCGTACGCATCCGCGAGTACCTTTCACTTTGCCACGTGTGCCCCATAGCCTCGGCAACAACGACGTCTGTGAGCCACCGTCTCCTTCTCCAACTCCGGCGACACCCCCTGGTAGTTTCTGACCTTCCCTCTCCCTCTTGATGATACACGTGTGTTCACCGACCCTGTGCGCATCTAACGCAACCGTTGTTTTGCCTCCTCATACCTTGTAGCCTTGCCTCCCACACAGTCGTGCGTAATCCGACGCCAGTGACGACTCCGGCGAGCAATTGATGTCGATCTCGTGCTCCCCCTGCTCTCCTACGGCCATGTTGAGCTTCTCCACTCTCCTGCGAACACGATGAGACTGAAGGGTTTCGCAGCATAGTAAATCAAAAAAATTCTACGGATGCGAACAAGAAAGCCAAGATCTAATCTAGGATATGCAATCAAAGAGAGGGATAGATGAGATCTTCATACCCTTGAAGAAATCACACAGTGGAAACGTTCAACAGAACGTGGTTGGTGTAGTCGTACTCGCCGTCTCCTCCTCGCGATCCGATCCAATCCTACACCGCAAGTGGCGGCGCCTCCGAGAGATGCACACGTACGGTGCTGCGACGTCTCCTCCTTCCTTGGTCTAGCAAGTGGGGTGGAGAGATTGATTGGATATGCATCACGACGGCGTGGTGCTATGGTAGAGAGTTTCTGCGGCAGGGCTTCGCCTACGCGCATTCGGGAGAGAGAGAGAGGTGGAGGGCAGCAGGACGGCGGCTAGGGTTGAAGGAGTTGTGTGGGGGGAGGCTGCGCCCTGTCCTCCTTATATAGGGGGCTGGCCGGCCCCCCTTGGAACCTCCTCCAAGCCCTAGGGTGGCGGCCCCAAGGGTGGAGTGGGGGGCAAGTTTCCCCCCTCCTTCTAGAAGGGTTCCCTAGGGTTTCCCCTAGGGTTTGGCCGGATGGGCCTATGGGGCCTTGTGCCCTTGGCCCAAAGCATCTAGGGCACTGCCCCTTAGTCCCACGCAGGCCTCCGACAAGTGGGCCCACGTTGGTCCCACTCCGGAAGCTTCTAGAACCTTCAGGTACAATACAGATAAATTCCGAAACTATTCCGAAATCCAAAAACTGCTTTCCTTTATATGAATCTTATTCTCCGGACCATTCCGGAACCTCTCGTGACGTCCTAGATCTCATATGAGACTCTGAACAAAAACTCATAAACCAATTATCCATTCTATCCTAGCATCGATGCACGTTAAGTGTGTGACCCTACGGGTTCGAGAATATGCATACATGATCTTCTATCAATAATCAACAGCGGGATCTGGAAACCCATATTTACTCCCACATATTCATCGATGATCATATCGGATGAACCACGATGCCAGGATTCAATTAATCCCATATATATATTCCCTTCGTCACGCGATATTTTACTTGCCCGGGAATCGATCGTTGGTATCGGCATACCTAGTTCAATCTCGTTCACAACAAGTACTTTAATTGTTCCGTAATCCGATATCACTTTGTGATTAACTCCTTAACCACGCGCTTGCAGGCGGTGTTGATATCGATTACCGAGTGGGCCTGAAGTATATCTCTCCGACTCGGGAGGGACAAATTCCATCTCGATACATACAACCCAACAAGTACTTTCCGATCACCTGAGAGACACCTTTATGATCACCCTCACATAGGATGACGTTTGATGACCTCAAAGCTTTCTTCCGATACCAGGGAGTTGCATTA
This sequence comes from Avena insularis, assembly GCA_023614405.1. NCBI lineage: Eukaryota > Viridiplantae > Streptophyta > Magnoliopsida > Poales > Poaceae > Avena > Avena insularis. The sequence goes on from CM042685.1 coordinate 251,378,597, forward strand.
TCTCATGGTCTAAGGAATACAATATTTGACATAAGAAAAATCTTCGCAAAGATGAACACGATGACACGATCTAATTGCTCTGCTTAATTTGGGTATGTCCATCATATCATTCTCCCGATGACATGATCTCATTATTAATCGACAACCCATGTCTATGGTTAGGAAACCTTAACCATCATTAATCAATGAGCTAGTCCATAGAGGCGTACTAGGGACACGGTGTTGTTCATAAACCACACAAGTATCAAAGTTTCCGCTTAATACAATTCTAGCATGGAATATAAACTTTATCATGAACAAGAATTATAACAATAACATCTTTATTATTGCCTCTAGGGCATAATTCCAACAGTCTCCCACTTGCACTAGAGTCAATAATCTAGTTTACATCTGGCAACAATCTAACACCCATGGCATTCAGGTGTTGATCATGTTTTGCTCGTGGAAGAGGTTTAGTCAACGGATCTGCGACATTCAGATCTGTATGTACTTTTCTAATCTTCAGATCTCCATCTGTTATATAGTCTCGAATTATATGAAAAATGGCGGTTGATGTGCTTGGTCTTTGGATGATATCTTGGTTCCTTAGTCAGTGCTATGGCGCCAGTGCTGTCGCACAATATCTCCAGTGGGTCCAAGGCACTTGGAACCACACCAAGCTCAGTGATGAAGTTCCTGATCCAAACTTCTTCACTTGACGCTTCTGAAGCAGCCATGTATTCTGCTTCTGTTGTAGATCCCGCGATCACGCTTTGCTTGCAGCTTCTCCAGCTCACGGCTCCACCATTCAAAATATAAACGTATCCTATCTGAGATTTAGAATCATCCGGGTCGGTGTCGAAACTAGCATCGACGTAACCTTTTACGACGAGCTTCTCATCACCTCCATAGACCAAGAACATTTCTTTAGTCCTATTTAAATACTTTAGGATGTTCTTTACGGCTGTCCAGTGTTCCAATCCTTGATCACTTTGGTATCTTCTCGTCAAACTAAGAGCATTGGACACATCCAGTCTAGTACACAGCATGGCATACATGATAGAACCTATGGCCGAGGCATAAGGCACTTTGCTCATAGTTTCTCTATCCATCAGAATGGACACTGAGCCTTGCTCAATATCTTACCTGACAACATGGGCAATGAACCTTTCTTTGCTTTATCCATTCTGAACCTTTTCAGAACTTTGTCTAGGTACTTACTTTGGCTTAAAGCTATTAGGCGTCTTTGTCTATATCTATAGATTTTGATGCCTAATATATAAGCAGCTTCTCCTAGGTCTTTAATTGAAAAACATTTATTCAAATAACTCTTCACATCATTAAGCATACCAATGTCATTTCCAATAATCAATATGTCATCCGCATATAGTACTAAAAATGTCACCGAGCTCCCACTCACTTTCTTTTAGATACAAGCTTCGTAGCAATTTTGAACAAATCCAAAGCTATTGATCACTTGATCAAAATGAAGGTTCCAACTCCGAGATGCTTGCTTCAATCCATAAATGGAACGCTGAAGTTTGCACACCTTATCAGCATCCTTAGGATCGACAAAACCTTCGGGCTGCATCATATACAACTCTTCATCAATGTTGCCATTGAGGAACGCAGTATTAACATCCATCTGCCATATTTCATAATCATGAAACGCCGCAATTGCTAATAAAATCCGAATGGACTTAAACATCTCTACGGGAGATAAAGTCTCATCATAGTCAACACCTTGAACTTTCCGAAACCCTTTTGCGACAAGCCGAGCTTTATAGACAGTGGCATTACCATCCGCGTCCGTTTTCTTCTTGAAAATACATTTGCACTCAACAGCCTTACGGTCGCTAGGAGGGTCCACCAAAGTCCATACTTGGTTTTCGCTCATGGATCCCAATTCGGATTTCATGGCCTCTAGCCATTTCTCAGAGTCTGGGCTCATCATTGCTTCCTCATAGTTTGCAGGTTCACTGTTGTCTACCAACAAGACGGTTAAGACAGGGTTGCCGTACCATTCAGGAGTGGCACGTGACCTTGTCGACCTGCGAAGTTCAGTAGTAGCATCGTTCAAAGTTTCATGATCCTCATCATTAGCTTCCTCTCTTGTTGGTGCAGACGGCACTGGAACAATTTCAGGTGCTGCGCTACTCTCCAACTCGAGAGAAGGTTCAATAACCTCGTCTAGCTCTACCTTCCTCCCACTCACTTCTTTCAAGAGAAACTCCTTCTCAAGAAAGGATTCGTTCTTTGCAACAAACACTTTGCCTTCGGATCTGTGGTAGAAGGTATACCCAATCGTTTCCTTAGGGTATCCTATGAAGACGCATTTCTCCGCTTTGGGTTCAAGCTTGTCCGGCATCAACTTCTTGACGTAAGCTTCGCATCCCCAAACTTTACGAAACGACAACTTAGGTTTAGCACCAAACCATAGTTCATACGGTGTCGTCTCAACGGATTTAGATGGTGCCCTATTTAAAGTGAATGCAGCGGTTTCTAATGCATAACCCCAAAATGATAACGGCAAATCTGTAAGAGACATCATTGATCGCACCATATCTAATAGAGTTCGATTCCAGCGTTCAGACACACCATTGCGTTGTGGTGTTCCGGGTGGAGTGAGTTGCGAAACGATTCCACTTGCTTTAAGATGTGTGAGAAAATCATAACTCAAATATTAACCTCCACGATCGGATCATAGAAATTTAATTTTCCTGTTACGATGGTTTTCCACTTCGTTCTGAAATTTTTTGAACTTTTCAAACGTTTCAGATTTATGTTTCATTAAATAGATATACCCATATCTACTTAAGTCATCAGTAAAAGTGAGAAAATAGCGATCATTGGTCCGCATACATTGGTATGTATGATTTCCAACAAGTCCATTGCTCACTCCATTATTCCGGAGAACGGGGTTTTGATCATCTTGCCCATGAGGCACGGCTCGCACGTGTCAAATGATTCAAAATCAAGAGACTCCAAAAGTCCATCAGAATGGAGTTTCTTGATGCGTTTTACACCAATATGACCTAGACGGCAGTGCCACAAATAAGTTGAATTATCACTATCTACTTTGCATCTCTTAGCCTCAATGTTATGGATGTGTGTTTCATTGCTTTCGAGATTCAGAAGAAATAAACCATTCACAGCAGGTGCATGACCATAAAAGATGTTATTCATATAAATAGAACAACCATTATTCTCCGATTTAAATGAATAACCGTCTTGCAATAAACACGATCCAGATATAATGTTCATGCTCAACGCAGGTACATAATAACACTTATTAAGGTTTAAAACTAATCCCGAAGGTAAAACTAAGGAGAGCGTGCCGACGGCCATCACATCAACTCTTGATCCATTGCCAACGCGCATCGTCACCTCATCCCTTGCTAGCCGCCGTCTATTCCGTAGCTCCTATTTCGAGTTACAAATATTAGCAACTGAACCAGTATCAAATACCTAGGCACTACAACGAGCGCTAGTAAGGTAAACATCAATAACATGTATATCAAATATACCTTTAATGGTGCCAGCCTTCTTGTCTGCTAAGTACTTCGGACAGTTGCGCTTCCAGTGACCCTTGTCCTTGCAATAGAAGCACTCAGTGTCCGGCTTAGGTCCAGACTTGAGCTTCTTCTCAGCAGGGGCAACACGCTTGCCGCTGCCTTTCTTGAAGGATTTCTTTGCACCCTTACCTTTCTTAAAGCTAGGGGCCTTGTTGACCATCAACACATGATTATCTTTCTTGATGTTCACCTTCGCAGCTTTCAGCTTAGCGAAGAGCTCAGTGATTGTATTAGTGGAACCAATTTGATTGTGAGTAACTACAAAACCTTTGTAGCTAGGAGGGAGTGATTGCAGAACTCTGTCAATCTTGAGCTCTTCTGGAATCTTACAGTCCAGTTTCTCAAGACGTTGAGTGTAGCCCGACATCTTAATGGCGTGGTCACTAACGGAACTCCCTTCCTCCATCTTGCAGTTAAAGAACTTCTCAGGGATCTCACATCTCTCAGAACGGGCCTGAGTCTGAAACATGGTTTTCAGTTCCTCAAGAATCTCAAAGGGCACGGCGAACTCCTCAAAACGATTTTGAAGGTCTGATTCCATAGCAAACTACATGGTACTCTTAATCACTCCATAATCATCTTTGCGCGACGGATAAACAGCTTTTTCATCAGCCGGCGCATCAATGGCAGGGCGTCACCTAGCGCTTTCTCTAGTACATAGTCCTTTTGTCCGCCAGCGAGAATGATTCTCAGATTGCGGAACCAGATGGTGAAGTTAGACCCATTGTTCTTAAGCTTTTCTTTCTCAGCAAAAACGTTGAAGTTGAAGTTGGACTTAGCCATTTGATCTACAAAATTTGCAAATACAATTTAGACTATGTTCATGATAACTAGCTCAACTTAATCAAATTACTAGATGAACTCCCACTAAATTCAACATCCCTCAAGTTGTTTAGTGAACATGATCCAAATTCACCACACCTAATCCGGTCTTCACGAGAAGAGATGTTGTTTCAATGGTGGACAACAAAGTGTCGATCATATCATTCATATGACTCATGTTTAAACTTTCGGTTCGTGTGTTCCGAGGCCATGTCTGTACATGCTAGGCTCGTCAAGTCAAACCCAAGTATTTTCGCGTGTGCAAAACTGGCTTGCACACGTTGTATGTGAACGTAGAGTTTATAGCACCCGATCATCACGAGGTGCTGGAACACGACGAACTTTCGCAACGGTGCATACATGGGGAGAACACAACTTTATCTTGATCTTTAAGTGAGGAATCATCTTATAATTCTATCGTCGCGATCTAAGCATAATAAGTTACATAAAAGGATAAACATCACATACATATAATCTTATGTGACATGGTATAGCTAATCTCCACACAATGATCTCCATCTTGTGCGCGTCAGCATGATCTCCATCACTCCACCATGATTGCCTCCACCACGAGTAGCAACTACAACTATTGCTAACTACTTAGCGATAAAGTAAAGCTATTACATGGCGTATAAGAAGTTGACACACAGGTCATACACAATTATAAAGACAACCATCACTCTGCAGCACGACGGTGTGGTGCTATGGTGGAGAGTTTCTGCGGCAGGGCTGTAGGGGTTCGTAGCATGGAAAACAAAAAATTTCTACCGCATACAAACAAACAAGCCAAGATCTATCTACTAGATTTTTGCAACGAGTCGATAGAATAACTCACCCTCGAAGATTCCAAAGTGTTTAACGAGAGCGGATTCTCGTGGGTGATGTATTCGTACTCTTGCCGATCTCAAGATCGCATAGACGATCCTTGCGGCGCCATGCTCCTTCGGCGCCTCCCGCAGTCGCTCACGAAGACGCCAGACCTTCCTCTCCCTTGTTCCAAAGAAGCGGAGGTTGTAGCACTCTCTCGCGATTCCGGCAAGACGACGGCAGTACCGAAGTAGAGGGGAGATCTCGCAGGGCTTCTCCTTAAGCCGGAGCGAGTATGGTGGACTATGAGAGAGCCTCGGTGATCTAGGGTTTAGACACACCAAGTAGAAGGGGCTAGGCCGGCGGCTAGGGCAACTAGAAGGCCCAACTTGGCGGCTTGGGAGAAACCCTAGGGCGGCGACGGCTATGGTGGGCGGCGGCGGCTAGGGTTAGGGTTTAGAAGGGCAAGGTGTAGGTCTTGGAGGGGCAGCCCTGCTCCTCCTTATATAGGTGGAGGGGGAGCGCCAGGGAGGAGTCCTCCCAACTCGCCTTCAAGGTCATGGAGGAGAGGAACTCCTCCCCAAGTAGGTTTCCTACTCTCCCTCCACCAAACAAAATAGCCGTTTGACTTTTCAAATTGGCGTTTGACTTTTCAAACTAGGATTTGATTTAACCCTTTATTTTGTTCAGCGATGACACCTAGTACATGATGCAACCATTCCAACTTGTTATGACACATTCATGTACCCTTCCTCTCCGGAGTGCCGGACATTCCGGAACCTTCTAGAACATTCCCGATGAAAACACCGGAACCATTCTCCAACCCCGAAACAGGACTTTCCTTATATGAATCTTATTCTCCGGACCATTCTGGATCTCCTCGTGATATCCCGGATCCCATCCAAGACTCCGAACAACATTCGGTCTCTTACTCATCATTCCACAACTACTCAACAACGTCGAATCCTTAAGTGTGTCTCCCTACGGTTCGTGAATTATGCGGACATGATCGAGACACTTCTCCGAACAATAACCAATAGAGGAATCTAGAAATTCATATGGTTCTACATATTTCTACGATTACTTTGCGATCGAATGAACCACTTACATACGATACCAATTTCCCTTTGTCTCACGATAGTTTACTTATCCGAGGTTTTGATCGTCGGTATCTCTATATACCTAGTTCAACCTCGTTAATGATAAGTACTCTTTTCTCGTTCCCGTGATATGTGATCCCTTGTGAGCCAGTCACATGCTTGCAAGCTAATTGGATGACATTCCACCGAGAGGTCCCAGAGTATATCTATCCGTCATATGGATGGACAAATCCCACTCTTGATCCATGTGTCTCAACCAATACTTTCCGAACACTCAATGCCACCTTTATAGCCACCCAGTTACGGTGTGGTGTTTGATGTCATCAAAGCATCATTCCGGTGATGGTGATAAGCATGATCTCATGGTCAAAGGAATTAGGTTACTATGTATCAGAAAGCATATAGAAATTGAACTGTTAAAATGACTTGATCTTTATGCTACGCTTATCTATAGGAGTATGTCCATCATACCATTCTCCTAACGATATGATCTTGTTGTTAATAACATCTCAATGTTCATGATATGGAAACCACAATCATTTATTAACCAACAAGCTATTATTATGAAGAGGCTTTACTAGGGACTTCAATTTAAGTTTACAAATCACACAAGTATTAATGTTTCCTTGTTAATACTATTATAGAATGAATTTAAACATTTATCATAAACACAAAGATATAATAATAACTACATTTATTATTGCCTCTAGGGCATATCTCCAACAGTCTCCACTTGCACTAGAGTCATCTAATCTAGATTACATGGTAATATACCGAACACCCATGGCAGTTTGGTGTTGTTCATGTTTTGCCCTCGGGAGAGGTTTAGTCAACGGATCCGCCACATTCAGATCTGTGTGTACTTTGCAAATCTTTATGTCACCATCTTGGACATGTTCTCGAATAGTGTGGAAACGTAGCTTGATGTGCTTCAGCTTCTTGTGTGACCTTGGTTCTTGCGCATTGGCTATGGAGCCCATGTTATCACAGTAGATAGACATTGGGTCCAGCGCACTTGGAACCACACCGAGATCTGTAATGAACTCTTTCATCCATATCGGTTCTTGTGAAGCCTCCGAAGCAGCCATGTATTCCGATTCAGTTGAAGATGTCGCCACAACACTTTTCTTTGCACTCCTCCAGCTAACTGTTGCACCATTCAAAGTAAATACGTATCCGGATTGTGATTTAGAATCATCCGGATCGGTGTTCCAACTAGCATCGGTGTAACAATTAACAACGAGTTGTTCATCACCTCCATAAGAAAGAACCATATCCTTAGTTCTTCTCAAGTACTTAAGGATGTTTTTGATCACCGCCGAGGATCCACTCAGATCACTTTGATATCTGCTAGTCAAACTAACAGCATATGCAATGTCGGGTCTAGTACATAGCATGGCATACATTAGAGATCCTATGGCTGATGCATAGGGAGTCTTACTCATCCTCTCTCTATCTTCTGCCGTTGTTGGACTTTGAGTTTTACTCAAGGTCATATTGGGCAACATGGGCAAGAACCCTTTCTTGCTATCTTCCATTCCAAACCTCTTTAGAACTTTGTCCAAATATGTACTTTGTGACAATGATATTAATTAGGCGTCTCGATCTATCTCTATAAATCTTTATGCCTAATATGTAAGCTGCTTCGCCGAGATCTTTCATTGAAAAACTATTATTAAAATATTCCTTGACACTATTAAGAAGGTCTACATCATTCCCAATCAACAATATGTCATCTACATATAGTATTAAGAATGCTACAGAGCTCCCACTCACTTTCTTGTAAATACAAGCTTCTCCATAAGTTTTTATAAAACCAAAACTTTTGATCACCTTATCAAAACATTGATTCCAACTTCGGGATGCTTGCTTCAATCCATATATGGACCATTGAAGTTTGCATACCTTGTTAGCATCTTTAGGATCGACAAAACCTTTGGGTTGCATCATATACAACTCTTCATCAATGTCTCCATTGAGGAATGCTGTTTTGACATCCATCTGCCATATCTCATAATCGTAATATGCAGCGATTGCTAACATAATCCTCACAGACTTTAGCTTCGCTACTTGTGAGAAAGTCTCATCGTAGTCAACTCCTTGAATTTGTCAAAACCCTTTTGCGACAAGTCGAGCTTTATAGACAGTAACATTACCATTAGCATATGTTTTCTTCTTGAAAATCCATTTGTTCTCGACAGCCTTCCGGCCATCCGGTAAGTCCACCAAAGTCCATACTTGGTTTTCGTACATGGATCCAATCTCGGATTTCATGGCTTCTTGCCATTTATTGGAATTTGGGCTCATCATCGCTTCCTCATATGTCGCAGGGTCATCGGTGTTGTCCACCAACATGACACTCAAAACGGGATCATACCAATCAGGAGTGGTACGAGTTCTCGTTGACTCATGAGGTTCTCAGAGCAACTACAACCAAGTTTCATGATCATCATCATTAGATTCCTCTCTTATTGGTGCAGCACCACAGAACTTCTTCCGGTGCTGCGCTACTGCAAGTTCGAGAGAAGGTTTGACAACCTCGTCGCTCGCTTTCCTTCCAGCCACTTCTTTCGAGAGAAATTCTTCTAGAAAGGATCCATTCTGGCAACGAAGATTTTGCCTTCGGATCTATGATAGAAGGTATACCCAATAGTTTCCTTTGGGTATCCTATGAAGACGATTTTTCCGCTTTGGGTTCAAGCTTGTCCTGTAACTTCTTTACATAGGCTTCAACCCCAAACTTTAAGGAACGACAATTTAGGTTTCTTCCCAAACCATAATTCATACGGTGTCGTTTCAACGGATTTAGATGGTGCCCTATTTAAAGTGAATGCGGCTGTTTCTAATGCATAACCCCAAAATGATAGCGGTAAATCTGTAAGTGACATCATAGAACGAACCATATCTAAGAGAGTTCGATTACAACATTCGGACACACCATTACGCTGTGGTGTTCCCGGCGGTGTCAATTGTGAAAGTATTCCGCATTTCTTCAAATGCTCGCCAAACTCATAACTTAGATATTCACCTCCAAGATCAGAACGTAGAAATTTAATCTTCTTGTTACGTTGATTCTCAACCTCACTTTGAAATTCCTTAAACTTCTCGAAAGTTTTGGACTTATGTTTCATGAAATAGATATACCCTTATCTACTCAAGTCATCCGTGAAGGTAAGAACATAACGATAACCACCGCGCGATGCTACACTCATTGGACCACACACATCGGTATGTATGATTTCCAATAAGTCCGTAGCTCGCTCCATCATACCAGAAAATGGAGTCTTAGTCATTTTACCCATCAGACATGCTTCGCATCTTTCAAGTGATTCGAAATCAAGTGATTCGAGAAGTCCATCGGAATGGAGTTTCTTCATACGCTTCACTCCAATGTGACCAAGACGACAGTGCCACATATAGGTCGAGTTATCGCTTAATTTCAAACGTTTAGCCTCAATGTTATTAATATGTGTATTTACACTATCGAGATTCAATAAGAATAGACCATCTATCAAAGGTGCATGTGCATAAAACATATTACACATATAAATCGAACAACCATTATTCTCGGACATAAACAAGTAACTATCTCGCAATAAACAAGATCCCGATATAATGTTCATGCTCAACGCAGGCACCAAATAACAATTATTTAAGTATAAAACTAATCCCGATGGTAGATGAAGAGGTAGTGTGCCGACCGCGATCACATCAACCTTTGATCCGTTTCCCACGCGCATCGTCACCTCGTTCTTCACTAGCTTCCTTATTCGCAAAGCACTGCTTCGAGTTACAAATATGAGCAACCGAACCAAGATCAAATACCGTGCACTACTACGAGTACTAGTGAGATACACATCAATAACATGTATATCGGATATACCTTTCTTCTTGATGTTGCCATTCTTCAAATCCGCCAAGTACTTTGGGCATTTCTGCTTCCAATGACCTTCTCCCTTGCAGTAAAAGCACTCTGTATCAGGCTTAGGTCCAGCCTTGGTCTTCTTCGTCGGTGCGGTAACTTTCTTACCACCCTTCTTGAAGTGTACCTTTTTCTTAGACTTGCCTTTCTTGAATTTGGTGGTCTTATTGACCATCAACACTTGGTGCTCTTTCTTGATCTCCACTTCTGCAGATTTTAACATGGAGAAGAGTTCTGGCAACTACTTGTTCATGCTTTGCATATTGTAGTTCATCACATAGTTCTTGTAACTTGGTGGTAGTGATTGGAGGACACGGTAAATCCCCAAAGCATTAGGAATTACTATACCCAAGCTTTGAAGTTTGTTTGCGTGCCCAGACATCTTAAGCACATGCTCACTGACGGAGCTGCCCTCTTCCATCTTGCAATTAAAGAACTTTTCAGAAGCCTCATAGCTCTCAACTGCCGTGTGAGTCTCAAAAATCAATTTGAGTTCACGGACAATATCATGTGGGTCTGAATTCTCAAACCTTTTCTGAAGCTCCGATTCCAAACCATACAAGATAGCACACTAAACTGTGGAGTACTGATTCTTCGAGCGAGGTAAACGTTCTTTACTTCATCGGTAGCATCACCGCAGCGGTCACCCAGCGGTGCATCCAGCACATAGGTCAAATTACCAGCATTGAGGACAATCCTCAAATTGTGGAACCAATCCGCGAAGTTGCTTCCATTGTTTTTTCAACTTTTCTTTCTCTAGGAACGCATTAAAATTGATGGTAGGGGCCGCCATTGATCTACAACATATTTGCAATAGTTTAGACTAAGTTTATGAAAAATTTAGTTCTAATTAATAGTTAAATTAATCTAGGTGAACTCCCACTCAAAACAATATCCCTCACATTGTTTTAGTGATCACACGAACCAAATCCACCACATCAACACCGATCATCACGAGAGTTGATGTAGCTTCAATGGCAAAAAATCGACATGTTCATCATATCTACTATATGGTTCATGCTTTACCTTTCGGTGATCCGTGTTCCGAGACCATGTATGTACATGCTAGGCTCATCAAGATCAAACCTTAGCTTCCGCATGAGAAAATCTGGCTTGCTCACGTTTTATACACTTGCGGAATCTAACACACCCGATCATCACGTGGTGCTTCGAAACAACAAGCTTTAGCAACGGTGCTTACTAAGGATGAACACTTTAGAACTTGAAATTCATGTGCATGAGGGGTCATCTTATAATGCTACCGTCGTTAACTAAGCAATACAAGATGCATAAAGGATTAACATCACATGCAATTCATAATATGTGATATGATATGGCCTTTCTTCTTTGTGCTTCCGATCTCCATCTTCAAGCACGAACATGATCTCCATCATCACCGGCATTGCATCAAGGTCAATGACGCTGCTCCATGGTTGTCGTCCACCGGCTTCAACTATTACAACTACTTTGAATAGACACGCGAGTCTTAACATAAATTAAAGACAACCATATGGCTCCTGCTGGTTGCCAACTTACAATAAGGAACATTTCATACATCAAATATAATCACAATCATGGCCATATCACATCACAGCACACCCCTGCAAAACAAAGTTAGACGCCTCTAATTTCTTTGCATGTTTTACGTGGTTTGGGGCTTTTAATAAGTCTCGATCTAACTTACGAACAAGAACCACAACGTTGATGTTTGAACTATCAAGTGTCCGTTGTAAATTGGATCTTTACTATAATGGGAGAGACAGACACCCGCAAAGCCACTTATGAAATACAAGTTGCATGTTGAGCGTGGAGCAAGTCTCATGAACGATGTCATGTAAGGTTAGCCCGGGCCGCTTCATCCCATCATACCGCAAGATACAAAGTACACAAGAAGCAATTGATAATAAAAGCACCACCGCCCATAATGACCATTGTGTTCTACTCGTGCAACAGATCTACATATAGACACGGCTCTGATACCACTGTAGGGGTTCGTAGTATGGAAAACAAAAAATTTCTACCGCATACAAACAAACAAGCCAAGATCTATCTACTAGATTGTAGCAACGAGTCGATAGAATAACTCACCCTCGAAGATTCCAAAGTGTTTAAGGAGAGCGGATTCTCGTGGGTGATGTAGTCGTACTCTTGCCGATCTCAAGATCGCGTAGACGATCCTTCCCAAGCTGCGTGTAGCGCTCCTTGCAGCCACACGCCCGAGGCCATGTCTACATGCTAGGCTCACAAGTCAAACCCAAGTATTTCCGCAGTAAACTGGCTTGCACCCGTTGTATGTGAACGAGAGTTTATAGCACCGATCATCACGAGGTGCCGGAACACGATTTAACTTCTAACGGTGCATACATGGGGAGAACACAACTTTATCTTGATCTTTAAGTGAGGTATCATCTTATAATTCTACCGTCGCGATCTAAGCATAATAAGTTACATAAAAGGATAAACATCACATACATATAATCTTATGTGACATGGTATAGCTAATCTCCACGCAATGATCTCCATCTTGTGCGCGTCAGCATGATCTCCATCACTCCACCATGATTGCCTCCACCACGAGTAGCAACTACAACTATTGCTAACTACTTAGCGATAAAGTAAAGCTATTACATGGCGTATAAGAAGTTGACACATAGGTCATACACAATTATAAAGACAACCATCACTCTGCAGCACGACGACGTGGTGCTATGGTGGAGAGTTTCTGCGGCAGGGCTGTAGGGGTTCGTAGCATGGAAAACAAAAAAATTCTACCGCATACAAACAAACAAGCCAAGATCTATCTACAAGATTGTAGCAACGAGTCGATAGAATAACTCACCCTCGAAGATTCCAAAGTGTTTAACGAGAGCGGATTCTCATGGGTGATGTATTCGTACTCTTGCCGATCTCAAGATCGCATAGACGATCCTTGCGGCGCTGCGTTCCGGCAGCGCTCCCGCAGTCGGTCACACGTTCGGTACTCGACGAAGACCTTCCTCTCCCTTGTTCCAGCAGGAAGCGGAGGTTGTAGCACTCTCCTCGCGATTCCGGCAGCACGACGGCGTGGTACCGGAAGTAGAGGGGAGATCTCGCAGGGCTTCGCCTTAAGCCGGAGCGAGTATGGTGGACTATGAGAGAGCCTCGGTGATCTAGGGTTTAGACACACCAAGTAGAAGGGGCTAGGCCGGCGGCTAGGGCAACTAGAAGGCCCAACTTGGCGGCTTAGGAGAAACCCTAGGGCGGCGACGGCTATGGTGGGCGGCGGCTAGGGTTAGGGTTTAGAGGGGCAAGGTGTAGGTCTTGGAGGGGCAGCCCTGATCCTCCTTATATAGGTGGAGGGGGAGCGCCAAGGGGAGGGGATTCCCTCCCCAACTCGTCTTCCAAGGCCGGCGGTGGAGGGAGAGGAACTCCTCCCCAAGTAGGTTTCCTACTCTCCCTCCACCAAACAAAATAGCCGTTTGACTTTTCAAATTGGCGTTTGACTTTTCAAACTAGGATTTGATTTAACCCTTTATTTTGTTCAGCGATGACACCTAGTACATGATGCAACCATTCCAACTTGTTATGACACATTCATGTACCCTTCCTCTCCGGAGTGCCGGACATTCCGGAACCTTCTAGAACATTCCCGATGAAAACACCGGAACCATTCTCCAACCTCAAACAGACTTTCCTTATATGAATCTTATTCTCTGGACCATTCCGGATCTCCTCGTGATATCCCGGATCCCATCCGAGACTCCGAACAACATTCGGTCTCTTACTCATCATTCCATAACTACTCAACAACGTCGAATCCTTAAGTGTGTCTCCCTACAGTTCGTGAATTATGCGGACATGATCGAGACACTTCTCCGAACAATAACCAATAGAGGAATCTGGAAATTCATATGGCTCCCACATATTTCTACGATTACTTTACGATCGAATGAACCACTTACATACGATACCAATTTCCCTTTGTCTCACGATAGTTTACTTATCCGAGGTTTTGATCGTCGGTATCTCTGTATACCTAGTTCAACCTCGTTAATGATAAGTACTATTTTCTCGTTCCCGTGATATGTGATCCCTTGTGAGCCAGTCACATGCTTGCAAGCTAATTGGATGACATTCCACCCAGAGGTCCCAGAGTATATCTATCCGTCATATGGATGGACAAATCCCACTCTTGATCCATGTGTCTCAACCAATACTTTCCGAACACTCAATGCAACCTTTATAGCCACCCAGTTACGGTGTGGTGTTTGATGTCATCAAAGCATCCTTCCGGTGATGGTGATAAGCATGATCTCATGGTCGAAGGAATTAGGTTACTATGTATCAGAAAGCATATAGCAATTGAACTATTAAAATGACTTGATCTTTATGCTACGCTTATCTATAGGAGTATGTCCATCATACCATTCTCCTAACGATATGATATTGTTGTTAATAACATCTCAATGTTCATGATATGGAAACCACAATCATTTATTAACCAACAAGCTAGTATTATGAATAGGCTTTACTAGGGACTTCAATTTAAGTTTACAAATCACAGAAGTATTAATGTTTCCTTGTTAATACTATTATAGCATGAATGTAAACATTTATCATAAACACAAAGATATAATAATAACTACATTTATTATTGCCTCTAGGGCATATCTCCAACAAGGGATTCGCCTACGCGTAGTCGGGAGAGAGAGAACGGTGGAGGGCAGCAGGACGGCGGCTATGGTTGAAGGAGTTGTGTGGGGGGGAGGCTGCGTCCTGCCGTCCATATATAGGGGGCTGGCCGGCCCCCCTTGGCCCCTCCTCCAAGCCCTAGGGCGGCGGCCCCAAGGGTGGAGTGGGGGGCAAGTTTCCCCCCTCCTTCTAGAAGGGTTCCCTAGGGTTTCCCCTAGGGTTTGGCCGGCTGGGCCTATGGGGCCTTGTGCCCCTGGCCCAAAGCGGCCAGGGCACTCCCCCTTAGTCCCACGCAGGCCTCCAGCAAGTGGTACCACGTTGGTCCCACTCTGGAAGCTTCTAGAACCTTCCGGTACAATACTGATAAATTCCGAAACTATTTCGAAATCCAAAAACTGCTTTCCTTTATATGAATCTTATTCTCCGGACCATTCCGGAACCTCTCGTGACATCCTGGATATCATCCGAGACTCCGAACAAAAACTCATAAACCAATTATCCATTCTATCCTAGCATCGATGCACGTTAAGCGTGTGACCCTACGGGTTCGAGAATATGCAGACATGATCTTCTATCAATAATCAACAGCGGGATCTGGAAACCCATATTTACTCCCACATATTCATCGATGATCATATCGGATGAACCACGATGCCAGGATTCAATTAATCCCATATATATATTCCCTTTGTCACGAGATATTTTACTTGCCCGAGATTCGATCGTTGGTATCGGCATATCTAGTTCAATCTCGTTCACAGCAAGTACTTTACTCGTTCCGTAATCCGATATCACTTTGTGATTAACTCCTTAAGCACGTGCTTGCAAGCGGTGTTAATATCGATTACCGAGTGGGCCCGAAGTATATCTCTCCGACTCGGGAGGGACAAATTCCATCTCGATACATACAACGCAACAAGTACTTTACGATCACCTGAGAGACACCTTTATGATCACCCTCACATAGGATGACGTTTGATGACCTCAAAGCTTTCTTCTGATACCAGGGAGTTGCATTATCTCATGGTCTAAGGAATACAATATTTGACATAAGAAAAAGCTTTACAAAGATGAACACGATGACACGATCTAATTGCTCTGCTTAATTTGGGTCTGTCCATCATATCATTCTCCCAATGACATGATCTCATTATTAATCGACAACCCATATCTATGGTTAGGAAACCTTAACCATCATTAATCAATGAGCTAGTCCATAGAGGCGTACTAGGGACATGGTGTTGTTCATAAACCACACAAGTATCAAAGTTTCCGCTTAATACAATTCTAGCATGGAATATAAACTTTATCATGAACAAGAATTATAACAATAACATATTTATTATTGCCTCTAGGGCATAATTCCAACAGAGACACTCCTCTTCTTCCCTTTCTTCCTGTTTCACCGGAACCACCGTAGCCCGAGCGCGCCGCCGCCGTCGCTATGAGTCCTTAGATCACGATCCTGTGGACACAATAGATCATTTAACTGAAGGGGTATCACTCGATCTGAGCCGCACAGATCTAATTAGATCCAACAAACCACGTAGCTCGATCCGTGCGAATCGTTACCAGCCAATAGGAATAAGACACGTGGCCCAGTCTGTGTTTTAAAAACAGAAACATTTCTATTAGTGTGTTGATTTTGAAAAATTCATAACTTTTGATCTACACGTCAAAATTTTCCAAATTTTATATCAATGGATTCAAAAAATGTGAAATTTGCAACCATGCCCTTAGTTTAGTAATTTGCTTCTGGAAAATTAGGTGTTTTGTAGAAACATGTTTAGGTTTTTTTTAATATAAAAATTATTCTAAAAATTATTTTTGGGTAAAATCTTTTGCAAATGGTTTATTTTAACCTACTGACCATAAAAACCTACTTTTGGATTTAAAAGTATATTTTGTGACACTAGGGAATTATTCCTTGAATAAAAGCATTTCTAGTAAAACAAAAAATGTTTGCTATGATTTAAAAATGCTTTTTGAGTTAAAATTTATTCAAATGGTTTGATTTGAACTCTCTAATCCTAAACATGAACTTTTGGATTTAAAAATATATTTGATTAACCCTAGAAAATTATTCCTTTGAATAAAAAGCATTTCTAGTAAAGCAAAAATGTTGCTTTGATTTAAAAATGGTTGTTGAGTGAAACCTTTTGAAAATTGATTTGTTTTAAACACTTTGATCCTAAACACTAACATTGTGTTTAAAAACATATTTGGCTAACTATACAAAATATTACTTTGATTTAAATCATTCTAGCAAAACAAAAATGATTTAAATGGCCCATTTTCACTAACTTGGTTTCAAATGGTTTTGCCACTTTTATAAATGAGCAATAGGTGTTTTAAAATGTTTATAGCCTGTTAGAAACTACCTTTCCATATAAAACAATCTTTTGCATGATTGCATGCATTGTTTTGTTTTCTTTATTTTATGAGATGAATTGTTTGAATGCTAGATTTGAATATGTGCTTGCTTGATTGAATTGTAGTGAACTTTGAAGAGTGTAGCCATTGCAAGATCAAGGAATGAACTTATATTCTCTACTAAAAAGGCAAGTGGTGCTTCATACATTATTGTCCTAATATTTTGACTATGCATTAGTGATATTTTAAGTAGGACTTGCATGGAATTTTTACTAAGTATACTATGCCTTGGGAAATCCTAGTAGATGATGCATTAGTAGAATTTTCCCTAAGTTAAGATTCTTTCTACTAGTATGCTTATCCTAGCTAGTGGAAAACAAGGGTGGATTATATTCATTTTATGAAATATTTCTAAGTCTATGACTTGTGTTTTGTTTAACAAAATAACTATGTGAATAAATCACATGGGTGGAATGGTGAGAAAGGATTATGTTGAGTGGTTACACAAGTCTAGTAAACTGGGGAAAACTTGTGTATCTCACTTGTGGAAAGCCACCCAGGAACAAAGAGATTTGAGATGTCAAGTGTTGAGAAGCTTCTAGTGCAACCACATGGTATATGGGATCTGCCAGGATCATATAGGTTGCAATAACTTAGCCAGATGGACAGAAGGTGGTAGGGGTGATAGGTTTGGAATGCGTCCATTTGGTCTAAGGGAAGGCTTATGAAAGATTTTGTCTTGATGCATGTCGAGTCTTGTGGGGAAAGTGCACCACCTCTCCAGAGAGTAAAATCTAAGTACTTAGCCGTGTCCCCGGCAATGGACAATTTGAGCATCAAGACATGGAAGCTATCAAGTATCTCCTCATCCTAATTTCTAAGTTAAAATCTTGTGGTTGAACAAGGGTTAAAGGATTCCAATATTCAATTGGTAGATTCCTTGGGTGATTTTGACAAACAAAAACTTAGTGTTTTCAACTTACAAGGAAAACCTTATTTTGATCAAAGCAAGCCTAAGATCCACTTAGCCAAATGCATATAGATGATAGATACCACTATTCTATCATAGTATCACTTGCCAATACAATTCAAATGTATTGACCCTTGTGGCTGTAACTTATTATGTTGCAGGTTTGTTTGATGTTAGTGAGGTGTGTTGAATAGGATTACAAGTATACAACCAACATGATTGCATGTGGCACTTTGAATATGAAGGACTCCATGCTACATAGATATTTCTGCTGCATTGTGATGAGATAGCCAAATGAGCTATGTAAGATGTAATGAATTATTTTATTCCTGGTTATAAAGTTGTATTATGACCTTTGTTTCTTGATATTACATCTTAAACTATGGATGCTAACTATTGATCCAGGGACTAGCATTGTAAACACAAGGATCTCTACCTTATTAGGTTGGGACTTCTACAGATGGTATCCAAGCACTGTGTTGCCTGTAGGATTGTAACCCTAGGATTGGACAAAACCCCTTAGAAAAATAGGAGTTGTATTTGTTCCAAAACTTATTTACAAACAATCTTGTAAACTCTTTCCTCAACCTTTTTTTTGAATCTACATCTCTTCCATTTCAATTTGTTGGACAAAAACTTCAACATGAGCAGAAGACATCAACATCACAATGACTTCAACTTTAGTTTCATCAAGGACTTCAACTTGGACATCACTAAGGACTACAAGTGAGACAAGAATGTTACTCAAGACTTGAAGACTAAGGAAACACAACTTAGAAGGAACCATCATCACCTTTGAAATTTTGTGACCAAGATGCAAGAATTTTTCCAAGGATACCATGAGCTTATTCAAGAAGAAACAACTAAGAAGAATGAAATGATATCAAGTGAACCATATAGTTGGACCACCATACTAGTGTTTAGTTTAGATCATATATTGATCACACCAACTTATGTGGTGTAGGACAAATATTTTGTTGCCTAAAAATATGCTTGAATCTTGTTGTTTGGGTGGAATGTTTGATTGTGATTGCTTGCACATTTCCTGTTTTATTGTTGTGTGTGAGTAGAATTCTTCCTATAGAAAATCCTTGCCTATTCTAATCCCAATCCAACCCAAATATATGAATTCTCCAAGAGACTCCAACATCAAGGATGGTGACAACAACAACAACAACCAAGAGATGCACATGAGAGAACAACTTCTAGAAACTCAAGCCCAGTTGAATCAAGTGACAACTCAGTTTTTAGCCAACAACAATGAGTTAGACCCAGCCATGCAAACGTTCTTGGAAACCCAATCCCAATTTTTGCAAAGGATGACCAATCAAATGATCAACATGAGAAGCAACCTTTCCCAAGGAGATTGTTACAACAATGATATAAAGGATGATATTATAGAAGGAACTCAAGCTTGCAATATTTGTGGAGACATGGAACACACTTATAAAGATCATATGGACCAATGCCCTAATTGTGAAGAGAAACATCCAACTAAACAACGCCCCACATCTCAAGTTACATGTTTCCTATGTGAAGGAAATGATCATGTCCCTATCCAATGCCCTATCTATCCTATAGTTCAACAAATGAAACAAGATGGAATGCATCAAATGTTTGGAAAAATCCATAAGGAAACAACTTCTACCAAGAAGGATAAAGACAAAATTAGAACCGTGCCTTATAAGGCCACATCCAAAGTGACCACAAAGTGTTGTTATTCATGTGGATAAGAAGGTCACATCTCTAGTGATTGCCCCAAGAAGAGAGAAAGATTTCCCACATTTGTGGTGAAATATGAAGAACATGAACTACAAGAACTCTTAGCTTTGGAGAGACCCAAAAACAAAAAAATGTCCCAACCCCAGCAAGAAAGACATTAGCCAGGTACAATGCTACAATTGCAAAGAGATGGGACACTATGCCAATGAGTTTCCAGAAAAGAAGAAGAGCTAAGGAAACAAGCAAGCAATGGCGAGACCCAAGATGAAGAAAGATATTAGCCAAGTGATGTGCAACAACTGCAAAGAGCTAGGACATTATGCATCATATTTTCCAAAGAAGATACCTCAAGACATCAACCTTGTCACATGTTTCAAGTGTGGAAACAAAGGACATTATGCAAACAACTGTCTAGAGAAGTTCCATCAAGACCTCAAGTAAGCCAAGATGTAATCTACTTAAAAATCTTTTTAAGGGTGGTAGTACTCTAGTTGCCTTGAAGCCAACTTGTAACCTCTAGCCTTCCCAAATCTCGGGACGAGATTTCTTTTAAGGGTGGTAGCCTATCACATCCCAAAATTTCCAAATTTTGAAATGTGAAAAATAAATAAACAAAAGAATTAATTTTTGAAATTTAGGGTGAAAAGAAACTTTTTGCTTCAAAATGGAAAGATCAAAACCCTTCTTGAACAAATTTGAATGAAAAGGGAATCCAAAAAAATTCCACTCAAGTGAAATGCATTCATCAATGAATGTATCATGAAATTTAAACACTTGGAAAAATAAACCAAAACCCTAATGGAAGAAAATCATTTTCAAGATCTCCCTAAGACTATGGATTTGATCCATATAAAATTTAGCAACAAACATTTATAAATGATCAAAAATTATAAACAAAAATATTATAAAATCCATGGAAATTGGTTTCATTTAATTTGGAGCCATGGATAAAAACTTATGAATTTAATAAGATAAAGAAAATAAATTCCAAAGATAATAAAGCTCCTAACTAAAACCAATACCAAATTGTGAGCAAATAAAACCTAAAAGGATTTAAAAGGATAAACAAATATTAAATAAAATCATACAAATTGAAATCACCAATTTTGGATCTATAAATAAAAAGATATGGATTTTATAAGATAAAGAAAGAAAGAAAGAAATAAGGAATATTTAAAAGACAAATTAAATCTTGGCCAAATACATGAACAAATGAAATGACAGATTATTGAATAATAAAAAGGAGTAAAATATTACTTAAATAAAATCATAAGGATTGAACAATATCCAATTTTATTTAAATAAAGACAAATTTCCTAAACTAAATAATAAATCCCAAGAAAATTATTTAGAAGACAATTTAAAACTTGAATTAAATCCATAAACAAATGGAATAAAGATAATCCAAATAAAATAAAGGAATAAAGATTATTTGAATAAAAAATTATATGGACTTGAACCATATTTGATTTAAAAGAAGACAAAATCCCTAATATAAATTATTAATTAAATCATGGGAAAAATAATGCAAATTGTCAAATGGATTAGAAGTTATCTAATTGACATAAAAAGAATAAAATATTAATTAAATAGAATTATATGGTTTGGAACCATAATCAAATTCATTTAAATAAAGACAAAGGCCTCATTTAATAAATATGAAATCCTATTAAAATATTTGAAATAATTCCAAGTGAATTATTTAAACACACTAATGAATAAATAAAACCTACTGAAAAGGTTTGATGAAAATTTGAAATCAAATGGAGGCTTGAACCAATGGTTTGAATAACGACACAAACCTCATCTAAATAAATATTAAAAGCATAAAAGAATATTTGAATATTCTAAAATGGAATTTAAAACACATTACAAACTTATTGAAAAGGTTTGAGAAACATTTGAATTTAAACAGATGATTAAAACATTTGAATAAATAATATGGATTGGAACCATATTTAAAACCTTATTTTAAATAAAGACAAATGTATAATTTAATTAAATAATAAAGCATAAAAGAATATAAGAAAATATTCTAAAATAGACTTTAAAATGCTAAACAATATAAAAACATACTGAAAGTTTGGACAAGTTTTGAAATAAAATAAGTGTTTGAATCATTTGAATAAATTCAAAACAGAAAAATAAAAAGAAACAGAAAGAAAAAATAGAAAAGGGCAGCCCAACTAACCTACCCAGCACCCCTGGCCCAACTTGGCGCAGCCAGCCCACCCGGCACCTCTCTCTCCCCGCGAGCCCTTTCTCACTGATGCATACACCCTCTCAGCTCGCTGACGAAACGGACCCACGCCACGTTGGCTCCCCATCATCATCTCCCCCACCCGCGCGACCCATTCTTTCCCCTCTCCTTGCCGTTTTTGCCCTTGATTCCGTGGTGTTAATTCACATCAATGCACGAGTAATTCTCACCCGTGACCTCGCCCTCTTAAGCGTCTGTCTCCCCTCTCTCTTTCCCCTCACTCGCCCGCACCTCTCTGCCCCCAGGCTGCTGTAATTTTGCTTGCAACCCCACTGTCTCCGACGAACTTCCCTGACCAATTCCGGCCAGCTCCGACCGCCTTCCACCCCTGGCACCCACGAGCGTGCTCGCCAACTCCGTATGCATCCGCTAGTACCTCCCACTTGGCCGCGCGTGCCCCACAGCCTCGACCACAACGACGTCTGAGCGCCACCGCGTCCTGCTCCAACGACGTCTGAGCGCCACCGCCTCCCACTTGTCAGGTGTATAGGTGCACAAGTTCGGCAAAGAAATAGTGAAATACAAGTGGTAACGGTGCCAGAAAATAGCTTGACGGTGAGGTAAAGACTAAAGGCAAAAGGATGGAAGCAAGCAAACATGCAACATATCTAGTAGCAAACAGTGTTTCAATGTTTAGAAACAAGGCCTAGGGATCATACTTTCACTAGTGAACACTCTCTCATATAAATATCCTCTCTTCATGATACTACTCTTAACTACTCTCTGGTTGGACACTCTAATCCATGGTAGGGCTATAACAGCACACCTCAAAGTCCGTCTTCCCCAATCTAGATAACCCCACACTATCACCTTGAGCGCTAGATGGTTCCAACAAACACCACAATATCATAGAGACATCCAACTCCAAATATAACTCATAAAAAATATTCAATCTAGCCAAAGTGCCACACATGGTATGCCCGCTGTCACTTTCACACACGTGGGTAAAAGCATAGATCTATTAAAGCACAAAGAGTATTTATGTAGACTCAAGCCTAAGTGCCACCATGGCGTGCATGATGTCACTTTCACACACACGGGGAGAGCAGAGATCTAATGAAGCACTTGAGTAGCAAGGTAGATCTACTTGATTACAAAGCTCATGGCCACAATATCATGCATAGACAGAGATGAACACATAGATACTAGTAGAGCCCTTATCCTCGAAGGAGAACTACTCCCTCCTCATCATGGGAATCAGCAACGGTTATAGAGATGGTGGTGGAGATCGATGGAGATGGCTTCAGGGGCACTTCTCCGTCCTGGCAGGGTGCCGGAACAGAGACTTTCTGTCCCCCGAATCTCCCCTTCGGTGGTGGCGGCGCAGCGGAACTTTTTTTGGAAGTATGATGGATTATTTAGGGTTTTCTCCCCGGGGGATTATTATAGGAGGCAAGGTCGGTGGGGGCGCCACCTGTGGCTTGCCCACGCGCACGAAGTGCGGCCACCACAGTGCCCTACTCCATCTTTTCTTCGTGGTTCCGTGTTGGTCTGGGAAAAATAATGACTTTGACTTTTGTCTTGTCCAATTCCGAGAATATTGATTTTCTGCCTTTCTGGAAACAAAAACAGAAGAAAATAGGCAACTAACACTGTGGCATCTTGTTAATAGGTTAGTATCAGAAAGTGTATAAAAATATCTCAAAGTGTAGACAAAACATAAGCCAAATGATATAAAACAAGCATGGAGCATAAAAAATTATAGATACATTTACGATGTATCAGAAACAAAGTCTGAGAAAGAAACATCCTAGTTTTACCATCACTGATAGCCCAACACGGTGCACACATCCACCGGCTCTTGTGAAAAAGGTGTCAATTCATCACTTGGTATAACAGTTGCAAAATATTTCAATCCACGGGCTACGCCTTCAACCATCGCTATTGTGATGCTCTATAGCACTACGTAGAGTACTTTTTATTAGTAGTGTCCTATTGAGTTGTTTCTATAATATCACAAAGGTCATGAGAAGATTATGTTTTGAAAGGAATACAGTAGGAGAAGCCCCTACATTGATTTTTTTCGAGATAATAAGAACCCAAATCTGCGCTTGTGAGGGCTTGAACCTGATTGGTTGGGCTGTACATCCACTTTCCTAACCAAGTGAGCTAGGCTCACTTCATGTGATGAGAAGATTACACCGAAGGTTCTCAAGAGATGGGCTATTATCATATGTGGTATGGAAGATCATGGTGACAATGATGTAACCAATTATTATTCATGCAGCTCTTTCATTTGTCTAGCAATCAATTGGATCTATGTCAAATACATATATACATGTGGTGTATGAAATATACAATAAAATATAATTCAGTTCTTGAGAGGAAGCACCCCAGGACAAAGGGCTCGGTGGCAGTTTTGAGGTTATTACTTCAACCGATAGGGGTAAACCAATGTACTGGTTGGATTTCTTGAGAGAAAGCTGCGGGAAGCCGAGCGAAGCATCTCAGGACGTGCTTCTCTTCGTCTGCCTATTCAGCGCATTGGCTTTGGAAAAGCGGGAAGCGAAGCCACCCTGTTTGTTTGGATTAGATGGCTTATTTCAGTGGAAAGCCAGAAAAGCCCAAACAAATAGGCCCTAAGAGGGACAAGGAAAAGAAGACACACACGTTTCTTAGAAGTTAGAAGCTATGACTAAATAGGTATGCAAGGACCATGGAGAGTGGGAGGTGTGTTCCAGGGTCATACGGTGATGCCGAACTAAATCTGGGTTTTCAATTTCTTCACCAACTATATATCAACAAGTGGGTGGGTCATATCAATGCATGCTCCTAGATATTTGAGTGACTCTGGTTATTACTTTGCTTCAGCACTTTGATTCTTGGCAAGCCATGACTAAAGAGGACTTGTTTCCCCCATCCCTTTCCTAGTTCATTTTCTTTGTCGTGGTGCTTAACCCTCTCTTTCACAACTTTATCTGAATTCATCTATCTGGACCTTTATCTCGTATAAAATCTCACATATTTCTAAGATTTAGTCATTATTTTGACTTCAATTTCTATTTTTAAATTCATTGTATGCACTAATATCACTTCACTTCAAAATATTTTCTTTTGGTTAAATTACTTATTTTTGGAAAACTTCTTGGTTAAAGCTTGTTATTGTCGATGGAACTCTAAGAATCTTTTCTAAGCTCTTTGTAGCATGATACTAAGAGACATCCATGATATTTAATAGGGTTTGTATGGCCTTTCACTGTCAATCCATGTGTTGATGCACTGCCAAAACTCAAATTGATTCGTCATGGGGGCGAAGAAAATTTTGGACAAGCGGAACTAGTGATATAATGTAAACATTCTAGATGCCGACCCAGCTAGAGTTCAAAACTCAGGCCGATATAGAGAAACTTATATATTCTAGAATGTGGGTCTGCTCTTCAAATATTGGTGCATTTATGGGGAAAAAGGTTGTCGTTCGAGTCGTAACCGGGCGGTGTTTTAGTTGAAATTAAACATGTCGATTGTTTAGTGAAAAAACTGTTGATTATTGGTTAAACTTAAGCTACTCCCTCTGTTTCACATTACCGTGCTTGTTTGCCTAGACACACAAAACGAGACAAGGTAGAACTTGCTCGTTCTTTACTTTTTTACTCCTTTGTTTTTTTGGACGTGTAGCTGCATGTTGCTTTTACCCATTCCAAAAATCCCAGAATTTTTTTGATAAAAAATAAGACAGCAATAAGGCTCGTTGTTTTCTGTGTCGGGTCAAAGACGCAGGGTAATATGAAACATAGGGAGTATATGGGATTTTAGTTTTTAAAGGGCGAAGCTATTCCCTTGATTTTTTGCTTGTTTCCCTACGACAAGGGCACCTTTTGTGTTGGTCAATCATTGCTAGAATCTTAGGTGGACAAGGAAATGAAGACCCACATTGCATAGTTACCCCCTTAGACTTATATTATGGAATTGAGGGACTAAAATCCATGACTAAAAGGGATATGCAAGAACCGTGGAGAGTGGGAGGTATGTTCCAGCGTCATATATGGCGATGCAGAACTAAACCTGGTTTAAATTTCTTCACCAACTATATACAATAAGTGTGTGGGTCACATCCATGCATACTTCTTGCTATTTAAGTGACTCCGAATCTTACCTTGCTAGCATTTGATCTTTGGCAAACACATACCCCAGCTGTTTGTAACGCTAGTGCACACCCAAGCAGACCAATACTTTGCTAGGTAGGCATGGTAGGCCTCAGGAACACTGATCCTATATTGTTTTGCACATGCTGCAGCTGCTACCCCGCTTACTGTCCTAGTACATGCCTGTCCTTGTTTTATACGCCAAGCACTTCACGAATAAGTGTCATGTTGCCTACTTCTGCTGATTATCCTTCCGTGTGGCACATGCGTTTGCACCAACGGTGTCCGTTCCGTCGTCCTGACCTATATCGCACATGCACCACGCCCTCTTTTGATCCTGTCCTTTCGGACTCGTTAATTACTCGGGGCGCTCCAGAAAGTACTAAGTGGTCATCTTGAGCAATGTGAAGTTCAAAAGTGCATGGGGGCGTCTTTTTCTTAAGATAGAAAAGGATTGAATACATGGTCCTGGCAAAAAAAAAAGGGGGGGGGGGGGGGGGGGGTAGGGTAGGCAAAAAAAACTTGTACTCAACAAACTAAGAAACTCCACACTACAAGTAGAGACTCAACCAAAACACCCGAGACAAAGGTGCGTTTCCTAGAAACAAACGATGCAGCCTACCGCTCACTGCTTCCCTGATGACCCGACTAAGTGCACGATGGAGCTAAGAAAAATTGTAAGATAATACACCAGTTTACATTGTACAACTATTTACCCATAAAAATATTGTGTAGTGAAGCATACCTCATATTCTTCAACTTTCATGATACCCCATATTCTTCAAATTTCATGATAAATCTTTATACTCCCTCTATCCCAAATTAGATGTCCTAGATTTGTCCATGATAAAACACGTCTAGATACATGAATATCTAGACAAATCCACGGCATTTTTTCTAGACAGAGCGAGTATACACCTAATAATAAAAGCTAAAGAGTCTCTTCCCGTCCGTTTTTTGCCCCCCCCCCCCCCCATCACCCCGCTTTGTTTCGGCGCTCATGGTCCTGGTGCTTCTTCCTTGCTCTGTGAGCGCTGACACCCGCTGATTCTGTTTAATTAGTTTCGTGCTCTCGTTGGTGGATTTCATGTTGTGCCGGTGCTACTTGTCCGTTGTTGACTGTTATGAATCGAACATGTCGTCTACTGAACTTGTTGTGCTTTTTGTAATAATCGTGTTGGACATGCACTATGTGAACTTGTTGTGCTTCGTGACATGTATCTCTGACTATTGAAGTTGTGTCATGCTTTGTGACATGTATCGAGTTCCAAATTTGAACTTCTCATGCTTTTGTGACATGTAACAATGATGTTGTTTTGGATATGCGATAGATTTGTTCATTTGTGCATGTAAAAATGAAATCTGGAATATATATGCAGCTAGGAGTATCTAGGGATATTCTTATTGCAGGGATGATGCTAAAACAAACAAAAAAATGGAAAAGAGTAACGGAAATGTCCACTATGGGCATAGACCCACCCTAGGAAGCTTCCAGCTGCCAACACGTGGCACCTACGCCGACCTCCTGGTCGTCGGCATACCCGAAGACAACATGAGACTGCCGGTGCCGGCACTTTTTTCTGCAGACGGTCCTTGTGACGACGACCGTGGTGAGACATAGGCATTGATGTTTATGCAGCCGGCTGGCCCTAGCCCGGCGGCCTAGCCCTATACGGGGACACCAATAGTGTTGACAACTACCTCCATTAAATGACAGAACCTTGCTTGACGATGTAGTTTGTCAAGATTCGGGATGTCGACCAAGAGTTCAAGACTCGGAACACTATAGAGTAAACTTATATGTATTCTAGAATGTTGTTCTGCTTTTTAAATATCTTCCCCATTAACCTCATAAATCATATGCTCAATCTTTTTATGTATGTATACGACCAGATATCCAATGCGCAATACTTCAGTGTATCAATGAGTACCGTTCTAATGTTTGGTAAGTCGGATTGAAGAAAAAAACAGTAGGTTTGTGGGAGCTAAATTTTGTTTGTCCTTGAATAGTGCATCTCTTTCATTGGGTGGATTTATGAGCTATATGTTGATGTTTGAGTTGAAGTTGATGGCGCTTTAGGTTAAACTTGGTGAGTGTAACATAAGAAAATGTTGATTATTTGTTAAACTTAAGTTATATATATGGGATTTCAGATATAAGTTCATTTATTGAAGAAAGAAGCTTTTCTCTTTACTTAAGTTGTATGGGATCTATTACGCAAAAAAAAGTATGGGATCCTTTGCCATAATATGAGGTGGACATGAGTAAGAAGACCCACATTTCCTAGAGTCAGTGACTAAAGGGAGATGTAATGACGCCGGATAGTGGTAGGTGTGTTCTAGTGTCATAAGGCAATGCAGAACTAAACATGGATACTTTAAATTATTTACCAGCTATATATCAGTGGTAAGCGTCCATGCATACGCTGGATATTTAAGTGGCTCTGGCTCTTACTTTACTTTGGCACAGTGACGCAGAACAGTAGATTTATGGAAACACATACCCCGAACTGTTTGTTACATACCAACAAGGATCCATACAAAGTATATATACCTCCCATACAACTTAAGTAAAGAGAAAAGCTTCTTTCTTCAATAAATGAGAACGACACTTTGCTGGCTAGGCATGGTAGACCTCAGGAATACTGATCGAAGATATGTGTTCTCCTTGTGTATCGGCTTCCCTAGTTACTAGCCCAGCATATGCACGCGCTCGTTTAATTCACCATCCAATTTAGGGATTAGCACCACGTTGTTTACTCTACTTTTTGCAGTCGCTCTGTGTGGTGCATCTCTTTGCACCTACTATGTCAGGTCCATGGTAACGAGTCGCATCTGCACGCGGTCGTCATTTAATCAAACTCCTCTATGACTCGTTGTTCGCTAAGGCTGGTCATTGTGCATAGTAAATTTAGACTAGTAACATGCATATATTATTAGTCTAGATTACTACCTTTATAGTGAAAAATAATTTATGTGTGGTAACATATAATGTCACATTAATTATGTTGTAGACTAATTTTGCCGCTTGGTATGTGTGATGTTATAGTAACATAGCTAGTTACTCTATCTATTCCTCTATTTATTAACTTATTGTCACATAAGCAAAAGTGTAGAGTTGGACTCTTAGTTGCTAGTGATGTTACCTCCACTATGACCAACCTAAGCGCCCATCACTAACGCACTGGTGGGCTTCGTCAGCAACTGCCAAACATATTGGATCGGCATTCCGGTGGTCCTTTTGGCTCACGGTTGGCCTAACGTAGTGGACAATCACGGGTGGAAAACAGGCATGTAGTCCCGGGCCGTAAAGAGCTCTAGTCCCGGTTTTGGGCCCGGGAGTGCCAAAACGGGACTAGAGCCCCCCTCTCTAGTCTCGGCTCGCTACGGCCCGCGATAGATAAGAGCCACGTGGCTGTTTCAGCAAGACGGGGGACGGAAACCCTCTAGTCTCGGACCGTAACACCAACCGGGACTATACGGTTTTCTGCCGCGGCAGAGAATTGTGTGTTTTCTTTTTTTGCTATTTCGTTCCTTTTTCGTTTTGTGTTTCACTATAATTTCAAACATATATTTCGGTACACATATTCTATGTTACTACATACACAGTACACGCTGATGCATCTATATAATTAATCGATCCCTTGCAAGCATACATATAATCAATCATATCAAAAGGAAGAAATGTTTTGAAATTACATGGTCATTAATGATATATATATCATATCAACTACATGGAGATCACTAAGGAATATAGAGTTCCTCGTCATCCGCATAATATTTTCCATGTACATCAAGGACCTCCTTCATCAGAAATCCCTCCAGCTCCTCTTGAATTGTTTGTATGTGCTAGTCTGGCTCTAGTTTCTCCCGCAAATCATAAATATAATGTGAATCTACTTTCCGCTTACTGGTCAACTCGCGGATGTACTCGCAGACATAGTATCCACATAAATGAGTTCCTGGTGGCTGCTGTAAACTCTTCACCATTTTATAAGTTAGCTCTTCTTTGAATGGACATGGTATTTTCTGTCTGAACCGTGTTCAATACCTGCTCGGCAAATAAAATGAACAAAAGAGTTATTAGTTACTTGATATCAGAAAATGAACGAAAGAGGCCGATATAATGCAATAATGATTGAAATTACTTATTGAGCATTGCTTTCATATCGCTCCACTGCTCTTGGTCCCAACTTAATGAGTCGTGGACTTCAACTAGGGACTTTTCAACTTGAATGTTTAGCAAGATCCAGTGGAATCTGCAGATGTTTACATAAGCATACATGCATAGCTTATCGAGTAAGCAAAAAATAAAATATGTACAAGATAGAAACACTCACTTGAAGTTGTAAAGAAATAGTATTTCCTTAACAAAATTATTCTCGGTTAAGAACCTGCACAGGTCTTCCTCCACGTTCTTGGGATGATTCTTTAACGTATATTCATTAACGATATATGGGTCAATGACCCAACGCCATATCTTCTAGCCCTTTTGCATTCAAGCATCTTCATTCTGCAGAATATAATATCATCATACAAAAGGATATATAGTTAGGATAATATATTAAATGCAATGAACGAGCTAAGCTACAAACTTAATTATAGAAATAAATCACTTACAGACAGTAGAAACCAATGATAGATTTGTCGAGGGCGCACTGGTTGTATAACTGAAACAGTTCGGTCATTTGAACCTGTATCGAGTATGGTTTGAAGTGATGCTCCTTTCTAATGTCCACCGCAAACCAATCTTTCTGATGTTTTTTTTGTTTGCACCATGTACCATGTGTGCAGATGTCGCATATGTGTGGATAGACGCGCGAGCTCCTCATTACTGACTAAAGGCTCCCGTTGGACATACTTCTGTACTATCTGACCCACTGGCATATCTTCATAGCCTAAATATTGACCAAGAGACATATTTGCTTTGTAGGCAAGTGCTTTGGCCTCCAATACAGTGATGCCAATTAGTGCAGCATTAGTACTGGATCTGGGGTCCATTATTTGCATGTCCATATCCATTTCAGCTCTGAAGGCCTTGTTAAGGTCTGAAATCACTTTGAGCGGGGGGACCGATTGATTCTTCTGTTGTTCGAGCTGGGCAACTTGCTTCCCGCTTTTTGCGCTTGTACTTTTTTTATTCTTTGCTTGCTTAATAATCTCCCGGTCATAGTCTGATTCTAGATTCATCGATATCTGGGATGGTTGCTCAAGAAAGGACTTAGCCCACTTTTTGGTTTTTTCATCATATACCGGTTTTGGCTCAGGCTTTTTGGGTGCAAAATGCGCCTTAACTTGGGCAGCCACATCCGCGGCATTTTCCTCATCGGTCTTGTCATAAGGTCTCTTTGGAAGAGCCGGCGGGATGTCGACTATCTTCGATGTGGGGCGCGGTGGAGCGGCGACCTTCCGTTTCTTCGACGAGGTAGTAGTATTGCACGGAGGCGGAGGCGGAGATCGAGTATTGCGCGGAGGCGGAGATCGAGTTGATGTACTCATGCTGCGGCGATCGACATCGGGGCGGGGTGGACTTGGAGGTTGACGATAATCGGGTTAGGGTGGACTTGGAGGTTGACGATAATCGATGCGGGGTGGACTTGGAGGTTGATGATCATCAGGGCGGGGTGGAATTGGATTCCTCGGAGTCGGTGGCCTTGGCGCCAAGACTGGAAACTTGATGTACTTCTTCTTCCATAGAATGATGTTGCACTTGACATCTCCTAGTTTCGTAAGGCCTTCAGGCGTAGCGACGTCAATCTCTAGGTCCGCAAAATCCTCCACTATGTCATCCACCGTGACACGAGCATATCCAGGTGGAATCGGAAGTGAATGGTGGAGTGCTCCAGGTAGACAAGGTAAAGCAGTGTCGATCTCCACCTTGAAGGACAGGTTGTTCATTGGCTGGTGTAGCTCACATTGTGCCATCTCTCTGACATCACGGGGTAGCGAGGAGCCGGTGCATCATCCAGTAGTTCTTGATCATCAGCCCGAACCTCCGTGGAAGCCATGTTGCTTCTCCGCTGGCTAAGATCCAATGCAGGATCATCAGCCTGCGGGTGAGTTGACGACGGCCTTTGGCTAATTTCTTGCATGAGGTTCTTCAGATCAGCTAGGTTTTGCTCTACCTTGGAGATCCGGTCTACCTCCCAGCCCTTCTTTCTCTGACGGCTTCTGTAACTGTTATCGTACCGAGGAAACGCTTTCTTCCACGAGACACCAACGCATTTGCCTTGTGTTCGTCCACCCTTTTCAGGATTCCCGAGGGCGCGTGTCAGCTCGTTGTTCTCTCTCTCGGGACGGAACAATCCCAATTGAGCATCGTTCATTGCTTGAATAAGGTCTTCGGAGGGTTTTAGAATTATTTCATAAAATAATGTCTTCCCTGTTTCTGGGTCCAACGATCCCCCGTCCCCGTACCACCAGTGCTTTGAACTCTCGGGCCATCCATCTGTACTAGGAGTGATGCCTCTAGTCCTCATGTCATGCTCCATAGTTTCCCACTTAGGGACGACACTCTTGTAGCCACCTGTCCCCATTTTATGATGGTATTTCTTTTTGGCATCATTTAACACATTCTTTGTCGACTTTGCCTTTGCTTTATCAGATTGCTTATATTTTACAAAATCGGGCCACTGTTCTCTCAACTTCTCGTTTGCTCCTATGAAGTCTGGAGTTTTCTTTTTCGCGACATATTTCGCGTATAAACTTTTCTTGTGGTTCCGGTATAGTTCGGCCATCTTGCTTAGAGCCTACTCCTTGACTTTCGCTCTTCTTTCAAGCCCACCCGGCCTTGGGGTAATACCATCTGCCTCAAAATTTTCATACTCTGGAGGTAGTATGAAATGCGCTATGAGCTTCTGCCAAAGGTCATCTTTGGCATCATCGGTGACATAACTGTTGGATTCTTTACCGGGTTTCTTTGACTTGTTCCATTCTTGAAAGGTGATTGGCAGGTTGTCCTTAACAATTACCTCGCATTGATTTGTAAACATCCTCTGGTGCTTCTCTGGAGCAATCGGTTCTCCATCATCATCTATTTCTTCGATGGTGAACCTCTGATTACCATACAACTTTCTGTTCGGCCCTCGTTTTGTTCGAGCTGTCAATTGCTTCGATCTGGTGGGTTAAAAGAAGAAGAGAGAGTTTAATATATATATATATATATATTGATATATCTAGATCAATTAATGAATAGAGGTAACACGAGGCTTTATATATATGTACCTCGCCGGATCCTATCGAGGGGCCATCATTATTGTTGTTATTTGTTTGCCCTTCGTCCATCCGGTCTTCCCCTTGGTACATCAGGTTTTCCTCTAATCCATCACCGGATGGATTCAAATATGAGGAAATCTCTTTCTTAAGAAAAATATCTTCACCGGTAGTAATAAGAGGAATTTCACCTCTTATCATGCCCTGAAGAAGACATTCACCAATGCGACCATCATCCATGACTTAACTATAACAGAAAGAGAGTTAAACAGGTTAGAAAAAATTAAATAATATATACTAATAATATTAATAATATACTACTAACAATATTACCACAAATAATATAATATACTAATAATATTACTACTAACAATATACTACTACATTACCACAAATAATATACTACTAACAATATTACCAAAAATAATATAATATACAAATAATATTACTATACTAACAATATACTACTAACAACATTACCACAAATAATATACTACTAAAACATTTATTAATAATAGCATTTATATATTAATAACAATAATAACTAAAAAAATAATATACTACTAACAATAATATACTACTAACTAATAATAGCATTATTAGTTATTATATTACTAAAATAATAATATACTACTAACCCTAATAATATTACTACTAACAATAATATACTATTAACCCTAATAATATATACTACTACCAATAATATACTATTAACCCTAATAATATTACTACAAGGTTGTTATATATAATAATTATAATAATATATATACTAATAATATACTACTAACATGTCCTAATAATATACTAATAATATAAATACTAATAATAGCATTTATACAAAACCCTAAATATTACTAATAACAATAATAAATATTACTACAAAAACCTAAATATACTACTAATTAAGAAAAAAAATATAATTAATACTACACTAACTATACTAACTACACTAACATACTAACTAATTAAGCACCTTATACAAAAAACATAATTAAATTACTAACAAACCCTAAACAAATAATAAATATAAACAAATAACAAACTAAATTACTATGATGAAAAGTAATAACCACCTCCGCTCGAGGTGGGCGGCCGGAGGAACCTAGAGCGGAGCGGCGAGGCGGTGCGGCACGGCGGGCCAACGCGGCATGGCGCGCGGAGGCTCGGGGATCTTGTTGGCGGCTCGGCGATCTGTTGTACAAGGCTCTCGACACGGTGGGAGGCCGGAGAGCAGTGGCGGTGGAATCGGCAAGACCTCCCTGTGTTTCTCTGTGTCGGCGCCTTCTCATCTTCATCTTCGTCGTCAAATCTTGCTAAGTGCTGGGTGGGCACGCCAAGGGCGGGCGCGCGATATATAAAGGGACAACCTTTTAGTCCCGGGTTAAGCCACCTCTACAGGGTCTCTAGTCCCGGGCCGTGGCTTAACCCGCGACTAAAGACCCATCCTCTAGTAGTGGGTTAAGCCACGACCCGGGAATAGAGGGTTTTTTCGGCCGCTTCATTTTCACGCGCGCAGGCACCCTCTATTCTCGGATCCAGCCACGACCCGCGACTAGTGTATTTTTTGTAAATTTTATTTTATTTAATTTAAATCAAATATAAACTTTGGGAAATCATATCTCCTATTGTAAAAATCCAAATAAAATAAATAATATATCTATTATTATCAAAAAAAATATAAAGAACCTTAATATAATATCCATACATCTGTTTGCATCATTTATAAATTATGTCATTTGTAAATTTTCTTTTTTAATTCAAATCAAATATAAAACTTTGGAAAATCATATCTCCTATTGTAAAAATCCAAATAAAACAAATAATATCTCTATTATTATCAGAGAATATAAAGAATTTTAATATAATATCCATACATCTGTTTGCATCATTTATAAATTATGTCATTTGTAAATTTTCTTTTTTTAATTCAAATCAAATATAAAACTTTGGAAAATCATATCTCCTATTGTAAAAATCCAAATAAAACAAATAATATGTCTATTATTATTAGAAAAATATAAAGAATCTTAATATAGTATACATACATCTGTTTGTGTCATTTATAAATTATGTCATTTGTAAATATCCTTTTTTTTAATTCAAATCAAATATAAAACTTTGGAAAATCATATCTCCTATTGTAAAAATCCAAATAAAACAAATAATTTCTCTATTATTATCAGAAAAATATAAAGAATCTTAATATAATATCCATACATCTGTTTGCATCATTTATAAATTATGTCATTTGTAAATTTTCTTTTTTTAATTCAAATCAAATATAAAACTTTGGAAAATCATATCTCATATTGTAAAAATCCAAATAAAACAAATAATATGTCTATTATTATCATAAAAATATAAATAATCTTAATATAATATCCATTTAGTCTCGGTTGTAGTCACTAACCAAGACTAAAGATATTTCCCGCCATTTTCCACCGCTTCCCGCCAAGTTTTCCCGCCCTTTCCCTTTTACTAGAGCTTTTAGTCCTGGTTGTAGTCACTAACCGGGACTAAAGATATTTCCCGCCATTTCCCACCGCTTACCTCCAAGTTTTCCCGCCCTTTCCCTTTTACCAGAGCTTTTAGTCCCGGTTGTAGTCACTAACCGGGACTAAAGATATTTCCCGCCATTTCCCACCGCTTTCCGCCAAGTTTTCTCGCCCTTTCCCTCTATATCTAGGCCGATCGCGCCATGGCTATCCACACATCCACACCTTTCTTTCACAACAATGGACAGCGCCTAATGGGCCATTCTGACCCTCGAGGAGACCGAGGCGCTGTGCGCCTCCAGCTACCCTTGCCCGCCAGGCTACTGGTCGCCCACCGGCTGGATGCTGAGCACTAGAGGGGTTCATGTCCCTCAAGGTTCCGCATGCTAGGCGCCATCACGAACCACTACTACCACGAGCTCACACCAGAGCAACGGATGGATACCCAGTGGGATCCCGGCAACTACAACACCTGTAATGCCTTCTTCGCTAACCGGCGGGAAAGGGAGCTCGCCAGGTACTAGGGTGATGGCCCGCCCCCGGTGAACCACAACGAAGCTGGCCGCCGTCTATGGTGGGTGAACTGTACTATCATCAGCGTGATGCGCTACATCGCCGAGGGAGACCATCCTCGCCTGCGGTGCCCACAAGTCCACCCGCCACAGAGCCATAAGAAGGCTCATCCCCCGCCCGGCGGTAGCGGCGTCATCTTCCAGGAGACCCCTCCCCCGCCCACCGTGAATCCGAGTCCGGAGTGGCAGGTGCGCCCAGTATATGCCATGGCTAGCCTGAGGATCGAGCCGCGTGCACCTAGCCATGACGACGATGACGATGATGAAGAAGACCCTGAAGCTGTGTACCATAGGACTAGGCATGATTATGACTAAAGGGGGCGGCTTTAGTACTGAGTGTTAGCTAGTCCCGGTTTGTCCTGATTTTTAATATTAATATATGTCTTGAGTGTTACCTAGTCCCGGGACTAAATGTATTGTTGTATTCTTGTGAGTTCGCTCATGTGATCAAATGCTATTTTTTCTACCTGCCTATAGCAATCAAAATGTCTTGAGGGGGGCCTTTAGTCCCGATTCCGTAGTATTGAAACTAATAAATGTATTGAAACTAATACATCTTGCTCAATCAAACTGGACGACGACTCCTAGTGCCTAAGCCGTGGGAGGTGAAAACCCAAAGAGACGGAACCATCACACGAGCATAGCTCGGGTGAGGTCCCTGAAGAATCTGCCAGGTATCGTCGACCCTGGTGTCCAACGCAACCATATAGCGATGGACGTGCTCGTCCTCCTCCCTAACACGATGCCGTACCACCTCCTCGGTGGCCGGCTCCCTCTGCACCCTTCCTGGACCAGTCAACCTCCACCAAAGAAACTCCAGGTCGAAGACGACACCCGGATTCCTCACCAAGTTATGCGTCCCGGAAGGTAGAACCATCCGAAGGCCCGTGAGCCCAGGTCTCGGACATGACGTGAGCTCAAGATCCATCGTTGCCGCCGAGTCGACTACGAGGATGTGGGATGGGCATCCTAAAGTAGGCGGCGAGGAATGTGTGTATGTGTGGTTGGCCATGACGGTCGCCCTATAAATAGAGGGAAAGGGCGGGCAGGCTGGATCAGGCAGCCTATAAATAGAGGAAATGGCCTATAAATAGAGGGAAATGCCTATAAATAGAGGGAAATGCCTATAAATAGAGGGTTCATCTTTAGTCCCGGTTGGAGAAACCAACCGCAACTGAAGGGATTGCGGCAGACTGGGCCAAGCAGCACTAATGATAGGAGTGAGTGTCGACATTATGTCGTGCGGCTTGTACCTTGTCCCGGATAGTGTCGCCAAATGGGACTAAAGCTGAACCTTTAGTCCTGGTTGGAGACACCAACCGAGACAAAACACGAGTGAGAACTACTAATAGGGGTGAGTGTCGACATTATGTCATGAGTGTTGACACTATGCTGAGCTGCTTGTACTATAAATAGGCATCCTTGTGAGTTCAGTCCTCCAGCCAGTTTGAGACATCTCTAAGATGGTCTTCAAGAGCCGGGACACCACTATGGACAGTTTGAGGGAGATGCCGGAGGAGCCTACTCCTCTGGCATCTCCAACAAACTGGTCATAGAGGCACTCCCTAATATGTGAAATTAGTTACCTCACAGGAGTATTGATCTATTTAGAGAAGTTACAAGCCGCAAGATGGTGTGCGAGAGCAGGGACACCACTATGGCCAGTTTCAGGGAGATGCCGTCGGAGCCCAGTCCCCCGGCATCTCCAAGAAACTGGTCCTAGAGGCACTCCCTAATATGTGAAATTAGTTGGCTCCCAGGCGTATTGATCTAGTTAGAGAAGTTACAAGCTGCAAGATGGTGTGCGAGCGAGGACACCACTACGGAGCCGAGGAGATGCCACGAGCCCAGTCCTATGGCATCTCCAAGAAACTGGTCATAGAGGCACTCCCTAATATGTGACCACGCGCGTTTGGAGATCAGATCTTAATGGTAAGTATGAATCGGTACTAAAGGCCCCCCTTTAGTCCCGGTCTAGCCACAAAACGGGACTAACACACTCAAGATGGTTTGCAGACAGCACTATATGCATCATGGAGCATCTTCATTCATAACCGTGCTTAATACATAAAAATGGGCACATGGAGCATCTTCATTCATAAAATGTTACATTATTACACATCATTTCTTCGCGTGTGTCCCTTTCTGATTCTGCCATATCCATGGAGCATCTTCATTCATTAACATGATGCTTGGGTCATCCTTCACTGCGAAGGGCGGAATTTCATGAAACTTATCACAATCTTCTAACATGTCTGTCTTGTCCTCCACTCCCACGATGTTTCTTTTTCCTGAAAGAACTATGTGGCGCTTTGGCTCATCGTCTGATGTATTCTTTTGCTTATTTTTTTCTTTTTCTAGGTTTGGTAGACATGTCCATCACATAGAAAACCTAAGCCACATCATTGGCTAGGACGAATGGTTCGTCTAAGTACCCAAGATTGTTGAGATCCAACAATGTCATTCTGTACTTCTTGTCTACCTCAACCCCTCCTCCTGTCAGCTTGACCCATTTGCACCGAAACAAGGGGACCTTAAAAGTAGGTCCATAGTTAAGTTCCCATATCCCCTCTATGTAACCATAATATGTGGTCTTTGACCCATTGTTGTCTGTTGCATCAAAGCGGACACCACTGTTTTGGTTGGTGCTCTTTTTATCTTGGGCGAACGTGTAAAATGTATACCCATTTATCTTGTACCCTTGAAAAGTCGATATAGTCGAAGATGGTGACCTGGACAACAAGTATAGCTGATCTCTAAGAGTGTTGTTTTTGATGAGATGTTGCAACCAACCGCCAAAACTTTTCATGTGTTCATCTCTAATCCAAGAGTCATGTTTTTTCAGGGTTGTTGGAGCGTAAAATTTTCTTGTGTTCCTCGATATACGGGGCTGCCAAGATAGAATTCTATAGAACTGTGTAATGTGCTTCAGTGTAAGAATGTTCATCCCTACATATTATTGATTTCCTGCCTAGATTACCCTTTCTACTCAGTCTCCCCTCATACCGCGATTGAGGAAGACCAATCGGCCTAAGGTCGAGAACAAAGTCAACACAAAACTCAACGACCTCCTTTATTCCATAACCCTTGGAGATGATTCCTTCTGGCCTAGCACGGTTACGAACATATTTCTTTAAGATTCCCATAAACCTCTCAAAGGGAAACATATTGTGTAGAAATACAGGACCGAGAATGGAAATCTCTTCGACTAGGTGAACCAGTAGGTGCGTCATAATATTGAAGAAGGATGGTGGGAACACCAACTCGAAACTGACAAGACATTGGACCACATCATTCTGTAACCGTGGAAGATCTTCAGGATTGATTATCTTCTGAGAGATTGCATTGAGGAATGCACATAGCTTCACAATGGGTACTCGAATATTATCCGGTAGAAGCCCCCTCAATGCAATCGGAAGCATTTGTGTCATAATCACGTGGCAGTCATGAGGCTTTAGGTTTTCGAACTTTTTTTGCCATATTTATTATTCCCTTTATATTCGACGAGAAGTCAGACGGGACCTTAATAGTGCTCAAGCATTCAAAAAATAATTCCTTCTCTTGTTTGGTAAGAGCGTAGCTGGAATGACCTTGAAACCATTCTAAATGCAGGCTATCTGGGTCTTTCATACGTTAATGGTCCTTTCGTGCTTTCGCTGTATCTTTTGTCTTCCCATACACGCACAAGAATTCTAGCAAGTTCACGCAAAGATTCTTTGTCACATGCATCACATTGATTGCAGAGCGGGCCTCTAAGAATTTCCAATATGGTAGCTCCCAAAATATAGATTTCTTTTTCCACATGGGTGCGTGTCCGTCAGCGTCTTTCAGAACAGATTTTCCTCCAGGACCCTTTCCAAAGGTTATTATTTCATCCAAATCTTTGACCATATCAAATATATCAGCACCAGTACGCTCCTTAGGTTACGTCTGGTGACATGCCTGACCGTTGAAATGATTGCCTTTCTTTCTTATGGGATGCTTGGCCAAAAGAAATCGACGATGCCCATTGTACATATATACTTTCAGTCTCATCTAAACAGTGTGTGCATGCATTTTATCCCTTGTTTGACTGTCCTGAAGGGTTACTAAGAGCAGGCCAATCATTGATTGTTACAAAAAGCAACGCTCGGAGGTCATTCCTGCTTGTGCTCATCCCACACGCGTATGCCGGGTTCGTGCCACAATTGTAAAATTTCTTCAACTAATGGCCTTAGGTACACATCAATATCATTGCCGGGTTGCTTCGGACCTTGGATCAACACTGGCATCATAATGAACTTCTGCGTCATGCACAACCAAGGAGAAAGGTTATAGATGCATAGAGTCATGGTCCAGGTGCTGTGACTGGAGCTCTGCTCCCCAAAAGGATTCATGCCATCTGTACTTAGACCAAACCTTAAACTCCTTGCGTCATCTGCAAAATCCGGGTATTTTCTATCGATTTTTCTCCATTGCGACCCATCAGCGGGGTGTCTCAACATCTCGTCTGACTTACGTTCCTCTTTATGCCATCGCAATAACTTGGCGTGCTCTTTGTTTCTGAATAAGCGTTTCAACCGTGGTATTATAGAAGCATACCACATAACCTTCGCAGGAACCCTCTTCGGGGGGCTCGTCTTCAACGTGACCAGGGTCATCTCGTCTGATCTTATACCGAAGTGTAGTGCATACCGAGCATGCATCCAAATTCTCGTACTCCTCATCGCGGTAGAGGATGCAGTCATTAGGGCATGCATGTATCTTCTAAACCTCTAAACCTCTAAACCTAGAGGGCAGACAACCTTCTTTGCTTCGTACATACTAGCGGGAAATACGTTATCTTTTGGAAGCATATTCTTCATCATTTTCAGCAACTTTTCAAATGAGGAGTCAGGTATAGCACACTCTGCCTTCCATCGCAGCAATTCCAGTGTGTTGTCCAGCTTTTTCAGACCATTTTCGTAATTTGGGTATAACAACTTTTTGTGATCCTCTAACATGTGATTGAACTTATCCCCTTCCTTTTCATTTTCACAGTCTCTTCGTGCATCGGCAATGATCCGACCAAGATCATCAGCGGGTTCATCATGTGTCTCTTCTTCAGCCTCCCCTTCAGCTCCCACATAGAAGTATCTCCGTACTCTAGGAAACCATGATAGTTGTCATCGTCCTCCTCTTCTTCATTGTCTTTCATTATAACTCCTCTCTCTTCGTGCTTGGTCCAACAATTATAACTAGGCATGAAGCCAGACTTCAAAAGGTGGCTGTGAAGGATTTTTGAGTCAGAGTAATCCTTCTGATCATACATCCACTACATGGACAGAATACAAAACCATTACGCTTGTTTGCATCAGCAACACAGATGAATTCATGCACACCATTAATGAACTCGCCAGAGCGTCGGCCAGTACCGTACATCCATTCCCGGACCATCTGCATTATAGTAAAAGTATATCAAAAACCATTACACAACATGACAAATTTATTACAAGTTATAATGAGAGATTCTAGAGCATTAATTTTGAATTTTGAAAAATTTACATGCACCAGTTTGTGAATTGAAGAAAACAATTAACATGATAAATGTGGAGTTTTTGATTATTGTTCTATCAGTGAAAACCTCATTCCATTCTAAGCTCTGAAACTCTAAAATTACACATTTCAATTTTCAGTGACTATGTGCCTAATCAAAATTTGTTACACATATCAAAATCCTTCTACTTCTAGAGAATGCATGCATTGATCCATATCTCTATACTTCTAGAACATTATAGAGCTAAAGTAGCAATAAGAGATGAAAGAATAATGTTCTAACCTTTTAAAACTTTGGATTTAGGGGTTGCAAACTAAATCTTGAGAAAAAAATGGCATGAACTCGGCTTGCTTCTTTGAGTAAAATGGCCACCATATGATTAGGAAAGGTGGACACGAAGCTGTATGTATACTGAGGGACAACTAGTCCCGGGCCATGATACGACCCAGGACTAATAGTCCCCGAAAAGAGCAGCTGGCCCGCTCCAATTTACTAGTCCCGGATCGTATTACGGACCGGGACTAGAGGTTTGCTCCGACCCGAGACTAGTGGCTATCGCGATTCCTAGCCGTTGAAGGCGTCATGGTCCGGGACTAGTGCTAGCACTAGTCGCGGTTGGTGACAGGCCGAGACTGCTGGCTTTGTGCAGATCGAACCGAATACCTGTTTTCCAGTAGTGAATGGAGTATTCGCACTACTAGCTTGGATTCTTTGCTTGATCGATCAAATCAATCGTGGGCTCTAATTTATTTTTTGCATGTTTGGAGCTAATAAACCTCTCTAGCTTTTTTGAGGTAAATAAACCTCTCTAGCTTAGTTGGTATCAATTGTGGAGAGTCATGCCAAAAAACAGGGTCTAGCAAATGTTCAAAATTAATTACCCCGTACTCAAAGTTTTTGTATACTAAAATACTTGCCTCCCGTGCTGCACATTTATAGTACACGGCGTATACTAACAAGCGCAATTCATATACCCAAAACAACAATTCCGTTGGTGGGAGGGAATTTCATGTTTAAACACCACCGGAACGATCCTGATTCGGGCTTAATTCTGTGGAACCTCTCTCGTTCTAGCATTTTTCTGAAGCGAATAGCAGACCTAAGGTCTCCTCCGGCATGGGCAGAGAAATACAGGTGTATATAGTGACTATATGGCCAGGGTTCAAGCTATCCATTAGCAATGGACAAAAGGTCTATCACCTGAGGCTAATCACTGTGTGAAGGCACAATTGCATCTATATTTTACATTGTTGCTCATATTGTATGGACAATGATTAAAAAAGACCATCACCTATAAGCTCGTTACATCATTTATGGACATATTGTAATATATGTTTCCTGTAAGGAATGTACATGAAAAGGAGTCCGGCTACATCGTATGCGCCATCGGCAAAGGCCCACGTGGCATCCGCCAGTTTGTCACCATCTTTCTATTGTACAAAAGATGACGCCATTACACAAAAGTCTGGCTTATGGAGATGTCAGCTTTACTCAAGGGCGAATCTACACCCCGGGCAACCCGGCCATAGCCTGGGGTGTAGACAATTTTTTTCTAAGATTTAGCATAATTTTAACATATAATATGATCTTGGTCATGAGTTTGGTGGAATTCTGGATCCGCCACTGGCTTTAGTGCACTGTCGATGAACCCTGTTTCTACGTCTTTAGGGCTGATGCCTCTAGTCGTCGAGCTTGCACCTGGTTTCAAAGGACATAACAGAAACCATTATTAAGAAAAATTATGTTCCTTTACATCATAATGAAGAACCTAAAATAGAGTAAAGTTACTCTAAATAACTAAAACTAGAGCTAGTAAACAGTCCTAATTAACCCGAGTCTAGGGTTTAGGATTATACATAAAGTGAGATGGTCTCGCTTTGGACCGCCGGTCCTAGACCTGTTGCCAAAGCTAGGGTCGGATGACTACTCCAACG
Organism: Avena insularis; assembly: GCA_023614405.1. NCBI lineage: Eukaryota > Viridiplantae > Streptophyta > Magnoliopsida > Poales > Poaceae > Avena > Avena insularis. Next base: position 251,422,608 of record CM042685.1, read on the forward strand.
AGTCCCCCTCTTCCATGGAGTTCTCTTCCTCTGACCATGCCGCCACCTATGCCCCTTGTCCTCGCAAGTGAGCAAAGAGTGGGCTAAGCTGGTGTAGAAATCTAATCATAAAAACACCTCGTATGTGTGTTCGAGAAGGGTCCTCAGAAGTGTAGGACGGCCTCCTTCAGCTCTGCATCACATTGACGACGAATGACATCATGACTACAGCTGAAGACTACAAATGGAGCAGGAGGGCAGTGGCCCCGCACGGAGCAGGTCTCTTGTACTCGAATTTCGACCTGTCGCTGGACCACGATGAGGGAGATGAAGAAAAGCCGCGGGCTTCGCATGTGTCGGAGCTTTACGACATTATGGGTCGCACACGCGATGGAAGAATGAGGCTTGGGGATCACCTGGAGGAGCGGCTCGGGTTTTGCAGGGTGGAGGAGCGGTGCGGGGTGGAGTCTTGTGGTGGCACCGTGGGAAGAAGCCTAATAACGGTAGAGGAAAAGACCCAGTGGCCAGTGGGGCCTATAGTGCAATTTTTTTTGCAATTTTTGCATATATATATATATATATATATATATATATATATATATACACACACACACACACTTTTAGGACACATCCATACTCGAAAATCATTTTGAATATAATCAAAACGTCTTTTGAGCATGTGATTTTTTTTGCATCTCCTATAGATGCTCTTATGGGTGTGTCCTTAATGTTCGGTGTCACAGCCTTGCCCGGATTCATCTGGTATTTTTTTTGAACGGAAAGGTTCCAAAGGACCAGAAGCTTCATTTCATCGGCGGTGGGTGTACAATTATAGAAAGGTTCCCAATAAAAATAGAAAGAACCAGGACCTGTAATATTACACAGAATAACCTAGAGGAGAACGCAAAAACGCGACCAGGTACAAGCACGCCGGCGACAAGCAACCTCCAAACGCGACCACCGCATTACAGGCCAGGGAGGAAACCACTTGGCTGAGATGCAGCACGAACAGCCGCGTTGATTAACCCAATAACTGCCTATTATACCGAGTGGGAGCATCAGTTTGGTAGCAAAACGAAAAGGGCTGATGGTCAAGGAGCTGCAAGAATTAACCCTGGAGCAATGTGTGGGACTTGGAAGTGCCAAGCAAAATCAAAAAAATTATGTGGCGTTCATTTCATGGAGTTGTTCCTGGGAGATCGATTTTTGCTGATAGACATATGAAGGTAAATCCTGAATGCCCTGTCTGTCATGGAAGTGATGAGGACATGCGGCATTTACTTTTCACTTGTGCTCGTGCACGGGAGGTTTGGAGATCGATAGGGTTGCTGGATTATATTGCCCAGGCGGTTAATGTGGAGCGAGCAGGCTCTACTATTCTGGAGGATATACTGTGTAGGACAAACCAGCGATCGCCCATTATTGGAAAACTGAAATTAAAAGAAACGGTTGATGTTACTTGTTGGTACCTATGGTGGAAACAGAGGAAGCTTGTGAAAGGCGAGAATGTTACTGATTCTAAGCGAACTGCGTTTGCTATTCAAGCCCTTACAGCAAATTATATTCCCGCATCCTCTGAAAATATAGTGATCTATGATATCACTTGTAAAAAACCTGATAGGGATGCTATAAGCTAAACACTGATGCATATTTTCATATGAATGGTTCTGGTGCTACAGGTGTCTTTTTGAGAGATGATCGGGGGGAGGCAGTTGCTGGCCTTGCTTGCCCTTTGTCAAACGTCTTTAGTGCGTTGACAGTGGAAGCGACTGCTCTTTTGAAAGGTTTTGAATTTTACAAGAACTGGGTGTCATGTCTGTGTGCATTGAAGCGGACTCACTAGAACTGATCAAGGCTTGCAATTCGGAGACTGAAGTATGGAGCCCAGTTTTGGCTATATTAGCAGATTGTTTTTTGGCCACGCAAAGTTTCAATTCAATTTCGTTTGTGCATTGCTTCAGGGAGACAAATGAAGTAGCCCATGAGTTAGCTAGATATGCGTATGATACAAATTTTGTAATTAGATGGGAGGATGTCCCCCCTAGTTTTATTTTGCCTTTTGTACTGAATGATGTAAAAATACTCTGATTTGGAGCGGCAGGTACCAGACGCACTCTTTTCCTTCCAGGATATCTAAGGGGACTGGAAAGTTTTTAATGAGGCAGCCTGCTGACTCATTTATATATTATGTTTAAAAAAAGGCCTCCAATGGAGGTTTTCAAAGCACCGGCAGACATCGCAGTTGTCGGGCATGGTGGGGTCAGCCTTCTGACCGGAGATAGCGCCGGCGGCATGCCGACTCTTGGGGACCGCCACGGGGAGAAGAAGATTCAAGAACTCCCCATCATCTCTTCGCGCAACGCAGAACCTCGAGAAGCACTCCTCTCCCACGCCATCATGGTCGGCTGAGAGGAAAGAGGGCAGACAAGGACCACTGCATGAAGAAGACGAAGTACGCAGAGGATAGGGGAGCCGTCCGCTCGCCGAAGCCAGCCGCCCTTCATCCCCTCGCCACCATGGCCGGCCGGATGAAGAGGGACAAGCAACACCAGCGACGCCGATGACCACCCGGCGACGCGCACACCCGCTTGAGTGGAAGAACTCCCGCCACCACCAACATCCCCCATCTGGGCACCCATCATCTTCGTCCCCTCGCAACCACTGCCGGCCAGAGGTAGATGGGAGAGCCAAGAGACGACGAGGAGTAGGAGGCAGAACAAGACCTTATTTGAGGAAGCGGTGGTCGCCATCACCGCGCAGAACTCCGACCAAAGAAGCTTGTGCGCCATGGGGACGAACCCTAGAGCCAGGATGCGGTCAAGATCCAGAGCTCCACATGCACAAAAGCTGAGTTGTTTTTTAATTTTATTCATTATTTTGAATTCAATTGCTTACTTTATATTCATGGAATGAACTAACAGTGTATCTGTACTTGAACATAGTTTGTTATTGTAAATTCAATGGCTTAATTTTTGGCGGAAACCATATCCATTCGAAGTTGTTATAGTCCACACAACCGTGAAAAACATTTTGACCTTTACCTGATATGTACATGAAATTTGTCTTTTACCTATGAGTACATTTTACAACATTAGTTTCTACTATGGATATGTTTCACATGGATATGGAAAGGTTCTGCAAATCAAATTAATTCATCATGGTTGACGGAGATTTTGGGGAACCCGGATTGACACAAATATTCTTCTTTCCTTTCCAGTCTTGATTGTCCTTTGGACCAGAACTAGTGATAAAGTTCAAAGCTCAAGGTGATAAAGAGTTGTACTCTTTAAATACCTTTCCTTGTTAATCTCTTAAAGTGGATGTTCAACCTTTTTGCTGTATGTACGATATCTATATACGACCAGAGAGATCCAATGCACATGAGTGTAGGATATCACGAGTACCGTGATAATGATTGGTAGATCGGATTGAGGGAGGAAACAGTATGTTTGTGGGAGCTAAGTCGTTTAATAAAGCCTGTCCATGAATAGTGCATATCTATTATTGCAAGGATTTATGGGTTAAAGGTTGATGTTCGAGTTGGAAGTGAACGACGTTTTAGTTGAAACCCCTTGTGATTATTCATGTAAAATAAAATTTGATTCATTGTTATAGGTTGTATGGGAATTTAGTTAGAACTTCATTTTTTAAAGAGTTAAATTCATGGTTAGTCATTATACTTGCTTAGTAAGTTTAATATGGTAACTGTACAACCGGAATACGAGTTTACGGTCACTAAAGACACGTCGAAGCTTCACTCGTGGTCACTGGATGAGTTGTAGAGATGTATTTGATGACGTGGTGAGCTGGGGACCCATTGTCAGGCTACTTAACATATAGATAAAAAATAACCACATATATGAGAGCTTTTTTGCAAAATTCATATTCTTCCTATTGGCTACGCGGTGCTCAGATCCCACGATGCGCTCACCAACAGGATGCATCTCGACGCCTTCGCCGCCTCGGTTCCGGCAGTTACTTCTCGGTGCCTGGCAGGCACCGTGGCGACGTCGCCTCCCAAGGCGGCTGCGGGCCGACGGTCCCACGGCCGGCTTTACCCGCAAGCAGCCTTCCCTACTAAGGAGGCGCCCAAGCCGCAGTGGTGCTCCGGATCCTAAAGCGCGGCGAGCCGCTCCTCCCGGTTTTGGCCTGCTCGTTCATCTTCTCGGCGCCCGCACGGCGGAAGCCCGTCGGCGGTCAGAGCATGCGGTCTCTCGATTCGGCGCAAGCCCCGCCGCCAACAGCGCGCGCTGGCTCCTTTCCTCCGTCTTCACTGTCTCGGCCCGGCCGAAGCCCCCCGCAGCATAAGCGTCGCAAGCCTGCCTGATCAGATCCTGGCGATCGTTCCGATCAAACACCTCGGTATTTTTTCAGAGGAAAGGTTTGATGAGGAATCCCGGTGGTAGGATTTGGTGGTTGCTTAGGTTCACACGTTGCTGCAAGCTGTTTGGTTTCCCTTGATCTCGTTAGGTAGTAGAGGATTAGTTGTTCTGGTTCCCCTTGATCTCGTCAGCGGTGGGGATTAGAGGAGAGATCCAGACAGTAAGAAGATGATGATTTTGCAAAAAAGCCCTTATATATGTGGTTATTTTTTACCTATATGTTAAATAGTCTGACTGTGGGTCCTCAGCTTGCCACGTCATCAAATACATCTCTACAACTCGCCCAGTGACCTCGAGTGAAGCTTCGATGCGTCTTTAGTGACCGTAAACTCGTATTTCCATTGTATAGTTACCGTATTGAACTTGCTAAGCAAGTACAATGACTAACCATGGATTTAACTCTTTTTTAAATGAAGAAGCTTTTCTGTTGAATTTTTCTTGTTTCCAAATGGGGAGGTAACCTTCTCAGATGGTCAATTCTTCATCAGCTATATATCAACAAGTGGGTGGGTCGGACAGATAAGCATTCATGTGTACTCCCATCTATTTAAGTGGCTCTGACTCTTACTTTGCTTCAGCATTTTGATCCACGACACTCGATCCATGGCAAACACATAGACCCAGCTGTTAATTTGTTGCATCCCAACAAGCATTGGTTTATACCAACACTTTTTGTTCATACATCCATGGCAAATCACATGCTATCTAGCTAGTTTGTGTGATTATTGGTTAACTTTTTTGTCCTCTTTTTCTTTTATGTGGCGTAGAAATGAATGTATCTAGACATGTTTTAGTACTAGATATATCTAATCCAATAAAAATTAATATAGATAGGAAAGAGTATTGCAGATTCATGATTTTTAGTATTGCACTACTAGTATGTACGTATGAACAGAGTAACACTACTTACAGGGCAACGGTTTATACCAACACTTAACTGAACAACGCAGCTCTTAATTAGGTTATGCGTTGGATCTTCCCTAAAAAAGGTTATGCGTTGGATCTTCCCTAAAAAAAGGTTATGCGTTGGATCTTCCCTAAAAAAAGGTTATGCGTTGGATCACGTTTCTTCTCGCTCTAATTTTTTTAGACAAGTTTTACAATACCTTTTACTAGTCATAAGAGAGGGAGTAGTATAAACTGACTGCCTATACTAATTACAACTGGGAACGAACAACATTTTTCCTATATTAATTACAATTCTGTCTAGATACATCTGCATCTACTCTAAATACTGAACCTCGAAACAGGCATACGCCCAAGCTATATAAATATAGCAACCACGATTGAGATCGCTGCTGGGCCAGACAGCACATCGCCCAAACAAAACAACAAAGAAAAAGAAAAAAGACAAGAAAAAGAAAAAGAAGAGAAAAGAGGGCCGACAACGGTGGCTCGACGAAAACAGGAAAGACCCGCAACCGTTGCGCCCTCCGAAGAATTCCCACCACGCTCCTAGCGCATCGACCTGTCACGTATCAAGCAGCACCTCCAAGAAGGAAGCGACGACAACGACGCTGCTGCCCGGACTGGTCCTAGGGTTTCCCCCGATACGCTATGGGAGGTGGGGAAGAGATACACTCGACGCCCTTCAGGAAGGATGGCGACACCCGCAGGCGACGTCATCGATGTCAAGACGACAAGGATTTCTCCCGACCCCTCAAAAAACCATGCTCCCAGACGCTTCGAAGCGCTCCACCAAACTCATCGCCCACCAGCAAACGCCCCCCACGGTTTTGTCGTCGCCCCCGTCATCTCACTATGACCCACGATGTGTGGCTGGTACAACCGAGAAGAGGCGACCTCGACGGGGGTCGACGATACAGTAACACGCGGGAGGGAACAACCTCCACCGCCGGGGGGCGATAGCCAACCGGATATAGCAACAAGGGCAAACCGGGCCCTCGCTGGCCTAGCCGAGCCCAAATGGGCACGTGAAGCCCCGTCGCCACACTGCAGCAAGGGTGTCACTGACGCCACCAACCCTAGCCCTAGCCCCTACTCCTCCGTCCCCCGGTGGATCCGCTGCCACCGCAGATCCCCGTAGCCAAGAGGTCAGCCAAAGACCACCGCGCGCACCGGAACATCCGACCACGGTCCGAGGAACGCCACAGGACAACACCCCGAGCCACCACTTTGACGAGCCAGACACGACACCGGGGCGGTACCGTCAAGAAGATGAGCGGATACGGACTCGACAGAGTACAAAGACTCCGTCAGCCGATGAGTCGCGCCCTGCAGAACCCACCATGGTTTGCCCGACAGCAACCAGCGCTGGGCACATGGCCCAAAACTGGCCCCCAACCCCACAGCCAGGAAAGGGTGAACGCCGGCCAAAGCCTATCAGGCCCAGATCGGGCCCGCCCTGGCCCAGATCTGGCCGACAAGGCGCCGCCGCCTCCAACCCTTCTGCCATCCGCCGCTACACCCCATCCTCGTACCAGGACCCCCGGTCATCCCCGTCCCTCTCCGTCTCCGCGGGAACCGCCATCGCCCAGCCACCCCTACTGCCAACCGCCGCCGCCCAAGAGCCAGGGGGCACGGGGCCCCGCTGCCTCTGGCCGCAGCATCCGCCAGCAGCAACAACCACCACGGCGCCTCCCCCACCGGTCACTGCAGAGGAGGCCGACCATGGTCTACGCCATCCATGGCCCCCGCCGCCCCAAGGCCGGGCACAGCACCGCCTAGCCGCTTGCCATGGTCCTCGGCGGAAGACCACGCCTGACCGGGCGGCGCGCCGCTACCGCCCTGCCCCACCGAAAGAGAGACCGAGGATCCCCGCCGCCGCAAGACCTACTGGAGCCACTTGCCCACCGGGCAACAAGCGAGGGAGGAGGAGGGAGATGAAGGGGGGGCAGGGATCTAGGGTTCCCTCCCCGTCGCCTCGCGGGGGCGGCGCGGGAGGGAGGGAGCGCTCGCTTCCGTGTTCTAAATACTGAACCAGACACATACGAACCTAGACAAAGTTAAGTCTATTAATATAGATATGTGGGAGTAGTGCTACTAGAGACCACCGTACGTGCCTGAGGTGGTGGCACGTTCTGAACAAGGGAGCTATACATGCTCTTGCTTGGCTCTGCTCTAGCAGCTGTTAGGTTCTCATAGCACTTGGTCTCTCCACTGCGTACATTCCAGGCTTAGGCAGGGGAGGCAGCAGGAATTCGCCATAAACAAATTCTCACATAGGACGATATCTCATGTATGCTCAATATTACTGTGGACCGGCGTAAGTGCAATGCACTGGCCCTGGTTGTATAGTTTCTTCGTGCTCCCTACTTACGGCGGGAGATGGCGCCACGGCTGTAACGGCGAATCCCTGCTGACGAAGACCATATGCTCCCTAGGGCTAGGGTATACCGGATGGGGGTGAGAAGGGAGAGCTAGCGTGAGGCGGCTCACCACATGTCCGCATACCTGCACTGTATCGCTGCATAAAGAGAGGGGATGGCATGCGGTGGCGAGTCACGGGCGGCGGTGCTCGTCGCTAGGGCATTTGCTGTTGGTTGACCTATTAGTTAAGCTAATAAAGAAACAAATTAAAAGAAATTAAGGTCTTAATTGAGGCAATTAAAGCCTAAATCAAGTGAATTAAGGAGGAGGCCCAGAACCAACGTTCGAGACCTCCTCAACGCTAATCACGCGCCCTGATCGGGGGCACTAAACCAACGTAATGGTTTGGTCCCTCATCACCTGCGCCATATAAAGGAGAAGGGGTTGACAGCGATCTGACTACTCAAGCTCTCGATCTGCTCCTGCTACCCTCCTACACCCCAATTCCCTACCGATCTAGGGAGGCGTAGAAGTGACGGGAAGACCGCACCATATCGCCTGCATCACGCAGGCAATCTGCTATGGCCTCCTCTTCGATGCCAACTCCCAGTAATGATTCATGTCCTGTCTATTGTTATTTTCATTAGGTGTTTTAGAGTGCTACCATTTTGATCTTGCAGTAGGCATAATGTTTTTTTTATCTAACAATGGTATCAGAGCGGGATTTGAGTAGCACTAGAACCCTAATGGTATCTGATGATTAAAGTTTTTGATATGGATCAATTCTAGGCAATTTTGATGAAGTTTTTAGCCTCAGTCAATTTTATTTTCCTCCCTAATCATGTATTGTTATTACTACAAGATCAATTCTAATTAACCAGAAAAGTTTGATGACACAATTTTGTTGCCTCGGTTAATTTTTAATTGATCTTCTATCAATCATGTGGAAAGGAATTGGTTGGCGATTACTGAAAAAAATCCCCATTTTTTTGGCATGAAACCTAACCCTGAAATCCCCTTTTTCGAATGACCACAAATTTCTTGCAATTTCGAGCACATGAGCACGGGTTTTGGGGGTGGAGAAACTCACCTGATGAAGCCGGATCCCTGCCTCTCCTTTCGGGGCCCGCCGGAGCACCCACGGCTCCGGTGAGGGCAGTGACTCCGCTCCGCCGCTCTCTCCCGATGGAGGTGCACGCGGAATGGACGCGCGCGCGTTGGTGGCCGTCGTGCCATTCGCCGCCGCCATCGCCTGATGGCTGCTGAAGCAGCAAACCCGCATGGTCGCGACGAAGATAGCCACGCTCGACGGAGGAGTGCGTAGGACCTAGTCCAGCGCACGCTTCACCGGCGAGCGTCACCATCGCATCAGCAAGATTATAAAGGGAGGGCGCTGATGTTGCGCGCGGCGCTGCTACAGCTGCCACTCTCTTTGCGCTGCTCACGGGTCTCTCATGGATGCGTGCGCTGCCTCGGCTGCTGCGCGCGATACGGGGAAGGATCAAGAAGGGCGTCGCACGCGCCCTCGTGGCCGCCGGCCGCCGGATGTCGTCCCGCACAAGGAGCATAAAGAGCAGGCAAGAAGATCCCGCTGTTGTTGCTAATCACTCTCTCTCTCTCTCTCTCTCTCTCTCTCTCTCTCTCTGCGTGCGGCTGCTACTGCTTGCTCTGCACGACGCGCGGCTGCGGGAGAGAGTGAGGATAACGTTAGGGTTAGGGTCGGCAACACTTCCTGGACATTGATTTCAATCAACGGTCTAGATGAACGTGGAAAGCCAGTTGGACCAAATTGGGCCAGTTCCGAGGAAGGACTACAACCCAAGTGCAATTTTAGCCTGGGCTGCGGTTATTTGTTTTGTTTTTATTTTTTCTGTATTCTTTTCAGTGCATTTTCTTAAGTTTTAATATGATTATGTTTTATGTTTTTTGCACAGATTTTTAATACAAAAATAAGTTGCCTAAATTATGAATATAAAACATGTGATTGTTCTGAATAAAAATGAACCAACGAGATTTATTATTTAGAATATTTAATATGTTTTAATGTTGTATGATCATTTTAGGCATCAAATAATGTTGAATTTCCTCATGTTTTATTTTGATGCTTACTATGACAATGTAATGACTTTAAAATTAACACTGACAACGTTGTGTTAAATTTGCAAGTCACATCTCCTTATGACATTCTACTTGTATGTCTTTTCTTCCCAACGGTGTTTTTGACATATAATTAGAAATCTAATGATCATGACATACTTTATTTACATTCATGCAATTTACTAATGAATTACTATGTGAAAATTTCAGCTTCCGCTGCGATACGCTATGATTCTGTCGAGCAATTGACGGGAAGTAACTTCCCTAAGTGGAAGAACTCGATTGAGCTAAGTTTGGCTTTCAACGAGTTTGATTATGCCTTAAGGGAGGATAAGCCCACGGCACCCGCTGCTGATGCCGATGGGTATAATGAACTAAAGAAAACTTATGACTCCAAGATGGAGAAGTGGGAAAGATCAAATCATGTGGCTATGTTGCTGATGAAGTCATCCATTTCTCCTGAGATTGTTGGTGCTGTCCCAAAGAAAGATAATCCTAAGGAGTTTATGGAGGCCTTAGAGGAGCAATTCCAAGGCTCCGAAAAGATCTATGCTCATGAGCTTTTTCAGAAGCTACTTGGGAAGTACAAATGTAATGGAGAGGTTAGAGGGCACATAATGAGAATGATATCTGCCTCAAATAAATTGAAGGTTTTGAAGTGTGAGCTCAGTGATAATGATTTTGGAGTCCCTTCTCGAAGAATTTGATCAGTTTAAAATCAACTACAATTCAATGAAGGAGAAGTGGACACTGAGCGAGATTTGTCCTCGCATTGTCTAGGAGGAAGAAAGGTTTATGAGGCAAAACAAGGACATGGCTTTTCATGTTGGCTCTCACAAGAGAAAGCGTGAGGGGCCTATTTTTCCTAAGCCTCAAATGAAGCCTTATAGGAAAGAAATGCTACAGTCTAAAGGAAAGGAAAAGGAACATGGACAGTCTTCTGGTGGCGCGCCTAATGAAAACGCGTGTTTCCACTGCAAGGAAGAAGGCCACAAATGGATGGATTGTCCAAAATATCTTAAATGTATGATGAAGAAAGGTACGGATGAAATCACTTTTGTTGATGAATTATTTTATGTTGATTTCTCTTGTACTTCTTGGTGGATTGACTCATGAGCAACTGCTCATGTTGCTAACTCCATGCATGGATTCCATGGAACCCAAATCACAACAAAGGGGGCAAGAAGGCTTAAGGTTGCGAATGGAGTTGAAGTCGACGAAGTAATAGGGTCACTCAGCTTGGAGCTCGACACCGGCTTTCATCTACATTTAAATAATGTTCTTTATGTACCTACTTTAAGTAGGGATTTGATTTTAGTCTCTTGCCTAGACGATGACATGTACGAGTGCTTGTTTGGGCACAAACAATTCATTTTGAAATATTGTAATAAGGATGTTGGCCTCGGTGTGAGACGAGGCAAACTTTATATGTTATCTCTTAATGATTATATTTTGCATGTGAGTAATGTTTCTAATGATGAAAAGAAATGGAAGGGTACTAGCAATTCTTCGAAATTGTGGCACCGTCGTTTGGGCCACATTTCGAGGGGGAGAATGGAAAGACTTATTAAAAATGACGTACTCCTTCCACTAGATTTCTCGGATGTAGACAACTACGACGACTGTATTAAAGAAAAAACGTAAAAACGATTAAGAAAGGAGCTATAAGAGCCAAAGGGGTTCTAGAACTTATTCATACTGACATATGCGGACCACTTAATGTTAATTCAATAGATAATTTTTATTTATTCATCACCTTCACTGCGACTTTTCCTGTTATGGGTATATTTACCCTTTACGTGATCGATCGGAAGCTTTGGACAAATTCAAAGTGTTCAAAGCCGAAGTTGAGAACCAACTAAACACAAAAATTAAAGTTGTACGATCTAATCGTGGGGGAGAGTATTACGGAAGGCATGATCCTTATGGGAAAATTTCAGGACCTTTTGCTAAATTTCTAGCTGAACATGGAATTGTTGCCCAGTACTCAATGCCTGGCGAACCATAACAAAATAGTATGGCTGAGCGTAGAAATCGCACACTTATGGATATGGTGCGAAGTATGCTTAGTCATGCAAGTTTGCCAGTAAACCTATGGTTGGAAGCTTTAAAGACAGTTGCACATGTACTAAATCTTGCTCCTTTTAAAGCAGTGCCGAACACACCATATGAGATGTGGACGGGAAGGAAACCGGGCTTGAATTATTTACGTGTATGGGGTTGTCCTGCTGAAGCTAAAGTATTCAATCCACAACTTAAGAAATTAGATCCAAAAAACAGTTAGTTGTTTCTTTATTGGATACCCTCATAGGGGAAAGGGATATTGTTTTTATTGTCCAGGTCACACCACTAAATATGTGGAGACCAGACAAGCGGTATTTTTTGAGGATAATGGAGTCACTGAAATAAAGAAGATCGATCTTGAAGAGAAGCGGGTGTGTGTTCCATCCCCAATCATCCAAGAGATTGTTGTACCAATACATAGAAGAGTGACGTCTCATACCAATCCTGAATCGAGCGGTTCAGGCCCTCAACCTAATGGTGATAATGAAACTAATGAAAATGAAGAGGATCACCAGGCCAACGAAGAAGATGAGCCTCAAGATAATGAATCTCCTCTGCCGCCTCCTGTGGGAAGACCACAACGACAAACAAAGAGTGCCATTCCACCTTGTTATGTCACATACCTGAGTGAGGATATGAGAAATGCGGATGATCCAACCTCATACAAAGAGGCCATAAGAAGTACGAATTCGTCTATGTGCCAGGTTGCCATGGAAGACGAGTTAAAGTCTATGAGCTCAAATGATGTTTGGTATCTAGTAGAAATTCTCAATGGTGCTAAAAGAGTAGGCTGCAAGTGGGTCTACAAAACCAAATATGACTCCAAAGGGAATGTCAAAAGATTCAAAGCAAGACTTGTGGCAAAAGGTTTTACACAGGGAGAATGAATCGATTACAACGAGACCTATTCTCCTGTGTCATCCAAAGATTCTTTTAGGATCGTCATGGCTTTAGTGGCTCATTACGACCTAGAGTTGCATCAAATGGACGTTAAGACAGCCTTCCTGAATGGTGACCTAAAGGAAGATGTTTACATGACTCAATCGGAAGGTTTTGTCGTGGAAGGAAAGGAACATTTGGCATGTCGCCTAAAGAAATCCATCTATGGCTTGAAGCAATCTTCGAGACAGTGGTATCTCAAGTTCTATAAGATCATTAGAACTTTTGGTTTTACGGAAAATGTTGTGCACAACTGCATTTATGTAAAATTTAAGGGAAGTAGGTTCACAATATTAGTTTTGTATGTGGATGACATATTGTTGGCTTGCAGCGATAAAGATATGTTGCACGAGACCAAGAATTTTTTGTCTTCCAAATTTTATATGAAAGATCTCGGTGAAGCCTCGTATGTCCTCGGCATAGAGATTCATCGGGATAGGTCTAAAGGTGTGTTGGGACTATCACAAAAGGCATACTTTGAGCAAGTACTAAATAAATTCAATATGCATAAGTGCTCGGCCTCACCTGCTCCAATAGTCAAAGGCGATAAGTTTGGGACATTTCAATGTCCGAGGAACCAAATTGAAGCTGATCAGATGAAGTCGGTTCCTTATGCTTCAGCTGTCAGAAGCATCATGTATGCACAAGTCTATACACGCCCTGACTTGGCTTTTATTACCGGGATGCTTGGTAGATACCAAAAGAATCCAGGACTAGACCACTAGAAGGCCGCAAAGAAAGTCTTGCGTTATATGCAAGGCACTAAAGAATACATGTTTACGTATAGAAGATCTGATAGCCTAGAAGTTATTGGCTATTCAGATTCTGATTATGCCGGTTGTGTGGACAGTAAAAGATCCACGCCAGGTTACGTGTTTACACTCGCCAGAGGAGCTATATCGTGGAAAAGCTCCAAGCAAATGATAACTGCTTCATCTACGATGCAGGCAGAATATATAGCATGTTATGAGGCCACTGGACAGGCTGTATGGCTAAAGAATTTTATTCCCGGGCTACAAGTGATTGACAGCATTTCGAGACCACTTGTATTGTACTGCTATAATGAACCCACAATTTTCTATGCGAGTAACAACAAGTCAAGTGCTGCTACCAAGCACATTGACATAAAGTATAACGTTGTGAAAGATAAAATCCAGGATCATACTATTGATGTTAGACATATAAGTACAACTCATATGCTTGCGGATCCGCTAACAAAAGGCTTACCACCCAATATTTTTGTGAGCATGTTGCCGGCATGAGATTACTGGAAGTCTTATGATTCTGGAATAAAGGGACCACTATAAGAACCACTCCAAATAAGTAATATGTTATCCATTTCGAAATAGGCGAGTATGCCATAAGTGTTGAGTTTCTATGGCATTTCATTGGCTATTTATAACGCCTCACTTTGGTATATTATTCATATGGAGAAGGAGCTAATGAAGTTTAAACTAACGATCAAGGGGGAGAATGTTGGTTGACCTGTTAGTTAAGCTAATAAGGAAATAAATTAAGAGAAATTAAGGTCTTAATTGAGGAAATTAAAGCCCAAATCAAGTGAATTAAGGAGGAGGCCAACGTTCGGGACCTCCTCAACGCTAATCACGCGCCCTGATCGGGGGCACTAAACCAACGTAATGGTTTGGTCCCCCGTCACCTGCGCCATATAAAGGAGGCGAGGCTGGCAGCGATCTGACTACTCAAGCTCTCGATCTGCTCCCGCTACCCTCCTACACCCCAATTTCCTACCGATCTAGGGAGGCGTAAAAGTGACGGGAAGACCGCACCACATCGCCTGCATCACGCAGGCAATCTGCTATGGCCTCCTCTTCGATGCCAACTCCCAGTAATGATTCATATCATGTCTATTGTTATTTTAATTAGGTGTTTTAGAGTGCTACCATTTTGATCTTGCAGTAGGCATAATGTTTTTTTGATCTAACATGTGCATTGTTCATCCGGCTGCGGAAATATTTTGAATTAGCACCACCTAATAAAATTAAATTAATATAATGAAGATGGAGAATTTTAGATTAAATGCCAGCACGTCTAGGCATGAAAATTTGTAGTTTTTAGCCGTTTGAATATAAGTGTATAAATGGACAATTTTACGAAAAAATGGCTTTGGTACCCGAGATCAGTCGAGCCCTTTGTTAAAAAAAACTAAGAACTTTTGCTGAGGATAGAATAGAAGGTATTCCGTATCGAAAATTTACACATTGGTAGAATTTATATTTGGCTACATTCTTGTATTTCTTCTAGATTATTTTGAAGCCTTAAATTTGAATTTTTTTTTTGAAGTTTTCAAAACATTCTCCTTGGAGCTTGGTGGACAAGGGAAAGAAGAGCCACATTGCTTAGAATCTAAGCCTTAGGGACGCCATGACTAAAAGGGAGATGCAAAGAGGATGCATGTGGTTCAAAGCGTGTTCCAAGCTTCCAGGGTCACGCGGCCATGCAGAACTAAATATGGTTGCTTTATATTCTTCACCAGCTATCAACAGATGGGTGGGTTGACAACATATAAGTATCCATGCATACTCCCAACTATTTAAGTGACTCTGACTCTTGCTTGGCTTCAGCATTTTGATCGAGCATACTTGATCCATGGCAAACACATATTCCAGCTATTTGCTACATCCCCAACAAGCATCCATAGAAGTATACGCTAGTCCACACAAAAGCAGAGCGCTATATAGGCATGGTAGGCCTCGGAAATATTGATCTAGGATGGATGTTTGACCATCGCAGTGGCTTCCCCACATACTATTTCAGTGCATTGCTAGACTCACGAATTAGTGTCATTTTATGTACCGATCATTATCATTACTCCGTGTGGCGCCTGCGATCGCGCCTGGCATGTCTGCTCCATCCTTGGAACCTACATCGCACCTGCACCAGGCCCTGCCTTGGTTCAGTCCTCCCGGTAATTACTCATCAGGCTTCAATGACTCCCCTGGTGGTCTCTGTCGGCAACAAAAAAGTATGGTGGAGGAACATCCTGACGGCCGTCTGGTTCGCTGATTACCTAACGGAGTACACGATGGACTGCTCACACAACCAGCTCTCGTTTCCTATCTAACATGTTTGACTGGGTTAATTTTCATATCTTTTTTTTTCACCTTTTCCTTTGGTAAGGATTAGTGTAGACTAAAAAACATTATATTGAGAAAAACCTCATCAACTAGTAACTTAATTAAGTGTTGCGTTGTTCAGTTAAGTGTTGGGTATAAACCGATGCCCTCTTTGTGCTACTCTGTTCCTATGTACTGTATATACTAGTGTAAGACCGTAAGACTAAGGCTGTGTTTGTTTGGGCTGCAGCTGTGAGAAAGCAGCCGTGGAGAATCAGCTGTGGAAAATCAGCTGTAGGAAGGTGCTGCTGAAACAAAGATTTGGTGTTTGGCAGTAGTGCTTTTGATGGCTACTGTTACTGGTTTTACGACTGAAATGTCTAAAATGCCCATAAGCGTAGCATGTAGCAGGTATAAGCTTTGATCTGAAATGAATCTGACCGCTTTTATTTGAGTATCATACTTAAATACTACCTCCGATCTATATTAGTGTTCTTAAATTTTGTCTAGATACAAATGCATCTAGTCTAAATATTTAACTAGATACGTACGAATCTAACCAAAGTTGAGAGGGAGTAGCTAAATTATCTCAATTTATCATTTTTACAAAAATATATACATTTCACCAGCTGAATTGTTGTTGACAAATGTATGAATTCATGTCCGGGTATTATCTTCTAGTCAAATAAAAATTGGGACGAACACCACCACGAGATGGCATTAGCACGGACACCACCACGAGATGGCACGAACACGCAGTGGCCTCTGGAGCGGAGGAGCTTGGGACGACGGGGCGAGGGTGTTGCCGCCGGCCATCTTTTACGGCGAGGAGGGGTAGGTGAGGCCGCCAGTGGCAGTGCTTGCGGGGAACAGCGGTGGGGGCCATGGAATGGGCGGGGGGGATGGGTAAACGGCGGGGAACAGCGGCGTTGGCGACAGGAAGGTCGCACGGTGGCCGCTAGGAGCTCGTGGGTGCCCGCATCGCTCCGTGAAGGAGCTCTCGGACGACCGGCGGCGGGGATAGCGGCCAACGGCGGGGACGGCGACCAGCGGCGGGGAAAGCGGCCGGCAGCGAGGATGGCGACCGGCTTCGGGGACGGCTATCGGGCAGGGACGGCGACCGGCGGAGGTGAAGGGAGGCGGCGGAGATCCTGGCGACCAGACAGGATGGTCGAGGACAAACGGGTGGGAGTTTGTGGTTGATGTGGTCTCGGTGGCAGGTTTCCCGTAATTATCTTGAGCTCTAGAGGACAATTCCGTCTGCTGCAACTCGGGAAGCTGCAGAAGCGCCCCGCGCCCCGCTTCGGCCGACCGCGCCCGCGTAGTGTATTTCTTGCCCCAATTTTGTGTAGCGCTGTGGAAAATTTAGCTGTTTGTTTTGGGTACAGATTCTAGACCATAAAAGCTCTAAAAGCTAAAGCTAAAGCGGAAACAAACGGAGCCTAAAGCATGTGAATTTGCGGAAAAAAATGGTGTTTTCTTTGTACTAGTAGAAAACAGGCTATCCGTTCGCGTCCCCAACAGCATTAGTCCCGGTTTCGCCACAAACCGGGACTAATGTTGGCATGCGTCCCGGTTCGTGCGGGCACGGGCACAAACCGGGACTAAAGGGTGGGTGCCAGACGCGTGGCATCCCACACACCTTTAGTCCCGTATGAGCCAGCCCTCTTTAAATACGACGTCCCAGCCCTCTGCCTTCCTTCTATTTTTTCTTATGGAAGGTGTGAGAGGTGTGCTAGTTTATTTTTTTTTCTATGCATGCATGCGAGGTGTTTGATGAAATGTTTGAGTGAATGATCCAGTTCAATTTCTCACAGAACAAAAATATAGGAGGTGCCCAAGACGCACTTGAGCTTTCTCCTCTTTCTTTCCCTCGATCGAGATTAGCAATCTTATCTTTTCTCTGTCATTGATACAATGCATGTGTCGATGTGAATTGGTCATTTCACTATTTATGATGTTTTATTTTTGATAAACTTAATTATATGATGCAGATGAACGGTCGGGAATCGATGTACGGTGACCGGCGTGAATCCGGATACATTAAAGGCGTGGATAAATTTATCGATGTGGTTACGACAAACAAAGTGAATAGTTTTATACGTTGTCTGTGTGTTCAATGTCGGAACAACAAGGAGTACTCTTCCTCGAAAATCATTCGCGACCACCTGGTTATAAAAGGTTTCATGCCCAAATATAATTGCTGGACCAAGCACGGGAAAAGAGGGGTTATGATGGAAGACAATGAAGAAGAAGATGATGATAACAACTATCATCATATATTTCCTGAATACAGTGATACTGCAATGGAAGACAATGAAGAGGAAGGAGGTGAAGAACGGGCATCAGATGAGCCCGCTGATGAACTTGGTAGGGTCATTTCTGATGCAAAGCGAGACTGTGAAACAGAAAAGGAGAAGTTGAAGTTGGAGGGCATGTTAGAAGATCACAAGAAATTGTTGTACCCAAATTGCGAAGATGGCAGCACAAAGCTCGGTACCACACTGGAATTGCTGCGATGGAAGGCAGAGTGTGGTCTAACTGACGCCTCATTTGAAAAGATGATGGAAATAATGAAGCCGAAGTTTCCAAAACATAACGAACTTCCTGAGAGTACGTACGAAGCAAAGAAGACTCTCTGCCCTCTAGGATTAGATGTGCAAAAGATACATGCATGCATTAATGACTGCATCCTCTACCGCGGTAAGGAGTATGAGAATTTAGATAAATGTCCGGTATGCAATGCATTGTGGTATAAGATCAGACGAGATGACCCTGGTGATGTTAAGGGAGAGCCACTCCAGAAGAGGGTTCCTGGTAAGGTTATGTGGTATGCTCCTATAATACCAAGGTTGAAACGCATGTTCAGAAACAAGGAGCATGCCAGGTTGTTGCGATGGTACAAAGAAGATCGTAAGAAAGACGGGAAGTTGAGACCTGCTGATGGGTCACAGTGGAGAAAAATCGAGAGAGACTTCCCGGACTTTGTAGTGACGCAAGGAACTTATGGTTTGGTCTAAGTACGGATGGCATAAATCCTTTTGGGGAGCAGAGCTGCAGTCACAGTACCTGGTCCGTGACTCTATGTATCTACAACCTTCCTCCTTGGTTGTGCATGAAGCGTAAGTTTATTATTATGCCAGTGCTCATCCAAGGCCCGAAGCAACCAGGCAACGACATTGATGTGTACCTAAGGCCATTAGTTAAAGAAATCTTATAGCTGTGGGGCAAACCAGGTGTACACGTGTGGGATGAGAACAAACAGGAGCCATTTGACCTACAAGGGTTGCTTTTCGTAACCATCAATGATTGGCCTACTCTTAGTAACCTTTCATGACAGACAAACAAGGGATATAAGGCATGCACGCACTATTTAGATAAGACTGAAGGTACATATTTGCATAAATGCAAGAAGGTTGTGTACCTGGCGAATCGACGATTTCTTCCGACCAATCATCACATAAGAAAGAAAGGCAAGAATTTCAAAGGTGAGGCAGATCGCCGAAAGAAGGTTGAACTCCCTGCTGGTGATGATGTATTTGGTATGGTCAAGGACATAGAAGTAATATTTGGAAAGGGTCCCGACGGTCAATCAGTTTCGAACGATGTCGCTACCGGACACGCACCCATGTGGAAGAAGAAATCTATATTTTGGGAGCTGCCATATTGGAAAGTCCTACATGTCCGCTCTTCAATCGACGTGATGCACGTGACGAAGAATCTTTGCGTGAACTTTCTACTATTTCTAGGCCTGTATGGGAAGACAAAATATACACCAGAAGCACGGGAGGACCAGCAAATTATGAAAGACCCAAAGAACATACATACACAGAACAAGACGGATAAAGGGTGTCACTTAAGTCGTGCCAGCTATGCTCTTACCAAAGCAGAGAAGGAAATCTTTTTTGAAGTCCTTTACAATATCAAGGTGTCTTCTTGCTTCTCATCTAATATAAAGAGGATAATAAATATGGCAGAGAAAAAGTTCCAAAACCTAATGTCTCATGACTGTCACGTGATTATGACGCAGTTGCTTCCGATTGCATTGAGGGGGCTTCTGCCGAAAAATATTCGAGTACCCATTGTGAAGTTGTATGCATTCCTCAATGCAATATCTCAGAAGGTAAACAATCCAGATATTCTACCAAGGTTACAGAAGGATGTGGTACAATGTCTTGTTAGTTTTGAGTTGGTGTTCCCACCATCCTTCTTCAATATTATGACGCATCTCCTGGTTCACCTAGTGGAAGATATTGCCATTCTTGGTCCTGTATTTCTGCATAATATGTTCCCCTTTGAGAGGTTCATGGGAGTCTTAAAGAAATATGTTCATAACCGTGCTAGACCAGAAGGAAGCATCTCCAAGGGATATGGAACAGAGGAGGTCATTGAGTTTTGTGTTGACTTTATTCCTGACCTCATCATTCTTTCCCATGGCTTAAAGAAATATGTTCATAACCGTGCCTCCATTGTCATTGCACATCTCTAGACTCATATATGCAACCTCATCCCTCTTTCCCATGGCTTCCACCGTACGACTAACCCCCAGGGAGGCGGAGGCGCTTTGCACCTCGAACTACCCCACTTGCCAGACTCTGCGTCCCGTCAATTTGGATCTTTGAGCATCGGAGGCGTGCCGGTTCCTCCTGTCCCTCTAGGTGTGGCACGTCGGATGGACATTACGAACCACTACTACTTCGAGCTCACGCCGGAGCAGCGGAGGAATCCCAAATGGCATCCTGACTATTTCCCGACTTGGGAAGCCTTCTTCGGGGATCGGCGTGAGAGGACGCTCGCCGGGCACGAGGAGAACGGGCCACCTCCTCCGAACTTCAACGAGGTCGGCCGTCGGCTGTGGTGGCGCAGCCGGACTCTCCAGAGTGTCATGGCCTATGACAAGGCCGCCGACTCTAACCCCCGCCTGCGCTATCCTCAAGTCCAGTCCACTCGTACTCAGCCTTAAAGGTTCAACTACGGCGACCCCGACGACGACAGCGACGACGGCCGCGTCGAGTATGGTGACTACACTGGTGTAGGCAGGAGCATGACTAAGTCACTCCAACATTCCAAAACAAGTTAGGCCGATTGTGACTTAATCTGGCCATGTATCTTAATTTTCAGTTCTTCTATGTATCTTAATTTCCAGTCGTGCTTTATGTAACTTAGTGTTAGTTGCGTTATGTACTTTAATTCTAGTTCTATCGTAATAAAATTGTCTTCCCGCCCTAGACGTTCCTCTAACAGGGGTAGCCCGGCGTATCTCTCTCTTGTTTTGTGTTTATTTAGGTCATATGGTGATGTAAAACCATGTTGGTTCACAAGGTGCGGCACTATCCTACCCGGTTTCACCTGAACGGGGAGTTTCCCCCTTATAAAGGTCCAGAACCTTTGCTTCTAGGTTACAGCGCATGCATGCACCCAGAGACTAGTAGGCTTTGGATGTTTCAACACAACACCACACCTCCATGCATGTTCTAGGGCCACATGCAAGTTCTTCAGGTATTCCTACGCCCCCGAGCGCAGTTTTCCGTGCTGTGGTCCTCGGATCGTCTACCCCCCTAGACGTTCCTCTAACAGGGGTAGCCCGGCGTAGCTCTCTCTTGTTTTGTGTTTGTTTAGGTCATATGATGATGTAAAACCATGTTGGTTTATAAGGTGCGGCACTATCCTACCCAGTTTCACCTGAACGGGGAGTTTCCCCCTTATACAAGTCCAGAACCTTTGCTTCTAGGTTACAGCGCATGCATGCACCTAGAGACTAGTAGGCTTTGGATGTTTCAACACAACACCACACCTCCATGCATGTTCTAGGTCCACATGCAAGTTCTTGAGGTATTCCTATGCCCCGGAGCGCGGTTTTCCGCGGAACCCTGATCTGTGGTCCTCGGATCGTCTACCCCCTAGACGTTCCTCTAACAGGGGTAGCCTGGCGTAGCTCTCTCTTGTTTTGTGTTTTTTTAGGTCATATGATGATGTAAAACCATGTTTGTTCACAAGGTGCGGCACTATCCTACTACCCGGTTTCACCTGAACGGGGAGTTTCCCCCTTATACAAGTCCAGAACCTTCGCTTCTAGGTTACAGTGCCTGCATGCACCCGGAGACTAGTAGGTTTTGGATATTTCAACACAAGACCACACCTTCATGCATGTGCTAGGTCCACATGCAAGTTCTTGAGGTATTCCTACGCCCCGGAGCGCGATTTTCCGTGGAACCCGGATCTGTGGGCCTCGAATCGTCTACCCCCCTAGACGTTCCTCTAACAGGGGTATCCCGGCATAGCTCTCTCTTGTTTTGTGTTTGTTTAGGTCATATGATGATGTAAAACCATGTTGGTTCACAAGGTGCGGCACTATCTTACCCGGTTTCACCTGAACGGGGAGTTTCCCCCTTATACAATTCCAGAACCTTCGCTTCTAGGTTACAGCGCATGCATGCACCCGGAGACTAGTAGGTTTTGGATGTTTCAACACAACACCACACCTCCATGCATGTGCTAGGGCCACAAGAAAGTTTTTGAGGTATTCCTATGCCCCGGAGCGTGGTTTGCCGCGGAACCCTGATCTGTGGGCCTCGAATCGTCTACCCCCTAGACGTTCCTCTAACAGGGGTAGCCCGGCATAGATCTCTCTTGTTTTGTGTTTGTTTAGGTCATATGATGATGTAAAACCATGTTGGTTCACAAGATGCGGCACTATCCTACCCGGTTTCACCTAAACGTGGAGTTTCCCCCTTATACAAGTCCAGAACTTTTGCTTCTATGTTACAACGCATGCATGCACCCGGAGACTAGTAGGCTTTGGATGTTTCAACACAACACCACACCTCCATGCATGTTCTAGGGCCACATGCAAGTTCTTGAGGTATTCCTGCGCCCAGAGCGCGGTTTTCCATGGAACCCTGATCTGTGGTCCTCCGATCGTCTACCCCCCTAGACGTTCCTCTAACAGGGGTATCCCGGCGTAGCTCTCTCTTGTTTTGTGTTTGTTTAGGTCATATGATGATGTAAAACCATGTTGGTTCACAAGGTGCGGCACTATCCTACTACCTGGTTTCACCTGAACGGGGAGTTTCCCCCTTATACAAGTCCAGAACCTTCGCTTCTAGGTTACAGCGCATGCATGCACCCGGAAACTAGTAGGTTTTGGATGTTTCAACACAACACAACACCTCCATGCATGTGCTAGGGCCACATGCAAGTTCTTGAGGTATTCCTTCGCCCTGGAGCGCGGTTTTCCGCGGAACCCTGATCTGTGGGCGTCGGATCGTCTACCCCCTAGACGTTCCTCTAATAGGGGTAGCCCGGCGTAGCTCTCTCTTGTTTTGTGTTTGTTTAGTTCATATGATGATGTAAAACAATGTTGGTTCACAAGGTGCAGCACTATCCTACTACCCGGTTTCACCTGAACAGGGAGTTTCCCCCTTATACAAGTCCAGAACCTTCGCTTCTAGGTTACAACGCATGCATGCACCCGGAGACTAGTAGGTTTTGAATGTTTCAACACAACACCACACCTCCATGCATGTGCTAGGGCCACATGCAATTTCTTGAGGTATTCCTTTGTCCCGGAGCGCGGTTTTCCGTGGAACCTTGATATGTGGGCCTCGAATCGTCTACCCCCTAGACGTTCCTCTAACAGGGGTAGCCCGGCGTAGCTCTCTCTTGTTTTGTGTTTGTTTAGGTCATATGATGATGTAAAACCATGTTGGTTCACAAGGTGCGGCACTATCCTACCCAGTTTCATTTGAACGGGGAGTTTCCCCCTTATACAAGTCCAGAACCTTCGCTTCTAGGTTACAGCGCATGCATGCACCCGGAGACTAGTAGGTTTTGGATGTTTCAACACAACACCACACCTACATGCATGTGATAGGGCCACATGCAAGTTCTTAAGGTATTCCTATGCCCCGGAGCGCGGTTTTCCTCGGAACACTGATTTGTGGGCCTCGGATCGTCTACCCCCATAGACGTTCCTCTAACAGGGGTAGACTGACGTAGCTCTCTCTTGTTTTGTGTTTGTTTAGGTCATATGATGATGTAAAACCATGTTGGTTCACTAGGTCCGGCACTATCCTACCCGGTTTCACCTGAACGGGGAGTTTCCCCCTTATACAAGTCCAGAACCTTCGCTTCTAGGTTACAGCGCATGCATGCACCCGGAGACTAGTAGGTTTTGGATGTTTCAAATCAACACCACACCTCCATGCATGTGCTATGGCCACATGCAAGTTCTTGAGTTATTCCTATGCCCCGGAGCGCGGTTTGCCGCGGAACCTTGATCTGTGGGCCTCGAATCGTCTATCCCCTAGACGTTCCTCTAACAGGGGTAGACCAGTGTAGCTCTCTCTTGTGTTGTGTTTGTTTAGGTCATATGATAATGTAAAACCATGTTGGTTCACAAGGTGCGGCAGTATCCTACCCGGTTTCACCTGAACGGGGAGTTTCCCCCTTATACAAGTCCAGAACCTTCGCTTCTAGGTTACAGCGCATGCATGCACCCGGAGACTAGTAGGCTTTGGTCGTTCAACACAACACCACACCTCCATGCATGTGCTAGGGCCACATGAAAGTTTTTGAGGTATTCCTATGCCCCGACGCGCGGTTTGCCGCGGAACCCTGATCTGTGGGCCTCGAATTGTCTACCCCCTAGATGTTCCTCTAACAGGGGTATCCCGCGTATCTCTCTCTTGTTTTGTGTTTGTTTAGGTCATATAATGATGTAAAACCATGTTGGTTCACAAGGTGCGGCACTATCCTACCCGGTTTCACCTGAACGGGGAGTTTCCCCCTTATAAAAGTCCAAAACCTTTGCTTCTAGGTTACAGCGCATGCATGCACCCGGAGACTAGTAGGTTTTGGATGTTTCAACATAACACCACACCTCCATGCATGTGCTAGGGCCACATGCAAGTTCTTGAGGTATTCCTACGCCCCGGAGCGCGTTTTGCCGTGGAACCCTGATCTGTGGGCCTCGGATCGTCTACCCCCCTAGACGTTCCTCTAACAGGGGTAGCCCGACATATCTCTGTCTTGTTTTGTGTTTGTTTAGGTCATATGATGATGTAAAACCATGTTGGTTCACAAGGTGCGACACTATCCTACCCGGTTTCACCTGAACGAGGAGTTTCCCCCTTATATAAGTCCAGAACCTTCGCTTCTAGGTTACAACGCATGCATGCACCCGGAGACTACTAGGTTTTGGATGTTTCAACACAACACCACAACTCCATGCATGTGATAGGGCCACATGCAAGTTCTTGAGGTATTCCTACGCCCCGGAGCGCGGTTTTCCGCGGGACACTGATCTGTGGGCCTCAGATCATCTACCCCTCTAGACGTTCCTCTAACAGTGGTAGCCCGGCATAGCTCTCTCTTGTTTTGTGTTTGTTTAGGTCATATCATGATGTAAAACCATGTTGGTTCATGATGTGCGGCACTATCCTACCTGGTTTCACCTGAACGGGGAGTTTCCCCCTTATACAAGTCCAGAACCTTCGCTTCTAGGCTACAGCGCATGCATGCACCCGGAGACTACTAGGTTTTGGATGTGTCAACACAACACCACACCTCCATCCATGTGCTAGGGCCACATGCAAGTTCTTAAGGTATTCCTACGCCCCGGAGCACGGTTTTCCGCGGAACCCTGATCTGTGGGCCTCGAATTGTCTACCCCCCTAGACGTTCCTCTAACAGGGGTATCCAGGTGTAACTCTCTCTTGTTTTGTGTTTGTTTAGGTCATATGATGATGTAAAACCATGTTGGTTCACAAGGTGCGGCACTATCCTACCCGGTTTCACCTGAACGGGGAGTTTCCCCCTTATACAAGTCCAGAACCTTCGCTTCTAGGTTACAACGCATGTATGCACCCGGAGACTAGTAGGTTTTGGATGTTTCAACACAACACCACACCTCCATGCATGTTCTAGGGTCACATGAAAGTTCTTGAGGTATTCCTATGCCCCGGAGCGTGGTTTTCCGCGGAACCCTGATCTGTGGGCCTCGAATCGTCTACCCCCTAGATGTTCCTCTAACAGGGGTAGCCCGGCGTAGATATCTCTTGTTTTGTGTTTGTTTAGGTCATATGATGATGTAAAACCATGTTGATTCACAAGGTGCGGCACTATCCTACCCGGTTTCACCTAAACGGGGAGTTTCCCCCTTATACAAGTCCAGAACCTTTGCTTCTAGGTTACATTGCATGCATGCACCCGGAGACTAGTAGGCTTTGGATGTTTCAACACAACGCCACACATCCATGCATGTTCTAGGGCCACATGCAAGTTCTTGAGGTATTCCAACGTCCCGGAGCGCGGTTTTCCGTGGAACCCTGATCTGTGGTCCTGTGATCATCTACCTCCTAGACGTTCCTCTAACAGGGGTAGCCCGGCGTAGCTCTCTCTTGTTTTGTATCTGTGGTTCTGGGATCGTCTACCCCCTAGACGTTCCTCTAATAGGGACGCATACTTCGCGTACCACCAGATCAAGACGCGAGCGTTTGACCAACGGGCGGCCTCGTTCATCATACCCTGATTGCTTGGTTAAATCGTATTAAATCGACATTGGGGCAGGTGTGTGACACATAGCAGTGCACCGAACGAAGTACAAGCACGGGAGCGTCAAACCTCTCAACCACTAAACCTACCACAGAAACCAGGACACATAGACTCTCAGCTTATTTAAGTGACCGTGTCTTGCCTCTTCTTCATCAGTTTTAGTGCACAGAACATGATCCGTAGATTGATCGATATCCATGCATGGCGAGTGAATCAGTCCGCGGAGGCGTAAACAAAAGAAAGAAACTGCACTAGCTAGGCACGGTAGGACTCGGGAACATTCATCTGGGATCTATGTGCACTTGGAGCAGCCTGTTCAAAATATACAGTTCTAGTACATGCATGCACCCCGTTTATAGGCAACATCCAATTCTTAGACTAGCGTTATGTTTTGTACCCGTTTTTCTTAAGCGCGACTGCATTGGTCTCATCTGGCGTGTCCCGCCGATCTTCAGGAGTCGCATCAGAATCAAAAGCACTACACTCCTAACTTGAAGCTGCTACAGTCATGTAATTATGAATATATTTATGTTTTCTGCCGACGATGACACCCGTCCTTGCTGTGGTGCTTGTGCAATGTAAATCGGACCTTCTGACTCTACTTGCTATAATCATTCTCTCATGTCTCATGTCTCATGTGCCAAGTGTTCCCCCATTTTTACTTTCGAGATTCTACAACAACGCTCGATTCGATTGTGCCATATTAATTGGTGACCCCAAATAATCTCCCATCTTATGCGTCCATTATTCCACCGAGTAACTTTGATCTTGCTTGTCATTGGAAAAGATCCGGTTCTTCCGCCTACCTACTTTTATAAAAAGTAATCTACCTGCTGCGAAAGAGTACTACACCACCAATCTCTAGATGTGTGCATAATACTTTTAGCTTACGTACATGTCCATTCATCTTCACCGGAGTAGATATGGCAAGCTAGGTTCATTGTCCCACTTCCAACGTGTTAGTACCGATAGCTTTAGGGCTTTCACAATAGAGTATTAATTCTTAAGTGGTGTTTCTATATTTAATGATTTAGAGGACATGCATGCATTTGATTGGCCTAACAATGTATTTTAATTATGCTTTCGTGCAAAAGGAGTGAGATACAACCACAATCTATTTACTCATTAACTATAGTGCTATATAAGCAAAATGCTCAAAATACAATGCTAAGAACCATACATTTTGAAAGGCCTTTAAAACTTTACCGACTTTGTGACCAATGCTCTCAACTGTGGCAGTTCATAGACTAAATTAGTCTTTTCATTTCAAAATTTATACTTCGGATGATGATTTTCGCACGGTCTACATTTTCAAAAACACAATACAAATGCTGATGCTCACATCACGCACGTAGACTCACCTACTCCTATTAACACCTCTTAGTGAGCCGGCAAATCCCGAGATCGACAAAGTCACCACAAACATCTCATAGTTGACGACTCGATGGGCACATCTTCTCCCACTCCAATGACATCATCGGAAACCCTGGTATATCAAGGAAAACACGAGGATCGGCGCCAAGTATAAACCTTGAAGTTGGCCAGACAAGTTCCACCATAAGAAGCATACCAACTAGGTGAAGTTTAGTTCATGATTGACATTGTTCCAGAGTCCATGAAACTATGATAGGAGATCATTCTGGATGTGCTAGCAATCTTGGAACATGGATGTAGCTCGATCTCTATAGTTGTAGGCCGTTGGTACGCGGCCATGTTCCTCCCAAACTTGTATGGTCAATGGGAAACTAGGGAAATATGTCCAAGCGTTTTTAAGCTAAAAAATCACATCCAACAAAAATATTTAATGTATCATCCACTTGAAGAGAACAACTTCACTGCATCAGGAGTTTTATTTTCTTGTTGGCAAAGGCAATGTTTTTCATGAGGATTTTCCTTTTATTTATTGCATTTAACTTGCCTTTTTTCATCCCATTTGGTATGTCGTTTCACTAGGTGGATGTCTATTGTGTACCCGAGCATCAGTGACAACCCAAGGTTTCTGGTGCACCCGTCTTGTGATGGTTACTTCGGATTTCTTCAGCCAGGCTTCATGGTATCATTCTAGTAGATTGACCGATGTCTAGCTTTTGTTATCGTTCTCCTGTGAGACTCATAGCTTTGTTCAGATGGTTGATTTGTGTATCAACTCTATATGATCGTTGAACCGTAATACTCTTTTGTTACGTTTTAGAACTTAATAATAAAGGCCGTGTGCATCCTAGGATGCACAGGCCGGGGCAATCCCCCATTTCGAAAAAGGTGGACGTTTGTTGTATCTATCAAGATTACTAAACTATTAAGCTAAGACAAAAAATAGTATGTCCGTTTGTGACCTTTACTTTTGAATTGAATCTATTACAACTTTGGTTTACACACCCTAAGCAACCACAACTTGTTCCCGTTACTTTTGTTTTTGAGTTTTGGACCCTCACCTCTTTGATAGAGGGGAGCAACTTCTCCTGGGAAAGCGTGTGTATCCAGTTATCACTTCATCTTTGGGTGACAACTTGGATTGGAGATTTTGTCATCAAGATTTTTTGATTCACTTCACAAGATGGTATCAGCCATTTAATCTTTGTGTGGATAGGGAATGTGCAATTTAGTTGTGAAACAAATAGGAGATCTACGTTGTTGATACAATGAATGTGGATGTGGTCATGGAAGGAGAGCAACATCCATGACTATGTCGGTCTGGCAAGCAAAACCCTTCTCTTCTACTAGAACCTTCTGCGGGTCTCAACCGGACTCCTCCTCCCAATAGCTTTCTCATTCCTTGCCCTTCCTCCTCCACGACTATGTCGCTGATGCATATGATTTCCATGTGTTCACCTCTCCATCAAGTACAAAAGAGACACATCTACTTAGCTAATTATTAACCATGGTTTTAAGGGTGGGGCTAGCATGCCCTGGCTATGATGATGCAACACCCACGTAATGCTTTCATGAGATCTGTTCCGCACACCTTCAGTTTGATATCCTTCACCTCATCTCCTATAATCTGCACAATGGTATTTCAGTTTATGATGAAGTCTACATAAAAAAGGTTGCACATCGATGTTGCGATTCCATTCCCATGCATGATCAACTTCAAGTTTCATTAGCTATAAATGTTTAATTTTCTGTTTATGTTTGGATATTTATAGATTAGTTTCATAAGATTCATTGCACGCAATTGATCGTTCGAAAATTCTTTCGAGGCATAGCTTCATATCGACGTTGCACACAACTCTTGTGTTGTAAGTGATCCATTTCAAGATCATAGGCAGACTGGTGATGATTTATTTATATCCCCTAGTGTTACCCATTTTTTGTGAATGTATACGTAGGTGGGTCTATTTTTATGTACGTCTCTCTCATATACTCTATTAGTCATCTATTGTTTGTTATTTACCGGTTTATCATCATATATTTACGAAAAAGATGCACATGTACGAGGTGATTTCCTTCAGGCGATTCTAATCCTCTCTAACTACAAATCATCAATTTTATTTTTATGTTCAGAGTTCTTTTTGGATAAATTCATCAAATTCATCGCATGCGGTTGATGACCACTAGCTTCATCTCATTGTTCCAAACAACCCTCATTTTGTAAGTTGTTGATTTTGATGGTCACAAATGAAGTTCATGGTTACATGTTATTGCAAGTACGATGGCGTAGATAAAATAGGAGGTAAGTTTACCATGTTGAAAAGAGGTTAAAAAACATCGAGAGGCACACTTTGCTTTAGAAGTACATGGACGCAACCAAATACCGCACTTATGTTTCATCTCGCATACAACAAGGCAAGGTAAACATAATGTAAGCAAACTAACAAGTCGCACGATGTGGCTCCAAGCATGCATGCAGCGGAACATACCCCAGATCCATGTGACCAAGGTGTGTCAAAAGCGTGCAAGCAACCAAACATGACCTAAGTGAATAGATGCATGTTATTGTAACAAAGGGAAGCCCACATGCATCCTCACATGAGTATCATATGTCAAGCCAGCCTATGGATCTTGTGGGATCGGAATTCATGGGAGAAAGCTATATACCTAGGAGGTAATTCTTCTATCAGTACATACAATCAATACTTTAGATGCATTCATACAAATGCATATGCAGGCATGCATATATAGCTTGTTTATTTAAATTAGTTAGAATAGTGTTTGGGTATTGTGCTTGCTAAAACTTTGTTCGAGCAGTCTGTCTGACCATCTCTTCACATAGTTCGATATCTAAAACAAACTAGCCAAATACTCATGCATCGTGTAGCAAAAGAAAATATAGACATGTCTTGTTTTAACAACATGTGAGAGAGCATGTCTGGTTTTGGCAATGCCATAACAAACATGAAAGCAACATATGTTATAATGCACTAGCGTTCTATGGACGGAGTGACTGGCGTTGAGGGGAAGGGTACTACCTCTGTTTAGGATTATTTGTCCTAAGGGCCAAGTTTCTAGGACCAAGACACTCTATAACTCTCTCATCTATTATATACTAAAAGCAATATAAAGTTTTTTTTTCGAGGCACTACGTTGATCCACATCACCTAAATTATGTAGAAAGTTAGATCTAAAATATGTGGCCACGATTTAACAATATTTACGTAAATATACTTACATATATATTGTGTAGTGCCGTTTGACATGATCCATACCCGTGTATCCAACACGATGAGAGCTACCATACATCTAAAAAAGAAAAGAGGTCCTGTAACAGATAGGATCGTGTCATCTCATTTTTATTTCTGGTAAGATATATTCTATTTATAGAGGGATCTACATGCCTACAGTCATCTTTTCTTTATTTTAGGTAAGATATGACGTAGTTTTAGAGGACTCTAACTGCGTACAACATTTTTTTTCCTTTCTCTACATCAGCTGATAGCAATTGCCGAAGTCCAGGCAACGGAATCCACCACATGCATGCAACTTGACGGCATGCATGAGCAGAAGTGCATGTAACTTGACGGTATGACGAAGACTTTGTCCACATACGCAACAATTTGGTAGAGATTACAGCTAGACAATTTGGTACTACTGTGATTTCTTTTGATTGGTTCATATTTTTTTACTTGGTCGAGAGCGCAGCACTGGATCTCTAGATATTTATGACTTCGATTAATCTTTAACTTTTCCTCTTATTTATAGCTACTTTGGATATATGAAAGACAAAAACTATTTGAGGCTGTGATTTTTAACATAAAATTTACGCTTAACCCTCGAAAGCCAAAAATGAACAAAATATCATCCCTTGACGCAAGGTGTACAATTATAGAAAATACCACACACGAAGAACCGGAGGGATTACATATTCCGAGAGCAAAACAGGCTGATTGGTGAATGATCATAATATAACGTTGGGTGTTAGGTGGACTAATAAGATATAAATGGATGTATTTTAGTCTTATTGATGCATTAAGTTGTAATAGTGCATTCCTAAAAAGTAAGCAATCAAAATTGAAATTAATTATAAGGTAGTTTTGTTTGAGCATTCGCGGCTGAACTCTTCATGTTTTAAACTGAGAGAGAGAGAGAGAGAGAGAGAGAGAGAGAGAGAGCATGTTTGGTTTTTTTTGAACGGGAGCATGTTTGGTTGTTAAAGCTGAATGATCCCACATAGCTTGAAGCGCTCGACAATTATTCTTCCGATTAGATATCTTAATTTTATTATAGATAGATGTCGAGCGCTTAAATATGTTGTATGTCTAAATATTTTCCTACAAACTTACACGTATATTCACCTCTACATACCAAAATGGTTGTTGAAGGTGAAAGAAACGAAAGGAGATAATGGTTTCATCACTGTACATCTTAATTTTATGATAGGAATAATGTTGAAAGTTTAACGTATGAATAAGAAAGTCCTTACATATTGCTATATTAACCGTGGAAATAACGATGAAACACATAATCTTCTGACATTTATGATTGTGACTTAAAATTTTATGTTCTATTTACAACAATATAGGGTAGGCATATTAAGTTTGATATTGATTTGGTTGGCATCATCCCATATGTGCAACATTTTTTTCAGGTTTTACACTACATGAGAAAGAGGTGACGGAAATTTGTTCTTATTTACAACAATTTCTTGATACTCTATAGTTTTCATATTGGCCGAAGTAATAACACATTTCACTATGCATATAGTTGACCCAATTATATGAGAAACAACACATTTACTAAGTTAAGCACAAGGACACACCAACAAAACCACTGAGTTAACATAGAGTTTACAACAAATAACTAAGATTTATACAATAGTTTTTTTACCAAGAAAACAATAAATTTGAGCTCCACATTTTATTGTTAGTTCCAATAAATATGTAGTCAAAACTAATACGATTTTGGAAACTCGACGCCATAAAAGATTAATGTTGGTCATAACATTTCTTACTTAACATTTACGCATGGGTTCCAAAAAAATTACATATATTAACGAGGCATACTTGGAAGGTTGTAATTTACAAGTCAATATGTGATCTTAATTAA
Organism: Avena insularis; assembly: GCA_023614405.1. Lineage (NCBI taxonomy): Eukaryota > Viridiplantae > Streptophyta > Magnoliopsida > Poales > Poaceae > Avena > Avena insularis. The sequence continues at coordinate 251,455,450 of CM042685.1, forward strand.
AATGTTCTATAGTCATTTTACATGACACAACGACTCATGTGAAAGGGAGAATGTAGAATAACCGGCTTAGACAATGGAAGATATAAAGGAGAGAGATTAATAAAAATGAATAAAAACATGGCTACCTTAATTTCAAAGTATACCGATATCTAGATGACGTTTAAGCATAAAGAAATTATATTTTCAATTTTACTTTATAGAACATATTTATAAGAAAGTCAAAGTTACATGTTACAGTCAATGTTTATGGGAAAATGTCACATATTCTAATTTAGATTGAGGGCATTGAGTATGTAAAATCAAGGAGTAAATGGGGCAAGAACATGATTTGAACAAGATCGGGTGAAAATGCTCATTTTCCTACCCGTCAAGAAGAATATTTGATCCGGTAGCAAGATCAACTTTTGATAGAAATATTGATCTCTTGAACCTTATCATTAGGACACAACAATTAATATCTTTACAATTCCTAGAACATCATCTGACCATTAATCTATTGGTTATTCCTTATAATAGTCCATGATTAATAGATCTAAGTAACTATAACCAAGTTCCATTTTGCAATATCCTAATAATTAACTATTTATCCATGCACTAATATAGCATGAAATAAAGCATGTACGAAAGTATAGGTTTATTTAACAAATACTTTCACACATTTAAGGACTTCCCTCGCATTTGCGAGGGACACCATGCTAGTTAGTCTATAAATGCACCAATAGTTTTACATGTATGAGAGAAGTGAGAAAAAAAAGGAGTACATGCATTGAACGAGAAAGACTAATAAATGAGATAGCCCTTATAATCTTCAACAAAATAAAAAATCTCTCAGCCCTTTTAATCTCAAACAGAGGTAGTACACAAGTAGACGTTGTTATCATTATCTATCCGTAGTCTTAGGAGTTTGTTATCAACAATCAAAGGACTTAGTGTTGGCCAATTGTTACAATTGTCATTGAAGATAGAGTAGAGGACATAAATCATCTCGAAATAAGTTGAGAGTGGTTTAGAGGCAGAAATGTGTTATGCCTCTTGGGTGCATATGCTCTCTTTATTTGAAATATATTTTAAAAATGTTTAAAACTTCAGAAAGAAGTACCCACCCACACATCTCCACGTTTTAGGTGTGCACAAAGTAATTTCACAGAAAAGACTTTTTACATGGCATTTGTAAAAAAAGACAAAATTTGATGCTAAATGAGACTTATCAAGAGACTTTTTAAATTTTACGCATGCCACAAAAAATATTGATTTTTCTTGAAACTTCACGTGAGCACATATAATATAGAGATGTGACCGTGAATACGGAACTTGAAATTCGTGTTTGTATGAAGAGAGCATGTGCACCTGATTTCAAAAGTATTTTTTTGGTCTAAAGGTGTCCATTTACATAAGTACATCATGTTTGGGCTCTAAGCATGCACTAGTAGGAACAGCCTCATTGGTCCCGGTTGGTAGGGGCATTAGTCCCGGTTACCCAACCGGGACGGGGCAATCGGGACTAAAGCTCCAACCTTTAGTCCCGGTTGCCCCACCAACCGGGACAAAAGGGGGTACACGTGACCGCTGCAGAGGGCGAGAGGGGTGGAGCAACCGTCCCGGTTCGTAACACGAACCGGGAAAAATAACCTTCTGCCGCGGCAGAGATTTGACACATTTCTCTGCCGCGGCAGAGAATTCATTTTGGCAAATTTTGTTGCCGCAGCAGCATTTTGGCCACTTTTTGTGCTGCGGCAGAGAATTCATTTATGTTGTTTTATTGTTTATTTAGTGTTTTGCACTCATCAATGAAGGAACCATTATATTACACAAGATCATCATGACAAAATTACATTCGATACAAAGATCGAGTTCATGCACTACATATAAAAGTTGCTCTTTGTACAATCCCTATTGTTTATACACACCCGAATAGTATTCCCCTTTTGGGTTTAGGACTTCTGCATCCAAGAATCCCGGCAATTCCTCCTGAATTGCTCATACGCGATCCTTTGACAGAAGACCGTCCCGTAGATGTTCGATCTGATTTAAAAAAGAAGTCAGCCTATATGAATGAAACTAAACACAATTTGATTATAATTAAAAACTATAAAAATTGTTTACGTACGTGGAGTTGCTCTAAATTTCTGCCCTTCTCATCGCACGTCTGCCGGATGAACTCGCAAACATAGTATCCACATAGATTGTTACCTGGTCCCTGCGTCAGGCACTTTACGAGAACATAGTTCCATCAAAATAATAATCAAGCATGCTAATAACGGTATCAAAACTAGAATCAAAGAGATGCGCGGATATAGCTAGTGGTGCTTACATCTAGTGCTTGAAATGTAAGCTCCACTTTCCAAACACCCCTAGCCTTGTTGGTGAACCGTTTTCAAACGCTGCCCGACGAAGAAAACGAATAAAAGAAGTTATTAATTACTTGATATCATAAAATTCACGAACGTTGCCGATATAGTGTCGTAATGATTAGAATTACCGCTGGAAAAGCATCTGCATGTCCTTCCACTGCTCAAGGGGTTTATGTTTTGAGTCCATGACTAGTACACGCCCTTTGTCAAGTTGAATGATTAACAGAATATAGTGGAAGCTGCGAATGCATAACTAATCAATTATATACTTAACATCGAGTAAGCGAAATAGAAAGTGTATACAAGACAATAGCACTCACTCGAAGTTGTAAGGAAATAGTATTTCCCTTCTGGTTTCTTGAAACATTAACGCGTGTACTATATTATCCTCAGTATCCTGGGGGCTTGTTTTGAGATTAGCTTGATGAACCCAGTATGGGTCAATGAAGCCAATGCCATAGATTTGTCCTCTGCTGCATTCGAGAATCTTCATTCAGCATATTACAGTATGATTATATACATGCAATAAACAAGGTGAGATAGCTGGAGACTAAATTAATTACAGAATTAGTACTTACAGACAATAGGCACTGATGATCGATTTGTCCAAGGCGTCTTGATTGAATAATTGAAATAGTTCATCAAATTCAATGGATATCATGTCATCTATTTCTTTCCCATAATGCTTTTTTGTAACCTTCAGCACTATCCAGTTATCCCCGGCCTTTGTGGCATGCATGTACCAGTTATGCAATTTTCGCATTTTTGTTGGAAGATTATTTACCTCCTCAGGTTTGACGAGAGGTTTGCCGTACTGGTATTTGTATGCTACTTCACTCACGGGGAAGTACTCTAACTGGGATAAGTACTGGGCAATACTCATACCTTGAGCAGCGACAGCTTCTCCGTATTGTGCAACTACCTCCGGATCATACTGCTCTTCGGCCCTATATTTGCTCGACCCCACATTGGTATGGGAAATCACCTTGAGAGGGGCGGAAGACTGTTTTGCTTGTTCTCCGAGCTGGGCAACAGATTTCTCGCTTGCATCAGTACTGATTTTCGAGACTTGTTGTGCCGCATGTGACTTGAGAATAGAATGCTCATAGTCTGATGACAGCTTTGGCTCGGGTTGATGAAGAGTCTTTAGCATTTTCAACACTCTGGCTTTTTCTTCTTTGGTGCTGGGGAACTCTGGCTCTTTCGGCCGCCTCAGCTTAGCGAAAAACGCTGTCGTTTCATAATCAGGTGGCCGCGAATGATTTTCAAGAAAGAGTACTCTTTGTTGTTCCGACATTGAACACATGGACAACGTATAAAACCATTCTCTTTGTTTGCCGTAGCCACATCGATAAATTTATCCACGCCTTTCATATACCCGGGTACACGCCGGTCACCGTACATCCATTCCCGACCGTTCATCTGCATCATATAAGTAAGTTTATCAAAAACAGGACATCATAAATAGTGAAATGACCAATTTACATCGACACATGCATTGTATCAATGACAGAGAAAAGATAAGATTGCTAACCTCGATCGAGGGAAATAAAGAGGAGAAAGCTCAAGTGCGTCTCGGACACCTTCTATATTTTTGTTCTATGAAAAATTGAACGGGATTATTCACTCAAACATTTCATCAAACACCTTGAATGCATGCATAGGGGAAAAACTAGCACACCCCTCACACCTTCCACCAAGAAAAAACAGAGTGGAGGCAGCGGACTGGGGCGTTGCATTTATAGAGGGCGGGAGCATACGTCCCGGTTTGTAACACAAACCAGGACTAAAGGTGTGTGCCACGCCACGTGGCTGACGCCCACGTGATTGGCTCTCTCTTATTTAAGTAAGAGACCATTTCCTCTTTCTTTGCACTTCAGCACACAACACCTCTTTCTCATACATACTCTATTAATCATCGACTGTTTGTGAGTCTATTAGTTTATCATGAGATCAACACAAAAATATGCACATCGACAATGTGATTCCGAGATATATCGGTCGTATACAACAGTTGTGGGGTTGTGGCAACTGAACATGGACGAGGTGAAGGAGATTAGGGAGAGGCTGGCTTGGTGCATCCTCTATCCTCTACTCTGCTGCGTGAATGTGTAGTGCTCCCTCCGTTTCTTTTGTGAAATGAATGTATCTAGACGTCTTTTAGTATGTGATTTATTCTGAACCTACGCACTAAAAGATGTCTAGATACATTTGATTTATAAAAGGTAAAACATCTTATATTTTACATTGAGGGAGTAATAGAAAGAATTTATATGTGGACGCAAAGAGAGGAGGAAGTCGTGATGTGGATGAACCGTCACCAACTTCATTTTGGAAGCCATGCATAGTAATCTCTCTATGTTTTATCTTTCTGCTCTCCCATGAATCTCTCTATGTTGGCGATGAACAGTCACCAACATGGATATCGAATAAGTAGAGTGGTTTAAAGCTGCATAAGTGATTCATGCTTTGGGCTAGCACATTAAAACATCCGCAGAAAACCTTTTTTTATTGCACCAGATATGGGCTCTTCTTTTTTCTACGTGTGATTGGCTCCATCTTATTTAAGTGGTCGACTCTTTTATTTCTCGCTGCACTTCAGCACACAACACCCTGTGTGTTGTCGGTAAATCGATCGATCCATGCACGGCAAAAAAAAATTCACAAAGCACACACGGACAATACAAACTACACTTAGCTAATTAGGCACGGTAGGCCTCAGAAATATTGATCTAAGACTTTCTCGGAATAGACTTTCGTCTCGCTATATTTTCGAACGATGTACACGCACGGGAGCGTCAAACCTCTCAACCACTAAACCTACCACAAAAATCAGCACAATAAGTTTCAATGTTCATACACATAGACTCTCACTCATTTAAGTGACCGGCTCTTGCCTCCTCTTTGCCAGTTTAGTGCATGTAGATTGATCGATCCATGCATGGCAAGTGAATCAGTTCGCGGAGGCGTAAACAAACAAAAGAAACTGCACTAGCAGCTAGGCACGGTAGGACTCGGGAACATTCATCTAGGATCTATGTGCACTCGGAGCAGCCTATCCCAAATACTCAGTTCACATATGCATGCACTCCGTTTATAGGCCACATCCAATTTTTAGACTAGCGTTATGTTTTGAACCTGTTCTTCTTAAGAGCGACTTCATTGGTCTCATCTGCAGCTAATTAATTCTGAAGTATATTATGGTGATGATGCCAGATAATTACGTGAGTTATTGTATGTAATGAAGAATTTTTTCACTGTAGTAGATATTCACTCACGATGCGAAGTGCTCCCCCATTTTGACTGTCTTCATGACGCGGTAACTCTAGACATACGGAAGAAACCTTACGGACTCATGTTACGCGCTGATGTGGATCTTCTTGGTTGGTGCTGAAACCTATAGTTTGTAGAATCAGTTCTCGAGCGCCCACGAGTATGATTCTGGCCGACGAAGAAGCCATTCTTTCCTTGCCGCCTAATCCTATCCGACTCTTCTCCTATAGCAAATACTGTATTACAGACAAGTCACGCTTGCCCATTTAGGGCCTGCAAGCCGTGCAGGGAGACAGTGCGTGCGCTTGAGCCGACCGGTTGCTTCCTTTTGCTGGGATTGGGTAATTCATGGGCCGTATCGCTCACACCTACGTACTTAGTGTTGCAGAAAGAATATGGCAGCTGGTACATATTACTACACCATCAACCTCCAATGTGTGCATATTGCTTCTGCATTACATATGTTGCACCAACCTTCACGTAATGTGAGCAATGTTTCCTTCCCATACATATACCACATCAACAGGTTAACAGCCGTTTGGTATGTTGGTTTATGCCGACGGCATTATCGTCGGTCTAGTTTTGTTTCAATTTTTTAACTCGTTAATTTTACAAGCATCTTTTTTTGAATTGTTTGACTAGTAAATCTCATAAGCATCTTTTTTTAACTCTAAGTATAAATAATCTCCGGTCAAATTGCACTTATGGTCAAACTTTTCGATAGGTGGCCTATCCTCACACTACTCTAGCCCCAGCACGCTTAACTTTTCTGTTCTTTCCATATGAGCTTCCGATAAGGAATTTAGATCTTATTGATAATACTACTATATCAATCCTATTAATCCTTAAACCATGGTGTCACGTGCCTTTATTTTTTAAATTTGAAACAATTATTTAAGTAAACAAAAATGAATAAGTAATAATAATATTGAATTCAAATAACAATCAAATGAATTTATTTTTTCCTTTTTGTATAAAATATAGAATAATTCATATCTTTAAATCCGTAAATCAGAATTCGACAAATAATATGTGTAAATCGATTAGAATAATGAGAAGAATCTAAACATGACATCCCTATCATAATTTTAATCATGCATCATGTATTTTTAAATAACATTCATTTAATAGTGTTCAAATCTTCAAAAAAATCATATCAAAATTTCCCTTTTAAATTTAAGGATTCTAAAAAATCCTTAGCTCGGGGCTGAGCCCTGCTAAACTTGCATTGAATCTCTAATAAAATAGCATATTATAAACCTAAAAATAATTTTTCTAAAAAACTATAAGCATAAAGATCATGTACATGTAATTCAAATCTGAAAAAAAACATTTAACCTTCAGAGAACTGTCAAGAAGAAACACCCATCCATTATGTTGGCATATTCCTCCGACAAACATTTAACCTTCAGAGGAACACTCCTACCCACCCACCCACAACCTCCTCCCCACTGAACGAAGAACAAGCACAAGCACATGAGCTTAAACCTCTCAACCACTAAACCTACCACAAAAAATGGCACAATCAGTTTCAATGTTCATACACATAGGCTCTGATCAGCTTATTTCAGTGACCGGATCTTTCCTCTTCTTCAGTTTAGTGCAGTAGATTGATCGATCCATGCATGGCAAGTGAATCAGTCCGAAGGCATAAACAACAAAAAAGAAACTACACTAGCTAGGCACGGTAGGACTCGGGAACATTCATCTGGATCTATGTGCACTCGGAGCAGCCCATCCGATATATACAATTCTAGTACATGCATGCACTCTGTTTATAGGCAACATCCATTTTTTAGACTAGCGCTGTGTTTTGTACCCGTTCTTGTTAAGCGCGACTGCATTGGTCTCACCTGCAGTGTCCCAGCGATCTTCAGGAGTCGCATCAGAACAAAAAGCTGTTGGAAATATAAGCAATAATCCATATGATTTAATCCAAATAATAAATTGATAAATCATGATCATACAGATAGTAATAAAACCAATCATGCAGATCAACAAAGTAGATGAACAGATTACATCTATACAAGATAAACCTATCACATCTACACCAAACGCTAGAACAAAAAACTCTAGCATAATCTGAAAGAAAGAAATCGAGATCACATACGATGTAGGCTGAATAGCAGCCGCAGCGGTTGCAGCAGCGTCGTCCATGTTGAGGCTGTCGAAGCGGTCGCTCACGTCCGGGAAGAAGTCGTCGTTCGGGAACTCGCTGTCGGACGACGTCGTGGTTGCCAGTAGTCGCGCTTGAGCACTCCCAAAAAACCTGATCGCCCCTCACCCGTACAGGTTCACGAGAGGCTGGGTTCCGGAGGCCTACTGTCCCGATCTGCGGTGCACACCGCAAGCCGGGATGAGGAAGACGAAAGCGGCGGCGCAAGGTTCTGGAGGTAGGCGCATGTGTGGATTGATTCGGTTGCCGATTAGGTTTAGCCCGAACGCTTATATAGTGCAGGTTAGGAGGATCGTGGGCTCAGCCCACGTCTGAGTCGGTAACAGCCACATCCATAAAAACTGAAAACGGCTGTAATTAACGCGTCCGTTAATGACTCATAATCAGTTTTCCAAACTAACAAAATAAAGCTCGGCTCGGCGAGATTCCCGCAACCCGCGGCGCGCGCGCGTCATGACGAGGCGAGGCGAGGCGAGGCGGGCGGCGTCAGAGGAGGAGTGCGCGAGGGCTTCTCTTCTTGTCACACCTTAGTGAGTGGTGCAACACTCTACTATATAAGGTGGTCCAACTCCCTTCAACTAGCAATGTGGGACTAAACTTTAGCACCACTAGCACAGCCATATGCTGCCATATACAAGTGGGCCAAAGAGAATTTCAGAATTTGTCTAATGGGCCAACAGCCCAAAACTCACCAAATTCCAACAATCTCCCAGAAAGTCTCATTGGCACATCACATCACTTTCCTTCCATAACATTGTTTTATATACCGGTGTATAGTGGAGACTGTTAAGTTGAACTTTCACGTTAAACTTCATGTTACACTAGCTAGCAACTTGAATAGTGGACTATGCCTTGAACTACAAGTTTTCTGCGCGCTAGTTTCACACAAAATCTAGACCGGTATAGGGCTACCGTCGGCTTCCCCGCGGTTTGGAGCTTATGCGTCATACTCCAGGGCCTTTCATGAGTTTATTAGAGAGCACCCAACTCTCACAGACTGCGACGTTTGACAGTCAGACTCATATAGGTGTGTTCCTCAAGATATGTTCTGCAGGACAACATCTCCGCTTATAAAAAGCCACTTGGAACACATTAAGATAAATATCAACCTGCCATGCAGATTAAGAGAGTATTGCATCTTAATGGAGATGTAAATATAATATGGGGATACTCTCCTCTCAGCTGACCAACAGCTTGTCTCCCAGCTCTAATTCACAGGATCTCCGATCACATAGAGTGGGTTGCCACTGCGATCAACTCATAGCGTGGGTCTCAAACCATCTCCCTCGAAGCATTATCTATCACATTGCGTGATAAACCCTTTGTGAAAGGATCTGCCAAGTTTTTAGATGTTTGGATATAATCCAAAATAACTCCGGAGTTTCTCAGTTTCCTGACTGATTTCAACCTCCTCTTCACATGCCTTGATGACTTCATATTATCCTTAGAACTGTTTACTTTGACGATCACAGTTTGATAATCACAGTTCATCGGGATGGCGGGTATTGGTTTTTCAACCACAGGTAAGTCCATCAAGAGCTCACGAAGCCACTCTGCTTCAACAGTGGCCATGTCTAATGTTGTGAGTTCTGCTTCCGTTGTTGAGCTCGTTAAGATGGTCTGCTTGCAAGACTTCCAGGAAACAACGCCACCACCAAGTGTAAACAAATAACCACTTGTGGCCTTAATCTCATCAGCATTAGATATCCAGTTTGAATCACTATAACCTTCAAGTACTCGAGGATACCCAGTATAGTGAATACCATAACTCGCAGTGCCTTTCAAATAGCGCAAAACTCTTTCAAGAGCATGCCAATGATCATCTCCAGGATTTGACACAAATCGACTCAGTTTGCTTACAGCAAAGGAGATGTCAGGTCTAGTAGCGCTGGCTAGATACATGAGCGAGCCAATAATTTGAGAATATCTCAATTGATCTTTAGCAGTCCTTCGATTCTTTTGAAGTAGCACACTCGGATCATAAGGCGTTGGAGAAGAATTGCAGTCACTATACCCGAAGCGACTCAATATCTTTTCCACATAGTGAGACTGAAGCAGTGTAATCCCACCATTGTCATCCTTTAGTAGCTTGATGATTAATATTACATCAGCCACTCCCAAGTCCTTCATCTCAAAGCAGCGAGATAGGAACTCTTTGACCTCCTCGATAACAGCGAGGTTGGTCCCGAATATCAATATGTCATCAACGTAGAGACACATAATAACTCCCTCGCCCCCACCATGGCGATAGTACACACATTTGTCAGCTTCGTTCACAACAAAGCCTTCAGCAGTTAAAGTTATTTCAAACTTCTCATGCCACTGTTTAGGAGCTTGCTTAAGACCATATAAAGACTTCACTAACTTACACACCTTTCATTCATGACCATCTACTACAAATCCATCAGGCTGCTCCATATAAATTTCCTCATCTAGCTCTCCATTTAGAAAAGATGTCTTAACGTCCATTTGATAAACGAGAAGACCATGTGAGGCAGCCAAGGAAAGTAGTACTCGAATAGTGTTCAATCTGGCTACAGGTGAGTAGGTATCAAAGAAGTCTTCACCTTCCTTTTGGGTATAACCCTTAGCCACAAGACGTGCCTTGTACTTTTCAATAGTATCATCAGGTCTAAGCTTTTTCTTGAACACCCATTTACATCCTACAAGTTTACACCCATAAGGATGATCAGTGATTTCCCAAGTACCATTAGCTAAGATGGAGTCCATCTCGCTTCGGACAGCTTCCTTCCAGTAGTCAGCATCTTGAGATGCATAGGCTTCTGAAATAGAAGTGGGAGTATCATCCACAAGGTATACAATGAAATCATCACCAAATGACTTTGCAGTCCTTTGTCTCTTGATCCTTTTGGGAGCTTCATTGTTATCCTCCGCAGGATCATCAGAGTGTTTTATCGGCATAGTGGGTTCAGGAATTATAGAAATTTCCTGACTAGATGAACTAGTCATCTCCTGATTTGATGAGCTAGACATACCTTTCATAGGAAAGATGTCCTCAAAGAAAGTCGCATCATTCGACTCCATAATTGTACCAACATGCATGTCGGATACCTCAGATTTTACTATCAAAAATCTATAGCCAATGCTATGAAAAGCATATCCCAGAAAAACACAATCAACGATTTTTGGTCCAAGCTTTTGCTTCTTGGGTATTGGAATATTGACTTTCGCCAAACAACCCCAAGTTCGTAAGTGAGAGAGTTTAAGCCTTTTCTTTTCCCATTCCTCAAATGGAGTCATGGTTTTATCCTTTACAGGAACACGGTTCAGGACATGACACGCAGTCATTAGCGCTTCCCCCCACCATTCCTTGGAAAGACCCGATGTATCTAACATGGCGTTAACCAAATCAGTTAGAGAGCGGTTCTTCCTTTCGGCCACCCCATTTGACTGAGGTTAGTAGGGAGGCGTCCTCTCATGTATAATACCATGTTCCACACAGAATAAATCAAATTCATTTGAAAAGTACTCTCCACCACGATCCAACCTTGGCCGCTTGATTTTAAGATCAAGTTGGTTTTCTGCCTCAGCTTTATAGATTTTGAAGTAGTTCAAAGCTTCATCTTTAGATTTCAGGAGATAAAAGCAGTATCTAGTAGAGTCATCAATCAATGTCATAAAGTATCTTTTTACACCTTTTGTCAACACACCATTCATCTCACAAAGATCTGAATGTATAAGTTCTAGCGGTGCTAAGTTTCTCGGTTCCGCAGTCGTATGAGACTTCTTGAGGTTGCTTGCTTGCACACAAACTTGGCACTTAGAACCTTTGACAGTGGTAAATTTCGGAATTAAACTCATATTGGCTAGCCGCGTCATGCAACCAAAGTTAATATGACAGAGTCGTGAATACCAAACATTGGACTCATTATCATTGCAAACATGATTAATAACTTTAGTACATGAGTCTGATAAAGACAAGCGGAACAGACCTCCACACTCATAACCCTTTCCAACAAATTGTACATACTTAGAAATTATAACTTTATTGGACTCAAAAACCAACTTAAAGCCATCTCGACATAAAAGCGATCCGCTGACGAGATTCTTATTGATGGAGGGAACATGCTGCACGTTCTTCAGCTGTACGGTCTTCCCCGAAGTAAACTTCAGATCTACCGTACCAACACCATGAACAGAAGCACGTGAGCCGTTTTCCATCAGCACGGAAGAAGTCCTTGAGACCTGATAAGAGGAGAACATGGAAATATTAGAACATACATGTGTATTAGCACCCGCGTCTATCCACCAATCAGGATAATGACATACAAAAAGGATAGTAGGTAAAATACCGTACCCAGCATCCTTCATCTCAGTATCGCTAATAACAACATTAGCGCCATTTCCGCTGTTCCCATGTTGACGCTTGTCAAAGCGATTAGGGCAGCTAGGAACCCAATGACTAGGATCACCACAGACGTGGCAAGAGCCTTTCCTCTTATCATTTTTCTTCTTGAAGTTGGTTGAGTGTGTGGCCTTGTTCTTGCCATCGAACTTCCCCTTTCCTTCAGTTTTGTTCTTATTTTTGAACTTGTGGGATTGGAAGTTTTTCCTCTGCACTAAATTGGCAGTAGAACTTCCCTCAAGTCCTCGAGCAGTTTTATCCTTTGCTCTCGCCTTCTCTTACACATGAAGAGACCCAATGAGATCCGTAACGGAAAACTCTTGTCTCTTATGTTTCAGAGAAGTAGAAAAGTTCCTCCACGAAGGAGGAAGCTTGGCAATAATGCCACTAGCCACAAATTTGTCCGGTAAGGAACACTTGAACTGCTCAAGTTCTTTGGCAAGTGATTGTATCTCATGAGCTTGCCCAACGACGGAGCGCTCATCAATCATCCTGTAGTCATAGAATTTCTCCATGACATACAGCTCAGTGCCAGCGTCCGAGACCCCAAATTTGGCCTCGAGCGCTTCCCACGCGTCCTTGCCATTATCAAATGACATATACAGGTCAACAATGTTGTCCCCAAGAACACTGAACAAAGCCGCCATAAACATGGTATCGGCTTTCTTAAAGCTCGCTTCCTGCTCAGCAGAAAGATCTCCTTTAGGCTTTCCAAGAGTGGCTCTATAGCAGTTTAGGTTTTCAAACCAGAGAACTGCTCTCTTGCGCCATCTCTTATAGTGCATGCCATCAAAAGGAGGCAGCCTAGTAGCCGCGACTACACCAGTGGAATTCAGTTGCCTATAATCAGGTTTTTGGATTGTTGGAAATATAAGCAATAATCCATATGATTTAATCCGAATAATAAACTGATAAATCATGATCATACAGATAGTAGTAAAACCAATCATGTAGATCAACAAAGTAGATGAACAGATTATATCTATACAAGATAAACCTATCACATCTACACCAAACGCTAGAACAAAGAACTCTAGCATAATCCGAAAGAGAGAAATCGAGATCACATACGATGTAGGCTGAATAGCAGCCACAACGGTTGCAGCAGCGTCGCCCATGTTGAGGTTGTCGAAGAGGTCGCTCACGTCCAGAAAGAAGTCGTCGTTCGGGAACTCGCTGTCGGACGACGTCGTGGTTGCCAGTAGTCGCGCTTGAGCGCTCCCCAAAAACCTGATCGCCCCTCACCCGTATAGGTTCACGAGAGGCGGGGTTCCGGAGGCCTACTGTCCCGATCTGCGGTGCACGCCGCGATGAGGAAGACGAAAGCGGCGGTGCAAGGTTCTGGAGGTAGGCGCGTGTGTGGATTTATTTGGTTGCCGATTAGGTTTAGCCCAGACGCTTATATAGTGCAGGTTAGGAGGATCGTGGGCTCAGCCCACGTCTGAGTCGGTAACAGCCACGTCCATAAAAACTAGAAACGCCTGTAATTAACGCGTCCGTTAATGACTCATAATCAGTTTTCCCAACTAACAAAATAAAGCTCGGCTCGGCGAGATTCCCGTAACCCGCGGCGCGCGCGCGTCATGACGAGGCGAGGCGTGGCGTGGCGAGGCGAGGCGGGCGGCGTCGGAGGAGGAGTGCGCGAGGGCTACTCTTCTTGTCACACCTTAGTGAGTGGTGCAACACTCTACTATATAAGGTGATCCAACTCCCCTTCAACTAGCAATGTGGGACTAAACTTTAGCACCACTATCACAGCCATATGCTGCTATATACAAGTGGGCCAAAGAGAATTTCAGAATTTGTCTAATGGGCCAACAGCCCAAAACTCACCAAATTCCAACAAAAGCACCACTCCTAGCTGTAAATATCAGCTTGATGCTGCCAAAGTCATGTACTTCCTCCGTCCTAAAATAGATGTCTCAGATTTATCAAAATTTAGATGAATCTAGACACTATTTAGTATATAAGTTCATCCAAATTTTGGCAAATCCAAGACATCTATTTTGTTAGGGAGGGAGTAATTATGAATATTTTTATGTCTTCTGCCTACGATGCATGACACCGGCCCGCTCTTCCTCTGGTGATTTTTAGATAAAATGTTTATAAGCCCAGCTTTATAAATAAAGCCCCGGAGAACCCAGAGTAACAAAAACACCACATCGACTGGCCAAGCCAGGATAACAACCAGCCACAACAGTTACAACCCAAGAAGTTCAACAGGTGAAACGAAAGGAAGAAGCTTTCTCAACTGAAACTACGGTGTTGAGCCCAAAGCTCCAACACAAGGACGCAAGCCGAAGACACCACTCAAGACTCTCAGATGCCCCGAGAGGCATCTTTCCTTATGATCTGGTGGTTCACAGGTGCTGAGTGAGGCCATGCGCTGGAGTCCACTACTCCATTGCCCTTCTCACACTAGTGGAAACAGGGCCTCTAGTCCCGGGCCGTAAGGGCCTTTAGTCCCGGTTTTTGAACCGGGACTAATCAAGCGGAACTAGAGGCCCACCACTAGTCCTGGCCCAGTTACGAGCCGGGACTAGTGGATGTCCACGTGGTTGCCCCTGCGCGCTCGTGGTGTATCCTCACTAGTCCCGGTTGGTGTTACGGACCGGGACTAGTGGGTCTCTGTTGCGGCATCATTTTGTCTATTTTCTCTACCGCGGCAGAGCATTACCTTGGACTAGTGGTTCTCTGCCGCGGCAGCATTTTGTGCCCTTTCTCTGCCGCGGCAGAGATTTCATTTTTTATTGTTTTATTTACTTATTTTTCATTTCAACATAGTTTTTGAATATTTCTACGCCACCACATATCGTACACATTCGTGCATATATAATATAACTTGTATTACGATATTGAGCATACAAATATATACAATTTACACCGTTACATGGAGATCACAAAATCTTGGGACTAGAGCACGTATGTTCGATTACATGGAGATCAGTAGCGCCTATTCACACTAAATTCTACGGCATCGTCTACGATCTCTTTGACAATAAATCCCGCCAGCTCATCCGCAATTGCTAGTATGTGTTGCGCTGGTAGTAGTTGATCCCGCATTCTCTCGAACTATATATAAGAAAAAGGAGATCCATATGAATATCAATCATGATAACAAAATATGACGGCAATAAAATGATGGTGTGAATGCATTGCTTACATCGACTCTATAATCATTGTGTTCGGTGGTAAACGTGCGAATGAACTCGCATACGTAGAATCCACATAGATTCGACCCCTATGGCTGCCTCGCGCACTTTACAAGAATATAATTCAATCAAAATAATAATCTAGCATCATTATTGTATTGAAACTAGAAGTAAAGAGATGCTTGGACATATCACGTGCTACTTACCAAGATCGCCCTAAACGTCAGCTTCTCACTAAATACACCGGCAACCTCGCGCTTGAACCGGATCCAAACCCTGCCCGACGAAGAAAATGAATGAATGAGTTATTTATTACCTGATATCTCAGGAAATCAACGACCGATATAGCGCGAAACTTACTTCTGGAGCATGTCCTGTATGCTGCGAAAATCTTTCAGGTTTCTCTTTGATGGGTCCATGACATCAACTCTTCCCTTATCAAGTTGAATGTCTAGCAGAACCCAGTGAAAGCTGCAAACATTTATATATATATCAGTAACTCATCAGTTACACTTATTAGCATCGACTAATCAAAAGTGAATGTGTACAACAGAGTAAGACCCTCACCTGAAATTGTAAGGAAACAGTATGTGGTCAGAGAAATTTTGCTCCATTAGAAACCTTAGAATATTTTCCTCTGTCTCCTCGGGGTTATCTGTTAGCATGGTTATATGCACTTTATCTGGGTCAATGAACCCAATATTGTAGATTCTTTTTCTTTTACTGTAACGCCCCCGAATCGGGTCTATGCAGATCCTAGCATTTCCCGCCAAAATCCGCATAGAAGCGATTCAAAGACGCCCACCAGACACTTTCGTGTGGGTGGGATTTGAATACAAGTAGCTACATCACATTAGTTTACAATAGAGTCCACAAGAAATTATATATACAACAACGGCTCAACGAGTCAAGAATACAAAAGGTACAATACGAAGATACAACTCAAGAAGAAAGCAAGATAGTATCCGAGTACGGACAAGATCCAAATGGGACTAAGAGTCCTGAAGAATAATCAAGCGGTGTCCATAACCCTGCCCAGGCCAAGCCGGAAGGGTAACCTTGCTAACGTCGTCAATCACATACCTGTCAAGCCAAAAGGGTGCCGACAAAGGGCAAAGGAAAACAGAAAGAGAGCGGTCGATCAGAGGCGATACTGCGGCGAGACTAGAATTCGGCGGTCCTCGCCTACATAGGTATGGTGGGCTCAGCAGTAGCAAAGCTTGCACTATCTAACTTATAGAGACACGCTACAACTTCGGCTATTAGAGTGAGATAAGAAGGCGCTATGCGGTAACAATAATATAACACAAAACATAACCCGTACGAAGATTTCCCCCTCGAAGACCAGTCGAGGAAGTCCTCTTGCGGAACGCACACAGTGGCAATTTTAGTTAAGCAAGTGTTTAGTTGATAAGGCTAATTACTACTCATATTATTAGAGGAAAAACATTAGCGGCGTTGTCTATGATCATGACACTGTACTCCTGAGGCGCCCATAACCGTGGACACACGACTTCTCGAAAAGATTTACCCTGCAGGGGTGCACTACTGTACCCAAACGCATGCTCAACCCTGCATGCAACATATTACGTCTGCCTTCCGAATCTCACAACAAGAACTGTCCCTTAACTATGCGCATATCCAGAGGCATCACCTACTGTGTTTTACCCACACAAGAGATACAGCTGATTCTCCAGGTGGCACAACGTTTGAGTCTACGGCCGGGCGATGATCGGAAGATAACTTGTAGAGCTCCATCCCACCTCCGGCATGATATCCCGATTTTATGCAATGCAAGCCATGACAGTCCACCAAAATCATATCACAACTCAACCCATGTTCGAGGACATATTATGCGTATGCACCAAATGAAAAACCAATTTTGTAACCCTCTGGATATACGAATAGCGCCGGTAGTTGAGGGGGGATCCCAGAGGCCCCACGTTTGGTTAGCGCGATCAACTCAGAACTGGTATCGTAGAACGAACGGGTCCTAGGTCGGCTCAAGCAGTTCCCAAAGGTGGTCCCTGCCAGGGCCTTATCATTAGGTGAAACCATAACCAACAACATCAGATTAATTATCTTATCACCAACAATATCCATGTATCATGTTCCACCTGTATGAGAACGATACTAAGCATGCCTACGACTCGCAAGGACAAAGCTAGCTAATAATCAAACAAGGCAATAGGATAACCAAGGCAATATAGTGGAGCAGGTAAATAAAGGAACGGTACTATAGCATCGACAATAAGGATAGCAATAGATCAAAGGAAGGAAGTAAAGACTATAAATACAAAATAGGTAGAAGGGGAAGAATGCTCGCCTGTGAGACAAAGTCGATAACCGAAGGCTTGTCGTATCTCGCATCGGCTCGTCGTCCTATCTGATGAAGAAGCAAAGCACTAGAAAGAACACCCGGTGCAATATTTAATACTAGTGCAGAAGATCCAGCATGCTTATGATATGATGCATGGCATGCCAATATGCGGCCTAACTTAGCAATGTTAAGCGGAATCGGGATTCCGACATTTATTATTAGGTTCAAGTTATTTAACTACCCCGCATAATAAATGTTGAATTAACAAGGCAAAGCATGACATCGGTTCGCTACACGGATTTAAATGGAGCCAATATTAGACTAGATTCGCCCGCATATGGACTCCATATTTAATTATGAGGTGAATCGACAAGGTACCCCAGACAAATAAATATGTATGCGAGTATGGATGGATTAATATGCAACAAGTTTAACATGGCAATTTATAAAATAGGAGCTTGGATAGAGGTCTCACAGTTTGGATCGGAGAGGCAGAGAGATGATCTTTGCAATATAGTTGAAGTAGCGGTTTCCAGAAGAAGATCTTGTTCGAGGGTGGCGGCATCGGACGACAAATCATACAAGTTGAATCAAAAGGAGACAGTACCACAACTCTTGCGGGTATTTTGTCAAACACGTGACAATCATAGCTCCAGGAGAAGCTGCAACGAGGACATGAAACCAAAATTTAGCAAGCAACAGATTGACGAGACAAAATGGTGTGCACGCCGCGAAAGATTGAAGCACCTGGTTGTCCTGCTCCCAAACGACACTTGGAGGCGTGCGGTCGGTGGCCTGCTACTTGCGGAGCATCAAGAAGACCAGGCGTGGAACGACTCCCCACACGCTGGCGTCGACCTAGAGCGGGACAGGCAGGAAGGGATCACCAACAGCGATGTATGTTGCGCTGTAGGTCCGAGGCGGGGCAAGGACTGGCCAGCGGTTGGCCTGGCGTGCCCAAGCGGAGACCGAGGCAAGGCCAGCGGAGTGGCAATTTATAGTTGCTCCAGCTGCTGCCGTGAAGAGCCAAGGCGGCGGGGTGGTGGCGATTCGGTGATGTGTGGCTGTTGTTGGTGGATTAGATGGGGATGCAGAGGAGCCCGCTGGTCGAAGATCTGACGCCCGTTGTGTACGCATACGAAGGGCAAGTCGTGACCACCTGCTCCTGCGATGTGGAACCCGATGGTGTGTAGTAGCAGATAAAACAGGAGAAGATATGGCGTGTAGATGCATGACCAACTCTTGAGGATTTGCATGCGGAATAGAAGGAAATGAAGGACATAGAGATCTGACAGATTGATTGATCGGGATCAGCTAGCTCTTGGGAGAAAAATTGTACGAGGCTGTTGTTGCTCTACTGCTGTCCGACAAGGGAAAACAGAAGCGCTGGCGGCGGAGGAGGAAAAAGAAAGAGGTGGAGGATTTGTCTCATAGGTTAGGGTTTGAGGGAAGAAGGGGAATAGACTTTATCTAGTCTAAATAGACTAGATGAGGCTAGTTTTTGGCCAAAATTTTAGACGGGACTTTAGCCTAATTTTATTTTAGTCAAATAAGAAAACCATTTATGGTCACGTAAGACACCGAGAATATTATTTTGTTTAGTTTGAAAATAATAAAAGGGAAACATATTAAATAAAACCATAGGGATACTTTAGTAAAACAAAAATAGGTTTTTAGCAAAATAGTTTGCGGTCAAAATTGGGAACAAAATATGCATGATGATGTCATGATGATGCAGAAATAAAATAACAATCAATTTCTAATTTTTAATATTTCTAGGCATTACATTTACATTCCAGGATCTTCTTCTGCATAATAAGGATAATCACATGTTCTGAACTAAACAACTGAAAAACTGAACATGTAGACAATGAATTCAACAACTTACAGACAATAGCAGCTGAGGATGGATTTGTCCAGGGCATCGAGATGGTATAACTAGAACAGTTCTGAAAACTCAATATGTACCTCTTCGGGTCTGAAGTAGTACTCAGGTGGGACTTTCGCTACGATCATTATTCTCCCCTGCTTCATGACCTTCGAGTACCATTGATGGAGATTCCGCATTTGTGTTGGCAGTTCTCTCAGCCTCTCTTTGCTGACCAAATCCTCACCTGTGACATATTTAGGGGATATTGGCATCTTGGGTATAAGGTCGAGTTGGGGGCCTAACAGTTCATCAAGACTAATTTCCATACTGGCCGCCAACTCCGCGGCTATTGACATATCTATTGGCTGTTGTGCAAGGAGTGGAACATTTTGTGAAACTACCTTGAGGGTTGCGATCGTTTGTTTTGCCTGTTGTCTAAGAAGGGGAACGTCTGATTTTTTACTGATCACAATTTTGGTCCCGCTTGCACATGTGCTTGTGATTTTTTACTGCTTGCACTTGATTTGCTTCATTTGCTCTTCACCACTTATTTCTGAAGTGTGCGTGGATAGTCATCTGGATTATGGTGCAACTCATATTGCGATTTTGTGTTTAGAAAATCAAGTGCATATGCCTTTTGCTTCTCGGTGTATACCAGAGCGGGCTCGGGTTTCTTCTTCTCAAAATGTGCCGCCACTTCGGCCTTTGCTATCGCTGCAGATTCCGCATCAGTACGATCGTAAGGTCTGATGGGAAGATTCTTATGAGGCACTGTTGGGAGGGCCGACATTTTCCATTTTGGGCTGCCGTGTTCTTTAGTACTCACTGCAGGAGCACGCTTCCGCTTATTGTCCTTAGAGGGCGGCGAAGACTGCTGAACCTGCGGCGGAGATCGAGATGGACTCGGGATGTGGTGGTCGTAGTCATCATGGGGTGGGCTTCTTGGAGGTGATGGAGGTGGAGGTGAAGGAGACCTGCGACGACTCGGAGGCGGTAGTGTTATCCTTGGGGCCGAGCCTAGAAACCGTATGTTGTTCTTGTCCCAGAGAATGATCCCACCAAGTACTTCTCCGAGTGTGATCTCACCTTCAGGTCCAAGGATGTGAAGATCCATTGACTCCCACTCCTTTAAGATTTGATCCACCCCGACTTTAGCATAGCTAGGTGGAATCTCACGGCCATGCCAACGTTCGTCGGGCGGACTAGGCAAAGCCGATCCGACTGCCACCTTCATAGATACGTTCTTCAATTTATTACGGAGCTCACAAGGTATCTGCTCCTTAATTCCATCCACGGGATAGCCGGGACCGCCATCTGTATAGGATGCATCGTTAGACGGGACCTCCGATTTAGCGACGCTGCTTCTCCGCTGAGATGGGTTGGCGGTAATATCGAGTGGAGGATCTTGCTACAAGCGCGCTATTCCTCTAAGTTCGTCGATCTGATGCTGCTGCTTATTAAGTCTTGCTAGCAGCTGGTTGAACTTGTCTGCCTGCTCCTCCTCCCGTCGTTGCTTTGCTCTTGCTCGGCTTCTATAGGTACCTTGGTCCTTAGGAAACCCAGTCTCCCACGTGAAACTCCCGTCAAGGCCTCGAACTCGTCCTGTATGTTCGCGATTCCCGAGGACCAAGGTCAGCAAGTCTTCCTCTCTATCGGGATGAAACTGTTTTATTCCATCTTTAATATCTTTCACCACTTTTATCCATGTACTCCTGGGTACCTTTATCCCGTCACTGCAAACAATGTCCCCTGTAAGTTCGTCATATGTACTCCCATGCCTAAGGAACCAATTTTTTGCCCTCAAATCCCATTCTTCGCGAATTGGTTCTGGAATGATCCCTTTATCTTGAAGCTCTTTCTATTTTGCATCCCACTTAGGCATGGTAGCCGCGTAGCCCCTGGCCCCATGTTATGGTGATATTTCTTCTTCGCATCATTTATCTTGTTTTTCTGACTTTTTCGTAGCAACTCTTGTTTTCCTATACTCCACAAATGCATCCTAGTAAGGCTGCTGCTTCGCTAGATAGCCTTCGAATAATGGGGTTTTCTTGTCCTTCTGATACTGTTTCCATAATGACTTCTTCCAATTCTTGAATAGTTCGGCCATCTTCTTTAGTGCAAATTGCTTGACTTTCTTTCTCATTTCAGCAGTCTCGTCCTCAGTGTCACATTCTGGCAGCTTGAAATGTGCCATTAGGTCAGTAAATAGTTGCTCTTTGAACCTATCGTCGATATACACATCACTCCATTCCGCCTCTTTGGGCTTATTCCACTCCCGAACAGTGATCGGGGTGCGATCTCTAGCAACAACTCCGCATTGTTGTACAAATAGTTGTTTTGTTTTCTTTGGTTCCAATGGTTCGTCGTCTCCTGAAACCTCTATAATTTCATAAACAGTACCCTGGGGAAACTTTTTGGCTGGGCCGCGCTTGGTTTTCTTGCTCTATGTAGAGGCCTAAGGAAGAAACATTTGTCAACATAATATATATACAACTAGGTACATCTAGTGACGATCATCGGACATCATATATATATACCTCGTCGGTCTGCGTTACGCGTCCATGGGCTTCTTCCTCTTGTCTGTTGGTCTCCTCTCCCTCACTGGATGAGTTCAGATACCTCGAGGGAGATCCCTCATCGGCATCGTGAATCATATCCTTGAGCAAGTGTTCCGAATCTAGGTCTCTGCGTACTGGACTAGGTGGATCCATAGTTCCTGCAAAATGCACACAATATTTATGTGAACTTAACAAATAAAACCTAAATCCGGAGTTGCGGTGGCGGTGGCCGGTGATGGTGGCCGCGGGAGAGGCGGGCGACTAAGCGGCTTCCCGCGAGAACCATCACCCTAACCCTAACTCCGTTCACCACCCCTAAACCCGCGAGAACAACCACCCTAAACCCTAACACTAAACGGCTTCCCGCGAGAACCACCACCCTAAACCCTATTATAAACATAACTTACAATATTATAAATCTCATACCCTAACAAATCCTAATTAATCCTAAATATATGCACTAATATAACAAAATCCTAAACTAAAAAAATTCTAAACTAAAAAAATCCTAAACTAACAAATTCCATGCGTCGATATAACAAAATCCTAAACTAAAAAAATCCTAAACTAAATATATACACTAATATAACAAAATCCTAAACTAAATATATACACTAATATAAATAACAAAATCCTAATTTAATTAACAAATAATTAACAAAATCCTAAACTAATTAACAAAATCCTAAACTAATTAACAAATAATTAACAAAATCCTAAACTAATTAACAAATAATTAACAAAATGCTAAACTAATTAACAAATAACAAAATCCTAAACTAATTAACAAAATCCTAAACTAATTAAGAAAATCCTCACCGAAGTTGGTGGCCGGCGATGGCGGTGGTGCTAGCGTGGGCTTGGTCGGCAGGGGCGTTATGGCGGTACCAAGGCACGGCATGCCAGTGGCGCCAGCCTTAGAGAGGTGCGGCTTCGTCGGAGAAATCGGCGGGCAGCCTGGTGGCGCTATCATCGTTCTGGCCTCCAACTTCTCCCGGTGCGTGGAACGCACCGGGGGAGAAGCCCCCATTTATACCCTCCCCCCCTCTAGTCCCGGTCCGTGGCACTAGCCGGGACTAAAGGGGAGGTCTCTAATCATTTGGTGCCACGCCGGGACTATAGGGGCGTTCGTTTTGCTGCTGAGGCAGACCTTTAGTCCCGATGGCGGGGACGGGACTAAAGGCCCAAATTTGCACGCGCTGGCCTAAAACCATACAATGTTTTTTTCAAATTTTCCAATATATCATTTAAAACATTTAAATTATACTTTTTTGCATACTTTTGAATTTGACACAACTTTCAACATGAAAAGTTCTTGAATTTGAATAATTAATCCAAATCCATTTTCTATTTTATCACATAATTATTTTAAATAGTCAAATTATTAACCATTTTGCCATTATCAATTTAAAAATACATTAACTATTATTTTTTGCATACATTTGAATTTGACAAAACTTTCAACATGAAAAGTTCTTGAATTTGAATAATTAATCCAAATCCATTTTATGTTTTATCAAATAATTATTTAAATAGTCAAATTATTAACCATTTTGCCATTATCAATTTAAAAATGCATTAACTATTATTTTTGCATATTTTTGAATTTGACAAAACTGTTCAACCCCTATTATTAGTGCTGCCTGGCCTAGCCTGTCGCAATCCCTTCAGTCGCGGTTGGTTTATCCAAACGGGACTAAAGGTTCAACCCCTATTATTAGTGTTGCCTGACCTAGCCTGCCTCGCCCTTTCCCTCTATTTATAGTGCGGTCGTCATGGCCATGGAGAATCTTCATCATTTAACAATATATTACATAAAAAGTTTAATATATTACACCAACATCCCTATCTAGTGTTGTTGTTTTCTTCTGCGCCGTAGCCATGGAGAATCTTCATCATTTAACAGGAGGCTTGGGTCAGTTTTCACTTTGAAGGGCGGGATTTCATGAAATTTATTATAATCTTATGACATATCTGTCTTGTCATCCACTCCTACGATGTTTCCTTTCCCTGAAAGAACTATCTGGCGCTTTGGCTCATTGGACGATGTATTATTTTGCTGATTTCTTTTTCTCGGTTTCGTAGACATGTCCTTCACATACAAAACCTGAGCCACATCGTTGGCTACGACGAATGGTTCGTCCATGTACGCAAGATTGTTGAGATCCACTGTTGTCATGCCATACTTTCCCTCTACATGTACCCCTTCTCCTGTCATCTTGACCCATTTGCACCGAAACAGAGGGACCTTAAAAGTAGGTCCATACTCAAGTTCCCATATCTCCTCTATGTACCCATAATATGTGTCCTTCTGCCCATTGTCATCTATTGCATCAAAGCGGACACCATTGTTTTGGTTGGTGCTCTTTTTATCTTGGGCGATCGTGTAAAATGTATTACCATTCATCTCGTACCCTTGGAAAGTACATATAGTCGAAGATGGTAACCGTGCCAACAAGTACAGCTGATCTTCAACAGTGTTGTTATTCATGAGATGTTTCTACAACCAACTGTAGAAAGTGTCCTCGTGTTCCACTTTAATCGAGGAGTCAGGCATCCCCGGGTTTTCCGAGCGTACAATAATCTTGTGTTTCTCGATATATGGAGCCACCAAGGTGGAATTGTGTAGAACTGTGTAGTGTGCTTTATTGAAAGAATCTCTGTCCATACATACCATTGTTTTCCTTCCTAGTGTGCCTTTTCCAGTCAGCTTTCCCTCATACCGAGATTCAGGAACACCAATCAGCTTAAGGTTAGGAAGAAAGTCAGCACAAAACTCAATGACCTCCTCTGTTTCATAGCCCTTGGAGATGCTTCCTTCTGGCCTAGCACTGTTATGAACATATTTATTTAAGACTCCCATGAACCTTTCGAAGGGGAACATATTGTGTAGAAACACAGGACCGAGAATTCTAATCTCTTCGACTAGGTGAACTAGGAGGTGCGTCATAATATTGAAGAAAGATGGAGGGTACAATAACTCAAAGCTGACCAGACATTGGACCACATCAATCTGTAACCCTGATAGACTTTCTGGATCGATTACCTTCTGAGAAATTGCATTGAGGAATGCACATACCTTCACAATGGTCAGCCGAACATTTTCCGGTAGAATCCCTCTCAATGCAACCAGAAGCAATTGCGTCATAAGCATGTGGCAGTCATGGGACTTTAGGTTTTGGAATTTTTTCTCTTTCATATTTACTATTCTCTTTATGTTAGACGAGAATCCAGACGGGACCTTGATACTGAAAAGTACTTCAAAAAATATTTCCTTCTCTTCCTTGGTAAGAGCATAGCTGGCAGGCCCTTGAAACTGCCCTGGATGCTTGTTGTCTCGTCCTTTATGACGTTGCTGGTCCTCCCGTGCTTCCGGTGTATCTTTTGACTTCCCATAGAAGCCCAAGAAACCTAGAATATTGACGCAAAGATTCTTCGTCGGGTGCATCACGTTGATTGCAGAGCGGACCTCATGAA
Source organism: Avena insularis (assembly GCA_023614405.1). Taxonomy (NCBI): domain Eukaryota; kingdom Viridiplantae; phylum Streptophyta; class Magnoliopsida; order Poales; family Poaceae; genus Avena; species Avena insularis. The sequence goes on from CM042685.1 coordinate 251,480,993, forward strand.
CTTGCCAATAGGGTAGCTCCCAAAATATAGATTTCTTCTTCCACATGGATGTGCGTACGCCGGTGTCTTTCGGAACAGGTTGTCCTCCGGAACCCTTTCCAAATATTACATTTAAATCCTTGACCATATCAAATACATCAGCACCAGTACGGGGGGCAGGCTTCTTCCAGTGATCTGCCTCGCCATCGAAATGCTTGCCCTTTTCCTTAAGGGGTGTCCGGGCGGAAGAAAACGACGATTGTACGGGTACACATTCTTCCTAGATTTATCCAGATATATACTTTTAGTCTCATCTAAACAGTGTGTGCATGCATTATATCCTTTGTTCGTCTGTCCTACGATGTTACTAAAAGCAGGCCAAACATTGATGGTTACGAACAACAACGCCTGTAGGTCGAATGACTCCTGTTTGTGCTCATCCCACACACGTAAACCTGGTTCGGCCCATAACTATATAAGTTCATCAACTAATGGACTTAGGTACACATCAATGTCGTTGTCGGGTTGCTTCGGACCTTGGATGAGCACTGGCATCATAATGAACTTCCGCTTCATGCACAACCAAGGAGGAAGGTTGTAGATACATAGAGTGACTGGCCAGGTGTTGTGACTGCAGCTCCGCTCCCCAAAAGGATTCATGCCATATGTACTTAGACCAAACCATAAGTTTCTTGCGTCACCAGCAAAGTCCGGGAAGTCTCTCTTGATTTTTCTCCACTGTCGACCATCAACGGGGTGCCTCAACATCCCGTCTTTCTTACGTTCTTCCATGTGCCATCGCCACAACTTGGCATGCTCTTTGTTTCTAAATAATCGTTTCAATTGTGGTATTATAGGAGCATACCACATCACCTTGGCAGGAACCCTCTTCCTGGGTGGCTCGCCAGCAACATCACCAGGGTCATATTTTCTGATCTTATACCGCAATGCAGTGCATACCGGGCATTTATCCAAATTCTCATACTTCTCGCGGTAGAGGATGCAGTCATTAGGGCACGCATGTTTCTTCTGCACATCTAATCCTAGAGGGCAGACGAGCTTCTTTGCTACGTATGTACTGGCGGGCAATTTGTTATTTCTTGGAAGCAACCTCTTCATGAGTACCAGCAACTTCTCAAATCCCGAGTCAGTCACACCGGTCTTTGCCTTCCACTTCAGCAATTCCAGTGTGCTACCCAGCTTCTTCTGGCCATCTTCACAAGTTGGGTACAACAATTTGTTGTGGTCCTGTAACATCTGCTCAAACTGCAACCTCTCCTTTTTTGTATCGCAGTCTCGCTTTGCATCAGAAATGACCCGACCAAGATTATCAGCGGGCCGATATGGTTCCCATTCTTCACCTCCTTATTCTTCATTGTCTTACAATTCGGTATCAGCGTATTCAGGGAACATAGATCGGTAGTTGTCATCATCGTTCTCTTCTTCATCGCCGTCTTCCATCACAACCCCTCTTTCTCCGTGTTTGGTCCAAACATTATAGACGGACATAAAATCAGACTGAAGCAGGTGGCTCTGAATGACTCTTGTGGAAGTGTGAGCCTTCTCATTCCTACAGTCAACACATAGACAACACATAAAACCATCCCGCCGCTTGTTCTCCTCGGCCACAACTCGAAAAGAACGCACGCCTTCTCTGAAAGCGGAAGACCGTCGGTCACCGTACATCCATGAATGGCTCATCTGTATCATACAGATATATGTCAAACGCAATCACTATGCTAAAATTAGTACCGCACGACGGTCTAAACGAGAAAATAGTTGCTAACCTTTTATTACACTTGGAAACAAAGATGAGAAAACTTAAGTGTGGCTCGGGCACCTCATATCATGTCTGTCTTGTGTGACCTAAACTCGCATCACTCTAATGGACATGTCACCGAACACCTCTAGTGCATATGTATGAACAAGAAAAAAATAGCACAACAACACTCTCTCCCACCAGGAAAAAAACAGTTGAGAGAAGGAGAGGGCTATGCGTATATATAGGGCCAGACCTCTAGTCCCGGTTGGAGATACAAACCGGGACTAAAGGGGTGTAGGGGTTCATAGCATGGAAAACAAAAAAATTCTACCGCATACAAAAAAACAAGCCAAGATCTATCTACTAGATTGTAGCAACGAGTCGATAGAATAACTCACCCTCGAAGATTCCAAAGTGTTTAATGAGAGCGGATTCTCGTGGGTGATGTAGTCGTACTCTTGCCGATCTCAAGATCGTGTAGACGATCCTTCGGCGCTCGTTAAGCGGCGCTTCCATGATCAGTCACACGTTCGGTAATCGATGAAGACCTTCCTCTCCCTTGTTCCAGCAGGCAGCGGAGGTTGTAGCACTCTCCTTGCGATTCCGACAGCACGACGGCGTGATACCGGAAGTAGAGGAGAGATCTCGCAGGGCTTTGCCTTAAGCCGGAGCGAGTATGGTGGAGTATGAGAGAGGCCTTGGTGATCTAGGGTTTAGAGGCACCAAGGAGAGGGAGCTAGGCCGGCGGCTAGGGCAAGGGGAAGCCCCAACTCGGCGGCTAGGGCAAACCCTAGGGGGCGGCGGCGACTTGGTGGAGGCCGGCGGCTAGGGCTAGGGTTTAGAGGAGAGAGGTGTAGGTTAGAGGGGCACCCCTGCCCCTCCTTATATAGGTGGGAGGGCGCCGGTTGGGAGGAGGGAGTCCTCCCCCAACTCGGCCTCCTTGGCCGGCGGTGGAGGGAGAGGAACTCCTCCCCAAGTAGGTTTCCTACTCTCCCTCCACCAAGCAAACTTGTCGTTTGACTTTTCAAATTGGCGTTTGACTTTTCAAACTAGGATTTGATTTATCCCTTTATTTTGCTCAGTGATGACACCTAGTACATGATGCAACCATTCCAACTTGTCATGACACATTCATGTACCATTCCCCTCCGGAGTGCCGGACCTTCCGGACCCTTCTACAACATTCCCGATGAAAACACTGGAATCATTCTCCAACTCCGAAACAGGACTTTCCTTATATGAATCTTATTCTACGGACCATTCCGGGTCTCCTCGTGATATCCCGGATCCCATCCGAGACTCCGAAAAATATTCGGTCTCTTACTCATCATTCCATAACTACTCAACAACATCGAATCCTTAAGTGTGTCTCCCTACGGTTCGTGAATTATGCGGACATGATCGAGACACTTCTCCGAACAATAACCAATAGAGGAATCTGGAAATTCATATGGCTCCCACATATTTCTACGATTACTTTGCGATCGAATGAACCACTTACATACGATACCAATTTCCCTTTGTCTCACGATAGTTTACTTATCAGAAGTTTTGATCGTCGGTATCTCTGCATACCTAGTTCAACCTCGTTACTGATAAGTACTCTTTTCTCGTTCCCGTGATATGTGATCCCTTGTGAGCCAGTCACATGCTTGCAAGCCAATTGGATGACATTCCACCGAGAGGGCCTAGAGTATATCTATCCGTCATATGGATGGACAAATCCCACTCTTGATCCATGTGTCTCAACCCATACTTCCCGAACACTCAATGCCACCTTTATAGCCACCCAGTTACGGTGTGATGTTTGATGTCATCAAAGCATCCTTCCGTTGATGGTGATAAGCATGATCTCATGGTCGAAGGAATTAGGTTACTATGTATCAGAAATCATATAGCAATTGAACTATTAAAATGACTTGATCTTTATGCTACGCTTATCTATAGGAGTATGTCCATCATACCATTCTCCTAACGATATGATCTTGTCGTTAATAACATCTCAATGTTCATGATAGGGAAACCACAATCATTTATTAACCAACAAGCTAGTATTATGAAGAGGCTTTACTAGGGACTCTAATTTAGTTTACAAATCACACAAGTATTAATGTTTCCTTGTTAATAGTGTTATAGCATGAATGTAAACATTTATCATAAACACAAAGATATAATAATAACTACATTTATTATTGCCTCTAGGGCATATCTCCAACAGTCTCCCACTTGCACTAGAGTCAACTAATCTAGATTACATGGTAATATACCGAACACCCATGGCAGTTTGGTGTTGGTCATGTTTTGCCCTTGGGAGAGGTTTAGTCAACGGATCCGCCACATTCAGATCTGTGTGTACTTTGCAAATCTTTATGTCACCATCTTGGACATGTTCTCCAATATCGTGAAAACGTAGCTTGATATGCTTCAGCTTCTTGTGTGACCTTGGTTCTTGCGCATTGGCTATGGCGCCCATGTTATCACAATAGATAGACATTGGGTCCAGCGCACTTGGAACCACACCGAGCTCTGTAATGAACTCCTTCATCCATATCGCTTCTTGTGAAGCCTCTGAAGCAGCTATGTATTCTGATTCAGTTGAAGATCTCACCACAACACTTTGCTTTGCACTCCTCCAGCTAACTGCTGCACCATTCAAAGTAAATACGTATCTAGATTGAGATTTAGAATCATCCGGATCGGTGTTCCCACTAGCATCGGTGTAACCATTAACAACAAGTTGTTCATCACCTCCATAAGAAAGAACCATATCCTTAGTTCTTCTCAAGTACTTAAGGATATTTTTGACCGCTGTCCAATGATCCACTCCTGGATCACTTTGATATCTGCTAGTCAAACTAACAGCATATGCAATGTTGGGTCTAGTACATAGCATGGCATACATTAGAGATCCTATGGCTGAGGCATAGGGAGTCTTACTCATCCTTTCTCTATCTTCTGTCGTTGCTGGACTTTGAGTTTTACTCAAGGTCGTATTTGGCAACATGGGGAAGAACCCTTTCTTGCTATCTTCCATTCCAAACCTCTTTAGAACTTTGTCCAAATATGTACTTTGTGACAATGATATTAGGCGTCTTGATCTATCTCTATAAATCTTTATGCCTAATATGTAAGCTGCTTCGCCAAGATCTTTCATTCAAAAACTATTATTCAAATATTCCTTGACACTATTAAGAAGGTCTACATCATTCCCAATCAACAATATGTCATGTATATATAGTATTAAGAATGCTACAGATCTCCCACTCACTTTCTTGTAAATACAAGCTTCTCCATAAGTTTGTATAAAACCAAAACTTTTGATTACCTTATCAAAACGTTGATTCCAACTTCGGGATGCTTGCTTCAATCCATATATTGACCGTTGAAGTTTGCATACCTTGTTATCATCTTTAGGATCGACAAAACCTTTGGGTTGCATCATATACAACTCTTCATCAATGTCTCCATTGAGGAACCCTGTTTTGACATCCATCTGCCATATCTCATAATCATAATATGCAGCGATTGCTAACAAAATCCTCACAGACTTTAGCTTCGCTACTGGTGAGAAAGTCTCATCATAGTCAACTCCTTGAATTTGTCGAAACCCTTTTGCGTCAAGTCGAGCTTTATAGACAGTAACATTACCATCAGCATCTGTTTTCTTCTTGAAAATCCATTTGTTCTCGACAGCCTTCCGGCCATCCGGTAAGTCCACCAAAGTCCATACTTGGTTTTTGTACATGGATCCAATTTAGGATTTCATGGCTTCTTGCCATTTATTGGAATCTGGGCTCATCATCGCTTCCTCATATGTCGCAGGGTCATCGGTGTTGTCCACCAACATGACACTCATAACGGGATCATACCAATCAGGAGTGGTACGAGTTCTTGTTGACCTGTGAGGTTCTGTAGGAACTTCAACCGAAGTTTCATGATCATCATCATTAGCTTCCTCTCTTATTGGTGCAGGCACCATAGGAACTTCTTCCGGTGTTGCGCTACTCGCAAGTTCGAGAGAAGGTTCGACAACCTCGTCGAGTTCTACTTTCCTTCCAGTCACTTCTTTCGAGAGAAATTCCTTCTCTAGAAAGGATCTATTCTTGGCAACGAAGATTTTGCCTTCGGATATATGATAGAAGGTATACCCAATAGTTTCCTTTGGATATCCTATGAAGACGCATTTTTCCGCTTTGGATTCAAGCTTGTCTGGCTGTAACTTCTTTACATAGGCTTCACAACCCCAAACTTTAAGGAACGACAATTTAGGTTTCTTCCCAAACCATAATTCATACGGTGTCGTTTCAACGGAGTTAGATGGTGCCCTATTTAAAGTGAATGCAGCTGTTTCTAATGCATAACCCCAAAAAGATAGCGGTAAATTTGTAAGTGACATCATAGAACGAACCATATCTAAGAGAGTTCGATTACGACGTTCGGACACACCATTACGCTGTGGTGTTCCCGGCGGTGTCAATTGTGAAAGTATTCCGCATTTCTTCAAATGCTCGCCAAACTCGTAACTTAGATATTCACCTCCACGATCAGAACGTAGAAATTTAATCTTCTTGTTACGTTGATTCTCCACCTCACTTTGAAATTCCTTAAACTTCTTGAAAGTTTCGGACTTATGTTTCATGAAATAGATATACCCATATCTACTCAAGTCATCCGTGAAGGTAAGAACATAACGATAACCACATGATGCTACACTCATTGGACCACACACATCGGTATGTGTGATTTCCAATAAGTCCGTAGCTCGCTCCATCATTCCAGAAAATGGAGTCTTAGTCATTTTACCCATCAGACATGCTTCGCATCTTTCAAGTGATTCGAAATCAAGTGATTCAAGAAGTCCATCGGAATGGAGTTTCTTCATACGCTTCACTCCAATGTGATCAAGATGACAGTGCCACATATAGGTCGAGTTATCGCTCAATTTCAAACGTTTAGCTTCAATGTTATTAATATGTGTATTTCCACTATCGAGATTCAATAAGAATAGACCATCTATCAAAGGTGCATGTGCATAAAACATATTACTCATATAAATCGAAAACCATGATTCTCGGACTTAAACAAGTAACCGTCTCGCAATAAACAAGATTCCGATATAATGTTCATGCTTAACGCAGGCACCAAATAACAATTATTTAAGTATAAAACTAATCCCGATGGTATATGAAGAGGTAGCGTGCCGACCGCGATCACATCAACCTTTGATCCATTTCCTACGCGCATCGTCACCTCGTTCTTCGCTAGCTTCCGTTTATTCTGCAGCACCTGTTTCGAGTTACAAATATGAGCAACCGAACCAGTATCAAATACCCAGGCACTACTACGAGTACTAGTGATATACACATGAATAACATGTATATCGGATATACCTTTGTTCTTGATGTTGCCGTTCTTCAAATCCGCCAAGTACTTTGGGCAATTCCGCTTCCAGTGACCTTCTCCTTTGCAGTAAAAGCACTCAGTATCAGGCTTAGGTCCAGCCTTGGTCTTCTTCGTCGGTGCGGCAACTTTCTTACCACCCTTCTTGAAGTGTCCCTTTTGCTTAGACTTGCCTTTCTTGAATTTGGTGGTCTTATCGACCATCAACACTTGGTTCTCTTTCTTGATCTCCACTTCTGTAGATTTTAACATGGAGAAGAGTTCTGGCAACTGCTTGTTCATGCTTTGCATATTGTAGTTCATCACAAAGTTCTTGTAACTTGGTGGCAGTGATTGGAGGACACGGTAAATCCCCAAAGCATTAGGAATCACTATACCCAAGCTTTGGAGTTTGTTTGCGTGCCCAGACATCTTAAGCACATGCTCACTGACGGAGATGCCCTCTTCCATCTTGTAGTTAAAGAACTTTTCAGAAGCCTCATAACTCTCAACTGCCGCGTGAGTCTCAAATATCAATTTGAGTTCACGGACAATATCATGTGGGTCATGGTTCTCAAACCTTTTTTGAAGCTCCGATTCCAAACCATACAAGATAGCACACTGAACTGTGGAGTATTGATTCTTCCGAGCGAGGTAAACATTATTTACTTCATCGGTAGCATCAGCTGCAGGCGGGTCACCCAGCGGTGCATCCATCACATAGGTCAAATTACCAGCATTGAGGACAATCCTCAAATTGCGTAACCAATCCGCGAAGTTGCTTCCATTGTTTTTCAACTTTTCTTTCTCTAGGAACGCATTAAAATTGATGGTAGGGGCGGCCATTGATCTACAACATATTTGCAATAGTTTAGACTAAATTTATGACAAATTGAGTTCTAATTAATAGTTAAATTAATCTAGGTGAACTCCCACTCAAAACAATATCCCTCACATTGTTTTAGTGATCACACGAACCAAATCCACCACATCAAAACCGATCATCACGAGAGTTGATGTAGCTTCAATGGCGAACAATCGACATGTTCATCGTATCTACTATATGATTCATGCTTTACTTTTCGGTGATCCGTGTTCCGAGACCATGTCTGTACATGCTAGTCTCGTCAAGATCAAACCTTAGCTTCCGTATGAGCAAATCTGGCTTGCTCACGTTGTATACACTTGCAGAATCTAACACACCCGATCATCACGTGGTGCTTCAAAACAACAAGCTTTAGCAACGGTGCTTACTAAGGATGAACACTTTAGAACTTGAAATTTATGTGCATGAGGGATCATCTTATAATGCTACCGTCGTTAACTAAGCAATACAAGATGCATAAAGGATTAACATCACATGCAATTCATAATATGTGATATGATATGGCCTTTATTCTTTGTGCTTCCGATCTCCATCTTCAAGCACGAACATGATCTCCATCATCACCGGCATTGCATCAAGGTCAATGACACTGCTCCATGATTGTCGTCCACCAGCTTAAACTATTACAACTACTTTGAATAGACACGCGGGTCTTAACAGAAATTAAGGACAACCATATGGCTCCTGCCGGTTGTCAACTTACAATAAGGAACATTGCATACATCAAATATAATCACAATCATGGCCATATCACATCACAGCACACCCCTGCAAAACAAATTTAGACGCCTCTAATTTCTTTGCATATTTTACGTGGTTTGGGGCTTTCAATAAGTGTCGATCTAACTTACGAACAAGAACCACAACGTTGATGTTTGAACTATCAAGTGCCTATTGTAAATTGGATCTATACTATAATGGGAGAGACAGACACCCGCAAAGCCACTTATGCAATACAAGTTGCATGTTGAGCGTGGAGAAAGTCTCATGAACGATGTCATGTAAGGTTAGCCCGGGTCGCTTCATCCCATCATACTGCAATATGCAAAGTACACAAGAAGCAATTGAGAATAAAAGCACCACCGCCCACAATGACCATTGTGTTCTACTCGTGCAACAGATCTACATATCGACACGGCTCTGATACCACTGTAGGGGTTCGTAGCATGGAAAACAAAAAATTTCTACCGCATACAAACAAACAAGCCAAGATCTATCTACTAGATTGTAGCAACGAGTCGATAGAATAACTCACCCTCGAAGATTCCAAAGTGTTTAACGAGAGCGGATTCTCGTGGGTGATGTAGTCGTACTCTTGCCGATCTCAAGATCGTGTAGACGATCCTTCCGACGCTGCGTTACGCGCTTCCTTGATCGGTCACCTGCGTTAAATTTTCGATGAAGACCTTCCTCTCCCTTGTTCCAGTGAGCGGAGGTTGTAGCACTCTCCTTGCGATTCCGGGCAGCACATGCATGGTACCGGAAGTAGAGGGGAGATCTCGCAGGGCTTCGCCTTAAGCCGGAGCGAGTATGGTGGAGTATGAGAGAGGCCTTGGCGATCTAGGGTTTAGAGGCACCAAGGAGAGGGAGCTAGGCTGACGGCTAGGGCAAGGGGAAGCCCCAACTCGGCGGCTAGGGCAAACCCTAGGGGGCGGAGGCGACTTGGTGGAGGCCGGCGGCTAGGGCTAGGGTTTAGAGGAGAGAGGTGTAGGTTAGAGGCACCCTGCCCTCCTTATATAGGTGGAGGCGCCCGGTTGGGAGGAGGGAGTCCTCCCCCAACTCGGCCTCCTTGGCCGGCGGTGGAGGGAGAGTAACTCCTCCCCAAGTAGGTTTCCTACTCTCCCTCCACCAAGCAAACTTGTCGTTTGACTTTTCAAATTGGCGTTTGACTTTTCAAACTAGGATTTGATTTATCCCTTTATTTTGCTCAGCGATGACACCTAGTACATGATGCAACCATTCCAACTTGCCATGACACATTCATGTACCCTTCCCCTCCGGAGTGCCGGACCTTCCGGACCCTTCTAGAACATTCCCGATGAAAACACCGGAATCATTCTCCAAATCCGAAACAGGACTTTCCTTATAAGAATCTTATTCTCCGGACCATTCCGGATCTCCTCGTGATATCCCGGATCCCATCCGAGACTCCGAACAACATTCGGTCTCTTACTCCTCATTCCATAACTACTCAACAACATCGAATCCTTAAGTGTGTCTCCCTACGGTTCGTGAATTATGCGGACATGATCGAGACACTTCTCCGAACAATAACCAATAGAGGAATCTGGAAATTCATATGGCTCCCACATATTTCTATGATTACTTTGCGATCGAATGAACCACTTACATACGATACCAATTTCCCTTTGTCTCACGATAGTTTACTTATCCGAGGTTTTGATCGTCGGTATCTCTGCATACCTAGTTCAACCTCGTTACTGATAAGTACTTTTTTCTCGTTCCCGTGATATGTGATCCCTTGTGAGCCAATCACATGCTTGCAAGCCAATTGGATGACATTCCACCGAGAGGGCCCAGAGTATATCTATTCGTCATATGGATGGACAAATCCCACTCTTGATCCATGTGTCTCAACCCATACTTTCCGAACACTCAATGCCACCTTTATAGCCACCCAGTTACGGTGTGGTGTTTGATGTCATCAAAGCATCCTTCCGGTGATGGTGATAAGCATGATCTCATGGTCGAAGGAATTAGGTTATGTATCAGAAAGCATATAGCAATTGAACTATTAAAATGACTTGATCTTTCTGCTACGCTTATCTATAGGAGTATGTCCATCATACCATTCTCCTAACGATATGATCTTGTCGTTAATAACATCTCAATGTTCATGATAGGGAAACCACAATCATTTATTAACCAACAAGCTAGTATTATGAAGAGGCTTTACTAGGGACTCTAATTTAGTTTACAAATCACACAAGTATTAATGTTTCCTTGTTAATACTGTTATAGCATGAATGTAAACATTTATCATAAACACAAAGATATAATAATAACTACATTTATTGTTGCCTCTAGGGCATATCTCCAACAAGAGGGTGCCCCCACTGAGCGGCAGGGCCAGGGTCATTTAATCCCGGTTTGTGTCTCTGACCAGGACTAATGGGGTCTAACAGGCCGGGATCTATGGTTCTGGGTAGTTCGGACCGTCCGGCGAGGGCCATTAGTCCCAGCCCAAGCCATATCCGGAACTGATGGGCTAAACGGAAGGCCTATTTTCTACTAGTGTCAAGTCCACCGTCTTGAGCTTGATAGCACTAATGAGGTTCGAGATCGCATCCTTCTCCAGCGACCTGCTGAGGGACGTCCAAAGCTGCATATACACGACAAGTTTAAAAAAGACCATCAGCCGGAGACGAAATAAACTGACCACCAGCCATTTCCAGTGGTGATTTACGGTGCAAATCCGAGCTTCCGCCTCTACTGATATAGTATCCATTCTTTCATGTGCCAAGTGTTCCCCAATTTTAGTTTCGAAATTCTACAGTAACGTTCTATTGTGCCATATTAATTGGTGACCCCAAATAATCTTCCATCTTACGCATCCATTATGCTACCGAGTAATTTTGATCTTGCTTGTCAGTGAAAAAGATCTGGTTCACCGATCTAATTTATAAAAAGTAAACTAGCTGCTACGAAAGAGTACTACACCACCAATCTCTAGACGTGTGCATGATACTTTTAGCTTACATACATGATCTTCACCGGAGTAGATATGGCGAGCTAGGTTCACTGTCCCACTTCATTCCAACATGTTAGAGTATTTCCAACAGAGGCCATGTCCAGCTTTTTAAGACGCGCTAAAAGATAAATGGCACTGGAAGTCATACAACTTGTTTCGTATGTGCACTTAAGTCACAGAACTTATAAACTAAACTAACAAATCACATAACTTGCAAACCCGTGCACCCGTGGTCATAAAACTGGTCAACTTAGTGGTTTTTGACCAAAACCGCTCACTGAAGCTCGTTTTTCAAAAAAAAAAGTTTATAAGACTCCAAAAAATCTGAAAACAATTACGCACAAATATTTATACATTCCTAAGGTACGCAAAAAAATTCAGACAAAAATACGTTTTATTTTGTGAATGAAATATAAAAAAGACAAATCTCTAACAGAAATACGTGGTTTTTTATACGATATATAGCTGGGAATTTCTTTTTTCTTCTATAGCCCAAAATAAAACGATTTTTTCACCAAAACTTGCCATAGTCATTCAGCCCACACATATGTATTTAAGAAATAAATTTTGAATTTTTTTAATGAAAAGGTACAGATTTTGATTTTCAAATACCAAGCTTGGGAGCCACAAATTTTCTCTCGTGCTCACGAATGCATACATAGTATTTGATAATAAAATATGGTTATTGTAAAGTTCTAGTCTAAATATGATTGGTTTTGGTCAAAAACCACTCAGTTGACCGGTTTTGTGACCACGGGTGCACGGGTTTGCAAGTTATGTGACTTGTTAGTTCAGTTTGCAAGTTCTGTGACTTAAGTGTACATGCGAAACAAGTTGTGTGACTCTCGGTGCAATTTACTCCGCGCTAAAATACAGCATGGAGACAGCGCTTTACCAAAGGCTCTTTAAAATTTTACAAACAAGACTCTGCACATATTTTAGGAAAAGCAATCGGATCTGTAATCGATTTAGCCGCAACAAGTGAGCTACAAAGTCGCCTGCAACGAACTGCCGCCGGCCAAGTTCCTCTGCTCCTCACTTTGCCGCATCGCATCCCCCTCAATCCGTCCATTGGTGCATTTTTCTCTCGATCTGCATACACTGAGTCGGAGGCGGTGAAGGCAGAGCTAAATTGGTTTTCTATGCGGCCCAAATCAACCATAGATCTTCGATTTGTTGTGGGATTAGAACATATAAAATGGTCAACATTACTCTCTCTCTCTCTGATAGTCATAATATTCACACGCATTATGTTTATATATGTGAATGTGGCAAGAAACTTGAAAACTCGTGACAACGCACGGGCATTTAATTAGTCAATTCAAAAAATCAGGCCGCAGCTAGCTCCGCTCCAAATTCAAAAAAGCTGGAATCGGGCAGCTAGCTCTGTACACACGGGCGGGAGTCCATGCGCAGGCGGCATGTTGAATTCCGGCGCCGCCAGCTGCTTGCCTCTCGCGTGCCTCACGGCACTGGCAAGGGAGCTGCTCCCGTGCGTCGTTTGGACTTTGGAGGAGCTCCGCGGGCGGCGTGATTCCGGCGGTGGTCAGGTAGAGGGCAGGGGCTGCTGCGTTTTTTCATAAACACAATACAAACGAGGATGCTCACATCATACACATACACTCACCTTACCCACCATTAACACCTTTTAGTGAGCCTGCAAATCTCGAGACAGACAAAGTCACCATAAACATCTCATAGTTGACGACTCGATGGGCACGCCTTCTCCGGGTGCAGGTGGGAGTGGGCTACCCACGGAGCCCACTACCCAAGCCCACATAAGAGGCTATGTGGGACACCCACAAATACACAAGAAAAAAATACGGGCGTCTGTGGGACAGCCCACATCGACCCCAACACGCAGTCACGCCCTCGACCAGACGGACTCGCCTCGACGTCTCGACCACACGCCTCCTCCTCGTCGCGGACACGGGAGGGGAGTCGCCGGAGCCCCGCCGCGTTAGGGCGCGGACACGGGAGGGGAGCTGCCGGAGCCCCGCCGGCTAGCTCCCCCATGGCATATCCTCCTCCTCCGGCTGCGGGGGAAGGTCTACTCCCACCTCCCTTTCTCCCCGCCGCTCCTCCTCCGATCCATGGTCCAAGATATAATATGGGCACCTGCAAGGAATCTTCAAGGTTCAAGAAAAGAAAGGTACTGTAATTTTTACTAGAGATCGATTAGCTAGCTCCTCCTCTCCCCATCGATCTGTAATTTTTGCTGTGTACACATGTGATGCTTGGTGAGGCTCAGCTGTAATTTTTACTAACCTCGTTCCTGGATGAAGGAACAATAGTTTGGTATTGGTCAAAAACCATATTGTCAGATTGTCAAACCCTGTTATCGCGTTTAGTTTCAGTTCTATCAGTAGGTATCTGTATTAACAGACTGAAACTCAACAGTTATTGTTATATTGTCAGACTGAAACTCAACAGCTATAGATTCAGTCTGTTGTTGGCCAGGACCGATTCTTAACAGCTGGGGATAAACTAAGGTGTTTGGACCCAGGACAACATGCTACTCCTAATAAATCACTAGAATAATTTCAGTATCTTCCTATCCTAGATGAATCTGTTCTTTTCCGTATGGTAATAATGGTAACATGACTGATCTATATCAGCCATCTAGAATAGAGACAGATTATTCAGTGAAGTATTTAGCAGATGCATATTCAGTATATTAGGCTTTCAAATGCAGACTGCAGATTAGAGTATATTCTGCTTTTAAGTGCAGACTGTAGATTACAGTATTTTAGGCATCTAGATGGATGGCTTTATTTTTCCAACTAAAAAACAGGGGAACGACTCTAGTTGAAGGAGGTTTGCTTTTACTATGGTAAGAGAGTTGAATGTAATAATGTATCAAGTATCCCATTAATCCATTTGTTTGCCTCGAAAATTAACAACAAGTATTTCAGGATATAAGTACCAGGACATACAAAAACTAGAGAAAGGAATTCTCTGAAACCTCGGGAAAATCTGTCCAAGATGCTTAGATTTTCTTTTCTCATTTTGGGCCTGTCATAGTTGATCTATGGGTCCTGTTTTTCCATATCCTTCCTTTCTCAGGTTAGAAAGTAGTAAATGACTATTAGGTTGGAGAATTCAGACTAGTTTCTATTTCATCTCAGGCTCAGGCTCAATACCACTGTTGTTCTCAATCACCTTTATATAGTTGATGCATATATTCCAAGGAACCCCATTTTCTATGCTTCTCCTCTTTCCTGTGACAGTGAGCTGAGTTGCTCACACAAGTCAGAGCACCTTCCAATTTGCTTTGATTATTAGTTTGTATTACTTGCCTGTGATGTAAAGTTGTGCACTGAACTGAATGTAGTACAGTTATCCAATCAATTTACTATAACCATAATTAAAAATGTATGTAATGTTATTTGTGTATCTAGCCTTCTAACAATTGAGTCATATTTTTTATAATTGCAGTTCTGTCAAGTCATTTGGAATTGCTGCCCTGAAGCGAGGCTAATCAAGAGTGAAGAAATCAACTATTTAAAGAAGGCTTAGTTTCAGTTCCAACAATAGTATTTTGCTAGGACACTAGTAGTAGTTGAAATTCTATCGACTAAATGTTCTTGTTGACCAGTACCTTTCGCCTTGTAGCAAATAGAAGTACTATCAGTGTATATGTTAGTGTATGTATATATATGAGAAGTAACGTTTGCACCGAGCTCCGCTCTGTTAGCTTTGCATGGTACATGAATATTGCAATGTAATCGTATATGTTTATTAACATATTTTTATCAATATTATATGAGCAACAATTGCAGTAACATATTTGCGGGCATATGTGGACATATGTGGGATAGTGGGCACCCGCATAAATTTTGCGGGCTCTCGTGGGACGCCCACTTAAAATGTGTGGGACTATGCTGACATAAGCGGGCCTCCCGCGGGCAGTCCCACTTACACCCTGAAGTCGCCTTCTGCCAATGCAATGACATCAGCGGAAACCCTATATCAGCAAAACACAAGGATCGGAGCCTGGCTAGAAAAGTTCCACCACAAGAAGCATAACCTACTGAGTTAAGTTTAGTTCATGATCGACATTGTTCCGGAGTCCTTGAAACTATGATAGGAGATCATTTTGGATGTGCTAGCCATTTTGGATGTGCTAGCCATCTTGGAACATAGATGGAGCTCTACAGCTCTAGGCCGTAGTTACGCAGCCACGAGCCTCCCAAACTTTTTTTTTGCGAATACACGAGTCTCCCAAACTCTAGGCATCAATGGGCAATTGGGGAAATACACGAGCATCAATGGGCATCAATGGGTTTTTAATCTACAAAATCACATCCAAAAAAATATTTATTGTATCATCCACTTGAAGAGAACAACTTCACTGCATCAGGATTTTTATTTTCTTATTGGCAAAGGAGAACATTTTTCATGAGGATTTTCCTTTTATTTGTTGCCTTTAACTAGCTTTTTTATCTCTTTTGGTATATCGTTTCACTAGGGGGGCGCGGGCTGTATCTATCTAGATTAGTATGCCGGTTGTGACCGTTACTTCTAAATCAATCCATTACAACTTTGGTTTACACACCCTAAGCAACCATAACTTGTTTCCGTTACTGTTTTTTTAATTTTGGACCCTCACCTCGTTGAAAGAGGGGAACAACTTCTCTTGGGAAAACGTGTGTATCTAGTTATCACTTCATCTTTGGGTCACAACTTGGATTGGAGATTTTGTCATCAAGATTTTTTTGATTCACTTCACAAGACGGTATAGCCGTTTAATCTTCGTGTGGATGGGGAATGTGTAATTTAGTTGTGAAACAAATAGAAGAGCTACGTCATTGAAGACAATGAATGTGGATGTTATTTAGATTTTGTGCATTATTTGTAACGTTGGTTGTGTACGTCCTTGATTATGTGTCATCATATTATTATTATCAATTTGACGATGTGAACAAAATTAACGTGTTTAAAATATGTGTTCTAATTATTCACCCTCCTTCCCAAAATATGTTACATATTTTAATGTTACTTTCTTTGATTCGGTTTAAAAGGCTCATTAGGAGGGGCGGCGAGACCAAGGTAGTAGCTGATTTGGGGGTGGGGGGGGGGGGTGGGGGGGGGGGACACTAGCCAAATCTATTTGGTTCATGCATGGACTGCCTTAATTAGTTCAATCCATCCTTAATTGGAGGAGGGTTTTGGAATTCCATGTTTTTCGAAGCGATCCTTCTAAACCAAACCATAGGCATCATTTTCTATATGCTTCATTAAATTTTACAAAGTTTTACTTTTACTAAAAAGTTATATGCATATAGTCATGGAAGGAGGAGAACACATGTTGTAATATATATTGGAACAATATGTTATAATTTACTTTGAAATAGAAGGAGACATGTCATGGAATAGTTCGAACCTATTGTTGGGGATATACCAATTGAGTTTATCCATGGCATGACATAATATAGCAAGTCAGCGTGGCCCATTGGTGGCATTACATCCTAGGTACATCGCGTGGCCTAGTTGCTAAAGGCCAAGAAGGAGGCCTAGCTAACGAAGGAAGGTCCAAGCCGGAGTTTGCCAAAGGATGGAAGATTCGAAGCCTTTGTAGTACAAGACATGACATACTTGTCGTCTTTGTCTAGTACTCTGTAACCATAACCGTCTAGGATTCCTCTATAGGCTATAGGTTTGGCAGCCTATATAAGATGTCCTATGGGCAGCCATAGGGCTAAGCTTAGACACACAATCTACAATCCATGTAACATGTGGTTGCTCTTATAGTTATTTATAGTATAGGAGGGGCACTGTCGTGGGTCTCAAAGTTGGGTAACTCGTGTGCATCGTTGTCCCAGACATCCACCTGACTTACACCTCATACTTCACCTCATCGTGAGGAACCCCTCATGGCGTATTCACGGACAATACCACGACACATGTGTGACAAAGAATCATCGGAGCCATCTCACGACCATAATCCTTTGGATTACTTCAACCTAAAAGAGCAGCCCGGTTCCACATGTTAGCGGCCCTAGGTTAGGGTGGTGTATGTCATGTTGGAGAAGTTGCATCCTTCATCTGATACCACTGTGCTTAATGTCAAGAGGGAAGTGTCCAAGACGATGGTCACGTCCTAGACTAGCCTAGTAATAAGTTGAACTTGTCTGCACAACCCACTAAACCTTCATAAAACCATTGATAAGAAACACCACGTCCATGTTGTCATCCATATGAGGAAGGAAATCAGATAACAGAAAATCCCTCATCACTATCATGATGAACAAATTAGGCATGCAAAACCCTCCTCTTCTACTAGAACCTTCTGCGGGTCTCAACCAGACTCCTCTCTTCACTAGATTCCTCACCCCTCGCCCTTCCTCCTCCATGAATATGTCAGTGATAGAAGCCATGAGGCGTTTACTGCCGCTACCCCAGCCATCGTGATGCATCTGATTTCCATGTGTGCGCCTCTATCAACTGTGACTCTTCCAAGGTGAACAGTATCATGCTGCCGAGAGAAACACATCTAATTATTTTATTATTAACCATGGTTTTAAGGGTGGGGCTAGCATGCTCTAGCTATGATGATGCAACGCCCATGTAATGCTTTCCCGAGATCGATTCCACTCAACTTTAGTTAATCTCCTTTACCTCGTCTCTTATAATCTGCACAATGGTATTTCGATTTATGATGAAGTCTACATAAAAACATTGCCAGTCAATGGTGTGATTCCATTCCCATGACCGATTTCAAAGTTTCATTAACTTTAAATATTTAATTATGTGTTTATGTTTGGATATTTTTAGACTATTTTCATAAGATTCATCTCACACAATTGATAGTTTGAAAATTCTTTCAAGGTGTAGCTTCATATCGCCATTTCACACAACTCTTGTGTTGTAAGTGATCCATTTCAAGATCATAAGCACAATGGTGATGATTTATTTATCTCCCCTAGTGTTATCCATTTTCCATGAATGTGTACGAGTACGTGGGTATGTCTCTATGTACCTCTCTCACACATACTAGATTAGTCATCTATTGTTGTCAGTTTATCAGTTCATCATCATATATTCACGAAAAAGATGCACATGTACGAAGTGATTTCATTCAGGCGATTCCAAGCCTTTCTAACTACAAATCATAAAAAAAATTATGTTTGGATTTTTTAGATCAATTCATCGCACACGGTTGATGACCACTAGCTTCATCTCATTGTTCCAAACAACCCTCATTTTGTAAGTTGTTGATTTCGACGGTCAGAGATGAAGTGCATGGTAACATGCTATTGCAAGTATGATGGTGTAGAGAAAATAGGAGGTAAGTTTACCATGTTGAAAAGAGGTGATAATAACATGGATGCAACCAAATACCGCACTTATGTTTCAGATCTCATACAACAAGGCAAGGTAAATATAATGTAAGCAAACTAACAAGTTGCACGATGTGGCTCCAAGACTTTATGAAGAGAAACATACCCTAGATCCATGTGCCCAAGGTGTATCAAAAGCGTGCAAGCAACCAAACATGACCTAAGTGAACATATGCATGTTATTTGTAGCTAAGGGAAGACCACATGCATCCTCACATGAGCATTGTATGTCGAGCTAGCCTGTGGAAATTGTGGGATATGAGAGAAAGCTATAGAGCTAGGAGAAAATGTTTCTATCAATACATACAATCAATACTTTAGATGTATTCATACAAATGGATGTGCAGGCATGCATATTTTTTTTTCTATTAGGTTGGTGAGCCTTCAAGGGAGAGAAAGGGAGGTTAAAATGAGTGGGGTATAGTTTGTTTGTTCAAAGTTGTTAGAATAATGTTTGGGTATTGTGTTTTCTTAAACTTTGTTTGAGCAGTGTGTCAGAGCACCATCCCTTAGCATGAGTTCAATATCTAAAACAAACTAGCCAAATACCCATGCATCGTGTAACAAAAGAAAATATAGACGTGTCTTGTTTTAACACGCATGTGAGAGAGCACGTCCGGTTTTAGCAACATTATGACAAACATGAAAGAAACATATGTTATATAGCTTATGCGCTAGCGTTCTATGGACGGAGTGACTAGCGTTGAGGGGTACACAAGTAGACATTGTTATCATTATCCATGCATAGTCTTAGCGGTTTGATGTCAACAATCAAAGGACTTAGTGTTGGCCCATTGATACATTTGTTATTAAAGAAAGAGTAGAGGACATAAATCATCTCGAAATAAATAGAGAGTGGTTTAAAGGCGGAAATGTGTTTTGTATCTTGGGTGCATATGCTATCTTTATTTGAAATATATTTTAAACATAGTTTGAAATATTAAAAATTTCCAAAATAAGTACCCACCCATAAATCTCCACGTTTTAGGTGTGCTCACAGTCATTTCACAAAAAAAGACGTTCGTGCTATAAATGAGAATTATCAAGAGACTTTTTTGTATTTTACGCATGTCAAAAAAAATTCTAAAAGTTTTACATGAGCACGTAGAATATAGAGATGCACCCGTGTATGCAGAATTTGAACTTCGTGTTTTTTATAAAGAGAGCATGTGCACCTAGGATCAAAAGTAAATTTCTGGTCCAAAGGAGTCCTTTTACATAAGTACGCCATGTCTTGGGCTCAGAGTACGGTATTTTTTTTTGCCAAATCTGACCTTTTTGAGAACCTTCAACCGAATCAGACCCTCCCCCCCCCCCCACACACAAACTAATTCGAAATCTGACCTCTGGGGTCGGCACCGTTTTAAACAGAGCCGAAGTTATACAGGTCGACGCCAACACATGACAACATGGGGCAACCTAGGGAGGTCGGCGCCGTTTTAAACGGATCCCACCTCCTTTGGTTCGGTTTTTTGATGTGTGCGTGCCGATCTGTACAACTTCAGCTTCATTTAAAATGGCGCCAACTCCAGGGATTAGATTCTGAATTAGTTTCGAGGAGGGGTCAGATTCGGTTAAAGTTTTCAGATTTGGACAGATTTGTCAAAAAATACCCGAGTAGGTTAAAAGATCCGTGGAGTTTTATGTGTTTCGTCATTGCACTAGATATGGGCTGTCACTTTTTTATATGTGATTCATTCTCTCTCTCTCTCTTATATTTAAGTAAGAGACCATGTCTCTGCACTTCATCAGTACACAACACCTTTTGTGTTGTCGGTAGATCGATTGATCCATGCATGGCAAAAAAAAAGTTCACAAAGCACACACAGACGATACAAACTACAATAGCTAATTAGACATGGTAGGCATCAGGAATATTGATCTGAGTTTTTGTTGAACACGCAGTATCTCGTTTCGAATAGGATTTCCTGTGGAAGCATGCGTTTGTATTATGCGCCACCCTATTTCTAAACCGTATTTCTATTGTGTACTCAATTTTGTTCTCTCACTCTATAGCGCACGCGTCCGCATGTGCCGTGGCCGGTCCATCGTCATGGGCAACATTGCATCTGCATCCGGTCATCGTGCAGTAAGACGGTGAGCGACGCCCTGGTGGTCTTCGTCCGCAACTTGTACTCATCTTGAGCAACTCCCCGGTTCCCGTCGAGTTCACTATGTGAGGCAAGGTGTGCACGCTGGAGAAATGACACACTAAACGTTCTGTTGTTTCTCTGGACCAGTCCCATATCACTCCTACCTATTGTTGCCATATGTGTCATGTTACATGTGGAAATGGTCTATTTTTTCACATTTGCCCATCCTATTCCGGGAACTGTCTCGGATTGGAGCTGGTATCCACTTAGTTCTAAAATATTTCATGGTGATGATGCTGGATAATGTTGTGAGTAACTGTATTCACTGAAGAAATATTGTTCACTGTAGTAATATTCACTCATGTGCTCGAAGTGCTCCCAAATGTCTTCATGACGTGTTAATGTGCTACATCTTTGAGTCTAAGACACTACAGGACGCGCGCGCGCTACGCCGAGGGTAAAAAGCCGTCGGCATAGGCTAAAATGCCCTCGGCGTATGGTACGCCGCCGACTGCCCTCGGCGTAGCCTCCTCGGCAAAGGACTCCCTCGGCGGAGCACATAGAGGTCGTCGGCGTATCAAAATACCGTCGGCGTATGCTACGTCGAGGGCAATGCCCTCGGCGTAGCGGCCGTCGTCATAGTTTGTCGACAGGTTGCAAAAAAAAATTTAATTTTTAAATCTTTGAATTGTTTGACTCGTTAATCTCTCATTTTGAACATTTTTAACACTAATTACACTTAATATTTAATTAAATTGCAGTCTTGGTCGAACTTTCTGGGCCGATCATCCATCCTAATACTACTCCAGCTTCCAGCATGCTTAACTTCCTCGTTCGTTTAGAATCTGTTTCCGCAAAGTAATTCATATATTGTTGTCAATACTATGATATCAATCATCTTAACCCTTATATCAACATGTCACATGTTTGTATTTTTTGAAATTACAAACAGTTATTTAAAATATTAATGAATAAGTAAAAATATTACTGAATTCAAATAAAAATATAATAATTTTACTTTTTTGTATTTTTCTATTTAATATGGAATAATTAATATCTTTAAATATGTAAATCGGAATTTAACAAATAATATGTCTAAATTGATCAGAAAAATGAGAGGAATCCAAATATGATATCCATATCAACTAATCACAAACCCTTCGTTTTTTAATTATCTATTTGGTGGTTGCTTTAGAAAATTCCCTTTTTGCGCTCGGATAATGAAAAATGGCTTTTTGGTGCGATGAAAAGGAAAACTTGCATTGGATCTTTGATAAAATAGCATATTATGAACCTAAAAATGATTTTTGTAAAAAAACATGAGCATCGGATCATGTACCTGTAGTTCATATCTGACCCACTCCCTACCGATTCGGCAGGAATTTGTCTTTTTCGCCAGAGGTGGACGGAAAGGTTTTGGATCCCCTGTTGGGACATTGTCCATATAAGGTGGTATAGTATTTTTGTAAAATATGGTGGTAGCATTTTTAATTAGCCATTTGGTGGTTGCTTTATAAAACCGTCTGTTTTTTGTGCTCGGAAAATGGGAAATGGCTTTTTGGTCCGACGAAAAGGAAAACTTCCTCCTGCAACATTATTCGCCATCCCATGATGCATGTGTATGCACAATATGGGCACATTATCACAAACTATGCCTTGATTCTATCCATAACATTGGTCATTTGACCCGAAAGCCAAGAAACCTTGAATGAGATAGGTCATTTTGTGAAGATTTTTTCAGACATAATCAATATTCCAAATTTGATATTTTCCTTGTAACTATGTCACATAATATGACACCACGCGAAGGTTTCACATTGTTTCGATCGTTTTTGAATTTTTTATGTCTGTTTTAAACTATCGTCAAACTTTGTCGAACGGCGGGCATGAAGATTCTTAGCTCGGGGCCGAGCCTCGCTAAACTTGCACTCTTTGATAAAATAGCATATTGTGAACCTAAAAATGATTTTTATAAAAAAACATGAGCATCGGATCATGTACCTGTAGTTCATATCTGACCCACTTCCTGCCGATTCGGCACGAATTTGTCTTTTTCACCAAAGATGGACGGAAAGGTTTCGGATCCCCCTGTTAGAACATTGTCCATATAAGGTGGTATAGTATTTTTCTAAAATATGGTGGTAGCATTTTGAATTAGCCATTTGGTGGTTGCTTCACAAAACCGTCCATTTTTTGTGCTCGGAAAATGGGAAATGGCTTTTTGGTGCGACGAAAAGGAAAACTTCCTCCTGCAACATTGTTCGTCATCCCATGATGCATGTGTATGCACAATATGGGCACATAAATCACAAACTATGCCTTGATTCTAGCCATAACATTGATCATTTGACCCGAAAGCCAAGAAACCTCGAATGAGATAGGTCATTTTATGAAGGTTTTTTTTGAGACATAATCAATATATCAAGTTTGATATTTTTACTTATAACTATGTCACATAATATGACACCACGTGAAGGTTTCGTATTGTTTTGATCGTTTTTGAATTTTTTATGACCGTTTTAAATTATCGTCAAACTTTGTCAAATGGCGGGCACGAATATTCTTAGCTCGGGGCCAAGTCTCGCTAAACTTGCATTGGATCTT
The DNA here is from genome assembly GCA_023614405.1 of Avena insularis. Lineage (NCBI taxonomy): Eukaryota > Viridiplantae > Streptophyta > Magnoliopsida > Poales > Poaceae > Avena > Avena insularis. The sequence continues at coordinate 251,504,751 of CM042685.1, forward strand.
TGATAAAATAGCATATTGTGAACCTAAAAATGATTTTTGTAAAAAACACATGAGCATCGGATCATGTACCTGTAGTTTATATCTGACCCACTTCCTGCCGATTCGGCAGAAATTTGTCTTTTTTACCAAAGGTGGACGAAAAGGTTTTGGATCCCATGTTAGGATATTGTCCATATAAGGTGGTCTATTATTTTTGTAAAATGTGGTGGTAGTATTTTGAATTAGTCATTTGGTGGTTGCTTCACAAAACCGTCTGTTTTTTATGCTCGGAAAAAGGAAAATGGCTTTTTGATGCGACAAAAAGGAAAGCTTCCTCCTGCAACATTGTTCGCCATCCTATGATGCACATGTATGCACAATATGGGCACATTATCACAAACTATGGCTTGATTCTATCCATAACGTTGGTCATTTGACCCGAAAGCCAAGAAACCTCGAATGAGATAGGTCATTTTGTGAAGATTTCTTTGAGACATAATCAATATACCAAGTTTGATATTTTTCCTTCTAACTATGTCACATAATATAACACCATGCGAAGGTTTCGCATTGTTTCGATCATTTTTGAATTTTTTATGCCCGTTTTAAACTATATATAATGTTTTATGTTTTACTTATTTTTTATTTACAAATGTGTAATATTTGAGTGTAGATAGATAGGTCTTATTTTTCTGCAAATTTTGATACTCCCTCCGGCACGATTTAGATGACGCGCCCCTGTGTATTGGGTGTTTTGCAAAAAAAACCTTGCAGATTGAATTCTTCATGAAAGAAGTCCTCAGATCAAATTCAAAACAGAAACCCAACCCGACGGAGGAGCTCCGTCCAGTGCCGGAGCTGGGATCGAGTTGGTCGACGTCGGCCAGCCCCCGCCAGACTTCACCGGTCGATCAAGGCCCTTCGATGAGCAGAGGAGGCGGGGCCTCCAGGAGCAGAGGAGGCGGGGCCTCCAGGAGTCGCGAGCTCCCCTGCCGGTCGCCCCACACCTCAAGCAGCTCCGGTGCCACCCCTCGCCGCTCAGCGCTCGCCACCGCCCATGGCCGCTCCGCACTCGTCGCCGGCCCTCGGGAATCCACTTTGTGCTTGACAAGCACCTGGACAAGGCCGCCGCCGCCGCTGCCTCGCCCTCCATGTATAGGGGATCGGCTGGTATCCCAGGTGACCACATCCTCCTCGTCATTCGCTCCCCCGTCGCCAAGGACCACTGCCCCAAAGGTATAAATGCACCATCAGCCTGGACAAATGTTTTTGCAGATGCATCACAAGGGTAAATGATACTTCAGAGAACACTGAAACTATAAACACAAATTCACATTAAAAAACAAGTAGACAGTAAAAAAGATAAAATGGGCAGTGATGAATGGATTGCATGATAGGCCTGCTAGAATATGATATAGATGTATTCTAAAGAATAAAAGACCTACAAATAATTCATTCTTTCAGTTTGGCTAGAGTTGGTAGTTGAATTGTTCAACTGCTACATACCAAGCAATTTTCATGACACCAAATGTTACCTGGGTTAGTTCCTGCATAGATACCATACCAAACATCATCCGTAATGAAAGATGTTGCTCTCTCGACAGCACCTAGTAAACTCCAGGTCCAAGATTAGGGGGCGAGGGATGGAACATCTTCTGGTTAGGATAATCGAGGTCAACTGCAACATGTCTGTTCGTTAGGAAGCCTACTTGCTTGTTGCCAGTTCGACTCTTCACAATGCCACCCAAAGTCCCATATGTTTCAAGCCTAGCTACCTGGATATAAAAATGCAACAGCTCCAAGTTAAAATGTTAATTCATGAAGTTGATTTGTCTGTCGACAACTAAAAGCTAAATAATGATTCCGATGAAAAATTAGTGAAATAAAAAAATAACAGATTCTTTGGTCCTGGTGTTGTTTGATTAAGCAAAGCAGATCAGTTGACAAGGTATATTTCCAAGAAGTTTGAGGCCCTTCATATTTGCCAAACTGGTAAAAGTTGACTTAATATTTCTTGATGCCTCTGTTAACACGCCATTATATTACTCTGAGATTCAAAAACAATTTCAGAAGTAACACTATCAGACACTATACATCAGAAACCATTTTAACAATATCAGGAGTAACACTATACATCAGAAACCATTTTTTGAAATTTTACCTTGCAAAATAATTTTCTAAAATTTTACTGCTTGAACATTTTCCTGGGGTTGTTATTAAACTTGCACTAACATTTTCTTTGTTATCAATAGCCCACTGTTCCAGGTTTACCTTGCAGAGGAGGTGGGGCCTCTAGGAGCAGAACAGAGGCCGGTCGCGAGCTCCCCCGCCGGCCATCCCCTGCCTTGAGCAGCTCCGTCGTTGCCTGGCCTGCCCACGTCCGCGCCCTCCTTGTCCGCGGCCCGCCCGCCGCGCGCCCGAGCACTGGCCTCCCTCGAAAATCCTCTTCTTCAGTGAGAATTCTCAAATCAAATCCCTAAGAATAAACATGGAACTTACATTTATAAGTTCAAAATATTATGCCAATGCTTCCTTCATTCTGCATGAAAACGGTTCAGTGAGTGACCAACAATAACTGCTGACCAAAAATAACAGTTCAGTGAGTGACCAACAATATATAATTTACTTTACAAATATTAGGCTTCAGATCACAAATATATAATATGAAATACTGAAATATCACTGTCAAGCATTGTTTATGTGTTAAACCCTCAATTTTCCTTGCCTGCACTAGCATTGTTTATGTGTTAAATTCAAGAAGTGGAGTAACTTTATTCACTTGTTTGTTCAGGTTCAAATGCCACGAGCTCTTTTGGATCTCAACTTGAGTCCACAAGAGGAAGAGGAAGAAGATGTAAAAATACAAGAAAAAGAAGATGCAGAAATACATGGTGACCAACATGCACAAATACAAGAAGAAGAACATATGCAAATACAAGAAGAAGATGCACAAATACAAGAAGAAGAACATGAGCAGGCTGACCATAGAGAGCTACCTGATTCTCACAGATTCGCGGCATACGTTGCATTGAAAGCTCTCGGTAAAGGCGGGAAAGTTGAGAAGGCAGATAAAAAACTTGTAGCTGCTCTTTTAGAGACAAGTCTCAGCACAATTGATAGAATATGGAAAAAGGCAATAGGTCAAGAGAAGGAATGGCTACAGGTGGATGTTTCAAATCAAAAGAAGGGGAGGGTTGGACGAAAGAGAGCAAATCTTGGTCTGTCAAGAATGACTTCCATTCCTCTAAACCAAAGGTATACACTGAGGTCCCTAGCAAGAGAATTGGGTGTCGCTTATTCTACCTTGCAGAGAAGATTCCAATGGGGTAAAATAAAGCGCCACACAAGTACACTCAAACCAGCTTTGAAGCCTGAAAACAAGATTGAAAGGCTCAAGTTCTGCACTTCAATGATTGATCAAACAACGATAACCGAAGAAGAGCCATCGTTCCTCAGTATGGAGAACATAGTTCATATCGACGAAAAATGGTTTGACATGACAATGCGGAGCAGAACATATTATCTACTGCCTGAAGAACGCGATCTCGTGCGAACTATTCACAACAAGAATAGCATTGGAAATGTGATGTTCTTAACAGCGGTTTCCAAACCAAGATTCAATGAGAAAAGAGAAGTCACGTTTGATAGAAAAATCGGAATCTGGGGTTTTGTCAAAGAAACTGCAGCCAAATACAACTCCAAGAATAGGGTCAAAGGAACGATGGAACTAAAGACAATAATAGTTACGGGAGATGTAATGAGGGAATACCTTTGTGAAATGGTAATTCCAGCAATTGCATATCTATGGCCAGACAATGAGGGAACCATCTATATCCAACAAGACAACGCAAGAACACACGTTCTTCCAAATGATCCAGTTTTCTTAGCTGCCGTGAAGGAATCGGGACGGGATATTAAGTTGTTGCAACAACCTCCAAATTCACCGGACTTGAATGCCCTGGATCTTGGATTTTTCAGATCCATTCAATCCCTCACGGTTTGCTGTGCACCAAACACACTGAAGGAACTAATTGAGTCGGTTGAGCAATCATTTGATGGGTATGACGTGGACACTTTGCTCAAAGTGTTCATTAGCCTCCAGTCTGTCATGATTCAGATTATGAAAGTTGAAGGAGACAACCCGTACGCAATAACACACATGGGCAAAGATCAGCTGCTAAAGGAGGGAAAGCTGCCTATGGTTCTAAGATTTGATGGTGAATGCTATTGGAAAAGCTTGGAGATTATAGAAGATCATGTGGCGACATTGGCTCAACAAGAGGAGAAGAAGATGAAGGAAAAACAAACAACCAAAGCATCAAAGAGAAAAGCCCAAGTAATTTTGGATGATCACATAATTATCCCAGGAAGTATATATGAGACATGGTTGAATGACCCAACAAGCCTTATCCGTAAAAGGCGTCGAGTCAAAGGTGTGGATACCGACACCACTATTTACAAAAAAATAATCAGGGTTGGTTCGACCATTTTTGGACCAAGGGAATATCCAAACCAAAAGCAGAATGAGCGAGACTCAACAGGAAAATCTCACCTCGGTACTATATAGAGAGATCATGTATTTGTTCCTATGTAGTATACATTGTATTGTAGACAGGATGATGTGTGATGATGTAATATCTGATGGATAAAAATATATAGCTCCATAGAGTGTATCAGAAAACTTGGGTTATATAACATGATATAACCTGATATTTGTGTGATACTGTAAACTGCTACAGGAGTATTTGTAAAGTCAGTCTACATATTATTTTTTACTCCATAGGTGCAACTGAGTCAGCAGGAGGTTGAAATTCTGTGGATCTAATATTATTTGTACTATAAACAAGTGGTTTCTGTTAATTTAATTCTAATCTATAATAAAGATACATATCCTTTTTAGACAAATCAATGTCCCTTATTTTGGGACAGAGGCATTAACTAAGATATGCATGTCATTTGCACCATGTTATTTCTTGATATTCTGATCTTATATATCAGTGGAAATGACTCCTGTAAGTACAAGCCAAAAGCTGCAACTGGTAGCCAAAACTTATGTGTCGTGTGATTAGAACCTTGTGTTAGGGTCAATGAACACATCTAAGGGCCTCTCTAATTTGCGGGACTTTAGAATTGAATCGTAGGCTTGAAAATACAGCTAGATTTTGTACTCTAGAACTGAACCTTCTGCAACTGGTAGCCAAAACTTATATAGCACTAGCCAATACTTTTAAAGCATGTACAAACAGGTGCATCCAAGTAAGTTAGTTGGAGTATGAGTACAGCACAGCCTACTGACAAAAAGGAAATAGTAGGCACTTGCTGCTGAGTCATTGGATAATCTAACATACATGTCCTCTATGGAGTATTCAGCTTGTATATCGACAAGTAAGTTACTTCTTATAATTATTTAGTTTGCACTGAATGATTACTTATAAACAAACTCATAAAAGGATGCATGAATGTCTTCTATCTTATAGGTATGTAAATATTTCGATGTGTATAAGCCATCTTCCAAGAGTTGATCATGTTGGTGATACTGCTGCTGGTTGGAACATACATGGACTTCTAATGTTACAGAGCTAATATTGTAATGTTTCTACTTTTCCATTAAGATAAAGAAAAAACTCACTACTTGAGGAGTCATTTTTTCCTATGTCAGGTGTGAAGCTTTCTCTACTTATCCACGTACATATGACCTGATACATGCTAATGGAGTATTCAGCTTGTATATCGACAAGTAAGTTATTCCTTATAATTATCTTTGTGGAAGTATATGCCACTATGGTTCACTTAGTTTCGGTAGGGACACACTCTGACTGAACATCAGGAAACACCGACCATATCAACAGAAAAAAGGAGATGCAGAATTAAGATCCACTATATCAGTCATTGCCAATATATCAGAAATAAGAAAGCAGTATGGTACTTCAAGAATATTAAGCATAACTAAAGTCTGTACTAGTTCAAGTCTCAAGAATATTAAGCATTTATCAAGAAGATGTTGTTGCCATCAAATATATCATAAAGGAAAGAAGGAACGAAGGAAGGAAGGAGGATTGACCTTGCGGGAAGGAGACGACGGGGATGTCCTCGAAGGGCCTCCATATCTCCAGGAGCTGTGGCTAGAAGGATTGACCTTGAGCATCTAGGAGGGTCTCCATATCTCCAGGAGCTGCGCCTGCGCCTGCGCCACTACCCACCAGGTACCTTGCGGGAAGGAGCTGCGCCTCCATATCTCCAGGTGCCCGATCTCTGCCTCCACATCTCCCGCCCTCGTCACCTCCAAGATCCTCCTCCTCATGTATCCCCTCCCTCCTGAACCTGGATTTCTCCTATAGCTCCAAGAATCGATTTTGAGTCAAGAATCTGTCGCCAAGAACCGATTTTCAGGCAAGAATCAGATTGGGGACTTGACCTGGGGAGCTGCGTGGGGAATCGGTCCGGGAGGAGTGGCGGGGGAGCTCCACGGCGCGGGCGTGGGGGCGATGGCACGGCGAGAGCGACGGCGCGACGCGGACGAGCGAGCGGCGGAGCAGACAGTGGAGCGCCAGGAAGGGGATAAGGACGACGAGGATCGTGGAGCTTGTCGGAAATTTGCCGAGGACTTTTTTGTATAAAAACCACCGCGTCAAGTAAATCGGGCCGGAGGGAGTATATTATTTGTATTTTTCCGAATTAGAATGATTTAGTTATGATTTTTCAAATTTTAATGAGATAAAATAAAAAATAGCTACGCCGAGGGCAGCCGTCGGCGTAGCATAGAATATGCCGAGGGCAATTTTACGCCGACGACTGCTTGGCGGGGCTGGCCTAGACGATGGCTACGCCGATGGCCCCGACGTTTGGCCGTCGACGTAGTTTCCCGTTCCTGAGAGCATCTCCAGCCAGCCCTGAAGCCTCCAGGACACTTTTTCTGTTCGGTAACAAAAATTGTCCGCGCCCCAGAACGCCATTTTTGTCGGATTTGGGCCAGAATGTCTTCTATCTCCGAGTGCGACGCGTGGCGGCGAGTTGGAGCCTTGGGTGGAGCACATCTGGGGAAAATCCCATCCCATTGGCCAAAACTTCGACGGATGAATTCTCGTCGGATGAAAAAATGCCCCAGGGAGCCCAAACACGGCTAGAGATGCTCCAAGTAATCTCTAGTCTTTACATCCATTATACCATGAAGCAAATCCAATTTTGATCGGTAATGGTAAAGATTTAGTTTTTTGTCTAGTGTTTTCAGCTAATGCCACACGTGCACATCATAATAAACGACCAGGAGTAGAATCACTCGCGGTCTTGTACCTACGTAGGGGCGGAGTAGGGCAAGGTAGGGCGTCTACCTACCTTAAATTTTGGCAAGAAGCTTTAGATGCCTATATTTTTTCTAAATAATTTATGTGGTCATACGCTAAAAATGGACTTCGTATGTGAAAGTTATGCTTGATTTAGTAAATACTATGCAAAACTGATTCCGAGTGAAGTAAAGACTTGGTATAGTCTAATTTTGAATTAAAACTTTTTCTTTACAATAGCTAATTCTCAATTGAATAAAACTTGACTCTAAACAGTGTCCTATATGGAATATCTAAAGAGGACCTGAGAGTTTTTTGGCCACCTTATGACATGTGGTCAAAACCAGCTCTAATTATGTGATGGTTTATGTTTTTTTACTTTGTCTTGTATATACTATTAATCTAAAATTTGAATACTTGCTCAATTATAGAAATGATGGCTTAGAGCACTTTTGAAAGATGTGAATTCGTGCAAAGAATGATATCACGATCTTAAATATAGATGAATGGTAACAAAATAAATGAAAAGTCATCAAAAACGAGGAGACACTAGTTCACTATTAATTATTTTGGAGCATGAACATCTTCTATTTTTTTATAGAATCTAAAACAACTGATTTTGACAATCGCTTTGATGATCTGTCGTTAGATTTGCTTCGGAACTTCTTGTACTGACTCAAGTGACTCATTTTGTAGATTCAGTGTGAATAAGATTTCTCGGCTTAGAGAGATTTATCATGGGGATTTATTTTATTATGAGCATAAGCCTATATAAGATAGCCTTATTCATTATTTATATGCGGAGAGTTAAAGACTTCGGATATTATCTTAATATTTGAATGATAGATCATGCTTCATACGTTTATCGTCTTGTTGAGCTGGCATTACTTTTACTAGGGACTTAAAAGGGCTTTTTCAATGGCAAAGATCATCAAGATCGAGTTGGTATAAAAAAATTGAAGTTCGCTCTATCATAGATTTTTTCCATCCTCCGCCACTGTACTACGGTCGCACACGAGCAAAGTCCAGTTGTCATGGCCATAAAAGTTTGTACACATCTAAGAAGTAAACAAGCTCTAGGATAAACCTAACGGTGGTAAACAAAACTGGGGACGAAATCGAGCCGCAAAACTAGCCAGGTATGCTAGCATTCCTTTTTTTGCAAGTGAGGAGTAATAATTGCGCCTGATATATGTTGTCGCTTTTTGTACGTGTAATTGGCTCTATTTTATTTTTTTATTTCACAAAACCCAATACAACACAAAAGTTTATAAATACAAACATCCTATGAATGCACGCATGCTACCCCTATGAACATCTCTAAGCTTAAGAGACTAATTTGGCGGGTCTTAAAATTGATGAAGTTACCATAAGAGCGTCTCATTATCAATGGAAAACGTTGCGTCCTACTAGAAAAATATTCCTTTGTTTAATAAGATACCAAAGGACAGGTTTGATACTTGGTGGGCTGGGTACCACTGCCCTCTATCTTATTTAAGTGGCAGACTTTCATTTGTTTCTGCATTTCAGCACACAACACCTTTTGTGTTACCGGTAGATCGATAGATCCATGTATTGCAACAAAAGAACCACTCCACAAAGACACACACGGTATACGAACAATACAAACTACACTAGTTAACTAGGCACGGTAGGCCTTAGGAATATTGCTATGAGGCTCTCTTGAAGATGTCGTATCTCGTTTAGAGCATAATGTTCCAGCGCAAGCATGCACTTGTTTTATTCGCCACCCAGTTTCTAAACCACTTGCTCCTCTTGTACCCACTCATATTCTAGCGCTCCATAGTGCGTGCGTCCACATCTGCGGTGGCCGGTCTATCCTCATGAGCTACATTGCATTTGCATCCAGCCATTGTGCAATCCACTCTTTTATGGTTTTTTATTTACGGGAGGAGGCTCAACGACGACCTGCTGGTGTTCGCTCGGCTACTGATGGTACAACTTCTGCAGCAACTCCCTCGTTGTCTGTCATGTTCACTCTGGGATGCACGGTGCATGATGGAGAGCTAACAAACTAAAAATTCTACTCCCTCTGACCCATATTAGTTGACTCAAATTTGTCCAGATTTGGATGAATCTAGACACTATTTAGTATATAGGTTCATCTAAATTTTGATAAATCCAAATCAAGTAATATGGGTCGGAGGGAGTATTATTTTTCTGGACTGAACTCCTATCTATTGTTGTCATTTGTGTGTTGTTACATGTGAAAATAATTTTATTTTGCCATATTTGCATATCATATTGCGGGAACGTTGAAGCTGGTATCCATTTAGTATTCTGAAATATTTTATGACGATGATGCCAGATAATCATGTGAGTAATTGTATGCAATGAAGAAATGTTTTTTACTGTAGTAGATATTCACTCACGTGTGAAGTGCTTCCTCATTTTGACCGTCTTCATGAAGTGTTATGAGTTAAATCCACGGTTAGTCATTGAACTTGCTTAGCAAAGTCAATACGGTCATTGTACAACGGGAATACGAATTTACGGTCATCAAACTCGCGTCGAAGCATCACTCGTGGTCACAGCGGGCGCTGTAGAGATGTATTTGACGATGTGGCGCTGAGTGGACCCACTGTCAGCCTCTATGTGTGTTTCATTTGCAGAAAAACCCCTTAAAATTTTCTATCCCAGTCAAATGGCTAATTGCTTCTTGTTCTTCTTGTTCCGGTTGCTGCTGCCGCGCAAGCTTAATTTCTCGCCATGCGTAGATCTCGGTGATCACCCAAGGTGAAGGCGACGACCACACCGCGCTACACTATCGCCTCGCCAGCCGCCACCACCGCGAGGCAAAAGGCGCCGCGCCGGCCGTGTCACGACCCAGGAAAGAAAGGAGCCCCTACGCTTAGCATCTGACCGCCGCAAATCTCAACCAAAAAGAACGAGGTCATTGTTCATAGCGGAAGGGGAGCAGCCATGGTGTCGTCTCCGTCCCCTTCCCCTACCTCCACTTCCGCGGGAACTAATTAAGGCGCCTCCGATATCTCACTGTTCTTTGAGTTGGCTGCTGCTTGCTTAGTTGTGCTGTGCGCCGCAATGCGCAGGTATCCGAGACGAAGCAGCACGCCGCCGGTGCCGCGACGACGACGGCCTCGGAGAAGGTGGACCGATCGCGCACTCGCCACGCCGCTCCACAATAGCCACGGCGCCAAGAAGAGGCGCGGCAGAGCGAGGGCGGCGCGGCCGACACCGCGGCGGCGTACGTCGCGGCCGTGTCCGCCCGGCTGCCGCTTCAAGCAGCGCGCCGTGGCGCGCGGCGTCGCCGGGCCGTCATCCGCTTGTTTCGCCTTCTCACCCGCGGTCCACCCCGCTCTCGTCGCCGTCCACGGCAGCCTCGGCGGCGCGGAGCGACGGCGACGCAGCAGTGGCGCCGCCGTGGAGAACCGCACGGTTGAAGCACTCTCGCGGGCTGGAGCTCAAGCTGGCGCGCCTCGAGGCCCGCGTGCTCCGATGCCGGCCGCCGCGTCTTCCCATCGAAGTCGTTCCTCGCGCCGTCTCCACGGCGCGCGCCGTCGCGGAACCTCACGCCGCTCTCCACGCACTGCGCAGCCCGCGAGCCGGCCCGAGCCTCGAGCTTCCTCAACCGCGCCTTCCACGCGGACTTCGAAGCTCGACACCGAGGCGGCGTCCACCGCGGACCCGCGGCCTGCGAGGCCAATCTCGCGGCGTACCACGCCGTGGCGGCGCCACGTGAGGGAGGTCTCGCCCACGGCACCAAGCACTTCAGCGAAAGGGCTGAGCCGGTTCTGTGACGCCAAGATGAGCGAGGTGGTGTCCTCCCTGGGCTGGCGCGCGGCCGGAGCCGCTGCTGCAGGCCTTCTTCCTGGCCGCCAAGGGCGTGTGGGGGGTGCGCCTCCTGGCGCGGTCCATCCACCCGCCGCTGCCCGTCGTGCGCGTGGACCGCTGGGCGCGCTTCGACTCGCGCTTCATGGAGGACGCCGCGGCCGCGCGCGCCAGGAGGCTGGAGCCGGTCAGCGTGAAGATGATGGTGGCGTCGGGGTTCCACGTGTACATCGCCGGCGTCGTCAAGTGCAAGGTGGTGTGCTTCTACAACAACGGCCGCACCGGCAGCCACAGAGATGGCGGGACCAGCGTCAACGGCGAGCTCCATCGGCGGCGACAGAGCCGGAGAGGAAGGGGGAGCTCACGACAGCGTGGGAAGGTGAGGAGGAGCACGCCGGCGAGCTCCTCCGGCGGTGGCACTGGATTTTTTTTTGGGCACGTACATGTCACGGGATAGTCAATTGGGGAAGAAGGAATGATTGTTTTGCAAAAAAACCCTCATATGTGTGGTTATTATTTACCTGTTATTTTTTGCCTATATGTTGTTACTGACAGTGGGTCCACTCAGCGCCACATTGTCAAATACATCTCTACAGCGCTCGCGGTGACCACGAGTGATGCTTCGACGCGAGTTCTATGACTGTAAATTCGTATTCTCGTTGTACAATGACCGTATTGACTTTGCTAAGCAAGTTCAATGACTAACCATGGATTTAACTCAAGTGTTATTGTGCTACATCCTTGAGCCCAAGTAATCTCTAGTCTTTACATCCACTACTACTTCCCTTCGGAGGGGGCAAGGTTGGAGCCAGTCAGACCCGCAGCGCTGATCCAACTGGCGGGCACGGTTGAAATGAAAAGGTGGGCACGAGGCGCAGGGTCGCACAGGGCGAGGAGCCACGCCGTTCCGGTTTGAGGTAGGGAAGAGGGCAGCGAAGATTGGCCAGGGCGGCGCCGCGATGAGGGTTTGTTGGGTCCTGCTCGTGGAAATGGGTGCTGCAGCGGTTTTTTTTTTTTACTGTATCTGCTCGTATTTTTTTTTTGCCAAATCTGACCTTTCTGTGAAACTTCAATCGAATTTGACTCTTTTTCGAAACTAATTCGGAATCTGACCCCTGGGGTCGGCACCTGTTTAAACGAAACCGAAGTTATACAGGTCGACACCAACACGTGACAACAGGGGGGCAACCTAGGGAGGTCGGCGCCGTTTAACATGGAGCCGAGTCGGCGCCATTTTAAATGGAGCCGACCTCATTCGGTTCGGTTTTTTGATGTGTTGGCACCGACTTTTACAACTTCGGCTCCATTTAAAATGGCGCCGACCCTATGGGTCAGATTCTGAATTAGTCCCGAGGAGGTGTCAAATTTGGTTAAAGTTTTTAGATGGACAGATTTGACAAAAAAATACTATCTGCTCTTAGGTCATTGCCTTGTAGGCCAAAGTGGTGGGTGGACCTTGTTTAATCATAGGAGAGGCTTTAGTCGTAGCAACAAAAGTCTCACAAATATTATTGGACGATTGAGATGACTTTTCATCAGCTAACCAGCGGACAATAATGCTCAAACCGGAAGGTGCGTGAGGAGGCGGGGTTGCCACCAGGCTTAAGCCATAGATTAATACCATGAGACAAATTCAATTTTGACGTCCAGTTGCACGGCTTCCATGCTCCTCCCGTACTGATTTCGAGAACTTCATTGAGCCAGTTTCTTCCACTAAGCAAAAGTGGAGCTCGGATCCAAAGATACTATTTTTGAAGACCGAGTTGGATTAAATGTTACAGACAATTCACGATTGCCATTTAGGGCCTGCAAGCCGTGCAGGTTCAGCCCGAGCGGCTGCTTCCTCTTGCTAGGCTTCAGATTCATAGTAGTATCGCTCACACCTACTTAGTGTTGCCAAAAGATTCCGGCTACTGGTACATATTACTACACCATGAATGTCCAACGTGTGCATATTTCTTTTGCATTACATGTGTTGCATCAACCTTCACATAATGTGTGCAATGTTCCCTGCCCACATATATATACCACTATATATATATATTTTTGCGAAAATTATATTAATAATCATCCACGATAGTACAAAGAGGCCCAAGAGCAAGATAGATTGTCTACTCACACCTTCCAACCATTTCTCACCATTTAAACACTTGTTAGATGTGATAAATTGAACGCCATAAACACAAATTTAGACTAAAATTCATTTGCAACATTTTTACTATATCTGGGACATTACACCTTATTTTTGTAAGGCTGCGTTTGAATTAAACATATCGTTGAACAATCCAACCCGTGGGTGTGAGAAAGAATCACAAGGTAACATGATAATTTCGTTTTGCCAAAAGGACCATTGTAGAACCATGCTTAATTCTAGACGGATAGTGTCTAAGAAGACGGCCAAGGCCCATTCTTTTGGCAGCATAAAGAAAAAGCTGCCCCTCCCATCTTCTCGCATAAGCAATCTTAACTTATTTTTAGATAGTCTGGTGGATTATGAGAAAAGCTGGGAAAGGGCAGCTTTTTTCATAGACAACCTGCTAGACTTTATTAATTAAGCAAAATATTTACATAGATATTTTCAGAGTATGGAGTAGCACCGAGCCAAATATGGCGGCCAACTCCCTGGGAAAGCATAAATATAGCTAGGTTGTGGGCTTTGAAATTAGAGGATCGACCCTCGAAAATGAAGGTACACTGTTGGAACTGCACTGCTCTTGCATTAATCTCAGAGATGACAGTAGCGTTCATTCCCAAGCTACCTTCAGAGATGTCCGACACTACCGTTTTGCAATTGGACGCCACATAGATCTCGTTTACCGCCAAGTCATCAGCGAGCGCCAAAGCTTCACGGCATGCCAGCATTTACATAATTGATGGATCAGTGATTCCCTTGAAGACAATAGCCGAGGCTCCAAGATAGATACCTTCGTGAGTACGACATATCGCAGCAGCTATCCCCTTATCATCTGACTTAGATACACCAGCATCCACATTGATCTTCGAGACAAAAATAGGTGGAGGAATCCAAGCAGATCTAACCTGCCGAGCGGCCATGATAGGTGGATTCGCTGCAACAATATCATTGGGAGGATTTTTTATGTCATTTAGTTCTTTGATGTAGGAATTGATGAAGCCAAATGTCGAAAGTGGGCTCTAAAAAATTCCCTCGTGTATAGCCTTCTTGCGAGCTGACCAAATCACCCATAGTGTTATCACTACCATGATGAATTGTTCACGGGGAAGGGTTATCATCACATAAAATAACCACTTCTTAGCACTTTCTTCTCTAGACATCACCAGGTGCTCCACCAGAAGGTCTTCAAACAACACCCATACACTATGTGCCATGTTGCAATCAATCATGGAATGCCACCATGAATCAGACCCTCCACATAGGCTGCAGGTACTCGATCGTGACATATTTCTCTTATGCAGAACATCAACAGAAGGGATTGACTGTCTAGCAAGCCTCCACAAAAATACCTGTAGTTTCGAGGGAACTGCAGTTTTCCACAATGTGGTCCAACTCTCCTCTTTCGCACCCACATTAGATGGACCTGTGGCACTATCAAAATAATCCTCACAATTCACTTTGGTCTTAATGATCATGCGATATGCCGATCTAACTGAGAATTTCCCTTTCCGATCGAAGTGCCAAGCCCAGAAGTCAGGTTGTCTCCTTGCACAAAGAGGAATGCCAAGGATAAAGTCTGCGTCAATTGGGAGAGAAGCTTGTCGGACCAAGTCATCCTTCCAGCTCGCAGAAGTCTCATCGATTAATTCTGATACCATCTGATGTGGACTGTCCATGATACAAGCAATGGGTATTAGGTTGTTATCATGAGGAAGCCAATTATCTGTCCAAATGTTTGTGTTGCGACCATCTCCAATTCGCTTGATCAGCTCCTGCACAAGAACATCTCTTCCATCTAATATAGATCTCCATATCTGAGAGGGGTGAGACCCCAACTGTGTCGCCAGAATGGAAGAATTTGGGTAATATATGGCCTTTAAGATGTGATCACTTAGCGAATTGGGCTCTTGCAGCAACCTCTATGACTATCGGGCTAGCATGCAGAGATTGAATAGCTTCATGTCTCTGAATCCCAAGCCGCCCGTGTTTAGGCCTAGTCATGACATCCCATGACACCTAACAAGGTTTCTGTTTTCCCTCCTTGCTACCCCACCAAAACTGTCAGATTAGAGAGTTGATGTGCTCTCATAATTCTTTAGCCAATCTGAAGCTTGCCACCGAGAAAACTAGGATAGCTTGAGCAATAGATTTGACCAAAACCTCTTTACCCCCTGCCCACAGAATCTTCTCGAGCCACCCCTTTACTTTGCTCCATACTCGATCTTTCAAGAATTTAAATGTGCCATATCTCGAAGAGCCAACATTTGTGGGCATACCGAGGTACCTCTCATTTAGAGACTCGTTGCTAACATCGAGAATGTTCTTTATTACTTCCTCCGACCCATATTAATTGACTCACATTTGTCTAGATTTAAATAGATCTAGACACCATTTAGGATATAAGTTTATCCAAATTTTAACAAATCCAAATCAATTAATATGGGTGGAAGGGAGTACTTCACTTCTAGCTTGATTGCACCCCTTTGTGAAGAATTTTTAAACCGCTAAAAAAACTGGGCTCAAGTCCGAGCCCTGGCTAATAACCAATTGAAACTGCACGGCCCATTAAACCTCCGCGGAACCATCGAGAAGAAACACGCCATCCGCGTTGCCGTCTTCCTCCGGCGAAAGGAAAGCAGATAAGAGAGCATCCCCCATCTCCTCCGCGCTGAACAAAGCAGCCGAGCAAAACCCTCCTCCTTCTGCTAGAACCTTCCGCTCGCCTCCACCAGCCTCTTCCTCCCCTATGGCTCCCTCCCTCCTCGCCGCGGCAGCCTCGCCCTTCCTCCTCCACGGCGCTGCCGGCAGCAGAAGCGGGTGGCCGGTCGCTGCCGCCGCCCCCGGCCGCCGCGCCGCATCCGCTCTCCGTGTGCGCGCCTCCATTAAGTGCGAACCTTCCAAGGTGAATGCCCCCCGCCGCTGAGGGAGACGCGTCTGCTCACCCAATTGTTTACCATGGTTTTGGGGGTAGGGTTAGTGGTTCAGAGGTCTGACACTCTTGTGCTTGTGCTGGTTTTTCGTTTGTCAGGTGGCGCCACAGTCCGACCGGGTGCTCGTACGTCTTGAGCAGATCCCAGAGGTAACCCCCTGCGGGCCGTTGTCTGTCTTTTCTAAGTTTCTAGTCGAATAAATCGCTTCAAATATACACATATTGATTGTAAAAATAAGGTTGTGAATTGTGATAAGTGCTAATATTTTGAGAATTGAAATACCGCAACAATGCAGCAGCTATATCTATATACTTAAGCATATTCGTAGTGTTTTCCCACTTCTTGTTTTCAGTTCAGTTAAAACTGGAGTTGAATTGTATAAAAATCTTAAACCTTGTGGCGCTATGAGGAGTACAACTTAAAACCTAGGCAATGCACATTCTCGAGTGTGGATTTAAATTGTGTCCGCAAAGAGCTCGCAGTAGTTAATTCTGTCTGTCATAAAAATCATGGATAGATGTGATATGACCGTGTGAGCTTTATTTCCTCGGGATAGGAAGAAATGATAGTCGAGTGTTTTTCAATGCCTGCCCTTACGTGTGGTTAATTTGACATGCTGTGGATTCCATTTCTTAGATAATAGCACTAATTAAGTAGCATTGTTGTTCTTGTGATATAATGTAATTGATATTCTGATGTTATTACTAAAGTTTCTAGAAGAACATTTTCTTTTTATCTGAATGATTTTTCTAAGGGAACTGTCTGAACTTGCAGAAATCTGCTGGAGGAGTTCTGCTACCAAAATCTGCTGTTAAGTTTGAGAGATATTTGATGGGCGAGGCAAGTTCTAATCACTATAAGCCTCTGTCTTAGTAACTTTGTCAGGCTATAGTCTCACAATCTCTTATTTTGTGTGCCAGATTTTGTCGGTTGGTGCTGATGTTAGCGAAGTTGAAGCTGGAAAGAAGGTGAGCAAGTTATTTGTTCTTTTCTGAAGGACCTCCTTTTGATGCATGTTCAAGCTTTTCACGAACAAAAGAACACCTTATGCTTGCATGTGCAGCGACTGTGTACTTTAAAATACCATTCTATATGTTTGCACCTTGTTCCTTGTGCTTTTCTTGTGTCTGTATAATCTTCCTGCAATACTGCTTCTTTTGGATTCCAGAGAGATTATAATGAAAGTTGGGGCTTAGGACGTTAGAGTTGTATAATAGTTTTTGGTTGCTTGTGACCTGTATTTACTAACATGAGTTGTACATGTTGTGCACTTTACCACAAGAAAATGCACTCTGTCTGTGCATCTAGAGTCTAGATACTACTTTTTTAGCAAGGTAATTATTTTTCACCTTTAGTAGCCAAAGGTGAGCTCGGTAAAACTATAAGTATGGCTTAGTATCTGAAAAATTGCAATCATACTAACCCTCATGTGTGACCACCAAGCCATGGCACGATATATGTATGTTCCACATCTGATAAGTTATAACATGAAAATTAGCTGCATGTTACTAAATCTCCTTTATGCTCAAGGCTAGCTGAAAATGGCCTCCATATACTGTCTAGCTGACATTTCTTTTATGCCTGAGACAAGTTTTATTTTATTTATGTTGTGGTGGTGTATATTGTTATCATAACAACTAGCATATTCAAGGTTCTGCTATGTCATAGGGCAAGATGGGCTGAGCCTTGTTGAAATAAATCAGCATGTATTTTGTCATTCTAACCACCTTAAATACTGCTGCATCTATTCAAATATCTGCATCTTCTCTATTCCATGTTAAACTAACTCCAGTTTGTAGGAGTTTGTGTTTCGACTCATAGGTGTAAATGCACCTATTATAAAAAATGCATAAAAAACGTATTTCAAAATGTCAAAAAATTCTGAACGAAAATTTCTTGTGTACATCAGAACACTTTATGTTCGCACAGAAAGTTTCGAAAGAAAAGAACATTATTTGGAGAGAAAAATGTCTTCTGAATAGTCATGTTGGAGCACCGAAATTTTCCTTTTTAATATAAGCCACAAACGATCTTCTTTGCGCCAACTTTATGTGCAAACATAAAATGTCCGGACGAACACGGGATTTTTTTTGGATTTTTTTTTGACATTTTGAAAATGTGTATTTAGACAATTGGTGCATCTACACCTATGAGCCAAAGTGGATTAGATATACTGTCTTACAGTTCTTTTCATCTATCTACTTGATATGAATGTGGTATGCTGCATAAATCTGGCACCACGCTTGCTTAGTTTGAAATTTCTACCTGTTATTTCCTTATCTATCTATTTCATGTTCTTGTTGCAATGCTTTGACGAATAACTTACCATTTTCTTCTGATGGTTAACATAGTCGTTCGATATATATCCTTCTATAATGTCTAGCATCCGGGATTTTCTAACCTTGTTCCGCATATGATTGTTGCAGGTCCTCTTCTCAGACATTAACGCATATGAGGTAAACTAGTGGCTCTTTTGTTACTGAAACGTTTTTCACGGTTTTGCGATGGTGACAATGCCTCCTGGTTGCTGATATGCGACTGCTCATGTTGTTGATGCATTCCTGCAGGTTGACCTGGGCACAGAAGAGAAGCACTGCTTCTGCCGAGAGTCGGATCTCTTAGCTGTGGTCGCATGAGCCAATTCCTAAATGTTAGTGTCATACGCATCTACTCCGAATACCTTGTCTCAGCCGCCCAAGCTATTGCTAGCTCCGAGTTTGTTGTCTGTCTTTCGATGATCATGTGTTGAGTGTTTCTTTTCTAGCCATAAGGGCATGTCGATTTGAATTTATTCACACCCTGGTGCATCTTTTTCTGTAGTAATGGCACACTTGAAATCCGACTTAAATTGGGTAGATATGTTGGATGTGAATGGTTGGTGAGACGAGATGCCGTACTGATGTACTTTGTGAGAGAGAGAGACCCCAAGTCATGCTCGCATGCCAATTGGCTCATGGGTATCTTGACTTTTGTGGCTGGGTAGCTAGATCAGGAAGTTCATAGGTGTCATCTGCACATGATCGACTGCAGTGATGTGCTCTCGATCTGGTCTGCTAGAACGACTGAATGTTTGGTTGCCTCTGTCATTAGCTAGGTTCAGGCATAATATCAAACATTACAAGTCAAATCATGCTATCTAGCCATAGAGGACTAGCGGCATGAGCGGGTCCTGCAGAAAGTTGCCTGGCTGAAAACATGGCAGGCAAGACCCGGATAAACAATACATCCTGTAATGTAAGGAAAACATTTTTTTTGCGGGTAGTTTTATGCCCCTTCTTTGAGTACGTGAACTACCAGTTAACCCATGAACTGGCAACCATTGTATCCGGCGTTACAAACTGGGAACCTTGAACTGTACAAGATGAGCCTAAGAGCATCCCCACTCGTTGGGCGTTCCCATGCCAAAATCCGGACATTTTTTTAGCCGAACGAAACTTGTTTTCGGCCAAAACGTCGGGTTTTCCACTCGCGTTTCCGGGTCAAGTTCCCAGGCGAAGAGAAAACAGCGACATATTCGAATCTTTATTGTTCCTGCCGGCGAGAGCTCGGTCAAAAGGTGTTTGACAGAATTAACGGCCACAAGTTCGCGACAAATTATTACAGAACAGGGTAAAAAAGGCGCTCGGCCATCTCTCAGTCGTCGATGGGGATGGGATCCCGCGTGGTCGATCTGGCGGGTCGGTGTCTCACGGACGCCCGGTTGGTTGGAAGGTGGAGCTTGGCGTAGCGGTGGTGTTCGACGCAGGGGTGTTCGGCGTAGGCATGGCGTTCGGCACATGCGTGATCTCGGCCTAGAGAATGGCCTGGCGGTGCGCCATGTACCAGGCCTTAACCGGCGAACTCATCGTCGGTCATGTCTTGAGATCCGTGTTCCTCTTCTTGGCGGCGTAGTTGGCCTTGAGGAGGGCCACCTTTTGCCCTTGGGTCTCGATCAGCTGCGCCCACCTCTCGTCGCTCTTCTCGGCCCTCTTCTCGGCGTGCGCCCTCGTGTTGGCGATGCATTTCTCGATTGAAGCTTGGAGACGCTCGACGGGAGTCCGGCGGCTTTGAGCATCTTCGCCTTCTTCTGGCCGATCTCCGGCCTTCCTTCGCCGACAGCAGCGGGAGGGGCCTCCGGGTTGTACACGTCGTCCTTGGTCTTGGAAAGGCTCAGGCGAGTGTCCTGCCATTTTTTGCAGTTCTCGATCTCGTGGAACACATGGTGGAACTTGAACTCCGCCTTCATGTCCTCTTGATACAAAGCGAGTGCACGAAAAAGCTGCAAAATGGAAGACAAAGTGTGTCAAGATATGCTTGACCTTGTCATAACTTCGGCTAGTGTTGGTGAATACCTTGTTGTCCATGTTTTCTCTACTGGCTTTTATTCGTTCCACCTCTTTCCCGCAGCTGTGCCACTTGCTACATGCATGCTGGATGATCCCCAATGGTTGGTAATAGCCTTCTCCCCTCGCTCCATATGAATTTTTCTATACTTCGGGTCGCAAATGCTACGCTCGTCGAACACTAGCTTCACGCGCCTCCAATAGTTGTTGGAATTCTGGTTGGCACCGGTGATGGGATCCATACAGGCTTCGGCGAGATAGAGATCCTCGGACATCGTCCACTTGATCCGCGCCTCCGACGCCGAAGTGTCCGGCTTCTTCTTCCCCTTCTTGCCCTTCGCTAGAAGCACGGCGTCATCGGCATGCGTCGGTTCGGCCTGCGTCTCCTTGGCGTCGATGTCGGCGAAATCCTGGGACTCGATGCTGCGTTCGGCATCGGCCCGAGACTGTTCTTGTGTGAAGAAAGAGGGGTTGGCGGCCGAGTCTTGGGCGATCATGTCCTCCATGTATGTCTCGCCCGTCATGCCTATCGGAAGGCCAGCCGACATTCCGCCGAACATGTTGCGCGTGTCAACCTCGTCGTAGGTTGCTTGCGGCGAGCTTCCACCGAAAGACAGTGGGCCGTGGCGCATCGCGGGGCCTGCGTACGCCGGAGAGGTGGAGTAGGGGATGTTGATGTCGACGTTGAAGGCCAAAGGAGGGCACGGCGCCGGGCAGGGGAAGACCATGTTCGGGATGAACCCGCTGTCGAACTCGGGGGATGAGGAGTACCTCTGCCGAGCGTTCACCTGGCTCTCCTAGAAGCCGGCTGGCGAGATCAGCGAGAATCCGGCCGGCGAGCCAACGCTTGCCTGGCTTCCCTAGTGGGGGGATACAGTGCCGCCATCATCGCCGCCCTCGTCGCCGCCGCCTGTTTTGCTTGGTTCGCCCTCATCGTCGCCTGCTCTTCCGTCGCCACCTGCTCTTCCGTCGCCACCTGCTCTTGTTCTTGCCTGAGCTTCGCCCTCTCCTTTCTCCCCTTCGGTCATCCGACGCGATCTTCCGGCTTTGTGCCTTGGCCGTCCACTCGGCGCTGGACATGCCCTCCGGCTTCGTCGATGGCGCTCTCGGCTTCCTCGCCTTCTTCTCCCCTGAAGCCTCGCCGAGGTTCGATCTGGGTTTGACGAAACTCTTGGGCGACATGGTGGGCAGGATCTCGGTGAAGTGGCGGGAGTAGGAGGAATTGTTGGAGATATGCCCTAGAGGCAATAATAAATGTAGTTATTATTATATCTTTGTGTTTATGATAAATGTTTACATTCAATGCTATAATAGTATTAACAAGGAAACATTAATACTTGTGTGATTTGTAAACTTAAATTGAAGTCCCTAGTAAAGCCTCTATACATCACTAGCTTGCTGGTTAATAAATGATTGTGGTTTCCCTATCATGAACATTGAGATGTTATTAACAACAAGATCATATCGTTAGGAGAATGATATGGTGGACATACTCCTATAGATAAGCGTCGCATAAAGATCAAGTCATTTTAATAGTTCAATTGTTATATGCTTTCTGATACATAGTAACCTAATTCCTTCAACCATGAGATCATGCTTATCACCTTCACCGGAAGGATGCTTTGATGACATCAAACACCACACCGTAACTGGGTGGCTATAAAGGTGGCATTGAGTGTTTGGAAAGTATTGGTTGAGACACATGGATCAAGAGTGGGATTTGTCCATCCATATGACGGATAGATATACTCTGGGCCCTCTCGGTGGAATGTCATCCAATTAGCTTGCAAGCATGTGACTGGCTCAGAAGGGATCACATATCACGGGAACGATAAAAGAATACTTATCGATGTGAGGTTGAACTAGGTATGCGTAGATACACGATCATAACCTCGGATAAGTAAACTATCATGAGACAAAGGGAAATTGGTATCGTATGTAAGTGGTTCATTCGATCGCAAAGTAATCGTAGAAATATGTGGGAGCCATATGAATTTCCAGATTCCTCTATTGGTTATTGTTCGGAGAAGTGTCTCGATCATGTCCGCATAATTCACGAACCGTAGGGAGACACACTTAAGGATTCGACGATGTTTGAGTAGTTATGCAATGA
Source organism: Avena insularis (assembly GCA_023614405.1). Taxonomy (NCBI): domain Eukaryota; kingdom Viridiplantae; phylum Streptophyta; class Magnoliopsida; order Poales; family Poaceae; genus Avena; species Avena insularis. The sequence continues at coordinate 251,527,319 of CM042685.1, forward strand.
TGAGTAAGAGACCGAATGTTGTTCGGAGTCTCGGATGGGATTCAGGATATCACGAGGAGATCCGGAATGGTCCGGAGAACAAGATTCATATAAGGAAAGTCCTGTTTCGGGGTTAGACAATGGTTCCGGTGTTTTCATCGGGAATGTTCTAGAAGGTTCCGGAATGTCCGGCACTCCGGAGGGGAAGGGTACATGAATGTGTCATACCAAGTTGGAATGATTGCATCATGTACTAAGTGTCATCGCTGAACAAAATAAAGGGTTTAATGAAATCCTAGTTTGAAAAGTCAAACGCCAATTTGAGAAGTCAAACGGCTATTTTTGGAAGTGGAGGGAAGTGGGAAACCGAGTTGGGGAGGAGTTCCTCCTCCACCGCCGGCCCACTAGGGATCCGAGTTGGGGAGGACTCCTCCCTTGGCCGGCGCCCCACCTATAAAGGGAGGCGGGGCGCCCTCCTAGCACACAAGTTCTCCACCCAAAACCCTAGCCCGGCGCCGCCACCTCCTGTTGCCGCCGCCTAGGGATCCCCTAGCCGCCGACTTGGGCAAGCCCCAAGCCCTAGCCGTCGTCCCTAGCACCTCCTCCTTGGAGCGTCTAAACCCTAGATCGCCGAGGAGATCTCTCATAGTCTACCATACTCGTTCCAACTTAAGGCGCCTCATGAGATCTCCCTCTACTTTCTAAGACCACACCACAGTCCGAATCGCGAGCATTCACGCCGTTGTCTTGCCGAATCATGGAGAGTGCTACAACCTCCACCGCTGGAACAAGGAGAGGAAGGTCTTCGTCGAAAATGAACGTGTGACCCATTGCGGAGCGCCGAAACGCAGCGCCGGAAGGATCGTCTACGCGATCTTGAGATCGGGAAGAGTACGACTACATCACCCACGAGAATCCGCTCTCGTTAAACACTTTGGAATCTTCGAGGGTGAGTTATTCCATCGACTCGTTGCTACAATTTAGTAGATAGATCTTGGCTTGTTTGTTTGTATGCGGTAGAATTTTTTTGTTTTCCATGCTACGAAACCCTACAGTGGTATCAGAGCCGTGTCTATATGTAGATCTGTTGCACGAGTAGAACACAATGGTCATTGTGGGCATTGATGCTTTTATTGTCGATTGCTTCTTGTATACTTTGCATCTTGCGGGATGTTGGGATGAAGCGGCCCGAGCTAACCTTACATCACATCGTTCATGAGACTTGCTCCACGCTTGACATGCAACTTGTATTGCATAAGTGGCTTTGGGGGTGCCTGTTTCTCCCAGCATAGTTAAGATTCAATTTACAACGGGTGATTAACAATGCTAGTATCAATGTTGTGGTTCTTGTTCGTAAGTTAGAACGACACTTATTGAAAGCCCCAAACCACGTAAAACATGCAAAGAAATTAGAGGCGTCTAACTTTGTTTTACAGGGGTGTGCAGTGATGTGATATGGCCATGATTGTGATTATATTTGATGTATGCAATGTTCCTTATTGTAAGTTGGCAACCGGTAGGAGCCATATGGTTGTCTTTAATTTTGTTAAGACCCGCGTGTCTATTCAATAGTTGTAATAGTTGAAGCCGGTGGACGACAACCATGGAGAAGCGTCATTGACCTTGATGCAATGCCGGTGATGATGGAGATCATGTTCGTGCTTGAAGATGGAGATCGGAAGCACAAATAAGAAAGGCGATATCATATCACATATTATGAATTGCATGTGATGTTAATCCTTTATGCATCTTGTATTGCTTAGTTAACAACGGTAGCATTATAAGATGATCCCTCATGCACATGGATTTCAAGTCATAAAGTGTTCACCCTTAGTTAGCACCGTGGCTAAAGCTTGTTGTTTCGAAGCACCACGTGATGATCGGGTGTGTTAGATTCCGCAAGTGTATACAACGTGAGTAAGCCAGATTTGCTCATGCGGAAGCTAAGGTTTGATCTTGACGAGCCTAGCATATACAGACATGGTCTCGGAACACGGATCACCGAAAGGTAAAGCATGAATCATATAATAGATATGATGAACATGTCGATTGTTCGCCATTGAAGCTATATCAACTCTCGTGATGGTCGGTGTTGATATGGTGGATTTGGTTCGTGTGATCACTAAAACAATGTGAGGGATATTGTTTTGAGTGTGAGTTCACCTAGATTAATTTAACTATTAATTAGAACTCAATTTGTCATAAACTTAGTCTAAACTATTGCAAATATGTTGTAGATCAATGACGGCCCCTACCATCAATTTTAATGCGTTCCTAGAGAAAGAAAAGTTGAAAAACAATGGAAGCAACTTCGCGGATTGGTTCCGCAATTTGAGGATTGTCCTCATAGCTGGTAATTTGACCTATGTCCGGATGCATTTGGGTGACCCACCTGCCATCGCTAGCGATGAAGTAAAGAATGTTTACCTCGCTGGAAGACTCAATACTCCACAGTTCAGCTGTTATCTTGTATGGTTTAGAATCGGAGCTTCAGAAAAGGTTTGAGAATTCAGACCCACATGATATTGTCCGTGATCTCAAATTGATCTTTGAGACTCACGCGGCAATTGAGAGCTATGAGGCTTCTGAAAAGTTCTTTAACTGCAAGATGGAAGAGGGCATCTCCGTCAGTGAGCATGTGCTTAAGATGTCCAGACGCATAAACAAACTTCAAAGCTTGGGTATAGTGATTCCTAATGCTTTGGGGATTTATCGTCCTCCAATCACTACCACCAAGTTACAAGAACTTTGTGATGAACTACAATATGCAAAACATGAACAAGCAGTTGCGGAACTGTTTGCTATGTTGAAATCTGCGAAGTGGAGATCAAGAAAGAGCACCAAGTGTTGATGGTCAATAAGACCACCAAATTCAAGAAAGGCAAGTCTAAGCAAAAGGGACACTTCAAGAAGGGTGGTAAGAAAGTTACCGCGCCGACGAAGAAGACCAAGGCTTCACCTAAGCCTGATACTGAGTGCTTTTACTGCAAGGGAGAAGGTCACTGGAAGCGCAATTGCCCAAAGTACTTGGCGGATTTGAAGAACGGCAACATCAAGAAGAAAGGTATATCCGATATACATGTTATTGATGTGTATCTCACTAGTACTCGTAGTAGTGCACTGGGTATTTGATCTTGGTTCGGTTGCTCATATTTGTAACTCGAAGCAAGGTCTTGAATAAACGGAAGCTAGCGAAGAACGAGGTGACGATGCGGCGTAGAAAAGCAGATCAAAGGTTGATGTGATCGCGGTTGTACGCTACCCTTCATCTACCATCGGGATTAGTTTTATACTTAAATAATTGTTATTTGGTGCCTGCGTTAAGCATGAACATTATATCGGGATCTTGTTTATTGCGAGACGGTTACTTGTTTAAGTCCGAGAATAACGGTTGTTCGATTTATATGAGTAATATGTTTTATGCACATGCACCTTTGATAGATGGCTATTCTTATTGAATCTCGATAGTGGAAATACACATATTAATAATATTGAGGCTAAACGTTTGAAATCGAGCGATAACTCGACCTATATATGTAATCGCTGCGTCTTGGTCACATTGGAGTGAAGCGTATGAAGAAACTCCATTCCGATGGACTTCTTGAATCACTTGATTTCGAATCACTTGAAAGATGCGAAGCATGTCTGATGGGTAAAATGACTAAGACTCCATTTTCTGGTATGATGGAGCGAGCTACAGACTTATTGGAAATCATACATACCGATGTATGTGGCCCAATGAGTGTAGCATCGCGCGGTGGTTATCGTTATGTTCTTACCTTCACGGATGACTTGACTAGATACGGGTATATCTATTTCATGAAACATAAGTCCGAAACTTTTGAGAAGTTTAAGGAATTTCAAAGTGAGGTGGAGAATCAACGTAACAAGGAGATTAAATTTCTATGTTCTGATCGTGGAGGTGAATATCTAAGTTACGAGTTTGGCGAGCATTTGAAGAAATGCGGAATACTTTCACAATTGACACCGCCGGGAACACCACAGCGTAATGGTGTGTCCGAACGTCGTAATCGAACTCTCTTAGATATGGTTCGTTCTATGATGTCACTTACAGATTTACCGCTATCATTTTGGGGTTATGCATTAGAAATAGCCGCATTCACTTTAAATAGGGCACCATCTAAATCCGTTGAAACGATACCGTATGAATTATGGTTTGGGAAGAAACCTAAATTGTCGTTCCTTAAAGTTTGGGGTTGCTAAGCCTATGTAAAGAAGTTACAGCCGGACAAGCTTGAACCCAAAGCGGAAAAATGCGTCTTCATAGGATACCCGAAGGAAACTATTGGGTATACCTTCTATCATAGATCCGAGGGCAAAATCTTCGTTGCCAAGAATGGATCCTTTCTAGAGAAGGAATTTCTCTCGAAAGAAGTGACTGGAAGGAAAGTAGAACTCGACGAGGTTGTCGAACCTTCTCTCGAACTTGCGAGTAGCGCAGCACCGGAAGAAGTTCCTGTGGTGCCTGCACCAATAAGAGAGGAAGCTAATGATGATGATCATGAAACTTCGGTTGTAGTTGCTACAGAGCCTCGCAGGTCAACGAGAACTCGTACCACTCCAGATTGGTATGATCCCGTTATGAGTGTCATGTGTTGGAGATATGCCCTAGAGGCGATAATAAATATAGTTATTATTATATATCTTTGTGTTTATGATAAATGTTTGCATTCATGCTATAATAGTATTAACAAGGAAACCATTAATACTTGTGTGATTTGTAAACTTAATTTGAAGTCCCTAGTATAGCCTCTATACTTCACTAGCTTGTTGGTTGATTGATGATGTGGTTTCTTTATCATGAACATTGAGATGTTATCAACAACAAGATCATATCGTTAGGAGAATGATATGGTGGACATACTCCTATAGACAAGCGTAGCATAAAGATCAAGTCATTTCAATAGTTCAATTGCTATATGCTTTCTGATACATAGTAACCTAATTCCTTCGACCATGAGATCATGCATATTGCCTTTACTGGATGGATGCTTTGATGTCATCAAACACCACACCGTAACAGGGTGGCTATAAAAGTGGCATTGGGTGTTCGGAAAGTATTGGTTGAAACACATGGATCAAGAGTGGGATTTGTCCATCCACATGACGGATAGATATTCTCTGGGCCCTCTCGGTGAAATGTCATCCAATTAGCTTGCAAGCATGTGACTTGGTCACAAGGGATCACATATCACGGGAATGAGAAAAGAGTACTTATCAGTAACGAGGTTGAACTAGGTATGCAGAGATACCGACGATCATGACCTCGGATAAGTAACATATCGTGAGACAAAGGGAAATTGGTATCGTATGTAAGTGGTTCATTCGATTGCAAAGTAATCGTAGAAATATGTGGGAGCCATATGAATTTCCAGATTCCTCTATTGGTTATTGTTCGAGAAGTGTCTCGATCATGTCCGCATAATTCACGAACCGTAGGGAGACACACTTAAGGATTCGACGTTGTTTGAGTAGTTATGGTATTATGAGAAAGAGACCGAATGTTGTTCGGAGTCTCGGATGGGATCCGGGATATCATGAGGTGATCCGGAATGGTCCGGAGAATAAGATTCATATAAGGAAAGTCCCATTTGAGTTGGGGAATGGTTCCGTGTTTTCATCGGGAACATTCTAGAAGGTCCGGAATGTCCGGCACTCGGGGAAGGGTGCATGAAGGTGTTATTGCAATATGGAATGATTGCATCATGTACTAAGTGTTCTCGCTGTCCAAAATAAAAGGTTTATTTAATTCCTAAATTGGAAAAGTCAAACGGCTAGTTTGAAAGTCAAACTGCCAATTTTGGAAAGTGGGAAAAGAGGAGAAGGAGGAGGCCGAGTTGGGGGAGGAGTCCTCCTCCCCCGGCGCCCACTGCCGAGTTGGGAGGACTCCTCCCCATGGCGCAGCCAGCCCTCCCACCTATATAAGGAGGCAGGGCTCCCTCCTAAGACACAGAAGTTCCTATCCTCTAAACTAGAAACTAGACCTAGACCCGGTTTAGAGCTGTTTGGTTTAGAGCCTTCTAATTGGTTTAGAGCCCTCTAATTGGTGTGTCTAATTACTAGACCACTAATAGCCTCTCTCATAAGCTCCACCATACTGCACTTGGCTTAAGCGAAGCCTGCGGGATCTCCCTCTACCTCGGTACCACGCCGTTGTCTTTAGGAATCACGAGGAGAGTGCTACAACCTCCATTTTCTTTGGAACAAGGAGAGGAAGGTCTTCGTCGAGTACCGAGCGTGTGACCGATCTGGGGCGCTGAGGAACGCCTTGGAAGGATCGTCACGCGATCTTGAGATCGGAAGAATCGACTACATCACCCACGAGAATCTGCTCTCGTTAAACACTTTGGAATCTTCGAGGTGAGTTATTCCATCGACTCGTTGCTGCAATCTAGTAGATAGATCTTGGCTTGTTTGTTTGTATGCGATAGAAAATTTTGTTTTCCATGCTACGAACCCCTACAAAGGGTATCGAGCCGTGTCTATATGTAGATCTGCTTGCAGTAGAACACAATGATCATTGTGGGCATTGATGCTTTATTGTAGATTGCTTTTTGTGTACTTTGCATCTTGCGGTATGTTGGGATGAAGCGGCCCGGCTAACCTTACATGACATCGCTCATGAGACTTGCTCCACGCTTGACATGCAACTCGTATTGCATAAGTGGCTTTAACGGTGCTGTTTCTCCTAGCATAGTTAAGATCCAATTTACAACGGGTAATCAACAATGCTAGTATCAATGTTGTGGTTCTTGTTAAAAGTTAGAACGACACTTATGGAAAGCCCCAAACCACGTAAAATATGCAAAGAAAGTAGAAGCGTCTAACTTTGTTTTGCAGGGTGTGATGATGTGATATGGCCATGATTGTGATTATATTTGATGTATGCAATGTTCCTTATTGTAAGTTGGCAACGGCGAAATATATGGTTGTCTTTAAATTACATTAAGACTGCGTGTCTATTCAAAATAGTTGTAATAGTTGAAGCTGGTGGGCGACAACCATAAAGAAGCATCATTGACCTTGATGCTGTGCGGTGATGATGGAGATCATGTTCGTGCTTGAAGATGGAGATCGGAAGCACAAAGAAGAAAACCATATCATATCACATATTATGAATTGCATGTGATGTTAATCATTTATGCATCTTGTATTGCTTAGTACGACGGTAGCATTATAAGATGATCCCTCATGCACATAAATTTCAAGTTCTAAAGTGTTCACCCTTAGTATGCACCGTTGCCAAAGCTTGTCGCTTGAAACACCACGTGATGATCGGGTGTCTTTGATTCCAGGTGACTACAACGTAAGCAAGCCAGATTTGCTTATGCGGAAGCTAAGGTTTGTCTTGACGAGCCTAGCATGTACAGACATGGCCTCGGGAACACGGATCGCCGAAAGGCAAAGCATGAATCATATAGTAGATATGATGAACATGATGATTGTTCGCCATTGAAACTATATCAACTCTCGTGATGATCGGTGTTGATGTAGTGGATTTGGTTCGTGTGATCACTAAAACAATGTGAGGGATGTTGTTTTGGTGGGAGTTCACCTAGTTTAATTTCATTAATTAATTTGAACTCAATTTGTCATAAACTTAGTCTAAACTATTGCAAATATGTTGTAGATCAATGGCGCCCTACCATCAATTTTAATGCGTTCCTAGAGAAAGAAAAGTTGAAAAACAATGGAAGCAACTTCGGATTGGTTCCGCAATTTGAGGATTGTCCTCACGGTGGTAATTTGACCTATGTGCTGGATGCACGCTAGGTGACCCACACACAACTGATGCTACCGATGAAGTAAAGAATGTTTACCTCGCTCGGAAGAATCAAGACTCCATAGTTCAATGTGCTATCTTGTATGGTTTAGAATCGGAGCTTGAGAAAAGGTTTGAAGAGTCGATCCATATGATATTGTCGAGGATCTCAAATTAATTTTTGAGACTCATGCGGCAATTGAAAGTTATGAAGCTTCCGAAAAGTTCTTTAAGCGCAAGATGGAAGAGGGTAGCTCAGTTAGTGAGCATGTGCTTAAGATGTCCGGCACGCAAATAAACTTCAAAGTTTGGGTATAGTGATTCCTAATACTTTGGGGGTTTACCGCATCCTCCAATCACTACCACCAAGTTACAAGAACTTTGTGATGAACTACAACATGCGAACATGAACAAAGAGTTGCGTAACTATTTGCTATGTTAAAATCTGCGAAGTGGAGATTAAGAAAGAGCACCAAGTGTTGATGGTCAATAAGACCACCAAATTCAAGAAAGGCAAGTCTAAGCGGAAGGACACTTCAAGAAGGGTGGTAAGAAAGTTACCATCGACGAAGAAGACCAAGGCTGGACCCAAGCGATCTTGAGTGCTTTTCCGCAAGGAGAAGGTCCTTTGGAAGCGGAATTGCCCAAAGTACTTGGCGGATTTGAAGAGCAACATCAAGAAGAAAGGTATATCGATATACATGTTATTGATGTGTATCTCACTAGTACTAAGTAGTAGTGCACAGGTATTTGATACTGGTTCGGTTGCTCATATTTGTAACTCAAAGCAGCTGCGAATAAACGGAAGCTAGTGAAGAGCGAGGTGACGATGCGGCGTGAGAAGCGGATCAAAGGTTGATGTGATCGCGGTCGGCACGCTACCTCTTCATCTACCATCGGGATTAGTTTTATACTTAAATAATTGTTATTTGGTGCCTGCGTTGAGCATGAACATTATATCGGGATCTTGTTTATTGCGAGACGGTTACTTGTTTAAATCCGAGAATAATGGTTGTTCGATTTATATGAGTAATATGTTTTATGCACATGCACCTTTGATAGATGGTCTATTCTTGTTGAATCTCGATAGTAGAAATACACATATTAATAACATTGAGGCTAAACGTTTGAAATCAAGCGATAATTCGACCTATATGTGGCACTGTCGTCTTGGTCACATTGGAGTGAAGCGTATGAAGAAACTCCATTCCGATGGACTTCTTGAATCACTTGATTTTGAATCACTTGAAAGATGCGAAGCATGTCTGATGGGTAAAATGACTAAGACTCCATTTTCTGGTATGATGGAGCGAGCTCTGCACTTATTGGAAATCATACATACCGATGTGTGTGGTCCAATGAGTGTTGCATCATGTGATGGTTATCGTTATGTTCTTACCTTCACGGATGACTTGAGTAGATATGGGTATATCTATTTCATGAAACATAAGTCCGAAACTTTCGAGAAGTTTAAGGAGTTTCAAAGTGAGGTAGAGAATCAACGTAACAAGAAGATTAAATTTCTACGTTCTGATCGTGGAGGTGAATATCTAAGTTACGAGTTTGGCGAGCATTTGAAGAAATGTGGAATACTTTTCGATTGACACCGCCGGGAACACCACAAATAAATGGTGTGTCTGAACGTCGAATCGAACTCTCTTAGATATGGTTCGTTCTATGATGTCACTTACAGATTTGCCACTATCATTTTGGGGTTATGCATTAGAAACAGCCGCATTCACTTTAAATAGGGCACCATCTAAATCCGTTGAAACGACACCGTATGAATTATGGTTTGGGAGGAAACCTAAATTGTCGTTCCTTAAAGTTTGGGGATGCGAAGCCTATGTAAAGAAGTTACAGCCGGACAAGCTTGAACCCAAAGCGGAAAAATGCGTCTTCATAGGATACCCGAAGGAAACTGGGTATACTTTCTATCATAGATCCGAAGGCAAAATCTTCGTTGCTAAGAATGGATCCTTTCTAGAGAAGGAATTTCTCTCGAAAGAAGTGACTGGAAGGAAAGTAGAACTTCGGCGAGGTTGTCAACCTTCTCTTGAAATTGCGAGTAGCGCAGCACGGAAGAAGTTCTGTGGTGCCTGCACCAATAAGAGAGGAAGCTAATGATGGTGATCATGAAACTTGGTTGAAGTTGCTCTGAGCCTCGGAGGTCAACGAGAACTCGTACCACTCCAGTTGGTATGATTCCGTTATGAATGTCATGTTGGTGGATAACACCGATGACCCGAGACATATGAGGAAGCGATGATGAGCCCAGATTCAATAAATGGCAAGAAGCCATGAAATCCGAGATTGGATCCATGTACGAAAACCAAGTATGGACTTTGGTGGACTTACGGATGGCGGAAGGCTGTCGAGAACAAATGGATTTTCAAGAAGAAAAGCAGATCTTGATGGTAATGTTATCGTCTATAAAGCTCGACTTGTCGCAAAAGGGTTTCGACAAATTCAAGGAGTTGACTACGATGAGACTTTCTCACCATGCGAAGCTAAAGTCTGTGAGGATTATGTTAGCAATCGCATATTATGATTATGAGATATGGCAGATGGATGTCAAAACAGCATTCCTCAATGGAGACATTGATGAAGAGTTGTATATGATGCAACCCAAAGGTTTTGTCGATCTTAAAGATGCTAACAAGGTATGCAAGCTTCAACGGTCTATCTATGGATTGAAGCAAGCATCCGAAGTTGGAATCAACGTTTTGATAAGGTAATCAAAGTTTTGGTTTTATACAAACTTATGGAGAAGCTTGTATTTACAAGAAAGTGAGTGGGAGCTCAGTAGCATTCTTAATCTGTATGTGGATGACATATTGTTGATTGGGAATGATGTAGACCTTCTTAATAGTGTCAAGGAATATTTGAATAATAGTTTTTCAATGAAGGATCTTGGCGAAGCAGCTTACATATTAGGCATAAAGATTTATAGAGATAGATCGAAACGCCAAATATCATTGTCACAAAGTACATATTTGGACAAAGTTCTAAAGAGGTTTGGAATGGAAGATAGCAAGAAAGGGTTCTTGCCCATGTTGCTAATACGACCTTGAGTAAAACTCAAAGTCCGACATCGGCGAAGATAGAAAAGATGAGTAAGACTCCTATGCCTCAGCCATAGGATCTCTAATGTATGCCATGCTATGTACTAGACCCGACATCGCATATGCTTTGTTAGTCTAACTAGCAGATATCAAAGTGATCCAGAGTGGATCATTGGACTGATCAAAAACATCCTTAAGTACTTGAGAAGAACTAAGGATATGGTTCTTTCTTATGGAGGTGATGAACAGCTCGTTGTTAATGGTTACACCGATGCTAGTTGGAACACCGATCCGGATGATTCTAAATCACAATCTGGATACGTATTTATTTTGAATGGTGCAGCAGATTAGAGGAGTGCAAAGCAAAGCGTTGTGGCGAGATCTTCAAGCGAATCGGAATACATGGCTGCTTGGAGGCTTCACAAGAAGCGATATGGATGAAAGAGTTCATTACAGCTGGGTGTGGTTCCTAGTGCGCTGGACCCAATGTCTATCTACTGTGATAACATGGGCGCCATAGCCAATGCGCAAGAACCAAGGTCACACAAGAAGCTGAAGCATATCAAGCTACGTTTTCACGCTATTCGAGAACATATCCAGGATGGGGATATAAAGATTTGCAAAGTACACACAGATCTGAATGTGGCGGATCCGTTGACTAAACCTCTCCCGAGGGCAAAACATGACCAACACCAAACTGCCATGGGTGTTCGGTATATTACCATGTAATCTAGATTAGATGACTCTAGTGCAAGTGGGAGACTGTTGGAGATATGCCCTAGAGGCGATAATAAATATAGTTATTATTATATATCTTTGTGTTTATGATAAATGTTTGCATTCATGCTATAATAGTATTAACAAGGAAACCATTAATACTTGTGTGATTTGTAAACTTAATTTGAAGTCCCTAGTATAGCCTCTATACTTCACTAGCTTGTTGGTTGATTGATGATGTGGTTTCTTTATCATGAACATTGAGATGTTATCAACAACAAGATCATATCGTTAGGAGAATGATATGGTGGACATACTCCTATAGACAAGCGTAGCATAAAGATCAAGTCATTTCAATAGTTCAATTGCTATATGCTTTCTGATACATAGTAACCTAATTCCTTCGACCATGAGATCATGCATATTGCCTTTCTGGATGGATGCTTTGATGTCATCAAACACCACACCGTACAGGTGGCTATAAAAGTGGCATTGGGTGTTGGAAAGTATTGGTTGAAACACATGGATCAAGAGTGGGATTTGTCCATCCACATGACGGATAGATATTCTCTGGGCCCTCTCGGTGAAATGTCATCCAATTAGCTTGCAAGCATGTGACTTGGTCACAAGGGATCACATATCACGGAGCGAGAAAAGAGTACTTATCGATGTGAGGTTGAACTAGGTATGCGGAGATACCAAGCGATCATGACCTCGGATAAGTAACATATCGTGAGACAAAGGAAATTGGTATCGTATGTAAGTGGTTCATTCGATCGCAAAGTAATCGTAGAAATATGTAGAGCCATATGAATTTCAGATTCCTCTATTGGTTATTGTTAGGAGAAGTGTCTCGATCATGTCGCATAATTCACGAACCGTGAGACACATAAGGATTCGACGTTGTTTGAGTAGTTATGGTATGATGAGAAAGAGACCGAATGTTGTTCGGAGTCTCGGATGGGATCCGGGATATCGCGAGGTGATCCGAAATGGTCCGGAGAATAAGATTCATATAAGAAAAGTCCCGTTTCGGAGTTTGGGAATGGTTCCGGTGTTTTCATCGGGAACATTCTAGAAGTCCCGAATGTCCGGCACTCGGGGAAGGGGTGCATGAATGTGTTATTGCAAGATGGAATGATTGCATCATGTACTAAGTGTTCTCGCTGTCCAAAATAAAAGGTTTATTTAATTCCTAAATTGAAAAGTCAAGCAGCTAGTTTGAAAGTCAAGCCAATTTTGGAAAGTGGGAAAAGAGGAGAAGGAGGAGGCCGAGTTGGAGGAGTCCTCCTCCCAAGCCAGCCCACCAAGCCGAGTTGGGAGGACTCCCCTCCCATGGCGCCAGCCCTCCCACCTATAAGGAGGGCAGGGCTCCTCCCTAAGACACAGAGTTCCTATCCTCTAAACTAGAAACTAGACCCTAGACCCGGTTTAGAGCTGTTTGGTTTAGAGCCTTCTAATTGGTTTAGAGCCCTCTAATTGGTGTGTCTAATTACTAGACCACTAATAGCCTCTCTCATAAGCTCCACCATACTACTTTGCTTAAGGCGAAGCCTGGGATCTCCCTCTACCTCCGGTACCACGCCGTTGTCTTTGCCGGAATCACGAGAGAGTGCTACAACCTCCATTTTCTTTGGAACAAGGAGAGGAAGGTCTTCGTCAGTACCGAGCGTGTGACCCATGCGGGGCGCTCAGGAACGCAGCCTGAAGGATCGTCTCGCGATCTTGAGATCGGAAAGAGTACGACTACATCACCCACGAGAATCTGCTCTCGTTAAACACTTTGGAATCTTCGAGGGTGAGTTATTCCATCGACTCGTTGCTGCAATCTAGTAGATAGATCTTGGCTTGTTTGTTTGTATGCGATAGAAAATTTTGTTTTCCATGCTACGAACCCCTACATCATGTTGGTGGACAACACCGATGACCCTGCGACATATGAGGAAGCGATGATGAGCCCAGATTCCAATAAATGGCAAGAAGCCATGAAATCCGAGATTGGATCCATGTACGAAAACCAAGTATGGACTTTGGTGGACTTACCGATGGCCGGAAGGTCATCGAGAACAAATGGATTTTCAAGAAGAAAATAGATCTTGATGGTAATGTTATCATCTATAAAGCTCGACTTCTCGCAAAAGGGTTTCAACAAATTCAAGGAGTTGACTACGATGAGACTTTCTCACGATGCGAAGCTAAAGTCTGTGAGGATTATGTTAGCAATCGCTGCATATTATGATTATGAGATATGGCAGATGGATGTCAAAACAGCATTCCTCAATGGAGACATTGATGAAGAGTTGTATATGATGCAACCTAAAGGTTTTGTCGATCCTAAAGATGCTAACAAGGTATGCAAACTTCAACGGTCCATCTATGGATTGAAGCAAGCATCCCGAAGTTGGAATCAACGTTTTGATAAGGTGATCAAAAGTTTTGGTTTTATACAAACTTATGGAGAAGCTTGTATTTACAAGAAAGTGAGTGGGAGCTCTGTAGCATTCTTAATACTATATGTAGATGACATATTGTTGATTGGGAATGATGTAGACCTTCTTAATAGTGTCAAGGATTATTTGAATAATAGTTTTTCAATGAAAGATCTTCGCGAAGCTACTTACATATTAGGCATAAAGATTTATAGAGATAGATCGAGACGCCTAATATCATTGTCACAGAGTACATATTTGGACAAAGTTCTAAAGAGGTTTAGAATGGAAGATAGCAAGAAAGGGTTCTTGCCCATGTTGCCCAATACGACCTTGAGTAAAACTCAAAGTCTTGCAACGGCAGCAGATAGAGAAAGGATGAGTAAGACTCCCTATGCCTCAGCCATAGGTTCTCTAATGTATGCCATGCTATGTACTAGACCCGACATTGCATATGCTGTTAGTTTGACTAGCATATATCAAAGTGATCCAGGAGTGGATCATTGGACAACGGTCAAAAACATCCTTAAGTACTTGAGAAGAACTAAGGATATCGTTCTTTCTTATGGAGGTGATGAACAACTCGTTGTTAATGGTTACACCGATACTAGTTGGAACACCGATCCGGATGATTCTAAATCATAATCTGGATACGTATTTACTTTAAATGGTGCAGCAGTTAGCTGGAGGAGTGCAAAGCAAAGCGTTGTGGCGAGATCTTGAACTGAAACGGAATACATGGCTGCTTCGGAGGCTTCACAAGAAGCGATATGGATGAAAGAGTTCATTACAGAGCTGGGTGTGGTTCCTAGTGCGCTGGACCCAATGTCTATCTACTGTGATAACATGGGCGCCATAGCCAATGCGCAAGAACCAAGGTCACACAAGAAGCTGAAGCATATCAAGCTATGTTTTCACGCTATTCGAGAACATGTCCAAGATGGGGACATAAAGATTTGCAAAGTGCACATAGATCTGAATGTGGCGGATCCGTTGACTAAACCTCTCCCGAGGGCAAAACATGACCAGCACCAAACTGCCATGGGTGTTCGGTATATTACCATGTAATCTAGATTAGATGACTCTAGTGCAAGTGGGAGACTATTGGAGATATGCCCTAGAGGCAATAATAAATGTAGTTATTATATCTTTGTGTTTATGATAAATGTTTACATTCATGCTATAATAGTATTAACAAGGAAACATTAATACTTGTGTGATTTGTAAACTTAAATTGAAGTCCCTAGTAAAGCCTTTATACATCACTAGCTTGTTGGTTAATAAATGATTGTGGTTTCCCTATCATGAACATTGAGATGTTATTAACAACAAGATCATATCGTTACGAGAATGATATGGTGGACATACTCCTATAGATAAGCGTAGCATAAAGATCAAGTCATTTTAATACTTCAATTGCTATATGCTTTCTGATACATAGTAACCTAATTCCTTCGACCATGAGATCATGCTTATCACCTTCACCGGAAGGATGCTTTGATGACATCAAACACCACACCGTAACTGGGTGGCTATAAAGGTGGCATTGAGTGTTCGGAAAGTATTGGTTGAGACACATGGATCAAGAGTGGGATTTGTCCATCCATATGACAGATAGATATACTCTGGGCCCTATCGGTGGAATGTCATCCAATTAGCTTGCAAGCATGTGAATGGCTCACAAGGGATCACATATCACGGGGACGAGAAAAGAGTACTTATCAGTAACGAGGTTGAACTAGGTATGCAGAGATACCGACGATCATAACCTCGGATAAGTAAACTATCGTGAGACAAAGGGAAATTGGTATCGTATGTAAGTGGTTCATTCGATCGCAAAGTAATCGTAGAAATATGTGGGAGCCATATGAATTTCCAGATTCCTCTATTGGTTATTGTTCGGAGAAGTGTCTCGATCATGTCCGCATAATTCACGAACCGTAGGGAGACACACTTAAGGATTCGACGATATTTGAGTAGTTATGGAATGATGAGTAAGAGACCGAATGTTGTTCGGAGTCTCGGATGGGATTCAGGATATCACGAGGAGATCCGGAATGGTTCGGAGAATAAGATTCATATAAGGAAAGTCCTGTTTCGGGGTTGGAGAATGGTTCCGGTGTTTTCATCGGGAATGTTCTAGAAGGTTCCGGAATGTCCGGCACTCCGGAGGGGAAGGGTACATGAATGTGTCATACCAAGTTGGAATGATTGCATCATGTACTAAGTGTCATCGCTGAACAAAATAAAGGGTTTAATCAAATCCTAGTTTGAAAAGTCAAACGCCAATTTGAAAAGTCAAACGACTATTTTGGGAAGTGGAGGAAAGTGGGAAACCGAGTTGGGGAGGAGTTCCTCCTCCACCGCCGGCCCACTAGGGATCCGAGTTGGGGAGGGACTCCCTCCCCTTGGCGCCTCCACCTATAAAGGAGGAGGCGGTGCCTCCCAGACACAAGTTCTCCACCCAAAACCCTAGCCCGGCGCCCGCCACCTCCTGTCGCCGCCTAGCCCGACCTGGGCAAGCCCCCCAAGCCGCCCTAGCCCTAGCACCTCCTCCTTGGTGCGTCTAAACCCTAGATCGCCGAGGAGCTCTCTCATAGTCCACCATACTCGCTCCGGCTTAAGGCAAAGCCCTGCGAGATCTCCCCTCTACTTTCGGTACCACGCCGTTGTGCTGCCGGAATCGCGAGGAGAGTGCTACAACTCCGCTGCCTGCTGGAACAAGGGAGAGGAAGGTCTTCGTCGAGTACCGAACGTGTGACCGATCATGGGAGCGCGCTGCACGCAGCGCCGGAAGGATCGTCTACGCGATCTTGAGATCGGGAAGAGTACGACTACATCACCCACGAGAATCCGCTCTCGTTAAACACTTTGGAATCTTCGAGGGTGAGTTATTCCATCGACTTGTTGCTACAATCTAGTAGATAGATCTTGGCTTGTTTGTTTGTATGAGGTAGAAATTTTTTGTTTTCCATGCTACGAAACCCTATAGGAATGGGGAAGAAAGGCGGGAGGGGAGAAAGAAAAGGGAGGGAGCTCGGCGAAGTGGCGGGAGTTCTTCCTTCTCTCGCCGACAGAGCTGGTCCACGCCCGTTTTCGTTGCGTTCGGCGTTCTCAGGGCGTTCCCGGGAACCTGGGTACGACCTGGGAAGCCCGGACCAAAGTTCGCCCGAATCCGGACGAAAAGAGGTTCATGGGGACGTGATTGGACCGATTTTCGGCGTCCGGACCTATTTTCGGTGTCTGGATCGGCGACCTGGGTATCCGAGTGGAGATGCTCAAACTCGTCACAAAGTCCTACTCCCACCGTTTAGAAAGATAAGATGTTTTAGGTTTGCAAAATAAATGTATCTAGACACCTTTTAGTATGTAGATTCATTTGAACCTACACACTAAAATGTGTATAGATACATTAGCTTCACTAACCTAAAACATCTTATATTTCTAAACCGAGGGAGTACTAAAAAGGATATCGCAAATATGACTAAATTTACATGAACGTTTTAGTGTGTAAATACATCCAAATTTTACCAAATCTAAGATATCATTTTTAGGAGGGAGGGAGTACATAGCTTCTTTTTGGGATGCACATAGTGCAATGGTTTTTTGGGGGTTGCATCGGGAGGGCAAGTTTGTATTCGAATCCGGGCACATGCACTTCCAGCCAACGGAGCCGCCGGTTTGCCACATGTTTTCTCTCAAACCCCTCCCCACTAGGCAGTCGCACTCTTTTTTTTTTGAGGGGCAGTTCCATTCAGTTGAGCTATGTTCTTGAATTAGAGCCCGGCCGGAAGTTTCAGAGGCAGTGCACATGTTTCTGGTTGGTTTGATGAACTGGAATCGATCCAGCCGGGGAATTATTATGCTGATAGTGGACGTACGCAGCTATACTGATTTGCTTGCTATTCCTTCATCTGCGGATCTTATGCCTACATCAGTCAAATGATTAGCTCGTAGTTGAATTGGTTTCAACCAATGAAGCGGTTAGTAGTAGAATTCTGCTGGCTTCATAAAGAAGCATACGATATAAAGTGGTCAATGGTGGGCATATGCATGCACGTATATGAATATATCCTGCAAGGGGTCAAGCTAGTAGAGTAGTGTTCCGTCCATCTAATTGACCTACAACCTGCAGGTTATTAGTTACTAATTAAGTTATAAGTTAGTTCTATATAACTTGTTGTTCTGATCTTGTTTCCGCTTTGCATTTTCGCCGTTCCCAGTGTTCTTGCTGGCATGAGAATACGTAGTACTGCTGATTCAAATAACAATCTCAAGCCTTTTGATGATGACCGGTCAATAATTGTTTCGAATCCAGTTTCCATTAAGCAGCTGATCGAGTTGAAATAACTCGATTCGGGACATCGAAACTAATCATAGGGAATATATGTATATCTGTGTAAGTAGCATGCTAAGACAAGACGAAAACATTAGAAAGTACCACCATTACAGAGCAGAGTCGTAGAGCTAATTAAGGGTCCTGCTGCTTGAGCTGCACCGACATGCGTGATGCAGCCAGTGGGCACGTGTGGCTGGCAGCACGGCGCAGGATCCAAACGAAACGCACGACTCTCCTGGCAATCTCACTGGGTACACCTGTCCATGAGTCCATCTCACTGACCTATACACTACGATGCTTCCTTGTTTCTTCTCCTCCTATAGCTAGCTGGTGTACACGGTCGACTACTACACATTGCTCGTCGTCCTCCTGGTCCTGGATCCCCACCCCACCCATATAGCCGCACACCATCCTCGGCTGTGGGTGCGGCTTCTCGAAGCCTCGACACCTGCACAGTCTAGTCTAGTGCATTACATTACAGTCAAGGGGCGGCGGTGTCTTCAGCTCTTCGCCGTCGATCTCGCCTTGCCGCATATATAGCTATAGCTAGGGCGGATCCTGCGCCGTGGTGCTTGGCTTGTTAAGCTGCTAATCAGGTAGCAGGGGCACGCCGGCGAGAAGAGCACGCTGCTGGATCGGCCGGAGCCGGTGGGAGCGAGGTAGAATTCGGACACATATATATACAGGAGTTTCAATAATCTTCGGATCGATGCATTCGGCGGGTCCTTCATCCCGCTTCCCGGTGCTCGTCGTGGCCGTGGTGGTCCTGGCGTCGTCGGCGGGGTGCTGCCGCGCGCAGCTGGCTAACAACTTCTACGCCGGCAAGTGCAACGCGAGCGTGGAGGCCCTCATCCTGAACGCCGTGAAGGCACGCGCCAGATGGGAGCCGCGCATCGTCCCCGGCCTCCTCCACATGATCTTCCACGACTGCTTCGTCCGGGTACCTAACGCGAGTAGAGATGAGAGATGAGAGATGAGAGCCCGGCCGGTCTCTCTCGATCGTTTTCTTCGAGCCTAGCAGTTTGATTTGATCGTTTCTCACTCTCTATATATGTGTTGATGGGTCACTCAGGGGTGTGACGCGTCGATACTGCTGGACGGGCCCGGCACGGAGAAGACGGCGGTGCAGAACACCGGCATGTTCGGCTACGACCTCATCGACGACATCAAGTCCCAGCTCGAGGCCGCCTGCCCCGGCGTCGTCTCCTGCGCCGACATCATCGTCGCCGCAACCAGGGACGCCATCGGCATGGTACATGCAGCTAGCTACTCGCTCTCATTCCATGCATCATATCCCCATGCTTGGCTTGCCTAATTCGCACTTGATCTTACGGCGATCGATGAATGTCGTCGTTACTGTCAATACTGATCGATCCAGTCTTGCATTCCCACGGATTGGTTATTTCGATTTGGGGATTGACTGATATATATTTGCATGCGCAGAGTGGAGGGCCGAGCTACGGGGTGCAGCTGGGCAGGAGGGACGGCATGTCGTCGATGGCGTGGATGTGCAGTGACCTGCCCCCGCCGCACGTCGACATTCCGACGGCGACGGCCATGTTCGCCAAGAAGGGCTTCAGCAGCTTCGAGATGGCAGCTCTCATGGGTAATTGCTTAGCCTCCTCCTACTTCCTTTGACCTAGCTAGTAGTCCTAGAACAGAGCGTATTCAACCAGTAATGTGCACATGGAATGTGCAACGTATTCCACTGCTGGTGCATATTGAGAACAGTTCTACACAAAATAGTACTTCAAAATGTTCAGAGAGGAAATGCAAGAGTCTGTTGATCGAGATCCGAGGCACGTTGGTATGTGAGTAGAGTATCACACACGACACATGCACACACAGTCCCATGTCAAAAATTTCAACTACTACTGTACGAAAGATCTTATACTACCTACTTCAAAGTTGACAAAATATGTAAATATGTGCATGCATGTGCAGGCGCGCACACGGTGGGGGTGACGCACTGCTCGGTGATGAACGACCGGCTCTACGGCTACAACGGCACCGCAGACCCGTCCATGGACCCGTCGTACGCGTGGGTCCTGCAGACCTACGCGTGCCCTAAGGGGCAGACCTACGACAACATCGTCTACCTCGACGACCCCAACAGCATCCTCACCTTCGACAAGAGCTACTACAGCCAGATCATCAAACACCGCGGCGCCCTCGGCGTCGACCAGGGCCTCGGCGACGACTCCTCCACCGGCTGGATGGTCAGATTCTTCGCCAACACCGACAACTTCTTCCCCGTGTTCGTCCAGGCGATCAACAAGCTCGCCGCCGTCGGGGTCTTGACCGGCACAGATGGACAGATCCGGACCAACTGCCGGGCTACAAACTAGGATGAGCCTTTTTTTTGGGTAGAAATATCATAGAAGAGATGAAGAATATAGATGGCCATGCGACGCCCAATTGAGATCCATGCACATTCAAATTTTTTTGCCCATTTTTTGTCGATGATCCCATGATTCTACTATAGACAGTCAATCTGAGTAGCAGTATGTCCTTTTCTTGTGATTCTTTTGTACGTGGCTGGTATAAAAATAAGCAATCCATGATGTGACAAATAAGATCACCACTAGTGTAGCATTCTTTTTACCAATTAATGGAAAATGAAATCTACTTCCTGTCAAGAACTGTAGCAGGGACTTGCTTGGCATGAGCTGGCAAAAGGGGGCAATGAGCGTTGTGTTGTAACTCTCTTCGATACACCTCTACTGTCGTGACAGGCTTATAATAATTAAGTTAAGTTTGGTAATCTAGGTTAGTCAATGGGCATCTTGAAGAGCCTGGAACTAGGAAGCACACAGAATATGAGCAGAGTGCATCCCCAGAGGCTTTTATTTTGCTTTCCCCAGATGCTAACCTTGATTCATCATGCAAAGGGAATCTTCACTCACACACAAGCCATTTTCTTATTACGAGCATCCTGTCCAAGCTAGCTAATTAATAGACGCCTTGAACCACAGCTAGCGCCGCCGTCCAACTCGAGCTGCCCCCCCAAGTAGATCGATACACTGTTTTTATACATATACGCCCTTCAAAATAATCCTATATGTATAATACAGCGTAATGTGTAATCATGTTGTGTATAAGAAAATTCAGAAAAGGTAACATTCCCTGGCACAGATATATGTACAAGATCGAAGGATCGAGCGTCCAGAATGGTCAACACCCACTACTGGCTAATGGCTAACCCGAGCTCCAGCTGACCGAGAACACCAAAAAGTTACAGCACATCTGTTTCTGAATGAAAGACTTTTTGGTTGTTTAAATTAAACTATCAGAATTTCCTTATATTCAGGAATAGAGAAAGCTAGTGCGATTTTCTAATTAATCTTGGTTAGTGTTTGAGTCAAACAGGATTGCTGCGGTGTCAAGGCTTGGAAAGTGAGAAGTTAAGTCCGATCCAAGTAGGTACCAAGTTGGTGTCCTAGTATGACTAGGTTCAGATCTGGTAGCTGGTATGGTAGCATGAGAAGTTGAATGCATGTATGAATCCTAGTCGAGTCCTAGTACAATTGTTGTCTGAGTAGGTTAGCTAGTTAAGGTTAGCTTTTGTAACACCCTCAGAATCGGCCCTATGCAAGTTTTAGCGAAACCCGCCAAACCCGCATAGAAACGATTCAAAGGTGTCCACCAGGCACTTTCGTGCGGGTGGAAAACGAAGTAATAACATTACACAACAGTCCTCGATGGGACCCACAGAACAGATATATATACAACACGACTCCATGAGTCAAGAATACAGATATACAGAACAAAGATCCAAATCACCTTGAAAACGATAGAGCGTCCAGCTACGGACAAGATGCAAATGGGGCTAAGAGCCCAGAAGAATAACCAATGGCGTCCATAACCCTGCCCAGGCCAAGCCGGAAGGGTAACCCTGCTAACGACGTCGATCTCAAAACCTGCTTAAACAAAAGGGGTGCCGACGAAGGGCAAAGGAAAAAGAGAGCGGTCGATCGAGGCCAAGACAGCGAGGCTAGAATTGACGGTCCTCGCCTACATAGGTATGGTGGATCGAGCGGCAGCATGCACTAAACAACCTATAGAGACTCGATATAACTGTCGGCGATCAGAAAGGGATAAGAAAGACCTATCCGGATCCAACCTGATACTACCACCAAACATACCCATCCTGGTGTTTCCCCCTCGAGACCAAACGAGGAAGTCAACCGAGGAACTCACACAGTTGGCAGTTTTATTTATTTAGTTATCGTTGCAGCAATTACTAGTCAGGTATAGATAATCATCCTGATAAAATAAGCAGTGGGCCGTTTTAGTTAATCATTTCGTTGTAGTTGCAACACTTACTAGTCAGATACAATTAGCATGAGATATCCCAAAACCCAGCAGTTGTTGGTACTTTTATTTAGCCATTCCGTTGTAGTTGCAATACTTACTAGTCAGATACAATGGTCGCAAGCGACAACCCAAACAAGCAATTGTTGGCAGATTTATTTAGCCATTCCATTATAGTGAAGCTGATTACTAGTCATTATAAAGTCAAATTTATAGCACTACTTTAGTTATAGTTGTCTATGATCGAGATACTGTGCTCCAAGTCGTCCATAACCGCGGACACGGCTTTCAGAAAGTTTTACCCTGCAGGGGTGCACAAATAGCAACACACACTCGATCAACCTCGGAAAAACCAAATCAAAACCCAACAAGGCCTTCACGACAAAGCAATCACAGGATTCAGAAATATTTCAGGGGGCCACCCCATTGAGTACACCCGCAACGAAGTTAGCTGACTCCGAGACGGACTCAAGGTTTGCGTCAATGGCTGTAAACGACTGGGAACCCGAAAATGTGACTGGGCTTGTCGATACCGCGAAAACACTCCGCTTACCTAAACAGTACAGGTGCTCCTCGCACAATCGTAAATAAAGCAGTAAAGCATGGCATAAGTACAGGATAGTAAATAAAACCTCAAACTAGTTTGTGGCCCCAAGAAATAAGAATGAATCAAGCTCTGGCTCAGGGGGGTCCCATAATCCTCCCGGATGTGGATAGCGCGAATATTTAAGGAACAGGTATCAAGTACTCGGGGTCCTACGGGACACAAGTGGACGGTTAACAACCAAATAACATCTATTGCCCACCTGTGCCTCTGCTTACCTACTTCAATTTTAGTTGTTAAACAGTAATTAAAGTAAACGATAATGAAAGCCATGATCATCTCCAACCTTAAACATGCGGCAACACTCCAACAACTGTGGTACTGGACGACACGCAACATCAATTGAGCAAGCGACTACGACGCGCAAGTCCAACTATCTACCAAACAACAGGTAATAGGGTGTGTCCAAGGTAATATAAGGCTGCAAGGGATATCGCGGTTACGAAAACTAGAGCAACGCAACACAGATAGCAATAGATCAACAGGAGGAAATAAAGACTATAAAAGTAAGATAGGTAGAAAGGGGGAGGTGCTCGCCTGAAAACATTGCCGAAGGTTCATCCGAAGATCGGGGCGAAGCTCACATCAACTCAACGGCCTTATCCGCGAAGAAGCAAAACGCTAGAATAAACACTGGGTGCAATATTTAATACTACGGCAAAAGATCGGGCATGATGCATGTATGATGTATGACATGGCAAAGATGCGATGCAATTGGATCATTTTAAGCGGAACCGGGGTCCCGACAATTAATTAGATGGTTCATGTTATTTATCTACCCCGCAAATTAAATGTGTATTAACAAGGCAAGATAAGTTACCGGTTCGCTACACAAATTTAAATGGGGCCATTATTAGACTAGAATAGCCCGCATATGGGCCCCATATTTAATTATATGGTGAATCGGCATAAGGCCCCCAAACCACACACAAATATGCATGCGAGATGAATGATTTAATGCAACAAGTTTATATCCTATATTATAAAAATACGGGGCTTGGAAAAGCATCACACATCTGGGTTCGGCTGATCTTGGGGTTCCGGGGTTCGGGGTTCGGTCTCAGGGTTCAGGGTTCGACGGGATCGGCGGGATCGGATACAAGATGGAGAACTTGTCGTGACGTGTCGGAGATCTTGGTTCCAAGCGGTCGATCTTGTCGTCGAGAAGATCTTGCCGGGGCCGCGTATCGGGTCGGTCTTGGCGTTCGGGAAGAAGAACTTGTCGTCCTCGTGGCGATCTTGGCGTTCTTCAGGTTCGGGTTTTGGCGTCCGAGGGAAGTACTTGGCGTTCCGTGTGGGCGACCTTGGCGTCCGAAAAGAAGTACTTGTCGCATCTGTGGCCTTCGGTTCGAAGAACTTGGCACGCCAGGGTTCGGTCTTCCGACTCCGGGAGGATCGGTTTTCAGGGTCTCGACACCTTCGGTTCCATGTGGGCGATCTTGGCGTCCGAGGGTTTCTCCGAGTCCGTGGTGCGTCCGTGTGGTAGATCTTGGGGTACCGGCGTCATCGGGTTCCACCTCGCACATTGGTCGACGAAACACGTAACGATGCAGATCTTGGCGACAAAAAGGGCATCGAGACTCTTGTGACGAGGCGGTCTTGTGCTTCGGGTGGCGTCAAAGATCTTGGGTGCCGAAAATCATTAGCTCCATGTCGGTGTTCTTCAAAAATCCAGAGAGAAGATCTTGATGTTCCGAAGTAGATCACACCGGCTTCATGTGGAGCCAGAGAAGATGCCCCCTTGTAACAGAGAACTCGCTGCAGCTGGGGCCGTCTTGCGTTCGAGCATGCGGAAAGCGCCACGGAGAGCGACCAGAAGACGACGGCGTCCAAACCGAACGGGGTCGAGGAGGGGACGGGGAAGGGCGACCGGGCGCGGAGGTCGGGGATGAGGCGCTGCAGGCCGGGACGAGGGAGAGGGCGTCGTTGGCGAGGCTCGGGCGACGGCACCTGGAAACATCGCGCGCCGGAGGGAGGAGGATGGGACCGGCGAGGAGGTCCAGGTTGAAGGGGAGCTTGGCGAGGATGGAGGCCATGGTGGCGAGG
The DNA here is from genome assembly GCA_023614405.1 of Avena insularis. Lineage (NCBI taxonomy): Eukaryota > Viridiplantae > Streptophyta > Magnoliopsida > Poales > Poaceae > Avena > Avena insularis. The sequence continues at coordinate 251,552,595 of CM042685.1, forward strand.
AGGACGGTTGCGGCGCGCCGGCAGAAGGAGGAGGGGCCGCGGTCGGTGCGGGAGGAGGTCGAGGCGCGTCGCGACGGAGGCGAGGGAGACCGGAGGCGAGGAGAACGGTTGGAAGGCGGCCCGACGGGCTTCGCGACCAAGGGGAAGGAGGGAGGCGCGCGGTGGCTTCGATGGCGACATGGCGGCTCCAGGCGGGGAGATCGGGGCGCGGCGGCCGCTGCCTGAGCGCTGGGGCTCGGGGAGGGCTGGATCCCGGCGGCGGGGACCGAGCAGAGAGAGGCGGACCAGAGAGGAGAGAGGGAGGGCTCGCGAAGCGGCGAGGTGGCGGCCAAGGGCGGCGGGCACGGGGCTCGACAGGGAGGAGCCCCGGTGGCGGTGGAGCCTGGTACAGGGCAGAGGGAGAGGGGATCGCGAGGAGGGAGGAGCGGGGGCAGGGGCGGCTCGGGAGTGGTGGGGTCTGCTAGGTGGGTCCAGGAGGGGTCGGGGTGGGTCACGAGCGAGGTGGGAGGGGCTATGTGTCGCATGGGGATCGGGTCCCAGGGGCGGCAGGTGGTGCGGGGCGTGCGTGCTTTGCGTGCGGGTGCCAGGGAGAGTGGCGGCGGGGTGGAGGTTGAGTAGTGGCTGGTTTGCTGGGGATTGGGGTTAGGGTTTCTAGGGCTAGGGTTAGGGTTAGATAGTCTAGGGTTTAGTTGGGTAGTAGGTGGTCTAGCCGGTTGGGCCTTTGGGCCGGCCGGCTGGACTGCCTCCCCGATAAAATATTTATTATTTTTATAAAACAAAACATTTTAAAAATATAGTTTTAGATAAATACAAGATCGAGAAAAGACCGAGGTTTTCGCATTTGAATGACGAGAGGGACAATTGCAGAAAATGAAATAGGGCTTTTAGTAAAATAGTTTTAGACAGATAGATGCATGCTGATGTCATGATGATGCAATGCACAAAAATAACGCGATTTTCTAGTAGTGGTCTTTGCGGGGCGCCACAACTTTTGTGCTATATATACATGTGCAAGGGTTACAAGATGATTTGTAACCACGAGATATTGAGAAATGAAGAAAAATAGACAGACATGACACATGCTCTTGGTGAAGTTTTCGACTGTGTATGTTCATCGATGTTTTGATGTGATCGATCCATAGGAAAACCTAACAATTGGCATGGTTACACACGTGTTCAGGTAGTGTGATTTGACTTGCAAGTATCATTTGGTCTAGGACCTTCCTGGCCGGGTTGCATCTTTTGCAATCTATAGCCGTCATCATTAATTCGTTTACAAAGATATTCCATCATATTAAATTTACTTTTGTCATCAATGCAATCAATAAGCTTCATTGGTTATCATGATATGTTGGTGGTGTATCCCACCTTAGGATCAAGATTTATATTATAAGATATTGTTGAAAGTGAAGAAGCCCTTGCTAATGTCCTACTGTGGTTCTTGCAAGCTTCTTGTCCTCACAAAGATCTACAATTTCTCTTTGGTGTACTTGGGTTTGGCATGGATCTACATATAATTCTCATTATTGGCCACCGGTATAGAGTGCATATGCGTAAAGGCATTTGAAGGTTACTTCTTATCATTGGCCATCCAAAAGAAAGCTTTGGATAATCGTAATGTTGCTTTAAGAACATGAGGTGCCCAATCCTACTGTTGCGTGGTCCTTCCTTGCCGAAGTCATCTTTGGGTTCTTGTAATGTACTCACAATCAAAAAATATCTTATCCACAACTGGTGGATTTAGCTTCATGAGCATAGACTTATAGTAGTCTTGTTGCTTACTTTTGTGGAACCTAAGAGCATGTCCAATGAAGGAGACATGAAGGAACAAACACAGTGTTCTTGTGTTCGCGCAGACAAATATGTGCTCCCAGCGGGACTGATGTAATACAACCTATGGTCCTCCCCACATCCAGTACCATGTCAAGCTCTCCAACACACGTCAAGTCGTCATAAAAGTTAAATCATATCCTCTATGCGAGTTCAATTCCTACCCTATTGCATGGTGTACTACTTTATACTCCATCCTATGACCATGTTAGGTTCACATCGACAAGTATGGAAACCAGGAAGGAAGCCCGAGGACTCGAGGCTGACGTCACAGAAGCATGGAAGATAATGAAGAAGAAACAGTCGAGCTGGACCAAAATATCTGGCCTTTCAGCACCAGAACTTCTGACCAAAGCACCGGATTATCCGGCCAAATATATTCGGCCCTATATCCGGGCTGATGCGTGTCTGTCAGATACCACACTGGAAGCAGGCCGGATATAGGCAAGCTTCTGACCGAAATTTCCGGCCACACCGGAATATCTGGTCCACTTACACCGGAACTTCTATCCTACCGGTGTGCAGTGTAATTGGGTCAGTCTCATGTATCCTTAAACCATGCTCCTCTTATGAATAAAGTACCCCTAGCTCGTGGATGGCTATATATATGCCCCCACCTCCATATGTAAACCCTAGACAGAGCTAAGATGATAGAGCTTTGCTCTCGTCCCTCCCCTTGTGGAGTGGACCCTTGCGGGGTAACAAGGCCTCTAGATTTAATCTATGAGATGTCAAGGTGCTCTTCAAGTATTTGGATCTTTGCTATTGTGCTCTTTATTGCATTGATCTCTTCCTTTCGGTATCTATCAATTGTAATCTCTTCACAATAGGATTCTATCCTCTTGCTTGCCAATCTTTCTAACTTGGATCAATACCTTTGTGTCTCTTCCAAGTGGATTCTATTGGATTGGTGGTTCGGGCCAACGAGAGCAAACACGGATTTGGTCGTGGTGTGTGTTTCTATCTTCGATTCCCCTCACATGTTCATCGTGTTCTTCGCTCCCTCTCCCAAATCCACCTCGAATCTATGAAGATCCGACCATAATCATAGCATTGAGATACACCAATATGGTATCAAGAGCCTTTAGTTGCCATGGATTCGAGTTTGTGTTGAGTTTCTAGCCATCCATCATGATTTTCTTCTCTAAATTTGAGAATTTACACCAAAAATAGCCGAACTTGTATTTTGAACCGATCTAGAATTTGGATGCGTTTTGGTAGGTTTTCATTAATAGATCACTGCTAAACTTGTTGATATACCTTCACTTGCATTCTCATAACCTAATTCTAGTGTTTCCCCCATCAATTTGTAGTTTTGGTATGAATTTTCGGATCCAAATCGCGTCTTGGATAAGTTCTTCATCAACGGACCCGAATTTCCACAACTGGACTGAAATTTCCACCACAGACTGGAATTGTCGGCCTAAAATCCACATATATCCGGCCCATTTCTGGCCTGGTTAGTGGTTGCTGATACGTTGGAAACGTATCTATAATTTTTCATGTTCCATGATTGTTTAGTATCTACTTTGCTTTGCTTTGCTTTTTCTACACTTTGAGGTGTTTTTATATGTTTTCTGAAACTAACCTATTAACAAGTTGCCACAGTGCCAGTTGCCTGTTTTCTTCTGTTTTTTGTTCCAGAAAGGCATAAAATCAATATTCTCGGAATTGTACGGGACAAAAGGCAAAGTCAATATTTTACCGTGGGCGACATGAAGCCAAAAGACGAGACGGAGAGGCGCCACAGGGGGGCCAGACCCCCCTAGGCGTGGCCAAGCCTGTCCTGCGTCTGGGAAGGGTGTGGCCCCCTGGCTCGCCCCTTCGCCTATAAGAAGCCCCCGATGCAGAAACCCTAGGCACCCGATCAAAACTCCACGAAAGCGTCTGTAGCCGCCGCCACCATCGTCCCTAGATCGGGGGGATCTAAAGTTCTTCTCGTCACCCTGCCGGAGGGGAGATCATCCCCGAGGATTATTCTCCGGTATGAAGCATGAGTAGTTACACCTTGGACTACGGGTCCATGTAGTAGCTAGATGGTTGTATCTCCTCCTTGTGCTTTCATGTATAGATCTTGTGAGCTCCGTTCATGATCAAGATCTAATCTATTTGTAATCATGCATGTTGTGTTTGCGTGGATCCTATGGATATTGAGATTACTATGTCAGATTGATTAATGGTTTTGTATTATTGATTCTATCATGTCTGTGTTGTTTTGTGATCTTGCATGCTCTCCGTTGTTAGTAGCTATCTTGGCCAAGTAGTTGCTAGTGACTCCAAGAGGGGGTATTTATGCTCGATATTGGGTTCATGCCTCTAGTTTCCAAGGGAAGTGACAGAAATCTCTTCGATCGTAGATGTGCTATTGCCACTAGGGAGAAAACAAGGGTCTCTTGTTCATGAAATAAGTGGCTTGTTTACCTTACACACTTTGCTTAAAGCAGTTGTATGTTGCTTGCAACTTAATACTGGAGGGGGTTCGGATGATAACCTGAAGGTGGACTTCTAGTCATACATGCAGTTGGATGACGGTCTATGTATCTTGTTGTATTGCCCAATCGAATCTCATAGGATCTTTTTGTCTTGTATTGCATTGTTATGCCTTGCTCAGTTCCTTTCAATTGCCCTGCTGTAATTTGTTTACCCTTCATGCCATGTTGTTTATCTAAGGAGAGTGATGGCTCAGTTGATGTGGAGCCTATTGGGAACCCCAAGAGCAAGGTGTGAAGTAGCATAGCAGCAAGTCTTCCCTCAGTAAAAAACTGAGGTTATCGAACCAGTGGGAGGAAGGAAACGTCAAACAGGTGTTTCAAGCAACGCGAAGACCTGCACAACACAAACTCAAGACTTTGCCCCAACTAACAGTGAGGTTGTCAATCTCACTGGTTGCTATAACAAAGGATTAAACGTATGGTGTGGGAGGTGATGGTGGTTTGCAGCAAGTAAACAAGTAACAGTGGAAGATGTATCAATGGTAACGATTGAAACGGGATCCATAGTTCACTAGAGGTGCTCTCCTTAGATAAACAACATGACATGAAGGGTAAACAAATTACAGCAGAGCAATTGACAGGAACTGAGCAAGGCATAACAATGCAATACCAGACAAAAAGATCCTATGAGATTCGATTGGTCAATACAACAATATACATAGACCGCCATCCAACTGCATCTATGACTAGAAGTCCACCTTCAGGTTATCATCTGAACCCCCTCCAGTATTAAGTTGCAAGCAACAGCATAACAACTTTAAGCAAAGTGTGTAAGGTAAACAATCCACTTGTTCTATGAACAAGAGACCGTTGTTTTCTCCCTAGTGGCAACAACACATCTACAACCGAAGAGATTTCTATCACTTCCCTTGGAAACTAGAGGCATGCATCCACTATCGAGCATAAATACCCCCTCTTGGAGTCACTAGCAACTATTTGGCCAAGATGGCTACTAACAACGGATAGCATACAAGATCACAAACAACATAGACATAATAGAATCATAAAGACAAAACCATTAATCAATCTGACATAGTAATCTCAATATCCATCGGATCCCCACAAACACAACATGCATGATTATAAATAGATTAGATCTTGATCATGAACGGAGCTCACAAGATCTATACATGAAAGTACAAGGAGGAGATATAACCAGCTAGCTACTACATGGACCCGTAGTCCAAGGTGGAACTACTCACGCATCATACCGAAGAATAAGGCCTCCGGGATGATCTCCCCTCCGGCAGGGTGCCGGGAAGAGCTTCAGATCCCCCGATCTAGGGACGATGGTGGCGGAGGCTATAGACAGTTTCGTAGAGTTTTTGATCGGGTACCTAGGGTTTCTGCATTAGGGGATTCTCATAGGCAAAGAGGCGAGGCTGGGAGGCGACCAGGGGGGCCACACCCTGCCCAGGCGTAGGCCCACCCTGGCCATGCCTAGGGGGGTGTGGCCGCCCTGGCCTGCCTCTCCGTCTCTCCTCTGGACTTCGTTTCGCCCACTGTAAAATATTGACATTGGATTTTGTCCCTTACAATTCCGAGAATATTGATTTTCTGCCTTTCTGGAACCAAAAACAGAAGAAAACAGGCAACTGGCACTGTGGCAACTTGTTAATAGGTTAGTTCCAGAAAAGATATAAAAACACCTCAAAGTGTAGACAAATCAAAGCAAAGTAGATACTAAACTATCATGGAACATCAAAAATTATAGATACATTTCCGACATATCAGAGAGCACCTCTAGTGAACTATGAACCCCGGTCCAATCTTTACCATCGATACATCTTCCACTGTTACTGTTTACTTTCTACAAACCATCATCACCTTCCACACCATACAGTTAATCCTTTGTTACAGCAAACCGGTGAGCTTGACAACCTCACTGATTCGTTGGGGCAAAGTCTTGAGTTTGTGTTGTGCAGGTTTCCACGTTGCTTGCAACACCTTTTAGACATTTCCTTCCTCTTACTGGTTCGATAACCTCGGTTTCTTACTGAGGGAAGGCTTGCTATTGTGCTGTTCACACCTTGCTCTTGGGGTTTCCAACGAAGCGCTCCTACATCAACTCAGCGCTCTATTAGCTGCCCCCAGTAGATCGATACATTGTTTTTATACATACGCCCTTCAAAAAAACCCTATTCTATACAATACGGCGTAATGTAATCATGCTGGGTATAAGAAAATTCAGAAAGGTAACATTCCCTAGCATAGATACATGTATAAGATCGAAGGAGCATCCAGAATGGTCAACACTACTAGTTATGGCCAACCTGAGCTCCAGCTGACCAAGAACACCAACAAGTTACATTACATCTATTTCTGTATATAAGACATTTTGGTAGTTTGAATTAAACTATTAGAACGTCTTATATTCAGGAATAGAGGAAGTCAGTGTGATTTGCTAGCTTAATCTTGGTTAGTGTTTTAGTCAAGAAGGATTTCTGCCGTGTCAAGGCTTTGGAAGTGACAAGTTGAGTCCAATCTAAGTAGCTACCAAGCCAGTGTCCTAGTATGACTAGGTTCAGATCTGGTAGTTGATATGCATGTATATGAGTCCTAGTAGAATTGTTGTCTGAGTAGGTTAGCTAGTTAAGGTCAGCTTTTGTGCTATATATACATGTGCAAGGGTTACAAGATGATTTGTAATCACGAGATATTGAGAAATGAAGAAAAATAGGTGGACACGACACATGATCTGGTAAAGTTTTTTGACCATGTGTGTTCATCGATATTTTGATGTGATCGATCCATGGGGCAAACCTCACATTTGTCATGATTATTACCGTCTTCAAGTAGTGTGATTTGACTTGCAAGTATCCCTTGGTCTTGGGTCGGGCGAGTTGCATCTTCTGTAATCTATAGCCAAGAGCATTAATTCATTTACAAATATATTCGATGGTATTAAATTTACTTTTGTCATCAAGGCAGTCAAGAAGATTCATTGGTTATAATGATATGTTGGTGGTGTATCCCACCTTAGGATGAAAAGTAACATTATAAGATATAGTTGAAAGTGAAGAAGCCTTTGATAATGTCCAACTGTGGTTCTCACAAGCTTCTTGTCATCACAAAGATATACGATTTATCCTTGGTGTACTTGAGTTTGGCATGGATGTACATATAATTCTCATTATTGGACACCAGGATATTGAGCACTCTTCCATATGCGCAAAGGCATTTTAAGATTACTTTCTTATCATTGGTCATCCAAGAGAAAGTTTTGGATAATTGTAATGTTGCTTTAAGCACATGAGGTTCCCAATCCTACTGTTGTGCGGTCCTTCCTTGTCGAAGTCATATTTGGGTTCTTGTAGTGTACCCACAATAGAAAAATATTGTATCCACAACCGATGGATTTAGCTTCATGAGCATAGACTTATAGTAGTCTTGCTGCTCGCTTTTGTGGAACCTAAGGGCATGTCCACCGAGGAGACCCGAAGGAACAAACACAGTCTTCTTGTGTTCACATGGAAAAATAAGTGCTCCCAGCGAGATTGATGTAAGACGGCATATTGTCCTCCCCACATCCAACATTGTGTCAATCTCTCCAACACTCGTCAAGTCGGCATGGACATCAAAGGTGAACCATATCCTCTATGCGAGTGTAGTTCCTACCCTATTGAATGGTATACATACTACTTTATACTCCATCCTATGATCATGCTAGGTTCACATCGACAAGTATGGAAGCCATGGAGGAAGCCTGAGGACTAGAGGATGACGTGACGGAAGCATTGAAGAGAATGAATAAGAAGAAGTTGCAGCTGCATTAGAATATCCGATCCTTCAAAACTAGAATTTCTAGCCTTAGCACCGGATTATCCAGCAAAATATATTTGGACCTATATCCAGACAGATGGGTGGCCATCAGATACCACATCGGAAGCAAAACGGAGATATGCAAGCTTCTGACCAAAACTTCTGGCCACACCGGAATATCCATTCCACCTACACCAGAACTTTGGTCCTACCAATGTGTAGTGTAATTGGGTCAGCCTCATGTATCCTTAAACCCTGCCACCTCTTATGACTAAAGTATCCTGAGCTCGTCGATGGCTATATATATGCCCCACCTCCATATGTAAACCCTAGACAACGCTAAGATGATAAGATAGAGATTTTCTCTCATCCCTCTCCTTGTGGAGTAGACCCTTTGCAGGGTAATAAGGCATCTACATTTAATCTATGAGATGTCAATGTGCTCTTCAAGTATTTGGATCTTTGCTATTATGCACTCTATTGCATTGACCTCTCCCTTTAGGTATCTATCAATTGTAATATCTTCACAGTAGGATTCTATTCTCTGGTTTGCTAAGGTTTCTAACTTGGATCTCTACCTTTGTGTATCTTCTAAGTGGATTCTATTGGGTTGGTGGTTTGGGCCAATGAGAGAAAACCAGATTTGGGTGTGGTGTGCGTTTGTATCTTTGATTTCCCTCGCATGTTCATATACGTGGCAATTTTCTGGGCTAGGTCGGACTCCGGTCGGGCCTGACCAAGCCCGCCCATGAAAATCCTAGGCCCGAGCCAAAAAATCCCGGCTGTCGGGCCTAAAAATCGAGCCCGAGGTCGGCCCGTGCTGCACATTTTCCGTCGGGCCATCGGGCCTCGAGCAGGGCCTTTGCCTATTTTTTGTTTTCCTCTGGCCCGAGCCGACCCGTGCTTCACATTTTCTGTCAGGCCATCGGGCCTCGGGCCAGGCCTTTGCCTATTTTTTTTGTTTTCCTCTAGCCCGAGCCCGGCCCGTGCAACCTTCGGGCCGCAGATCTAGTGCCCAGGCCCGGCCCGCGGGCCTCAAAATCCCTGCATGTCGGGCTTTTTTCGAGTCAGGACGGGTCGGGCTGCCACACCCACGTATACATGTTCATCGTGTTCTTCACTCCCTCCCCCAAATCAACCTCGAATCTATGAAGATCCAACCATAATCGTTGCTTTGAGATATGCCCATATGGTATTAAGAGCCTTTAGTTGCCATTTATTCAAGTTTGTGTTGAGTTTCTAGCCAGCCATCTTGATTTCTTCTATAAATTTAAAATTTTGCACCAAAAATAGCCAAATTCATATTTTGGACCGATCTAGAATTTGAATGCGTTTTGGTAGGTTTTAATCTATACATCGCTGCGAAACTTGTTGTTCTACCTCCCCTTGCATTCTCCTAGCCTAATTCTAGTGTTTCTCCCCATCAATTTTGAGTTTTATTCGATTTTTTGGGTCCAAATCGCGTCTTGGACAAGTTCTCCACCAACGGACCAGAATTTCCACCCCTGGACTAGAATTTCCAGCATAGACTGGAATTTTCGGCCTAAAATCCACATATATTTGGTCCATTTCCGGCCTAGTTACTAGCTGCCACAGTAGAAAAAAAATTTCGACGTTCTGCACCGTTTTGAGCATATATTGTTTTCATATAGACTCAGATTTTGATGTTCTTTAACTCGTTTCTAAAAGGAGAAGGAGCTCTATATCATAATCTCGTTTTCCATTCTATCTACTTCCATCCATTTCCATGAGCAAGGATGGAACCAACAATAAGGGTCAAGATCGGTGTCGAAAGGTATAATCATCGCACATCTTTCTCTACTTGCATTCCTTTGAAAGACACACTATCTTTGCGACCTATAAATACATATTGAGACTAGTTCCTCATATGATTTCTTATGCCTTGCACATTTGATACCTTGTATTATTCCGAGCAAAAGTTGTATGCGTTATCGCATATAGTCATCTTTTATAGTTGTTGGAACAAGGAAGGGCCAAGTGAAAAAGGAAGGAAGAAAAATAGGAAAAGTAGAAAATAAAAAGAAAATAAATAAAGAGTGCCTCATAGAATAGAAAGTGCAAGCTCGATAAATATATTATAGGTGATACTTATTATGCAAATCTTGTAGCCCGCCAATTTTATGCAATCGAACTAGCGTCTCTCCTTGAACTTATGCGACATGAGCTTATAGTATTTTCTAGGCCCTATTTAGTTGTTAGCTCGCTTTCTCCATTGCACAAGTCTCATGTATCCCACTGTGTGTGTTTCCTTAAACATAGCTCCTATCTTGTGAGATCGACTTGTTTTTATTTTGTATTATTATGGTTCTTTACTTGTCAATTTTTTTTGTTTCTGGTTGTTCCAATTTTCATGCCACTTGACATACCTAAGATTCTTATAAGTCGTGTGTGTTTGGTGCTTCTTGTGTTTTTGGATACAACGTCACTTCTCCTATGCATTTGGTTTGCTCTCATCCCATACATTGATCCAACACTATTTATAAGGTGAGATAAGGCGTAGCATCCTCAAATCCAATTTTTCCACTATATCACAGGGTCTCGTGAGCAACATGTCTAGGGACTCCAAAACCGATGATAATAACTATGAAGAATCCATGATGAGCCACACTAACATCGAATCCACAAGCATAGATGACATGATGGAGCACTATATCGATATTGGCTCCACCAGCTTGGAGGACTTTGAGCACTACACCGACAATGCCTCCATATGCTTGGATGACATGGAGTACTACAACGGCAATGACTCCCAAGCATGGAGCACATGAGAATGACAATGATTATGGCTCCCTAAGCATGGAGGACATGATGGAGCACCGCACGGACTTCGAGTTCTCAAGCATGAAGGACATGGATCACTTCATCGACTATGATGGCGACTCTCTCTTGAGCTCTGGTGAATTCATCTACCACATGGAGATCGAAAACTTCTACGACAAGAAAGTGAGGCGCATCTCCAAGACACCATGACCTCCAAGGCCAACAACTACAAGCTCTTCAAGTCGCATCCATCAAATGGAGCTACATACTTCGATGGTGCATCAAGCTTAAAAAGGCGACGTAACCAAAAGGGCATCACTACACATGAGCCCCATCAAACTCACCTTTTGCTGAGACAAGTGCGTCACCATCAACATGAGATCAAGAGCATCAATGTTATGTGCTCAACAACCTCAAAATGGCACACTGGTCCTTTTTTCAATGAGAACAAGGAAGCGAGATACCGTATGCACCATCAAGCTACATCGACAAAACATCAAGTTTGACATGAAGCTCCCAACTAAAAAATGTCAACAACACCACTTCTCCTTCGAAGAAGTCTACTACAAGAGCATCAAGACCCTCGCGAGAGAATACCTCATATGATGTTGGTGCTACCTCACGAACAAAGGTGTCAAGGGATCATAAAAACAAGACACTTCGTAGGATGTCTTCCACTTCGTGTGCCACCACCACAATCGCATCCACAAGAAGGTCAAGCTATACGCAATATCTACTATGCCACTTTTGTTCTCACCACGACCATTTATCATGGGAATGTCCCAATCCCACATGCAAGGAGTGCAAGGGGCAAGGCCACCGGACATGGGAATACCCCAAGACACAAGCCATGGCGGTACCACACAAGGAGGTGAAATTGAAGGGTTTCGCGGCATAGTAAATCAAAATTTTCTACGGATGCGAATAGAGGGAAGCCAAGATCTAATCTAGGAGATGCAAAAAACGAGAGATATTGGATTAGATCTTCATACCCTTGAAGATTCGCACAGCGGAACGTTCGTCGAAACGTGGGTGATGTAGTCGTACTCGATCTCCTCCTCGCGATCCGATCCGATCTAGCACCGCAAGTGGCGATGCCTCCGTGAGATGCACACGTGCAGCACCTCGACGTCTCCTCCTTCCTTGGTCCAGCAAGTATGGTGGAGAGATGGATTGGATCTACAACGGCACAGGAGAGTTTCTGCAGCAGGCTTCGCCACACGCAATGGGAGAGAGAGAGGAGGGCAGCAGGGCGACTAGGCTTGAGGGGAAGGTGTGGGGGGGTGCGCCCCAGCCCTCTATATATAGAGGGGTGGGCGCCAGCCCTAACCCCTCCCCCAAGCCCTAGGCCGGCGGCCAAGGAGGGAGGAGTGGGGGGGGGGCAAGGAAACCCCCCCCCCCTTCTAGAAGCTCCAAACTAGGGTTTCCCCTTGTTTGGCCGGCTGGGCCCTATGGGGCCTTGTGCCCCTGGCCCAATGCGGCCAGGGCACTCCCTCATAGGCCCATGCCCCCTCCCGATAGGTGGGACCACGTTGGCCCCCTTCCGGAAGGTTCTAGAAGCTTCCAGTACAATACCGATTAACCCGAAACAATTCCGAACTCCAAAAACTGCACTGCCTTATATGAATATTATTCTCCGGACCACTCCGGAACCTCTCGTGATGTCCCGGATCCCATCCAAGACTCCGAACAAAAACTCATAAACCAATTATCCAATCTATCCTAGCGTCGAGACACGTTAAGTGTGTGACCCTTCGGGTTCGAGAATATGCAGACATGATCTTCTATCAATAATCAACAGCGGGATCTGGAAACCCATATTGACTCCCACACATTCATCGATGATCATATCGGATGAACCACGATGCCAGGATTCAATCAATCCCATATATATATTCCCTTCGTCTCGCGATATTTTACTTGCCCGAGATTTGATCGTCGGTACCGTCATACCTAGTTCAATATCGTTCACAGCAAGTACTTTACTCGTTCCGTAATCCGATATGACTTTGTGATTAACTCCTTAACCACATGCTTGCAAGCGGTGTTGATATCGATTACCGAGTGGGCCCGAAGTATATCTCTCCGACTTGGGAGGGACAAATCCCATCTCGATACATACAACCCAACAGATACTTTCCGATCACCTGAGAGACACCTTTATGATCACCCTCTCATAGGATGACGTTTGATGACCTCAAAGCTTTCTTCCGATACCAGGGAGTTGTAGTATCTCATGGTCTAAGGAATACAATATTTGACATAAGAAAATCTTCGCAAAGATGAACACGATGACACGATCTAATTGCTTCGCTTAGTTTGGGTCTGTCCATCACATCATTCTCCCAATGATATGATCTCATTATTAATCGACAACTTATGTCCATGGTTAGGAAACCTTAACCATCATTAATCAATGAGGTAGTCCATAGAGGCGTACTAGGGACACGGTGTTGTTCACAAACCACACAAGTATTAAAGTTTCCGCTTAATACAATTCTAGCATGGAATATAAACATTATCATGAACAAGAATTATAATAATAACATCTTTATTATTGCCTCTAGGGCATAATTCCAACAGTCTCCCACTTGCACTAGAGTCAATAATCTAGTTTACATTTGGCAACAATCTCACACCCATGGCACTAAGGTGCTGATCATGTTTTACACGTGGAAGAGGTTTAGTCAATGGATCTGTGACATTCAGATCTGTATGTACTTTGCTAATCTTCAGATCTCCATCTGCTCTATAATCTCGGATTATATGAAACTTGCGGTTGATATGCCTGGTCTTTGGATGATATCTTGGTTCCTTAGCGAGTGCTATGGCGCCAGTGTTGTCACACAATATCTCCAGTGGGTCCAATGCACTTGGAACCACGCCAAGCTCAGTGATGAAGTTCCTGATCCAAACTCCTTCACTTGACGCTTCTGCAGCAGCCATGTATTCCGCTTCTACTGTAGATCCCGCGATCACACTTTGCTTGCAGCTTCTCCAGCTCACAGCTCCTCCATTCAAAATATACACGTATCCTGTCTGAGATTTAGAATCATCCTTGTCGGTGTCAAAACTAGCGTCGACGTAACCTTTTACGACGAACTGTTCATCACCCCCATAGAATAAGAACATTTCTTTAGTCCTATTTATGTACTTTAGGATGTTCTTCACAGCTGTCCAGTGTTCCACTCCTGGATCACTTTGATATCTGCTCGTCAAACTAAGAGCATTGGACACATCCGGTCTAGTACACAGCATGGCATACATGATAGAACCTATGGCCGAGGCATAAGGCACTTTGCTCATAGCTTCCCTATCATTTATCGTAGCTGGACACTGAGCCTTGATCAATATCTTACCTGACAACATAGGCAGTGGACCTTTCTTTGCCTTATCCATTCTGAACCTTTTCAGAACTTTGTCTAGGTATGTACTCTGGCTTAAAGCTATCAGGCGTCTTTGTCTATCTCTATAGATCTTGATGCCCAATATATAAGCAGCTTCACCTAGGTCTTTCATTGAAAAACACTTGTTCAAATAACTCTTCACATCGTTAAGCATGTTAATGTCATTTCCAATAAACAATATGTCATCCACATATAGTACCAGAAATGTCACCGAGCTCCCACTCACTTTCTTGTAGATACAAGCTTCGTAGCAATTTGGAACAAATCCAAAGCTCTTGATCACTTGATCAAAACGAAGGTTCCAACTTCGAGATGCTTGCTTCAGTCCATAAATGGAACGCTGAAGTTTGCATACTTTATCAGCATCCTTAGGATCGACAAAACCTTCGGGTTGCATCATATACAACTCTTCATCAATGTTGCCATTGAGGAACGCAGTCTTGACATCCATCTGCCATATTTCATAATCATGAAACGCAACAATTGCTAATAAAATCCGAATGGACTTAAACATCGCTACGGGAGAGAAAGTCTCATCGTAGTCAACACCTTGAACTTGCCGAAAACCTTTCGCGACAAGCCGTGCTTTATAGACGGTAACATTACCATCCGCGTACGTTTTCTTCTTGAAAATCCATTTGCACTCAATGGCCTTTCGGTCGCTAGGAGGGTCCACCAAAGTCCATACTTGGTTTTCGCTCATGGATCCCAATTCGGATTTCATGGCTTCTAGCCATTTCTCGGAGTCTGGGCTCATCATCGCTTCCTCATAGTTCGTAGGTTCACTGTCTTCTACCAACAAGACAGTCAAGATAGGGTTGCCGTACCACTCAGGAGGGGCACGCGACCTTGTCGACCGCTGACGCTCAAGAGACATCGTCAAGCTTCATGATCCTTGTCATTAGCTTCCTCTATCGTTGGTGCAGGCGGCACTGGAACAATTTCAGGTGTTGCGCTACTCTCCAATTCAAGAGAAGGTTCAACAACCTCGTCTAGCTCTACTTTCCTCCCACTCACTTCTTTCGAGAGAAACTCCTTCTCAAGAAAGGAACCGTTCTTTGCGACAAACACTTTGCCTTCGGTTCTGTGATAGAAGGTATACCAAATAGTTTCCTTAGGGTATCCTATGAAGACGCATTTCTCCACTTTGGGTTCGAGCTTGTCCGGCATCAACTTCTTGACATAAGCTTCGCATCCCCAAACTTTAAGAAATGACAACTTAGGTTTAGCACCAAACCATAGTTCATATGGTGTCGTCTCAACGGATTTAGATGGTGCCCTATTTAAAGTGAATGCAGCGGTTTCTAATGCATAACCCCAAAATGATAACGGCAAATCAGTAAGATACATCATTGATCGGACCATATCTAATAAGGTTTGATTCCGGCGTTCAGACACACCATTCTTGTTGTGGTGTTCCGGGTGGCGTGAGTTGCGAAACGATTCCGCTTGCTTTAAGATGCATGAGAAAATCATAACTCAAATATTCACCTCCACGATCGGATCGTAGAAACTTAATCTTTCTGTTACGATGGTTCTCCACTTCATTCTGAAATTCCTTGAACTTTTCAAATGTTTCAGATTTATGTTTCATTAAATAGATATACCCATATCTACTTAAGTCATCGGTAAAAGTGAGAAAATAGCGATATCCACCGCGCGTCGAAACACTCATCGGTCCGCATACATCGGTATATATGATTTCCAACAAGTCCGTTGCTCGCTCCATCATACCGGAGAACGGGGTTTTGATCATCTTGCCCATGAGGCATGGTTCGCATGTGTCAAATGATTCAAAATCAAGAGACTCCAAAAGTCCATCAGAATGGAGTTTCTTCATGCGCTTTACACCAATATGACCTAGACGACAGTGCCACAAATAAGTAGTATTGTCACTATTTACTTTGCATCTCTTAGCCTCAATGTTATGGATGTGTGTTTCATCCCTTTAGAGATTTAGAAGAAATAAACCATTCACAATAGGTGCATGACCATAAAAGATGTTACTCATATAAATAGAACAACCATTATTCTCCGATTTAAATGAATAACCGTCTTGCAATAAACAAGATCCAGAAATAATGTTCATTCTCAACGCAGGCACATAATAACACTTATTAAGTTTTAAAACTAATCCCGAAGGTAAAACTAAGGAGAGCGTGCCGACGGCCATCACATCAACTCTTGATCCGTTAACGCCAGCATCGTCACCTCATCCCTCGCAGTCCGCCTATTCCGTAGCTCTGCTTCGAGTTACAAATATTAGCAATGAACCAAGATCAAATACCCGTGCACTACAACGAGGGCTAGTAAGGAAAACATCAATAACATGTATATCAAATATACCTTTGATGGTGCCAGCCTTCTTGTCCGCTTCCAAAGGACCCTTGTCCTTGCAATAGAAGCACTCAGTGTCCGACTTAGGACCAGACCTGAGCTTCTTCTCAGCAGGGGCAACGCGCTTGCCACCACCTTTCTTGAAGGGCTTCTTTGCACCCTTACCTTTCTTGAAGGTGGGGGGCTTGTTGACCATCAACACATGATTATCCTTTTTGATGTCTACCTCCGCAGCCTTCAGCTTTCCGAAGAGCTCGGTGATCGTATCAGTGGAACCAATCTGATTGTGAGTCACTACAAAACTTTTGTAGCTGGGAGGAGTGATTGCGTAACCTGTCAATCTTGAGCTCCTGAATCTTGCGATCTAGTTGCTCAAGGCGTTGAGTGTAGCCCGACATCTTAATGGCGTGCTCACTAACGGAACTCCCTTCCTCCATCTTGCAGTTAAAGAACTTCTCAGAGATCTCATATCTCTTAGAACAGGCCTGAGTCTGAAACATGGTTTTCAGCTCCTCGAGAATCTCAAAGGGCCCGGGATAGTCTTCAAAACAATTTTGAAGGTCCGATTCCATAGCAAACAACATGGTGCTCTTAATCATACCATAATCATCTTTGCGCGACTGATAGACAACTTTCTCATCACCAGCGATGGCAAAGTAGGCGTCACCTAACGCATTCTCAAGGACATAGTCCTTTTGACCGCCAGAGAGAATGATTCTCAGATTGCGGAACCAGTTGGTGAAGTTAGACCCATTGGTTTTAAGCTTTTCCTTCTCAGCAAAAACGTTGAAGTTGAAGTTGTACTTAGCCATTTGATCTACAATATTTGCAAGTACAAATTAGACTATGTTCATGATAACTAGTTCAACTTTTAATCAAATTACTAGATGAACTCCCACTAAATTCAACATCCCTCAAGTTGTTTAGTGAACACGATCCAAATTCACCACACCTAATCCGATCTTCACGAGAAGAGATGTGGTTTCAATGGTGGAAAACGAAGTGTCGATCATATCATTCATATGACTCATGCTTAACCTTTCGGTTCATGTGTTCTAAGGCCATGTCTGTACATGTTAGGCTCGTCAAGTTAGACCCAAGTATTTCCGCGTGTGCAAAACTGGCTTGCACCCGTTGTATGTGAACGTAGAGTCTATAGCACCCGATCATCACGTGATGCTTGGACACGACGAAATTTCCCAACGGTGCATACTTGGGGAGAACACAGTTTTTATCTTGATCTTTAAGTGAGGAATCATCTTATAATGCTACCGTCGCGATCTAAGCATAATAAGATACATAAAAGGATAAACATCACATGCATATAACTTTATGTGACATGGTATAGCCAATCTTCGCGCAATGATCTCCATCTTGTGCGTGCCGGCATGATCTCCATCACTCCACCATGATTGCCTCCACCACGAATAGCAACTACAACTATTGCTAACTACTTAGCGATAAAGTGAAACTATTACATGGCGTATAAGAAGTTGACACACAGGTCGTACATAATTATAAAGACAACCATATGGCTCCTGCCGGTTGTGTACTCATCGACATGCAAGTCGTGAAACATTACAAAACATGATCATCGCATACATTATACACATCACATCTTGGGCCATACCATATCATAGAAAACACTCCCTGCAAAAACAAGTTAGACGCCTCTACTTTGTTGTTGCATGTTTTACGTGGCTTATGGGAGTAGCATGCTAAGAACGATTCTTACCTACGGAAAGCCACAACGGTGATATTATGGTTGCCAAACTCCGGTGTAAATCCCATGACAACTATAGTGAGAGAAACTGGCATCCACCAGCCGCATGTGTGGAACAAGCCACACGTCAAGTGCGGAGCCGGTCTCGCGAACGACGTCGCGTAAGGTTGGCATGGACCGCTTCAATCTCACTATCCCGCTTCATAAGAAGAACACAAACAAGAGGCTTGCAATAGAAAACATCAACGCCCGCAACAACCATGTTGCGTTCTACTCGTGAAACACATCTACGCATAGATCTAGCTCTGATACCACTGAAGGGTTTCGCGGCATAGTAAATCAAAATTTTCTACGGATGCGAACAGAGGGAAGCCAAGATCTAATCTAGGAGATGCAAACAACAAGAGAGATTGGATTAGATCTTCATACCCTTGAAGATTCGCACATCGGAACGTTCATCGGAACGTGGGTGATGTAGTCGTACTCGCTTCTCCTCCTCGCGATCCGATCCGATCTAGCACCGCAAGTGGCGATGCCTCCGTGAGATGCACACGTGCAGCACCTCGATGTCTCCTCCTTCCTCGGTCCAGCAAGTATGGTGGAGAGATGGATTGGATCTACAACGCAACGGCGCGGTGCAATTGGTGGAGAGTTTCTGCAGCAGGGCTTCGCCTACACGTAGTCGGGAGGGAGAGAGAGAGAGGAGGGTAGCAGGGCGACTAGGCTTGAGGGGAAGGTGTGTGTGTGTGTGGGGGGGTGCGCCCCAGCCCTCTATATATAGAGGGGTGGGCGCCAGCGCTAACCCCTCCCCCAAGCCCTAGGCCGGCGGCCAAGGAGGGAGGAGTGGGTGGCAAGGAAACCCCCTTCTAGAATCTCCAAACTAGGGTTTCCCCTTGTTTGGCCGGCTGGGCCCTATGGGGCCTTGTGCCCCTGGCCCAATGCGGCCAGGGCACTCCCTCATAGGCTCATGCCCCCTCCCGACAGGTGGGACCACGTTGGCCCCCTTCCGTAAGGTTCTAGAAGCTTCCGGTACAATACCGATTAACCCGGAATAATTCCGAACTCCAAAAACTGCACTGCCTTATATGAATCTTATTCTACGGACCACTCCGGAACCTCTCGTGATGTCCCGAATCCCATTCGAGACTCCGAACAAAAACTCATAAACCAATTATCCAATCTATCCTAGCGTCGAGACACGTTAAGTGTGTGACCCTTCGGGTTCGAGAATATGTAGACATGATCTTCTATCAATAAAACAGCGGGGTCTGGAAACCCATATTGACTCCCACACATTCATCGATGATCATATCGGATGAACCACGATGCCAAGATTCAATCAATCCCATATATA
Organism: Avena insularis; assembly: GCA_023614405.1. Classification (NCBI taxonomy): domain Eukaryota; kingdom Viridiplantae; phylum Streptophyta; class Magnoliopsida; order Poales; family Poaceae; genus Avena; species Avena insularis. The sequence goes on from CM042685.1 coordinate 251,572,281, forward strand.
TATTCCCTTCGTCTCGCGATATTTTACTTGCCCGAGATTTGATCGTCGATGCCATACCTAGTTCAATCTCGCTCACAAAAGTACTTTACTCGTTCAGAATCCGATATCACTTTGTGATTAACTCCTTAACCACATGCTTGCAAGCGGTATTGATATCGATTACCGAAAGTGGGCCCAAAGTATATCTCTCCGACTTGGGAGGGATAATCCCATCTCGATACATACAACCCAATGATACTTTCCGATCACCTGAGAGACACCTTTATGATCACCCTCTCATAGGATGACGTTTGATGACCTCAAAGCTTTCTTCCGATACCAGGGAGTTGTATTATCTCATGGTCTAAGGAATACAATATTTGACATAAGAAAAGCTTCGCAAAGATGAACACGATGACACGATCTAATTGCTTTGCTTAGTTTGGGTCTGTCTATCACATCATTCTCCCAATGATATAATCTCATTATTAATCGACAACTCATGTCCATGGTTAGGAAACCTTAACCATCATTAATCAATGAGCTAGTCCATAGAGGCGTACTAGGGACACGGTGTTGTTCACAAACCACACAAGTATTAAAGTTTCCGCTTAATACAATTCTAGCATGGAATATAAACATTATCATGAATAAGAATTATAATAATAACATCTTTATTATTTCCTCTAGGGCATAATTCCAACAGAAATATTACACCTCAGATGGCGATGAGAGTGATGATTCCCAACTTAAGGCATTCATCCTTGAAGGCGATACAATTAAGGATGGTGAACATGGGAATTTCCCTTCACCAATCGAGGTGCATGGAGTTGAGTAAGCCGAGCCTATCCCTTTATGCATGAGTGATGATATGGTACCAATCCAATGTGAGTGCGAGAGGCACTTATCCCACTTGAATGAGAGCAAAAGTGACATGAGTGAATCCACCATATGTGTGACTGAGTGCTTCTACTTTGAGAGCACGAGTGATACACCGAGTGAGTGGAGAGTGGTAGTTGACAGGTCAAGTGAGGCCATTTTGACTCTAACAACTTATCATCTACCTCTAGTCTGTTTTCTCGTGATATGCTAGGTTCCTTGGAGCAAGAGGCGCCAAGCCTTGAGATGATGGTGCCTCATATCGAGAAGATGTACATGGTGGATAAAGATGAAGCTCCCATATGGATACTTCAAGTCGAAGAAGTCACCCACATGAAGGCCACTACTATCACAACATCCACTTCACATGAGAGGTACAACCAAGGTAAAAAAATACGGTTGTTGATGATGCCAAGATCTCACTAGTGGACATAATGAATTTTGATGATTTGCATGCTATGGATGGTAATACCTATGAAGTTTAAAATTCTTAATTCATTTTTCATGTGATGCTTTGCCTTTTCATAATGTTGATCATGTGCAATTATTTGATTGTGGCGATATTGCAATAGACATGTCATGCTATAAGTATATTTTTTATCCTACAATTGTTGCGACAAACTTGATAAACAATTTCTTTTTTACTATGTTTGTCGGCAACCATGTTTGTCCTTTGAAAATGCTTGATCATTAATGTTCTACTTTCTTCGTTTAAAAATAACTGAGTTGGATTTGTCTAGAATTAAATATACTTATACACTAAAATATATTTAGATAAGAATTTAGAAAGAGACGAAAGGAGTACAATTTATCCGATTGTTACATGCAACATGTTGACCAATTTCTCTTTCAGGTTCATGTGTGGCAAATGTGAAAAAAAAAAAACATCTCGAACATACTGAGCCCAAATCCCGCTCGCACTGTGATCGTGCACGGAGAGAAGCCCCGACCACCGCATACCCCTCCCTGGCGGCGACCAGCGCATCCCCCGAGCCCCGTGACGGATCTTCTCGGTGGCGCGCCTCCCTCCCCGGCGAAACCCTAGCCCGAGCGGTCTGTGACCTCGCCGACGCAGCCGCCGCCCTCGCACCTCGTCCGGCCGCTGCACGACCCCGAGCCGTCCCCAAGCTACTCCCCGACTCGCGGCATCCTTGACATCACCTGAGCTCCTCCCCGACGTGCGGCCTCCCAGACAGCAGCGAGCGCCGCCAAGAAATCTGTCCTAGCCGGTGTTCGTGCACCGGGGTGGGGAAGGGAAACGAGACGAGCGGTCAATCCGGATGGAGGCGGTGGTGCGGAAGGCGCAGCAGCGGGTGAGGAAGGCGCGGGAGGAGATGGAGCGATGGGACGATCTCAATTCCCATCTCCTCTCCCAGTTCTCCAACGCCGCCGCCATCATCGCACGCCTTCCGGTACCTTGTTCTCTTCAGACCCTTCCTGCTTGCTCTTACCTGTCAGCCCGTCTGTTTCCACCTTAGGTTTCTATCCACTCTGACCGTTCACGATGCTTCCATTGTTCACGACTCTACCATTAGTTGTTAGAGTATTAGATATTCTGGTAGTTTTGAATAGAGTTTGGATCTGTTTCTCTACAATCCTAACTTACTCCAAGATGATCTATGTAGGCCTATACATACTCGCCTGAGAGGGTCAATGATACTTGTTCTACTTGTATGTAGCAGGCGTCACTCATGATCAATTCAATAGCCGTAATGGGGATTAAGAAATTTGTTAACTGTTCTGCGCAATTCACTGGAAGATGGTCACAGTTGCAAATATTACTGGTTTCAGTTAGAAAACACAACCAAATTTAGGTGGTGCCTGGTAGTGCTGCTAATATAACTTTAGTGACTAGCAGATGCATTGTGATGTTGTGGATTGTCAACTCTCTGGAGGAATTAAAATTACTCTATGTCATGTATTATTGTGCTAACAAGGTACTTGGAGATGCTAAAAATTATGGTATCCTGCGGTGTGTGCCCAACATCAGGGAGGATCTCTTGGGGAAGCAGATGGAGAGCCTGGAGCTCATCTTTGTTTCAATGAGGGAGACGCTGTAAGCTGTTGTTGCAACCAGATTTTTGTTTTGGTGCGACTTTAGAAGCATATTGGGTAGGAAAAAAATCGAGTTCTGCCGTGATTTTTCAGGGAGGAGTTCAGCGTCATTGCCAAAGGTTTCAGCAAGGCGCTGCGTGATAGTAATCAGATGGTGAGGGGTGGATCAGCACTCACAGCAAAACAGTTGCAGTTACAGGTGGGAATTTTGCCCACTGTCGCAGACTGCTTGGATGGACTACAAAAGCTGTCTGACATGCACCAGTCGGAGTAAGAACCAGATGAAAATTCCCTAAATGAACCTGATGTATCTTTTCGACATTCTCAAACACTTTTATTATGAACTAATAATATGAAGCTTAACTCACTTGACCACATTCCTCTTGTTTGTTATGGCATTACTTCCGATGTGTAAATTTGCCATCTAACAGATTGGCGACAGACCTACTTTTTGAAATGTTTCCAATCACTAATGCTGTCATCTCTTATAACAATATTATGATTTTGCTCTCGTATATGCTAGGATGCCATATGCCTTCTTTTCTAACAACACATCATTATGCATCTAGATTTTTTCATAGCAGAAGGAGTTAATAGCATAGAACTACCAGTTTTTAGGCAAAATTCCGAAAATCTATCAGTTTACGATTTCGCAGCAAAAATCTGCCACATTTTGCGTCCGTTTTCGCAAATAGCACTAAACGTCCGCTGAACGCGAATTGACACCAGAACTGACAAGGCTGGCCCATCCGTCAGGTTGACGTGGCAGCGCAGGGCTGTGTGTTGTCTGCCATTTTGCATGCAGGTCCTCTAGTGTTGACAAAAAATTGCGCAGAAGTCCCTGGCACTATTAAAACCTTTATAACTTTTGAATACGAATTCAAATGGAAAAAGTTTAAATACGAAAAGTGCTCAGAATTGTTTGAATCTTTTTTTACAAACTTTATTTATTATTTTATACAATTTAAATATAAAAAATATTTTGTTAATTATACAAAAACTTTGGAAATTCATAACTTTAACTATATAACTCCAAATAATATAAATAATATGTCTAAATTTATTAAAAAAATCCAAGGAATCTATTTCTTATATTTATAATTCATTCAATTTATTGTTTGATGCGTCTACGTAAGCTAATTTGTTCACGTGGTGTATTATACTCTCTGGCGAACCAGCCTGTCGTCAAACGCGCGCAGAACCCTACGTGCTGTTCATAATTTTCGGCTCCTCCTTGGAACCATATTATATATACGTGGCTGTTGTTGCATATATGTCCGCTCTGCGTTGCCCTTGAACAGTGCGCGCGACCGTGTGTTGCCGCAGTCGTCGTCGGTATCGGTACACACCTTGCAGCATACTCCACGCCGTGCCGTGCTGCTGCTAAACCTGGCAATGGTTGAGGAACTCAACCATAACCAACCTGAGCCCATGCGACGACTCGAGGAAAACCAAACCAAACTGACCCACCAAAATGTCTACTGCCACCCAAACTAAACTAAACCACCCCGTATCTCCAACCAAACCGAACTAAACCATTGGAGGACCCCTGGTTTTAACTTGTGGTTTGAGTTCAGTTAACCATCGTGATGCTAGCTGACCAAAGTGGTTCATGCCTGTGCACGCTCGCTGGAGAAGCAGGACGTTTTGGTGCAGCACTGGCGCCAAAGGGCGAAGTGCAGAAGCGGTGCCTATGTAGGTACATCCCAAGAAGTCAGAGCTACCGCAGCACGACGATCGGCCAGACTAGCGATGCGAGGAAAAGCGCGGTGGCGGGCGGCGGCGCGCGGCCGGACGGGCGATGCGAGGGAAGGTGCGTGGCGGTGTCGAGCGGCCGTATAGGCCATGTGAAGGAAGGTGTGATGGAGGCGGCGAGCGGCCGAAAGGCCGATGTGAGGGGAGGCGCGCTGGTGGCAGCGAACGGCCGGACGAGCCATGTGAGGCACGCTGGCGGCGGCGAGCGGAAAGACGGGCGATGTGAGGGGAGGCGCGTTGGCGGCGGCGAGCGGCTGGACGGGCGATGTGAGGGGAGACGCGATGGCGGCGGCAGCGGATCGACGATGAGGTGAGGCTGGTGGCGGCGGCGAGCGGTCGAACGGGCGACATGAGCCGCCTACCCAGCTTGCGCCATCGGAACTCCCCAACTTCTCTACAAAGCTGCGGCCGCCATGTCCAACCTCGCGAGCACCACCGAGCCTCGACAGCCAAGCGGTGGAAAAAGCTAGGGCCGGAGGCAGACGACGCAGATCACGGGTGCCGCAGAATACCAAGCGCCTCGATTTACAGCGAACTGAGTCTGCTAAGTGATTTACCTGCATTATAAATATAAGAAATGGATTCCTTGGATTTTTTTAATAAATTTAGACATATTATTTATATTATTTGGAGTTATATAGTTAAAGTTATGAATTTCCAAAGTTTTTGTATAATTAAAAAAATATTTTTTATATTTAAATTATATAAAATAATAAATAAAGTTTGTAAAAAAAGATTCAAACAATTCTGAGCACTTTTCGTATTTAAACTTTTTCCATTTGAATTCCTATTCAAAAGTTATGAAGGTTTTAATAGTGCCAGGGACTTCTGCGCAATTTTCTGTCAACACTAGAGGACCTGCATGCAAAATGGCAGACAGCACACAGTCCTGCGCTGCCACGTCAGCCTGACGGGTGGGCCAGCCTTATCAGTTCTGGTGTCAATTCGCGTTCAGCGGACGTTTAGTGCTATTTGCGAAAACGGACGCAAAATGTGGCAGATTTTTGCTGCGAAATCGTAAACTGGTAGATTTTCGAAATTTTGCCCAGAAACTGGTTGTTCTATGCTATTAACTCTAGCAGAAGCTACTTCTTTTTTTGGTCGTCTGAAATTATCTGCATTATATTGTCAGGTATGCGGTAAAATCATCGATAATCTCTTTGTTGACATGGAAGACCAGGTAAATGTGTTCTCTTATCAGCTCCTTATATTTGCTCCTGTAACTTTGTATCTCCGTTAGTTTACCCACACATGATCAATACCCACTTCTCCCTCCCTTAAAATTAGCCTCTCTTAATCAATACCTACCTCGCAGCTGCCCACGTCTCAGCCCTTTTCATTTCATATTTCTTCATTGTCGTTTTCTCCAAAAATATTTCTTCATTGTCTTTTGGTGTTCTTTCCTTTACAGTTCAAGTGACCTTGCTGCAATGCGTCAACTTATTATAGACCAACCAAATATACCAAAAGATGAAGGTAAGGAATGAAACTATACAACTATAAATATGTTTTTTAGTAATGGTACCATCTAATGACACATCTGACAATGACACTTCTATCTTTTTTATTTTGCAGTGCAATCTATTTTCGACATTATATTCGCAGATGAAATTTGTTAAGGGCAGTCATGTCGAAGCCACTGTGTTTTGATCTACCCGGCTATCCAGGCAAAGCATGAAGGCAGCCACACTTTCAGGTTTAATGTGCCAAATTGCTGTAGCACCATAACGAATTAAGAAACAGTATAGCCGAGTGACCTAGGAGCCACCACAGCGAATTAGAACTGTCCACCGTCCGATTGTACGTCTTGACGATCGTGATCTCTCCCAGTTGTCCCAAAGCGTTGTTGCGAGATTTTACTGCGTCCCGAGTTTAACATATTGGAAACTGGTGCTGTTTCGTCTCATGGTACAGTCCCAAGTCTCCAAGCTGATCAAACTATTTATCGTGCTGCAACTTAACGGTAGTCTGCTGATGGCGCCTCGCGAAATAGTTGGCTAGGAGTTCTCTGGGAAGCTGTAAGCTTTTTTCTTTTCTCTTGGGGAAGCTGTAAGCTTTTTTCTTTTCTCTTGGGGAAGCTGTAAGCTTGAGGATGATTATAACCTACCTTTGCGTCTTTGACCGTAATTTGCATGTAAGTATCATGCCTGGAGATCAGTCGGATGTTTGTTTCTTTCACACTTGGCAGGTGTGCAAGCTTCTCCTGTACTGTTGACCTGCAAATTTATCGAAGATAAATGGACAATTTTGTGCTGGGATTCTCTTTCATCAATTTGTTCGCTTGGCATTTCAAAATAGGCATATGATAGCTAGAGCTAGAGCATGATGTTAGGAGAAGCAATAGCGGATTCATTCTTAATCTGCGAGACTATCAATTGTCAGCTGGGTGAATGAAAAGTGATCATAAATGAGATGGAATGCATATTTGGAGTGCAAATCTGTCTAGTTTGTGTGTTGATCAACTCTTTTTTTTTCTGGCAAAGATACACAAAATTTCAGCCCTGGTTCAGGTTGTTGACAAATCTAACATTTTTTTTTTGAACTCACACCCACTTTATTCATTCAACATATAGTTATTACAAACACCCTCAGGTGGAGCTAAGAACCACACATGGCGCCAATGTCTCGAGAAGTCGAGCCTTTATTTCTTGCACTATGTGGCCATATGAGCCCCATCCTGCACCCTCCAGACTCTTGATCACGTTTAGGCAATCTGATGATGCAACTCTAACCTTTGTCAAGAGGTGGTCCAATGCTAGAGCCAAACCCTCTCGGCACGGCAACGCTTCCATCACGTCCGGATCGGACAAACCCTGAACCACCACCACCGATGCACCCAGGAAAATCCCCTCCGTCGAGCGAGCAACAGCATCCATAGCAGTATAGCACCATGCTCAGAATTCTTGGACAAGGCCGCATCAGCACCCAGAGCGCCCAGAGAGTTACCACTACCCTGGTTGATTCTTCCTTCGACAGATCTTTGAACACCGAAATGAGCCAAGCTCGAGCGTGAGGTTCCTGCAGGTTTAGGGTTCCTGCAGGTTTATATCACATAATTATTGAGATCCTCCGGTGCCAAAAACCCATACACTTCTCCCCTGTGATTTAACACGTCTGCCCACAATTTCACTTTTCACGGGCCGCACGCATCCACTCCAATCTCCTCGATGGGCCGCGTCGGCGCGTCGCCCCAACTACCCGACGAGTCCCTCTTCCGTCGTGTCTCTCCGGATAAATTGGCATAGCCGCCAGCCTCGCGGCGGCGCTGTCCTCCTTCGTTCTGTGGAGTTCTGAAGAGCCTTGCCACTTTGCCAGGTACTATGTCCAAAACTATCCATGGATCTTGCTTGTGTCGTCGTGCCCTAGTTCCCCATTCAAATAATTACGGTTGTTACTTGTTAGCACTGATGAAGGCCTCGATTCGTTTTACTTTTTATGCTTCTAAACCCTAGCGCGCTGCAGCGTGCTCCTCCTTGGCCATGATCCTGCGCCGCCCTTGGGTCGCAAGCTTGGTTATGTGAATCTAATTTGGTGGGTCTTTTAAACAGTTTCCACGCAGGATCTGTGAGGCTTTGGTACCATGGCCCCCATCCCGGGTTTTCGGGGTTTTGCCCCATATGGCGCCTTGAGGCATTGTCCATAAAACTGCCAAAGTATTGCCACAATATGCTAGTATCCGTCAAGCCTCTGTGGTCCTGTGGGTTGTCGGATTGCTCTGCGACGATTATTGGAGAAGATTGATCAATGTCGATCATAAGTATTGATTCAGTGAAAGGCATACATATAGGCAGAGTACAACGTGCAGGAGGTGGAGATAGAGAGGCCAAACGGCTGCCCACGCAGAGGCCCACGCAGGAGCGTGCGTGGCGACAGAACCGGACTACCCTAGCGACTAGGACAAGTATGTTACAGATATACGTTGATCAACACTTCGCAGTCGAAACCGGGCCTGGGAGGACGTTGAGACTGGCACGAAATTCCTGAAAAACAGTAGAGGGCAGCCCTTTTGTGAAGATGTCCGCGTACTGTGAGCTTGTTGGAACATGCAGGACTCTGGCCTCTCCGAGTGTGACCCTGTCACGCACAAAATGCAGGTCAATCTCGACGTGCTTCGTCCGCTGATGCTGAACCGGATTGGTGGCAAGGTAGGTGGCACTGATGTTATCGCAGTATACGATGGTCGCTTTGGTGACCGGCTGGTGGAGCTCTGCGAGAAGTTGACGCAGCCAAACAGACTCAGCAACACAATTGGCGACAGCTCGGTATTCGGCTTCAGCACTAGAGCGGGAAACGGTCGGCTGTCGCTTGGAAGACCAGGAAATCAGGTTGCTGCCAAGGAAAACACAGAAACCCGATGTGGATTTTCGTGTGTCGTGGCACCCGGCCCAATCAGCATCAGAGTAAGCGACCAAATCAGTGGAGGGATCCACATGGAACTGCAGCCCAAGATGAGATGTGCCCTGGACATAACGGAGAATCCGCTTCACGAGCTGGAGGTGAGCGTCGCGTGGATCATGCATGAACAGGCAAGCTTGCTGTACCGCATGCGAGAGATCGGGCCTGGTGAGCGTCAAGTATTGGAGCGCGCCGGCAAGACTCCGATAGTAAGAGGGGTCAGACACAGGACGACCGGCCTGACACGACAGCTTGGATTTGGTGTCTATCGGTGTGGAGATGGAGCTGCAGGTTAACATGTTGGCCCGTTCCAAGAGCTCAAGGGCGTACTGATGTTGGGACAGGAAGAGACCGCGCGACGTACGGTGCACATTGACCCCCAAGAAGTGATGAAGAGGACCCAGATCACTCATGGCAAAACCTCGATGAAGTGACTCGATGATACTGTGGAGAAGGGAGGTGGTACTGGCAGTGAGGATTATATCATCCACATACAAGAGGAGGTAGGCGGTGGAGGTGGCAGTATGGAGTATAAAAAGGGAAGAGTCACTTTTGGAGGATGAAAAACCAAGAGAGTGCAAATAGGAGGTAAATTTGAGGAACCACGTGCGCGGCGCCTGCTTGAGCCCATAGAGAGATTTTTTGAGGAGGCACACGTGGTTGGGGCAGGTGGAATCAACGAAGCCGGATGGTTGGGTGCAATACACGGTTTCAGCAAGCTCACCATGGAGAAAGGCATTTTTCACATCCAATTGATGAATTGGCCAAGACTTGGACGTGGCAATGCCGAGGACAACTCGAATTGTAGCGGGCTTCACCACGGGGCTAAAGGTCTCTCCATAGTCGACGCCCTCTTGTTGTGTGAATCCACGAAGGACCCACCGAGCCTTGTAGCGTGCCAAGGAGCCATCGGGGTTCAGCTTGTGGCGAAAGATCCATTTGCCCGTCACGACATTAACACCTGCAGGACAAGGCACTAAAGATCAAGTGTCTAAAGGTAAATAGGACATGGCCGAAGAGTTGGGGTGTCCGAGCCGCCGGTGCCAGAGGTCGCTGGTGATGGTAAAGGCAGATGAAGGAGATCCATGGTTGTCGCCGAAGAAGGGGTAGAGGTCGCCGGAGCTATTGGACCTCATGATGATTCTCCCAGTTGCTCGATCCTTCACAGAGAAGCCAAGTTCATCAAATTCAACGGAACAATGGTTGTCACGAGTGAAGCGGCGAGTACTAATGAGATTTTTGACTATGTGTGGTGAAACTAGAACATCGTTAAGGAGAAAGGGACGGGATGTGAGATGGGCAGTACCAGTGGCGACAACAGGGAGACGGGACCCGTCACCGACGATGATATGGTGAGAATTGAGTTCCAACGGGGAATGAGACGAGGCTAAAGTACCTAGGTTCCCGGTGACGTGCGACGAGGCGCCTGAATCCATCACCCAGCCGCCGAACGGAGGGAAGGCGGAGCCGTAGCTGGGCGCACTCTGGTACATAGCAGCGAGGTCCCATGACGGCGCCTGGTACTGGTGTGGGACTGGCGCCTGGTACTGGTACGGGATTGGTGGCGAAGGAGCGGCTGATGCAGAGCCCGACGAGTGCATCACCGGGTAAGCCTGGTGCGGAGCGCCTGGCCGGGCACCGAGGATGCCCGAGGCGTTCGGTGGGATCCACGGCGATCGGGACGGGAAGGGCGCGCCCAGCGGGGCGAAGTAGCCCCACCAGGGCTGTTGGCCGCTGATACCGCCGCCGCCGCGGCCACCTGAGGCGTCGTAGGAGCCGCGTCCGCCAGTGGAGGCGCCGTTGCCACGCCCACGGCCACCACTGCCAGATGGCGGCGCACCGTGCTGGGCGCCATTGTGGACGCCATGCTGGTACCCGGGGATCGGGTTCTTCCCGCGGTAATTGGGGCTGACGCCGGAAGGACGAGCAGGGGCGGTGTTGTGCGGTTGCCCACGACCGCCGCCATGGACGGCCATGACGTGCGCGTCGGCGTGTTGCTGCTCGTCCGCGTCTTGCTCGGCCAGTTGAAGGCGGGAGCAGACGTCGGCGAAGGATGGCAGGGGCACCGCATTCTTGAAGATCTCGGCCTGAAACTTGTATTTCTTACCGACGCCCGCGATGAACTGGAGGGTGAGGTCGGTGTCGTCGACCGGGCGGCCGATGGCGGCGAGGTCGTCGGCGATGCCCTGCAGCTTGCTGGCGTAGTCGTTGATGGAGAGGTCGCCACGGGGAGTGGTGCGGAAGGCCTTGCTGAGGGTGATGTACCGCGACGCCTGGTTGTCATAGAAGAACCGGTGGAGACGTGTCCAGGTGGAGCAGGCACGTCCGTCGCGGCCCTGAACGAGGCGGTGCAGATCCGCGCTCAGCGTGGTGATGAACCACAGGCCGATGTGAAGGTCGACGGCGAGCCAGTCGTCGCTAGGATTGCGAGGGGCCGCGCCCTCGGTCACATGATCTAGCGCCTTGTGCATCTGCAGGAGAGAGATGACGATCTGCCGCCAGTGCGCGAAGTGTTCGCCTTTGGTTGTGACCTGAAATTTGACTATGTGGCAGAGATGAATGTCAAGAATTTTTTGACCAGATAGTGGGGAGGTTGTGAGTTTCGCCGGAGCGGCGGCAGTTGTCACCACGGGCAGAGATTCAGAGAGGCCATGGAGGGAAAGAGGATCAGTGTGTTGGGGTGTAGGTAGTGCCCGTGGCATGGGGAGTCTTTGGGTGAGGGGAGTTTGAGGATCGAGATCGAGGGAGGGATTTTGGGGAGCGCCGGTCACCGAGGTGGTCGGAGCTGAAGAGGAGGTTGCCATGGAAGGCTCTGATACCAAGAAGATTGATCAATGTCGATCATAAGTATTGATTCAGTGAAAGGCATACATATAGGCAGAGTACAACGTGCAGGAGGTGGAGATAGAGAGGCCTAACGGCTGCCCACGCAGAGGCCCACGCAGGAGCGTGCGTGGCGACAGAACCGGACTACCCTAGCGACTAGGACAAGTATGTTACAGATATACGTTGATCAACAATTGGCTAGCGAGATTGCGTGTCACAGTAGGAAACCGGAGTAATCGTTTTGTTGTTCATGCTTGTTTAGATTTTATTTGCTTAATTTAATCCAGTTTAGTACTCTGTTATTTAAATTGCTTTTTATTCTCTAGCATCTAGCTACGTTGCTAATTTTGTAGTATTGATTGATCTTTTACTAGCATGTTGATTTGGTCAGAATATTCGTTAACTGTCAGTTGGAACCTAATATGGTTCTTAGTGTTGCCACGGGTAACCGTTGATCCGAACTAGGACAATTGTGACGAGTAACCATGACTACAAGCTACTAGTCCATGGCATGCTCATTGTTAATGTTGGAACTAAATTGATAAAACTGCCAAACAGCATTCTCTATGACATGCTATTGGTCGTGAATAATTTGAGTCCAGGTCCACATCTAGGCTAAGAAAGGGCCTATTTCTAGGGTAAAATTAACTCTTTGTCCAGAAGTAGAGCCGCGCTTCATCATGTTCCCCAAGTTGACATCCTCCCAGTTATATCAACTAAATTGTTTTGTTCAATTGATATTTTAGGTTTATTCTCAAATTTGTAACCACCTCTTCTTCAAATGAGTATGTACAGTGCTACCTTCCCCTTTTCTTGATCACAGTATCGCTCATGTATTTGACAAAAGAAACGCCTTTCCTGAGAATCATCTTTTCAGTTAACTAGTGCCAGTAGTCGAGTTCGGTTCTGCTAAAAGGAACACGCAGGACTTGTTTCACTAAATTCTATCCCTCGATCTTCATATCTTTTTCGTTTTGTTATGAGCAATTAACTTGGTGCACCATTTTCCGCATGTATTGTATTTTTAGGGTGTGTGGTGGCATCCATGCTAATTTAAGCCTCCTGTCTTCTGGAAATTCTAGGAAAGTTTAATCTGGATTCTGAAGCAATGCGTACGCGTAAAGAGGCCAAGGTGGAAGCTACATGTGCTGTGAGTTCAGACGGACTGAGCAGCCTACCTCTAGAGATGAAGGTCAAAATCCTCTCCCTGTTGACTATCGAAGAAGCGGTTAGGTGTAGCACCTTATCAAGTACTTGGAGGAATACATGGACTGATATGCCAAAAGTATTTCTGTGCGATGGAAATATTTCAAGAACCAAGTTCGTTACATTGGTCGATATGGTGCTATCTCTCCACATTGGACGTATAAAGGAGTTTGATATTTCAGGCGGCAAAAATTATCATGATGTATTCGCTAGGTGGATGCTCATGCTGTCGAGGAGATCGCCAAGTTCAATTAAAATCAAGTTGACTTCAGGGCCAGAGTATAGGATTCCTTCGTGCCTATTTTCTATCAGTTATCTGGAAGATCTGGACCTTCAAAACTGCATCATCAGCTTGCCTCGGGTATTCCAAGGTTTCAAGAGCCTAAGTTGCCTCAACCTGGAAGATTTCTCCTCCACAGACAGTGATATCCAAAATCTGATCTGTTTTTGCCCTGTACTGATTGATTTGAGATTAAGTTTGTTTGAGGGTATCAGCTGTCTAGTCATTCAAGCTCCTAATCTGGAATATCTAGATGTTGATGGGGCCTTTGAAGACATTCATTTGGATGCCCCTAATCTGGAGGAGGCCACTATCTCTCTTGACAAAGACGAAGATTACCAATCTGTTCCAGTTGTGCATGACGAGAAAAGCTTTCTCAACCAGTCATTGGGCAGCCTAAATGACATCAAAACACTTAACATCGGCGGTTATTTCTTGACGGTGAATTATTGTTTGCTTCGGGGTTACTACGGCCTTCTTCTGCCTTCTTCTGACTAATGTATGGTCGCATTTGTTTCTTTTCTTTTCTTGTTGCAGTATCTATCGAAAGGGCGTGTACCTACAAAGCTCCCTGCTGTGCTTGATCGCCTGGAGTATATTAGGCTGACGATATGCTTTTGGGACCCAAGAGAAGTCTTGACTGCTTGTTCATTGTTTCAGAATGCCCCTAACTTGAAAAAAGTTGTAATGTTGGTATGCCACCAGTTAATCCCTCTATTCGATCATCAAATCCTTCTCTGGGTCGTGTTATAGCAGCTAATGAGTTGTGGAGAAAAAAAATGCAGAGTCACCCTTTGACGGAAGATTTTGAGCCAATAACCACAAGGGATCATGATCAGGCGAGCATTCAAGAGCTTAGCCTGCAAATGTTTCACCTCGTAACGGTCAGCGTGGAGGATTTTTTGGGTTTGGACTACGAAGTTGATTTTGTGGGGAAGCTACTGAGCTGGGCGCCGGCTTTAGAAGAAGCGAAAATAGAGTGGAAGGGCGAAATAGACCGTGGCATGGTTTTTAAGAAGTTATTGGCTCTGCCGAGGGTGTCTCCAAAGGCCAAGGTCATTGTTACATGATAAGTATGCACCTCTGTAGAGCACCACAGCTATTGCTGGACTTATGTGGTAGAGGCAGTGTGTCTGTTTTGTTGAGGACATACTTTATGCCTGGTGGGAGTATGTAATGTACTATCATCAGCATATGAAACACTTTGAGCATGCGGTCTTCCAAGCAGCGTTTCCATGTTTACCAATGAGCTGTCATTGTAGTTATAGAAAAACAGCCCCTTAATGCTTCTTCTAATCAAGCTGCTTCTCCTCAAAAGAAAAAGAAATATCATCGTGCCCAAAACCATTTTAATGTACATCTTCTCAAGTGCTTGCTATCACCTTAAACTTTTTTTCAATAAAGGTCACTATTAGTAAAATGTTTAAGCCATACATCCAGCCTGTGCATAACTAAGATGCATGTAGCCCCTGGAGTCTAAAACAAACAAAGATTAGAACAGTAAAGAGTGATAAAAGTTATCATTAGAAACTGTTAAGACACCTAAGATGATGGAGGACCAATCTGAAGATCACACTGTCATACATGTTGGATAAAATTATCTCTCGCCTTATCCTCCAACAATGTAGACACCTCCATAACAGCTCGTGATTCTACACACATTGTAGAGATGGTCATGAACGGAGCAAAGTTGTGCACTCGTAGATAACCTGCATGAGAGAAGAATTTCTATTATTAAAATTCTTGGCATTTCTACACCGCTAAAGCCACCAAATAACGGCAAGTGTTCCCACCTTAATAAATAGTTTACTCTGATCCACATTGTTTAGCTAATTGCCAAATGTATTAGCAACGCTACGTGATGGGTATAAGTTAGACCTACTTGGATGTCTGACCATATAGATGTAGCGAATTTGCACTAGAAGAATAAGTGTTCAATAGTTTCTTCATGTTGACAGAATACACACTTTGAACTTCCGTGCCAATTAAATTTTAAAAGGTTGTTTTTGGTGAGTATTACTCTTCTAAGAAGATACCATGCAAAAAATTTGTTTTTAGCGAAATCTTTATCTTTTAATTTTGTTTTGTTATCAATTGTCGCTGGTAGTTGTAGAATCTATGGAGAATTTACCACTCTCATGTAGTTTCCATCGAAATTCACCAGTCTCTTGGGATAGTTGAACCAACGTTGTAACAAAGCATGCCATGATTCAAGCCTAGGACCAAAAATTTCTTATGAACGGCACATTTGGTGGGGGAGGACTCCAACACCTTAGTGATTGTATCTTTCTTGTGATGAACAATATTTTATAGAGCTGGATATTGTTTGTGAAATGTAGCATTATCCAGCTACTTATCCTACCCGAACCTAATTTCTTGAGCCATCCTTAATTGTAAATGGACCGTATGGAAAGAACTATTTCTTCATCTCCATAAGCCAGTGATGTCTACGCACTTCTATTCTTGTAGACAGTTGTTGGGCCTCCAAGTGCAGAGGTTTGTAGAACAGCAGCAAGTTTCCCTTAAGTGGATTACCCAAGGTTTATCGAACTCAGGGAGAAAGTGGTCAAAGGTATATCCTTTCAAGCAACCCTACAATTAAGATACACGAAGTCTCTTGTGTCCCCAACACACCCAATATAGGTGCACTAGTTCGGCGAAGAGATAGTGAAATACAAGTGGTAACGGTGCCAGAAAATAGCTTGACGGCGAGGTAAAGACTAAAGGCAACAAGAAGGAAGCAAGCAAACATGCAACAGATCTAGTAGCAAACGGTGTTTCAATGCTTAGAAACAAGGCCTACGGATCATACTTTCACTAGTGAACACTCTCTCATATAAATATCTTCTCTTCATGATACTACTCTTAACTACTCTCCGGTTGGACACTCTAATCCATGGTAGGGCTATAACAGCACACCTCAAAGTCCGCCTTCCCCAATCTAGATAACCCCACACTGTCACCTTGAGCGCTAGAAGGTTCCAACAAACACCACAATTTCATAGAGACATCCAACTCCAAATATATCTCATAACAAATATTCAATCTAGCCAAAGTGCCACACACGGTATGCCTGTTGTCACTTTCACACACGTGGGGGAAAGCATAGATCTATTAAAGCACAAAGAGTATTTATGTAGACTCAAGCCTAAGTTCCACCATGGCGTGCACGCTGTCACTTTCACACACATGGGGAGAGCAGAGATCTATTGAAGCACTTGAGTAGCAAGGTAGATCTACTAGATTACAAAGCTCATGACCACAACAAGATCATGCATAGAGAGAGATGAACACATAGCTACCGGTAGAGCCTTAGCCTCGAGGAAGAACTACTCCCTCCTCATCATGGGAATCAACAACGATGATGGAGATGGAGATCGATGGAGATGGCTCCAGGGGCACTTCCCCATCCCGACAGGGTGCCGGAACAGAGACTTTCTATCCCCCCGAATCTCCCCTTCGATGGCCGCGGCGCAGCGGAGCTTTTTCTGGAAGTATGATGGATGATTTAGGGTTTTCTCCCCGGGGGCTTCTTATACGCGAAGGAGGCAAGGTCGGTGGGGAGCCAGGGGGGCCATACCCCCTGTAGGCGCCACCAGGGCTTGACCGCGCCTGGGAGGGTGTGGCCACCCTGGTGCCGTACCCCGTCTCTTCTTCGTGGTTCCGTGTTGGTCTGGGAAAAATAATAACTTTGGCTTTTGTCCCGTCCAATTCCGAGAATATTGATTGTCTGCCTTTCTAGAACCAAAAACAGAAGAAAACAAGCAACTGACACTGTGGCATCTTGTTAATAGGTTAGTACCAGAAAGTGTATAAAAATACCTCAAAGTGAAGACAAAACAAAGCAAAGTAGATACTAAACAAGAAGGGAGCATAAAAAATTATAGATACGTTTCCGACGTATCAAGCATCCCCAAGCTTAACTCCTGCTCGTCCTCGAGTAGGTAAGTGATAAAAATAATAATTTTTGAGGTGACATGCACCATCAAAACCAAGATCAAACCATTTGCAAGCAATGAAAGCTGAAATCAAAGAACTCTAAACATGTGCATGAAATATGGAGTTCTAACAATAAGACAAAGTAACTATGCATGCAACATGAAAGGCTACAAACAAAGATCCTGAATAACATGCATTGAAAAACATTTGTTTGTTTCACATACAGAAAACATGGCATAGTGGCAATCAGCTTGTCCCTCATGGAGTAGCAAAATAGATGCATATGACACCTTCAAAGTTCACAAGGGTGACTAGAAACAAGTAGCACAAGAACAAGTAATATCACAATATGCATTAATCAATAAGTTTTGGGACACTGCATACAGAATGACAACTATGCTCTCTTAATGGTGCCTAAAGGTAGAAGGTGGAGACTCAATAGTAGTGGAAGAAAGGCCCTTTATAAGGGAAGCAGGGATTTCAAGTTTGAAAAAGAGATTCCAAAAATTATGGTACTTGTTAGCTTTCGGCCCTCATTGCCCCTATCATAAGCATCTTGAAGTGATTAAGGTTAAAGTAAACAAACTATGGAGTATATGCTTGACAAAGTATAAGTTGGCAATCTCAAGTCCCTTGAATATGAGGGTCACACCTCATGCTACTCAACTTCAGTCACCTGTAAGTTCTTGTCATTGTAAGTACATGCGTATCATAGAGAACCGCCAAGGGGGTACCCCTTGCACATGGTACAGGAGCTATCCCATAACCAAAATGACAAGGCAAGCAGACAATGAGAATCTCAGCGATCTTTTTATTTACTATATGCATAGCTTTTTATTGAGGATGCTTCATAGATAGCTCACTATGGTGATGCTGCAAGTTTTCACCATGATTAGGCATGGATTAGGCTAGCGGCTCAGGCGTTTCTCTAACACAAAATACTTACTCCATGGACTTACAAGTTCCCTCTTTATTTCACACCAGTGACATCCATAGAAAAAAGAGCATGATATCAACTGAGTACAAAGTACAAGTGCAATGTTGAAAACGTTCCACAAGACAACATGGTTCTGCTAATTCCAACGTATAAGTGTGAGCATATACAACATAGACGACACAATGGTTCAAGTTTATTAGGGGCAAAGAATATAAAGTGTGCCATCAAGTTTGTGAGGGCTTTAATCACTAAGTTTTCACATAACAAAATACTTTTTAATTGGAAGATAGATGAAAACAAGAATATACTTGGAATGGTGTAACACACCATGCATAGGAGTTTATAGTGGACACTTTGGAATAACTTGGTTTCTTGGGAGTTGGAAGCATGAGTAGAGCTTACTCATACAAGTGGAGGCTAGCAGAAGACTAGGATCAACCAACTAAGAGAGCAATAGTGGCCATAATCATGAAGAGCGACAAAACATTACTAATCAAAGCATAGAGTGGTACTACAAGTTAAGGACTAAATGATGATAGAGGCTATGGTGACTTGTTCATAGTCATAACATGGTGTAAGCATGTGCCAAGTCAACCCAAACAAAGCATCAAAGGAGAATACCACAATACTATGCTTTTGCATGCTAAAACAACACATAATTTCTTCAAGGCACACTAAGAAATCCCAATTGTTTGGAACAAGACATGCTACAGAAATAATCACTAAGCATAAGGTCAAAACAACATCTAGCATGACAAGATAAAGTCTAGGCCACAGTCAAAGCAAGCTCACTTTTGTACCACTATAAGCATGAGAATTTCTACTCTTTTCCAACACCAATCAACTTATTTGAAACAACTCACAAAGATAATAATCAACAAAGATCAGTGAGCTTGTCTCACAAATCCACAAAGAAGAACTAAAAATTTCTAAGTTGAAAGCACAAGAAAACTAAGGCTAAACACAGTGCTATCAAAAGAGAATACTCACAAGAAAATAAGAATGAAAACTAGAGTGCTCTAGGCAATGAAAACAGAGTGTGTCTCTCTCCAAAATAAGTGTGCTGGGATCCAACCAACTTTACTCAAGCAAACTTAAGCAAATGAAAACCAAAACGGAAACTAATACGCACCAAGAACAACACAATAGTGCATGAAACAATAAAAACGAAGTGTCTAGACAGACCCAAGCTTTTTATTGATGAAGAAGGGGATGCCTTGGGCATCCCCAAGCTTTGACACTTGTACCTCTTGGATATTTCTTGGGATGACACCATGGTGGCATCCCCAAGCTTGAGCTTTTGTCCATTCTTCATCTCATTACATCATTCTCTCTCTACACCTGAAAATTTTCCTTCATACAAAACTTCACACAATCTTCATTAGCAACATTAGTGTATTCAAAAGATATTAGACCTTAGGCAAAACTTTGAAACAGCAAAACTTTTCACTAAAACACAAGCTACTGCAGCAACTCCTTTAAAAAGCTCAATTCCCCAAAAGAGAACTCAAAAAGGAATCAATAAGAAGCAAATGCAAATAATAGCAGAAATCTGTCAAAACAGACCAGCAGGTAGAAACCGATTTTTCGAAAATCTTCTATTGCTCAAATAAAAAATTGTTGAACTAACGAATGTTATATAACATACTGGGGGATTTATTCATAAATTTTCAGCTCAATCCGAGTTACAGAGACTCCTCACGAATTTTTATGGTGGAGGACAGAAATCTGTTTCGGGACAGCAACTCCCCAAATCTTACTTCCCTCTCATTAGAGGTCATTCTTGGCACAAAAAGCAAACAAAAAGGATAAGGAGAGGTCATTACAGAAGTAATAACTTCCAAGACTCAAGAAAACTCTTGGGTTATCTCCCAACAAGTACTTTTCTTTAATGCCTTTAAGTTAGTCTTGATAGTTTGAGAAGATGCTCACATAAGAAATATGAATTGAAGTAAAAGAGAGCATCAAGAAGCAAATTCAAAACACATTTAAGTCTAACCCACTTCCTATGTATAGGAATCTTGTAAAGAAACAAGTCATGAAAGAACCAAGCAACAAGCATATGAAAGTAAAACAAGTGCAACTACAAAATTTTCACCATAAAGAGGGGAAACTTAATATTGTTGAGATACATAAAACCATGTTTCCCTCTCTCATAATAACTTTCAGTAGCAACATGAACAAAATTAACAATATAACTATCACATAAAATATTCTTATCATGAGCCACATGCATAAAATGATTATTACTCTCCACATAAGAATAGCCATTCTTATTAATTATAGTGGGAGCAAATTCAAAAAAATAGCTATCTTCCCAAGTGTGTTCATTTGGAAACATATCATCATTGGAAGGAACATGGATAGCACTAATAGCACAACAATTATTAATATTATCATCTTCAGAATTGGTGCCAAAGAGATTTTCAATATCAAAATTAGTGTGCTTTTCTCAATCATGATCACTACTATAGGTAACAGGCATAGGAACATCATCTAGTTCAGACTCATCAGCAAAAACTATGATAGGAGCAACATGCTTAGAGGGAGATACTGTTTCCTCTCTCCTTTTACTCCTCCTCTTCTTCTTCTTCTCCTCTTTAGGAGGGAGAGGCTTGAAAGGAAGCTTCTCCACATACCCTGGTTTATTGTTAGAGACAATAGGAGAAACTTTGGAGGATTCCTCCTTTTCATTAATAAGAACAAAACTCATATCAGGCATGTCATATTTTGGTAAAATATAATATTTTATAATATTTTGTATGTAAGTATTCGCGTGGCAATTATCAACACAATAAAGATGACACCCATGCAGGACGCAATTCATACCAAAAGCACTCATGTCTACCAAAGAAGTTTTTCTTGATAACTCTTCACACCCAAAAAACAATGTAAGTTCATCATGTTGATTATCAGTGATCATGTTATCACAATACAAACTTGCAGTACTCATTGTATTAGAAAGGTCATTAGTATGGCCTGAGCATTGAAAATTTAAATGATCCACTTCATAGCAGAGTTCACAAATAAAAGGATAGAGGGCAGAATTTTTTTACCAAGATAATTTAGAGCCTTATACCACGTTCTGGTTTTTTCATTCTAGTGTGTGATACAATATTCTTATTGATGCAGGCCGACCTACGGTCGTTACTACATCAAGGTCTCCAACTTACGCCAAGTCGTCATGGACTCCAAAGGTGAATCCGTTCCTCTATGCGAGCCCACTTCCTACCCTATTGAATGGTATGCTACTTCATACTCCGTCACATATGCATGATAGGTTCACACCGACCAGTACAGAGGCAAGGGAGGAAGCCCGGAACATCAAGCCCGACAAGACGGAGGCTAGGAAGAGGAGACGGAAGAAGACAGGACGGCAGCTGCTAGGTCCAAGTGGTACTACCGGTCATCGGAACCGGTACTACCGGTCAGTGGTACTACCGCCCCTGCTAACGCTCGCTACTGACGACTCCAACTGACTGTAAGATCCCTCCTTTATAAAGGAAAAGGATCCCTGTGATTGCAATGCTAGTCCCTGGATCAATAGCTAGCATCCATAGTTAAGATGTAATATCAAGAAACAAAGGTCATAATACAACTTTATAACCAGGAATAAAATAATTTATTACATCTCACATAGCTCATTTGGCTATCTCATTACAATGCAGCAGAATATAGCAATAGCATGGGGTCCTTCATCTTCAAAGTTCCACAGGCAGACATGTTGGTTGTAGACTTGTAATCCTAATCATTAAACTTCACTAATATCAAACAAACCTGCAACATAACAAGTTACAGCCACAAGGGTCAATACATTTGAATTGTATTGGCAAGTGATACTATGGTAGTATAGTGGAGTCTATCATCTATATGAATTTGGCTAAGTGGAGCTTAGGCTTGTTTTGCTCAAAATAGATTTTTCCTTATCATTCGAAAACTCTAAGTTCTTGCTTTGACAAAATCTTTCCCAAGGCATCTCCCAATAGAAATTGGTGATCCTTTCAACCCTTGTTCACCCACAAGATTTTAACTTAGAAATTTGGATGATGAGATTCTTGATAGCTTCCATGTATTGATGCTCAAATTGTCCTTTGCCAGGGACATGGCTAAGTACTTAGATTTTACACTCTGCAGAGGTGGTGCACTTTCCCCACAAGACTTGGTTTCACCAAGACAAGATCTTTCAGAAGCCTTCCCTTAGACCAGAATGGACGCGCTCCAACCTATCAATCCCCTACCACCAACTGTCCATTTGGATAAGTTATTGCAACCTATATGATCCAGGCAGAGCCCAATGCCAAGTGGTTGCACTTGAAGCTTCTCAACATTTGACATCTCAAATCTCTTTGTTCCTGGGTGGCCATCCACAACTGAGATACCAAGTTTTCCCCAGTATACTGGACTTGGTGATGCCCAAGTTTTCCCCAGCATACTGGACTTGCATAACCACTCAACACAAACCATTCCTTCCATTCCACCCAGGTGATTCATTCACTTAGTTGTTTTATTAATCAAAACACAAGTCCTCAGACTTAGAAATATTTCCATAGTATGAATATATATATTCCACCCTTGTTTTCTAATAGCTAAGCTAAGCATGGTAGTAGTAGGAATCTTAACTTAGGAAATTCTACTAAGGTTTCATCTACTAGGATTTCCCATAGCATAGTTTATACTTAGCAAAAATTCCATGCAAGTCCTACTTAGAAATATCACTAATGCATAGTGAAAATAATGGGACAAAAGTATGAAGCATCACTTGCCTTTTTGGTAGAGAGTATAGGTTCACTCCTTGATCTTGCAATATTCACTCACTTCAAATCACTACAATTCAATCAAGCAAACAATATTTCAATCTACCATTCAAGCAATTCATCACATAAAATGATAGAAACAAAACAATGCATGCAAGCATGCCAAACTTTGTTTTATTTACAAAAGTGGTTTATAATTAGTTATAAACATTCTAAAACACTTTATTGGTCATTTCATAAAGTTGCAAAACTATTTGCAAAAGATTCTATCTATAAACCATTTTTAAACCAAATCATTATTTTATGTGGTTGAAAATGTCTTTAGCAAAGTAATAATTTTATAGGGTTCACCAAATACATTTTCAAATCATAAAACTTGGTGTTTGGGGTCTGAGAGTTTATTCCAAAACATTTCCCAAAGATTTTCTACCAAAAGCATTTTTAATAAATAAACATTATTTTTATTTGACTAGAATTGATTTAAATCAAGAGTTTATTCTTTTGCTTCACCAAATACATTTTTGAAACCACCAATTGATTTCTAGGGTCAGTAGGTTCAAAACAAACCATTTGCCAAAGATTTTATCCCCAAAATCATTTTAGAACAATTTTTATATTCTAAACATGCATACACAAGTTTCTGCAAAAACAATCAATTTAACAGAAGCAATTTACTAAACAAAGTGCATGGTTGGCTAGGGCTTGTATTGCTGAATCCATTGATATAAAATTTGTAAAATTTGGACGTGTAGATTAAAAGTTATAGATTTTACAAAATCTAGCATCTAATAGATCAAATCTGTTTTAAATCAAACGGACAGGGACACGTGGCTGCTTGCTACTGGCTGGTACCAGTTCGTCTGGATCACGCATTGAGCACCGTTGGATTTAAGTTACATCGCATGGCACAGATCGCATACCCCTTCGGCTTTAAGTGATTCTATCTAAGCCTCAGGATCAAGATCCAACGGCTGCTGTGCGACTGACCAAAGGTGGGCGGCGCTGGCGGCGGCGTGTGGCGGCGCGCGGTCAGACGGCGACGTCGCTGGCGATGCAGGAAGCGAGGGGAAAGAAGGAGATGCTCACTAGAATCGCCTTGACGCACTGATGCTCAACGTGGCCTTCGTCAGTCAAGGGGCGCACGAGGTCACTGGTGATTCCTCGCCGGAGTTGCTCCTGGCGTCAGCATGTTCGGGAGTTGTCGGAGTCGAGGCTGCAGTCCACCAGAAAGCAAGTATAAGATAGGGTTAGATGCGGGCGAGTGTACTGGGCACGTGCATATCATCGGAAGGACAAGGGGTGTCCAGTTACTACCTGGAGGTTTCGTCGGAGAAAAAGGCAGACGTCGGCGCTGTAGGTCGTCGTTGTTGCCGACGCTGGGGGGCACGCGCGAGTGAGATGAGGCCACAGAGAGGTGCGCTAGGACTGGGGGTCACGTTCGTGTGCTCGAGGAGGCGAGGGGCAACGTGGAGCTGCCAGAATTCCTCGCTGAGCTCGTCGGAACAGTGTGTGGTGCAGGGGGAAATTGGGCGGCCTGGGGGCGGGCTAGGGTGAGGCGACGGAGGGGAAAGAGAGAGGAGGGAGAGGCGCTTTAGATAGCATGGTCGCGAGGCGTTTAATGGCGTGGTTAACGCATATTAATCCGAGCTTTAATCGCCTGCAACGGCCGGCGAGGTGAGGGGCGGAGTCAGCGGGTGAGGAAGATGAATACGTGGGGTCCGCGTCACAAAGAGGAGGGAAGTGGGTCCCAGGCGTTCAGCGATCATGGGTTTCTTTTCATGTGAGAAAAACGTTTATGAGAGAGTGGGGTCTCAATGGGCTTAGTGGGCTAGCTAGGCTGGGCTGCACCTTTTCAATTTTTTTTGTTCTGTTTGTTTTTCTTTTTCTCATTTGATTTTTCTGATTTGATTTTGAATAAGCAATTCAAACATTCATTTGAATTCAATCATTTGCTAAAATCTGTGTAGGTTTAAATACTGATTAGTATTATATTCTGAAGTCAATTTTGAAATAAAATTTTATTCTTTTTGGGGTCTTTTAATTATTTAATTAGGCCCTTGTTTTAAATCAAATAAGGTTTATTAATAATTTCAAACACCATTTAAATTTATAAATCCTTCTAAATCCTTTCAGTAGGTTTTTACTTGTTTAATAGGGTGTCAAATAATTCATCTTGAATTATTTGGAAAGTATTTGATATGATTCATAAATCATTTGAATTGGATATTTGTTTTAATTCCAATGGAATTAAATATAGTTTTTGTTCCCTAAAGTTTATTTGGAAGATTTCTTTAATCTTAATTATGTTGACTTAAACAACTTTTATTTCACTAGGGTAAATTCCAAAATACTATTTTCTCATGATTTACATATTTATTCATATTAGAGATTTGTCCTTATTAAAATAGGGATAGAATGGTTAATGCCATTTTATTTTTATTTTGGAAAATTCTTTATCCATTTACTTTATTTGGGTTTTGGACTATATTCATTCCATTTGTTTATGGATTTGGCCAAGATTTAATTTGGTCTTTAAATATTCTTTATTTAATATTTCTTTCTTTATCTTATAAAATTCATATCTTTTTATTTAGAGATCCAAACTTGGTGATTCCATTTTGTAAAATCTTAATTGATATTTATTTATCCTTTTAAATATCTTTAGGATTATTTGCTCACCATTTTGTATGGATTTTAGATAATTGCTTTATTAGCTTTGGAAATTACTTTTCCTTATCTTATTTAAATTCATAAGATGTTATCCATGGCTCCAAATTAAGTGAAACCAATTTCTATGGCTTTATAATATTTCTATTTGTCTTTCTTGATCATTTATAAATGTTTAATGGTCAATTTTTATATGGATCAAATCCATAGGCTTGGAGATAACTTGGAAATGATTTTATTCCATTAGGGTTTAGGATTTGGATTTATTTTCCAAGTGTTTAAATTTCCAGATGCATTTTATGAGGGATGCATTTCTTTTGATTTGGATTTTGTTGAATTCAAACTTTTATTAAAGTTTATTCAAGATGGGGTTTTAAGTTTCCTTTTAGAAACAAAGTTTCTTTTCACCCTGATTTTCAACAATAATTTATTTTGTTTATTTATTTTTCACATCACAAGATTTGGAAAATCTTGGGATGTGACACTGACGCTCCAGGACCGCAAGCGGTACTACCGGTCCCAGAGAGGTACTACCGGTTACGACCGGTACTACTGTCTGAGTCCCAGATTACTGTCATGTCTGTGCTCAAGGCACACCAGTTGGGCCACAACCCATGTATTCCCCTTTTACTTACCTATTCGCCTAGTTTATCCCCAAACTACCCTTGTTTAGTGGCTGGCCTATATATAGAGCCCCCACCCCTCATGTATCCCTTAGGCATAGATGATAGACTAAAGACAACCCCCATTGTGGAATCTCTAGTTTTGCCTCATCCCCTTTACCAAGGGGACCGACTATCATCACCAACCTCGATTGGACTTTGCATCACGCATCCATTGTTGAACAAGGCCTTGGAGTTCACTGTCTCGTCTCCAAGTTGTCAAGACCCTCCCCAAGGTGTTCTTCTCTCTCCGATGAGGATTCTATCGGACCGGTGGCCTCCGTTCAGGACCAATCGGCCTTGTATCGTGTGAGTTTTGTTTGTGTTCATCGTGTTCTTCGCGAGGTGTGTGTTCGCTTTCGCTACCTTCTCCCTTTCCCCTCGCTTTCCCATCGATTTGACCACGAGATCTGTGAAGATCGGGCCTCCCAAGAGGTTAACCCCTTTATCATCTGGTATCAGCAGATTTTGGTTGCCACGGATTTATCATCAATTTGGTCTTTTCCCCATAAATTCAAAAATTCCACCAAAAATAGCCCAAATTCGTGTTTTGGATCGATCTGTCATTTGAGTGCGTTTTGGTAGGTTTTGATCCGTGGATGTAACATCCCAGGATTAGCACGTAGAATTATAGAGGACACAGGTTTCTACATTGCATTCATGCATAAGAAAATCCGAGAAATTTTCGCGCAAAACTAAAAGAGCTATAGAGGGATCGACATCTCTCTTGTACTGAAGGAAACTTCGGAGAAAGTGTGCTAGATTCCGACATGACCTTTATAGAATTCCTTGCTTAGGGGGGAAAGTTGCTCAAGCATGTAATTGAATTTCAAATATGAGATTCAAATGAATTTATAAAATTCACAAATGGAAATTAGAAACACTTAATAACTTGAATTGAAGTGATTACAAAAGAAAATGATATTAAATATTTCTTTATTAATATATATATACATATAGTATTACATTGATCTTTTACAATAAATGAATAAAGTATTAGGAATTACATTACTGAAATAAATAAAAGAACTCAAAATAAATATGACATTGTCTTTACAAAATAATTGTAAAAGAAAAAGGAAATAAGTAAACTTTATTAAATATGATACAGATCCTTACAAGTTTCAACTAACAAAGAGAAACATGAACTTTATTCCATTAATAAAAGAATACAATATTCTTTATAATATTTAAGAATCAAATAAAGTTGTAAAAGAATAAAAAAGAAAACCTAAACTATTTCCCTAAGTTAGTCCTATGTCTTCTGTTCTTCAACTCTTCACATTCTTTACTCCTGCAAAACAAACAAGAAAGAAAACAAAACTAAAATAGAAAAAAGTTATGTTGGTTAGTTTTGCTCTCAGTCTGACAGTGAAATGCACTAGTGGACACATCATTGAGCTTTTAATTGAAGGGGCAAGTTTCACCAAATAAAGAATCTGTTCTTATCAGAAGTGTAGCCTCAGTACAAGCACGTAGAATTATAGAGGACACAGGTTTGTGCATTGCATTCATGCATAAGAAAATTCGGGAAATTTTCGCGCAAAACTAAAATAGCTGTAGAGGGGTCGAAATCTCTCTTGTACTGATGGAAACTTCGGAGCAAGTGCGCTAGATTCCGACATGACCTTTATAGAATTCCTTGCTTAGGGGGAAAAGTTGCTCAAGCATGTAATTGAATTTCAAATATGAAATTCAAATGAATTTATAAAATTCAAAAATGGAAATTAGAAACACTTAATAACTTGAATTGAAGTGATTACAAAAGAAAATGATATAAAAGATTTCTTTATTAATACATATACATATAGTATTACATTGATCTTTTACAATAAATGAATAAAGTATCAGGAATTACATTACTAAAATAAATAAAAGAACTCTTTATTATAACAAAATAAATGTGACATTGTATTTACAAAAGAATTGTAAAAGAAAAAGGAAATAAGTAAACTTTATTAAATATGATACAAATCCTTTCAAGTTTCAACTAAAAAAGAGAAACATGAACTTTATTCAATTAATAAAAGAATACAATATTC
The DNA here is from genome assembly GCA_023614405.1 of Avena insularis. NCBI lineage: Eukaryota > Viridiplantae > Streptophyta > Magnoliopsida > Poales > Poaceae > Avena > Avena insularis. The sequence continues at coordinate 251,600,657 of CM042685.1, forward strand.
TTTACAATATTTAAGAATCAAATAAAGTTGTAAAAGAATAAAAAAGAAAACCTAAACTATTTCCCTAAGTTAGTCCTATGTCTTCTGTTCTTCAACTCTTCACATTCTTTACTCCAGCAAAACAAACAAGAAAGAAAACAAAACTGAAATAAAAAAAATTATGTTGGTTAGTTTTGCTCTCAGTCTGACAGTGAAATGCACTGGTGGACACATCATTGAGCTTTTAATTGAAGGGGCAAGTTTCACCAAATAAAGCATCTGTTCTTATCAGATGTGTAGCCTCAATACAACCTCATTGGCAGTAATTTATGGGGCAAGTTTCACCAGAAAAGTAGAAGAGTGGAACTAAGATATTTTTTGCCTTGCACTGATCCACAACAGTGCAAGCAGCTCACACATACATGCAGGAATGTGGTGCTGTCAATACAGGAAGCAAACAGGACAGGGGATAAGTATTAGCCGAAGTAGAGTGAGGATACTCTGCTAAACACTAGCTACAATAATCAGAACAGCAAGAAACCATTTTATCATTAGCTCTCATCAGATTCACATCGACTCATCCCCATCTCATCAACCAAGATATTAGCCAGATCACCACCACATAACTTACACCATGGTTGCTGCAAGAAGCCATCCAATGGCATGGACAAGGTGGAGAAGGTCGGGCTATGGCTGTTGTAGTGGATGATATAGTAAAAGGAGAGGTGAGCAGGATATCAAAGTACAGTAGCAACTGATCAAGATCCATCACAAGGACAAGCCTCCAGCACCACCCCATCTGTCAACACTACAAACAATAAGGTAGATGGGAATATAGGTAGATTTTGTAGCATCTGTTCTTATTCAGTTTGGAAATGACATTCTTGAGGGTTAAGAAAAACAGAAGTGTAGCAACCAAATCCAATTACCCTGCAACTAGAACATGTCTAGGAAGATAAGAGGATTGCTTCTCTCAGTTTTGCATGAAAATTCCATGCAAAGTTCCTCATAGAGAATTGAAGCCACAAAGTAAGTATATGTTCTTATTTAAGCTTAGTGCCTCAGCCTTTGCATCATAGGACAGGGGTATTCCCAAATGGATTTACATCACATTCCTAGTCAGAATTCCTATGAATCAATATTCATATTTAGTAATCACTTCACTAAATCAAATATACAGTCAAGCATAGAAGCATCACCCCAAGCCCAAGTGCATACATATGCATAACCAAATCATCATTGGTTTATTCAAAACCATCTGCAAGCAACCATAGAAGTGTTCAAATTATTTTCCTAGCTAGTTAGTTAGGAATAATTTCTCAACAAAAATATTATTATAAATACCATTTTGTTTTACAAGTAAGAATGGATCGAGATCACATTGAGCCAAAGAAGCACTAATCATAGAACTGAATCAAAAATTTAGTTAAGTATATATACAAATATTTCATGAAAAAAAGATATACCATCTGTAAATAATCAATGGCTATCCATTGACTACTTATTTATCTGGACTAGTACCATCTTATCACTACCATCAGTATATGTCCAAATAACAATCATATACATGCTCCTACTTATCATATTCACTTTTGCACAAAGAAAACAATATATATTCTCTATTGTCAAAGAAAGGTGCTGAGAATAACACAAGTGACCTTTAGGCATACTTGGGTATGTACTTGGACAAGACTATGATCTTATTAGTGTTCTAGAAGAAAACCATGAAATTACAATCAGTACTGCATTATATATGCATACTTGAATTTGTATATACTTCTCACACACCACTGTTGCAAGAAACTACAATTGTACATTATCCTTATAAATTATAAACTTATTTGCATCTAACCAGGTCCTAAATCTACTAGCAGGAGTTAATCAAAAATGTAATCAAATAGATTTTGTTCATTTCTTCGGATAAGATCAACACACTAACTAAAAAAATTAACTTGGAACCAAAAGAGAGCATACATGAGAAGATCAACACACTAACTAAATAATTAACTTGGACTGAATTAAAAGAGAGCATACATAAGCAGATTCAACACACAAATACTATTAATCCAATGGTACATAGTAACATATAAAACCTACATCGCAACATCTCCATTATCACCTGACAAGTTTTCAAAAGATCATAACCACAATCCCAATTCCAAAATTATCTGAACCTAAATTCCATACCTAGAGTTGTTCTTCGGCTCGAAGGCCGGTCACATGAGAATTACCTGACTAGAGGCATGGTTGATGGAGTAGAAAAGAAAGCAGACGCCGGGGTTGCATCTACTGCCGTCCCACCGGCATCAGAATAGAAGAAGAAGAACCTCAGCTTCAGCACCATCAGACCACCACTAACACAGCACCAAATCACCCCGAACCACCATCAGGCCATGGCCAACCTTGGTGACTACGGAAGGTAGTGGTCGTGGAGGGAGGGGTGACGCAGCAGGGGCATCGCTAATCATGGCGAGGTAGAGGAGGCGCGAGAATCGATGAAGATCCGCTGTGGCACTGGCACACCCGACCTGCATGGCCAGGGTTAGCCGTGAGCTAGGGGTCGTGCAGTGCAGGGCAGCATCGAGGCGGCGGGGAACCGATGAAGGAGACTCGGGCCATCCAGCCTAGCAAGCGGCAGCGACCGGCGGCGCTAGATATGGCCGGCGATTGAAGGGATGGCGTCGGCAGCGGCGGGCCAGTGCGTGCGTGTGAGAGGCAGAGGAAAGGGATAAGGAATTGTGCCTGCGTACGTGCTCGTGTGTGAGGGAGAGAGAGTGGCTCGGGGGTCAAAGTGACCCCAAGCCCGTTCCAAATGGGTCAGGCCAGCCCACGAACCCAACCAAGCGGCCCAAGTTAATTAGGTTTAGAAATAAAATAAAAATAAAAAAAATGAATGAATTATTAAAATAACCTCCAAACATTTTTAGCTATAGAAAATTATATAAAAATCCTAAAAATACATATGATATATCAAAATGACCACTAAAATAATATCTACCTAACAAAAATATAATTTTAAGTGTTTAAAATAAATTTAAAGTAAAATAATTATTAACACCATTAAATCTTGAATGAAATTTTATAAAATAAAAAAACACTAAAAATAAATAATTTTTGCATATCAAAATAACTCTACTATTTAATAAAAATTAAAAATACTAACTTAGAGTTTTACAAGCAAAACATAAAGCAAATAATCAAAACACTTAATTCTTTGATGAATTTTATAAAAATAAAGATAATACTTAAAAATAAATAAATTCATTCTTAAGGTCTTGAATAAATATATTACACTAGAAAAATATTAAATATATTATTAGGAAAGTCTTTAATATTTTAAATAATAAATCCTTACCTAATACCTATTTTGTGAATTCTTTAAAAACAATTCTTAAGTAAAAAAATCACAATTCTTATAAAACCCTGAGCAATTGGTGTCTTAGTACTAATTCCAAAACCATCACTTGAATTCATAATCAAACTTAAGTATAACTTCTAACTTTAAAATATTCTTTTAAAAATCTTATTAAGAATCCTTTTAAATAAACATTGGGTATCACCCATTTATATAATATGGTGAATAATCATTATATCTTAAACACTATTAACATAACTTTAAATTCTAACAAATTACTAAGACCATCTAATTATGATTCCATTAAATAAATACATATTCCTTTCATAATAGCAAAACAAATTTAATCTAATCAGTCACTTAAATATAAAGTGAATAATTCCACACCTTAGTTATACCTATCATAAATCTAAAACTTGGGAATAATTAAAACATATTACATCTTAAGTTTATTTACCCTTTTAAAGTTAATTTTAGTCTCAAAGCTTATAAACATCAGGTCTAATACACTACTTATGTTTTTATACTTAACTTTGGTCTATTTCAATTAAGACATAATACATCTCAAGTCCAAACTAATCAATCAAATACCAGAAGGCATTGATCACATTTTATTAACAATGAAGATTGCTTAAATATTATAAAGTAAATCTTTTCTTAAAATGTTATTCTTTTTGCCACTTCAAATATGTAACATCCCTAAAATCATGATTTCAAACTTTACATATCACTCATGCATGCATATAGATTTTAGAGATCATATTCAAACTCCCTTCAGAAAACAGAAGCTTTTTGATGTTATGATTTTATGTGGTCAGATTTGATTCAAAAGACCAACACCATTTGAAACTTGAATGTTTAGGAACTTGTTTGCTTACCTCCATTGTTGGAAAGTTTAGGTGTAAAAGTTTGACCAAAGTTTTCAACTTGGAAATAAATTCAAAACCCTAATTTTAAAACATTTGCAAACCAGAGGCAAAGTCTCTGATTATTTTAAGTCCAAGCTTGACCAAGCCCTTACAGGGTAACCACATGGTTAAATGACTGATTTTTGAAACCACAGTACCCTGCAAAAATCCCCAGAATGGTTTGAATTCAAAAAGGATTTGAATTCATATCTAAATCATTCCTGAAAACCAAAATAGAAAAGGAAAAGGAATAAACAAAATAAAAAGGCCGCGCGCCAGGTTTCTGGCCCAGCATCGAAACGAGCCCAACTAGCCCACCCGGGGGTTCTCTTTTCCTTCCACACGCGCGAGCACACTCCCTCGGCCAATGACGACAGGGCCCCACTCCCACTTTATGCGACTTCACGACGAGCGGGCCACCTCACGCCAAGATCGCCTTCCCGATTCCACAAGACGACCTCGCCTGCCGTTCACAGCGCTGATCTCGCGAGCTTAATGGGCATTGAATCAGCGAGCGTTACCTGTCGAGCCTCGGGCTATAAGATACCCACCTCCCCGCGACCATTTCCCCCCAGTCAATTTTGCCTTCACGCCACCAGGCTGTCCACGACTCGCACGACTCCGCCGCTGCTCCGACGACTGCGCCGGCGAATTCCGGTGAGTCTCGTGTTCCCCTCTGCCTCTCATTCATGCTATCTTGTTCAGTGAGTCTCGGCGCATCTACTGACACACCCCACTTACCTTCGCATGACCTGTAGCTCCAGCAACGTCGACGACTGGCCGCCACCGTCTTCGGCATCAACTCCGACGACCTCCAGTGGTAAGTCCAGACCGCCCCAAGCCTTGTCTTTCACACACGCGTGTTCTCCGTGATCTTCTGCACCTGACTACACTCTCCGTTTGCCTCCTAGAGATCGACAACGTCGCCTTCGACCTCGAGCAGAACCACCTGTCGCCAGACTCAACTCCGACGAGGAATCGTCACCGCGTCAGCACGCCCCTTGACAAACCAGAGCCACCTCGAGCTTCAGCACGCCACCGCGGTCCTGGTAAGCGCCTTCTTGCTTCCCCGGACGACCTAGAGCACCGACGCCACCGTAGTCAGACGCGCCGCCGCCGGACAACGCCGCTAGCGCCGCCAGTTTGTGGCTTGATGATTTAGTCCGTTGGATCTGCATCGTAGGGCTAGGATAGATCTTAATCGAAGAGGTACGCACGCGTCTGAGCCGCCAGATCTAAGTTAGATCCTACGGCCTGCGACTGCCGATCCACGCGAATCGGTACGCGCCAGTGAGGCTACGACACGTGGCTAGGGATAATTCAAAAATAGAAATTTGAATCAGATTTAGATCCAAACTTCAAACAGCTATAACTTTTGAATGCCACGTTGGAATTTTACAAACTTTATACCGTTTGGATTCAGTGAAACAAGACCTTTCTGAATATCCAATGTGTTTAACAAATAGTAACAGTTAAAATGACTTTATTTGTGGAAACATGTTTAAGGCTATTTTGAGTATAGATTTAGTTTAGTAATTTGTTTTGGTGTCAAATAAGTTTAGTTGGCAAACTTGTGACTGGTTAAGTTTCTGTAAACATGTGCATGCTTGGTAGAATTTCCAAAATCACCACTTGGTAAATTCTTGCATACATGCATTGATATTATTTTTTATTGTATATAATTGTGTGTAATTGTATGCTATAATTTTGTGTAGATTTTGCTAGTGATTGTGATTGTGAAGAGTGCAGCTCTCCCCACTACCAAGGCAAGTGATATTTTCATGAATATTTCTGTCCTATGTTTTGTACTAGCATTAGATATTTTGCTAAGTTTTGCATGCTACTTTTGCCTAATGCTAAGTTGGGAAATCCTAAGTAGTGTAGAATTGTAGAATTGCTAGGGAATTTTCCTAAGTTAAGTTATCATTCCATGCTTAGCCTAGATATTTAGCAAACAAGGGTTGGAGAAAATCTATACTTACTATGATGAAAATATTACTAAGTCATGAGACTTATGCTTTCCTAATAAAACAACTAAGTCAAATGAACCTCCTGGGTGGAATGGAAGGATTGGGTTATGTTGAGTGGTTACACAAGGCCATGGACTTGGGTTGTGTATCTCACTTGTGGTATGCCACCCAGGCACAAAGGGATTTTGAAGCCAAGTGTTGAGAAAGCTTACAGTGCAACCACTTGGCAATATGGGCTCTGCCTTGATCATATAGGTTGCTAGAACTTAGTCATTTGGACAGTTGGTGGTAGTTGGGATGATAGGTTGGAACGCGTCCATTTGACTAAGGAAAAGCTTCTGAAAGGTCCTGTATTGGGAAACCAAGTCTGGTGGGGAAAGTGCACAACCTCTGCAGATGGAAAAACCTAAGTACTTAGCCTAGTCCAAGGCAATGGACAACTTGAGCATCAAGACATGGAAGCTACAAGAATCTCATCACTCCAACTTCTAAGTAAAATTTGTGGGAGAACAAGGGTGAAGGACCCCAATGTCTATTGGTGGTTTCTTGGGAAGTTTTTGACAAATAAAAACTTAGTGATTTCAACTAATAGGTAAAACCTATTTTCAAGCAAAGCAAGCCAAGCTACACTTAGCCAAATGCATATAGTAATATAGTCCACTTAAAATATACTAAGGTATCACTTGCCAATACTATTCCAAAGTATTGACCCTCTGTGGCTGTAACTTGTGATGTTGCAGGTTACTCCGATGATGAGTAGGAGTCATGAGTCTACACTCAACATGCTTGCCTGTGGCACATGAAGATGAAGACTTATTTTTATTTACTTATTCCATAAAACTCTGGTATTAGGCCTATGGCCCTGAGTTGTAAAAGACTATGTTTTATCTCTGGAATGAATGTAATAAACGACCTTTGTATCTGTGTACTTCATCTTAAACTGTGGATGCTAGCATTGATCCAGGGACTAGCATTGCAATCACAGGGATCCTTTCCTTTATAAAGGAGGGGTCTAACAAAATAACAATCTTATAATAAGTTCTTCAACTCTTAAAAACTCAATTCCAAGGACTTTTATCATAGTCACCACATGACAATTCACCATAATCACATAATCTTATACTTTACTTACATATTTTAGACTGTTAACACCTAGATTCCTTATAAAGGTCATTACTTGTAAAGTAAAATTTGAAGATAAACCAACTCTGAAAAGAATAAATTAAATTCACTCCACTCAAAGTATTGGGGATTCAATTTGGGAGTTTTACAAAAATGCATAGCATTACTTATGCATAACTGCATATTGCTTCTTTAAACATTAGTCCTTACCGGACCAATGATGCAGATTTTAGATATTGGATCTTATGTCGTCTCGAAGACCGTGAGTGCATAATCTTGCAATCACAAAAGGCAAGTTCACACTTGCTCATGTCCTTTGATTATTTTCTATAAAGTATTTTGCAAATCCAGTGTTGTCATCACCTGCATTTGAAAAAGGACAGAAAACACTATTTTCATAATAATGTGATTATATGTTATTTACCATGAGGTAATAACCTACTATAAGAGTTCCGATGGTAAAGGAACATATTATCTAGGACTTAACAACCAATGTCGCCAGTGATTCTTGCGCCGTATATTACGCGTTGACCATGAGATTTGGAATGGGACAAAGAAGTCAGCTGTATCTTTTCCCTCTCGCATGGAGCTGGATGTGCGGGTCGTGGCTGTTATCACTTGTAGCGTGCATATTATTTATGGTAATACGTAGAGGATATGCAGCATATGGGTGGGAGCCCTAAACGTCCCACGATAGTTCCGGCATCTGAACGGTCTGTACAAACCATTGCCGTAATTCAAAAGGTGGGCATGGTGTACACCAAGGAGACATGCGGGGTCGCAGAGAAGGCAGTGATTGGCTTGGATCTTAGGTTGGGCCTCAAACCAAGGAAGTTTGAACGGGGACATACTCCCGGCCGTGCAACAAAACCTAAGGTCTCTCATGGGTAAAGTGACACACCTCTGCAGAGTGTAAGAACTGTAACTTGTTACTCCCTGTTCCGGGAAGGAGCTGCGAACGCGGCGGGAAAGGAACCCCATGAAGGTTCTGGTATACCCGTGAAGGCTGACGGATATAGCTTTTCAGAATAAAAGCCACCTTTGAAGAAATGTTTATGAAAACTTGCATTGCCTACGACCTATGGTCTGTGGCTGTAGTTATAGTGCATCAAACACTCCTTTTCTAGTGGACTTGCTGAGTACGCTCGTACTCAAAGTATCTTCTTAACCCTTTCTAGGTTCTAAAGCAAGTACAGACGATGACTACATCAAGCCATGCTCCAGGAATCATCATCAAAAGCTAAAGCTCTTCAATGAAGTCAAGAAAGTCAACATATACATCAGCTCAGGTGAAGACGAAGTTGCTGATTAGCTAAGGATAGAATCTCTAGCCATAGAACCTATTTTTGTAGTGTATTGCAATAGCAGCAATGCCAGACATTAGTTAAGATATTAATCTTAATAGTATTATAGTTTTGGAGTTGTTTATTTATGATTCTTCTTTGTAAGAAGTTTCTTTCTCTCTCTTTAACCTAGATTGTTCTCTGGATCTTGTGTAAAGAGCTGAGTTGTAACCTATAGTCATGTCTTGGACCTGCTGTCTTTCTGTTGTATCACTCTGAGGGATGTAATACTAGTGAACAGTGTTTCATTGGTGTTATATCAACGACTATAGTGTACTACATCATGAAGTGGTATGCTGGGTCACCGCAGTTGGTATCAGAGCATATGCTTTGAACTTAGGATTTAAAACCTTTTAGGAAGATCTGTAGGTTGGATAGTGACTATAGAAGACATATCATCTAAACCAAATACTAATATGACTTGTGATGAGTATCCACTAGAGGATAATCTTGTCACACCTAAGTCAGATGCTTAAGTCATTCTTTCTTAGTAGTAATTATTTTATCTTTTCTCAAGTATAGTGCTCTTTAGTGTCTTCTGAAGGAGACACAAACCACCAAGATACTGTAGGAAAGTGTAAGACATCATATGGAAGTAGTCTTAATGGTGTAGCCTAACTCTAAAATTCAAGTATCCAGTGGAATTTTGTGGTTAGTTGATAACCAAAGACAATATGATGAATAGCATTAGGAAAAATGTTAATGTAATGAGTAGTAATCATGTGGAATTCACTTGAGAAATTCTACGTGATGAAGTGAGATTAGGTTAAGACTAAATGACAGTACAGTAAGAAGTAAAGTCATCATGAGGTGAGTAGCTCTTAAATCATGATGTATAGGTAGACATAACCAGATCATAGTGAGATTAGCTCCGAGACCATGATGTTGTAGGGGTTCGTAGCATGGAAAACAAAAAAATTCTATCGCATGCACACAAACAAGCCAAGATCTATCTACTAGATTGTAGCAACGAGTCGATAGAATAACTCACCCTCGAAGATTCCAAAGCGGTTAACGAGAGCAGATTCTCGTGGGTGATGTAGTCGTACACTTGCCGATCTCAAGATCGCGTAGATGATCCTTCCGGTCAAGCGTTTCAGCTCAGTCGGTCACACGTTCGGTACTTGATGAAGACCTTCCTCTCCCTTGTTCCAGCAGGCAACGGAGGTTGTAGCACTCTCCTCGTGATTCCGGCAGCACGACGGCGTGGTGTCGGATGTAGAGGAAAGATCCCGCAGGGCTTCTCCTAAGCCGGAGCGAGTATGGTGGAGTAAGAGAAGGGCCTTGGGGATCTACGGATTAGAGGCACCAAGGGGGGGTGTAGCCGGCGGCTAGGGCTTGGGGAAGCCCCAAGTCGACGACTTGGAGGAGGCACTGGCGACGGCGGCGGCTGTTGGGTTCGCAGCATAGAAAACAAAAAAAATCCTACGATGGAAACTATGTACCAAGATCTATCTACTAGATACAAAAAACGGGCGGATGTATATCCGTAGAGAACATACCCTTGAAGACCGACAAAGATTAACGAGTTCAACTCGTGGTTGATGTAGACGATCTCTTGCCGATCTCAAGATCGAGAGGAAGTCCTAGCGCCGCAAAGCGGCAGCGCATCCGTGCTCGCACACACGTACAAGACACCGAGCAACCTCCGCCTCCTCGCTCCAGCGATGCAGCGGAAGCACAACCCTTTCTTGCCGAATAGCCACCGGGAACATGTATCTCTCTAGTCCGAGACCATGGGGGATAAATTCTAGAGGGGGAGAGAGATCCTTCACGAGGAGGTGTGAGTGAGAAGTGAGGAGAGGGGTGCCTTTTATAGGAGGAGGGGGGACCCCAAGGGGGTGGCCGGTGCATGGGGCTGCCCCCTTGCCCTCCCCTCTTCATGTGGGTGGACACTCCACTCACAAAATTCCTTTAAATTCCCTCCACTCAAAATCCCACTCAAACATGCCATTAAATTTCCACCAAATTTAATGCAAACTCCCATTAAATAAAACTCTTTTATTTTATTCAGAATTTTGTCAATTAATTTAATGACAAACATTCACAAATAACCCCTTCTAGAATTCCATTTCACATGCATAACCTCTTTTTGCAATTTCACCCGAAAACCTGTTTCGGTATCTAGTGAAATAAATTCCTGTGCTTGTTTATTCTTTCGGCATGAAACATTTGCTCCAACTGGATGTCAGTGTCCCTTAAGTGTGTCACCCTACGGTTCGCGAATAATGCGGACATGATCGAGACCCTTCTTCGATCAATAATCAGTAGCGGGACCTGGAGATCCATACTGACTCCCACACATTCAACGATGAGTTTTCCTGTGATCGTCGGAACCTTTTACGCTTGTATATTAATCCCTTTGTTTCACGATATATTACATGTCTGAGATTTGATCATCAGTATCTCCATACCTAGTTTGATATCGTTACTGACATGCACTCTTTTCTCGTTCCCGTGATATAACATTCTAGTGATCAAATCACTTGCTTGCAAGCTAACCAATGTGATATCACCGAGGGCCCAGAGCATATCTATCCGTCATCGAGATGAACAAATTCCACTCTTGATCCATGATTCTCAACATAACACTTTAGTAGCTTTGAAGCCATCTTTATAATCACCCAATTACGGTGTGACGTTTGATGTCAACAAGAAACTCTTCCAGTGTTAGTGATTGGCATGATCTCATGGTCTAAGGATTAGGACTACTTCGTAAGTTGTTTATAGCAATATAAACTCAATGACTTTGATCGTAATGCTATACTTCGGATGAATTTTCATCACACCATTACACTAATGTTGTGATCTCGTTATTAACAACATCCAATGTCTATGATCGGGAAACTGTGATCATCTTGTTAATCAACGAACTAGTTTATGAGAGAGGCATAACTAGGAACTTTCTTTTTGTTTATTAAACACACATGTATTAACGTTTCCGTATTAATACAATTATAGCATGCAAAATAAACATCTATCATATACTTGGAATACACATAATAAAACTTTATTATTGCCTCTCAGGGCATATTCCCTTCAGTCTCCCACTTGCACTAGAGACAATAATCTAGTTACATAGTGATGTATCTAACACCCATGGAGTTATGGTGTAGATCATGTTTTGCTCTAGGGAGAGTTTTAGTCAACGGATCTGCTACATTGAGATCCGTATGTACTTTACAAATCTTTATATCTCCATCCTTGACATGCTCGCGGATGGAGTGAAACCGGCGCTTAATATGCTTGGAATGCTTGTGAGACCTTGGCTCTTTGGCATTGGCAATGGCACCATTGTTGTCACAATAGATCACCATTGGGTACAACGCGTTTGCAACCACTCCTAGTTCGGATATGAACTCCTTCATCCAAACTGCTTCCTGAGCCGCTCAAGCGAGAACATATTCGGCCTCCGTTGTTGATCCCGCCACCACAGGTTGTTTGGAGCTCCTCCAACTAACCGCTCCGCCATTCATGAGAAATACGTATCCGGATTGAGACTTAGAGTCATCCGGATCGGTGTCAAAGCTAGCGTCGACATAACACTTAGCGACGAGCTCTTCTTCACCTCCGTATACAAGAAACATATCCTTAGTTCTTCGCAAGTACTTAAGGATATTCTTGACCGCTTTCGATGTTCGAACTCGATCCGATTGGTACCTACTAGTCAAACTAATAGCATGTGCCACATCCGGTCTTGTACATAGCATGGCGTACATTATGGAGCCTATGGTGAAGCATAGGGACTTTGTCCATTTCTCTCTTTCTTCCGTCAGTGCCGGACTTTGAGTCTTACTCAATGTCGTGCCTTGTGTCATAGGTAAGAACCCCTTCTTACTATCTTACATTTTAAACTTCTTTAAAATCTTATCAAGGTATGTACTTTGCGATAGCCCTATTAGGCGCCTAGATCTATCTCTATAGATCTTTATGCCTAATATGTATGACGCTTCACCTAGGTCCTTCATTGAAAATTTGCTGTTTAGATAACTTTTAACACTGTTTAAAAGATCAATATCATTTCCGATCAATAATATGTCATCCACATATAATATCAGAAATGCCACATTGCTCCCACTCACTTTCTTGTAAATACAAGCTTCTCCATAAGTTTGGACAAATCCAAACTCTTTGATCACCTCATCAAAGCGGAGATTCCAACTTCGTGATGCTTGCTTCAATCCATAGATGGATCGCTGAAGCTTGCACACCTTGTTAGCATCCTTAGGATCGACAAAACCCTTTGGTTGTATCATATACAACTCTTCTTCAATATTACCATTGAGAAACGCGGTTTGACATCCATCTGCCATATCTCATAATCGAAATATGCAGCAATTGCTAACATAATCCTAACTGACTTTAGCATCACTACGGGAGAGAATGTCTCATTGTAGTCAACTCCTTGAATTTGTCGAAACCCCTTTGCGACAAGTCGAGCTTTATAGACGGTCACATTACCATCAGCATCAGTTTTCCTTTTGAAAAACCATTTGTTCTCCACGGCCTTTCGGTCATGACGTAATTCCACCAAGTTCCAAACTTGATTTTCATACATGGATTCCATCTCGGATTTCATGGCTTCTAACCATTTGTTGGAATCCGGGCTCATCATCGCTTCTTCATATGTCGCAGGGTCATCATTTTCATCAACCATGAAATTCATGATAGGATTTCCGCATACCGAGTCTGCTAGACCTGCGAGGTTCGGTAGTACTCTCTTTCGGAGTTTCATGATCATTATCATTAGTTCCTTCTTCAACAGGTGAAGCCAACTCCGGAACAACTTCCGGCGCTGCGCTACTCGCCATACTTTGAAGAGAAGGTTCAATAACCTCTTCGAGTTCTACCTTCCGACTACTCACACCTTTCACGAGAAACTCTTTCTCTAGAAATGATCCATTCTTGGCAACAAAAACCTTGCCCTCGGATCTGTGATAGAAGGAATACCCAATAGTTTCCTTAGGGTATCCTATGAAGACGCATTTTTCCGCTTTGGGTTCGAGTTTATCCGGTTGAAGTTTCTTCACATAAACATCGCATCCCCAAACTTTAAGAAATGACAGCTTAGGTTTGTTTCCAAACCACAATTCATATAGTGTCTTTTCAACGGATTTAGATGGTGCCCGATTTAAAGTGAATGCAGCAGTTTCTAGTGCATAGCCCCAAAATGACAACGCCAAGTCTGTCAGAGACATCATAGATCGAACCATATCTAATAAAGTACGATTACGACGTTCCGACACACCATTTCTCTGTGGTGTTCCGGCAGGTGTGAGTTGTGAAACAATTCCACACTCTTTCATGTGAGTGCTAAACTCGTAACTTAGATACTCACCTCCACAGTCGGACCATAGAAATTTGATCTTTCTATTACGATGATTTTCCACTTCATTCTGAAATTCCTTGAACTTTTCAAAGGTTTCAGACTTGTGTTTCATCAAGTAGATATAACCGTACCTACTCAAATCATCCGTGAAAGTAACAAAATAACGATATCCACCTCGCGCCGACACACTCATTGGACCACATACATCAGGATGTATGATTTCCAATAAATCTGTCGCCCGTTCCATTGAACCGGAAAACGGCGTTCTAGTCATCTTGCCCATAAGGCATGGCTCACATGTATCAAATGATTCAAAATCAAGTGATTCCAAAAGTCCATCTGAATGGAGCTTCTTCATGCGTTTAACGCCAATATGACCTAGACGGCAGTGCCACATATATGCGGATATATCATCATTAAGTTTAATCCTTTTAGCATCAACATTATGAATATGTGTAACATTATCATCAAGATCTAATAGAAATAAACCATTCATCATCGGTGCATGACCATAAAAGATTTCATTCATATAAATAGAACAACCATTGTTCTTGGATTTAAATGAATAACCACTTCGCATCAAACACGATCCAGATACAATGTTCATGCTCAGTGCAGGCACCAGATAACAATTATTTAAGTTTATAACTAATCCCGACGGCAAATGGAGAGGCAGCGTTCTGACGGCGATCACATCAACGATTGATCCATTGCCGACACGCATCTTGACCTCACCCCTTGCTAGCGGTCGCTTGTTCCACAGCCCCTGATTCGAGTTACAAATATTAGCAACTGAACCGGTATCAAATACCCAGGTGCTACTGCGAGCACTAGTCAAGTACACATCAATAGCATGTATATCATATATACCTTTGTTTGCCTTGCCAGCCTTCTTGTCTGCCAAATACTTGGGGCGATTCTGCCTTCGATGGCGATCCCTTACAATAGTAGCACTCGGTATCGGACTTAGGTCCAACTCGGGGTTTCTTTTTCAGGCACGGTAACCGCTTGCCGCCCCTTACTTCCTTCCGTTTTCCCTTCTTGTCTTTCTTGAAACCAGTGTTCCTATTGATCATCAACACTTGATGTTCCTTTTTATCTCCACTTGCAGTTTTAAGCATTGTGAAGCTCGGGAGAGACTTCTTCATGCCTTGCATATTATAGTTCATCACAAAGCTCTTATAGCTAGGTGGCGAGAGGCTGAACACGATGGATGCCTAAGTCAATGGGAATCGTTATTCCCAAGGACACAAGATTATCGGCGTAACCCGACATCTTGAGTACATGCTCACTAACGAATGGGCTCTTCCATCATGCGCTAAAGAACTTTTCCGGCGTTATAGCTCTCTGACAGCATGTGTGTCGAAAATCATTTTCAACTCACCCATTGTATCAAAAAGCATTGCCGTTTTGAAGTTCCGCTCCAGCCCATACAATATGCAATGAACTAAGTTGTGGTCCTCTGGAGTCGATAGACATTCTTCTCCTCATCAGGCATCCTCAAAGGTGGGGGCCTAGCGGCGCTTCTAGCACATATTACATTTGTGCAATAGAGAGGAGAATCCTCAAATTCATGGCCCATTCGGTAAAGTTGCTACCGTTCGTTGCAAGTTTCTCTTTCTCCATGAACACATTGAAATTAAAAGCAGGTGGTGCCATCTACAACAGAATTTGTAAAGTTTAGACTAAGTGTATGATAGTTGAGTTCAACTAATCCATATTACGAATGAACTCCCACTCAAAAACGACATCCCTCGTGCCTTTTTTACATGAACCAAATCCACTACACCAAGTCTGATCATCACGTGAGTCGGTGTAGCTTCAAAGACGAGCATCAAATGGGCATCATATCTACTATATGACTCATGCTTAACCTTTCGGTCCGTGTTCCGAGGCCATGTCTGTACATGCTAGGCTCGCCAAGTTAGAACCTTAGTATTCGCGTGTGTAACTGTTTTACACCCGAAATATGGTCGTGGATCCAAGAACACCTGATCATCACGTGATGTCTTGGAGCGACGAAAACATAATCGGTGCATACTAAAGGAAGAACACATTCTTATCTTGATATTTAAAAGAGGGATCATCTTATCATGCTAACAAAGCGCTAAACAAGCAATATAAGATGCTATCAAACATCACATGATTATTAGTGAAATGATATGGTTCCCGCATATGATCTCTATCATGTGCACCGTGGTATGATCACTATCATACCTTTATGTGTAAGTCCAAGGTCTATGGAGATTACACGTTATGTATGTTGTAAGAGTATCATCTCATACTTCTACTTACAACATCACCATATCATAAAGCAACAATCTAAACTAGACGCCTCTAATTTATCTATTGCAAGTTTTACGTGGTTTAGGGCTTTCGAGATAGAACCGTTCTTACCTACGAACATGAACCACAACGAGGATAACCAAATTGTTGACAACTCGTTGCAAAATAGATATTGACTATAGTAGGAGAGACAGACACCCGCTAGCCACTTATGCAAACTAGTTGCATGTCAAGCGTGGAACAGGTCTCATGTGCGAGGACATGTAAAGTTTGTCCGGGCCGCTTCATCCCACTATGCCACCAATATCCAAAATTACAACTAAGGAGCAACAACATGATCATCATCGCCCACATACTCATATGTGTACTACCCGTGTAAAGAATCTACGCATAGATCCGGCTCTGATACCACTTATGGGTTCGCAGCATAGAAAACAAAAAATTTCCTACGATGGGAACTATGTACCAAGATCTATCTACTAGATACAAACAACGGGCGGATGTATATCCGTAGATAACATACCCTTGAAGACCGACAAAGCTTAACGAGTTCAACTCGTGGTTGATGTAGACGATCTCTTGCCTATCTCAAGATCGAGAGGAAGTCCTAGCGCTGCAAAGCGGCAGCGCATCCGTGCTCGCACACACGCACAAGACACCGAACAACCTCCGCCTCCTCGCTCCAGCGATGCAGCGGAAGCACAACCCTTTCTTGCCAAATAGCCACCGGGAACATGTATCTCGCTAGTCCGAGACCATGGGGGATAAATTCTAGAGGGGGAGAGAGATCCTTCACGAGGAGGTGTGAGTGAGAAGTGAGGAGAGGGGTGCCTTTTATAGGAGGAGGGGGAACCCCAAGGGGGTGGCTGGCGCATGGGGTCTTCCCCTTGCCCTCCCCTCTTCATGTGGGTGGACACTCCACTCACAAAATTCCTTTAAATTCCCTCCACTCAAAATCCCACTCAAACATGCCATTAAATTTCCACCAAATTTAATGCAAACTCTCATTAAATAAAACTCTTTTCTTTTATTCGGAATTTTGTAAATTACTTTAATGAAAAACATTCACAAATAACCCCTTGCTAGAATTCCATTTCACATGCATAACCTCTTTATGCAATTTCACCCGAAAACCTGTTTCGGTATCTAGTGAAATAAATTCCTGCGCTTGTTTATTCTTTCGGCATGAAACATTTGCTCCAACTGGATGTCAGTGTCCCTTAAGTGTGTCACCCTACGGTTCGCGAATAATGCGGACATGATCGAGACCCTTCTCCGATCAATAATCAATAGCGGGACACGAGATCCATCGACTCCACACATTCAACGATGACTTTTCCTGTGATCGTCGGACCCTTTTACGCTTGTATCTTAATACCTTTGTTTCACGATATATTACATGTCCGAGATTCGATCATCGGTATCTCCATACCTAGTTTGATCTCGTTACTGACATGCACTCTTTTCTCGTTCCCGTGATATAACATTCTAGTGAGCAAATCACTTGCTTGCAAGCTAACCAATGTGATATCACCGAGAGGGCCCAGAGCAGATCTATCCGTCATCGGGATGAACAAATTCCACTCTTGATCCATGATTATCAACATAACAATTTAGTAGCTTTGAAGCCATCTTTATAATCACCCAGTTACGGTGTGACGTTTGATGTCAACAAGAAACTCTTCTGGTGTTAGTCATTGGCATGATCTCATGGTCTAAGGATTAGGACTACTTCGTAAGTTGTTTATAGCAATATAAACTCAATGACTTTGATCGTAATGCTATACTTCAGATGAATGTTCATCACACCATTACACTAATGTTGTGATCTCGTTATTAACAACATCCAATGTCTATGATCAGGAAATTGTGATCATGTTGTTTATCAATGAACTAGTTTATGAGAGAGGCATAACTAGGAACTTTCTGTTTGTTTATTAAACACACATGTATTAACGTTTCCATATTAATACAATTATAGCATGCAAAATAAACAGCTATCATATACTTGGAATACACATAATAAACACTTTATTATTGCCTCTCAGGGCATATTCCCTTCAGCGGCAGCACTTGGAGGTGGTGGCGCCTGGAGCTAGGGTTTGGGTGTGAGGGGTAGGGGTGCGCCCTACCCCTCCTTATATAGGTGGGGGAGGCGGTTTGGGAGGAGGGAGTCCTCCCCCAACTCCTCCTCCTTGGCCGACGGGTGGAGGGAGTGGGACTCCTACCCTAGGTAGGTTTCCTACTCTCCCTCCACCAAGCAATGTTCGGATTTGACTTTTCAAATTGGCATTTGACTTTCAAACTTGGATTTGATTTCTCTCTTCATATTGCCCAGCCAAGTGAACTCGTACATGATGCAACCATTCCACATTGTCATGAAACATCCATGTACCCTTCCCCTTAAGGAGTGTCGGACCTTCCAGACCCTTCTAGAACATTCCCGATGAAAACACCGAAATTATTTCCGAACTCCGAAACATGACTTTCCTTATATGAATCTTATTCTCCGGACCATTTCGGATCTCCTCGTGATATCCCGGATCCCATTCGAGGCCCCGAACAACATTCGTCTCTTACTCATCATTCCATAACTACTCAACAACATCGAATCCTTAAGTGTGTCTCCCTACGGTTCGTGAATTATGCGGACATGACCGAGACACTTATCCGATCAATAACAAATAGAGGAATCTGGAAATTCATATGGCTCCCACATATTTCTATGATTACTTTGCGATCGAATGAACCACTTACATACGATACCAATTTCCCTTTGTCTCACGATAGTTTACTTATCCGAGGTTTTGATCATCGGTATCTCTGCATACCTAGTTCAACCTCGTTACTGATAAGTACTCTTTTCTCGTTCCCGTCATATGTGATCCCTTGTGAGCCAGTGACATGCTTGCAAGCTAATTGGATGACATTCCACCGAGAGGGCCCAGAGTATATCTATCCGTCATATGGATGGACAAATCCCACTCTTGATCCATGTGCCTCAACCCATACTTTCCGAACACTCGATGCCACCTTTATAGCCAGCCAGTTATGGTGTGGTGTTTGATGTCATCAAAGAATCCTTCCGGTGATGGTGATTAACATGATCTCATGGTCGAAGGAATTAGGTTACTATGTATCAGAAAGCTTATAGCAAACGAACTATTGAAATGACTTGATCTTAATGCTACGCTTATCTATATGAGTATGTCCATCATACCATTCTCCTAATGATATGATCTTGTTATTAATAACATCTCAATGTTCATGATCGAGAAACCACGATCATCTATTAATCAACAAGCTAGTATTATAAAGAGGCTTTACTAGGGACTCTAATTTATTTTACAAATCACACAAGTATTAATGTTTCTGGTTAATACTATTATAGCATGAATGTAAACATTTATCATAAACACAAAGATATAATAATAACCAATTTTATTATTGCCTCTAGGGCATATCTCCAATAGTCTCCCACTTGCACTAGAGTCAACTAATCTAGATTACATGGTAATATACCGAACACCCATGGCAGTTTGGTGCTGGTCATGTTTTGCCCTCGGGAGAGGTTTAGTCAACGGATCCGCCACATTCAGATCTGTGTGTACTTTGCAAATCTTTATGTCACCATCTTGGACATGCTCTCGAATAGCGTGAAAATGTAGCTTGATGTGCTTCAGCTTCTTGTGTGACCTTGGTTCTTGCGCATTGACTATGGCGCCCATGTTATCACAGTAGATAGACATTGGGTCCAGCGCACTTGGAACCACACCGAGCTCTGTAATGAACTCCTTCATCCATATCGCCTCTTGTGAAGCCTCCGAAGCACTATGTATTCCGATTCAGTTGAAGATCTCGCCACAACGCTTTTCTTTGCACTCCTCCATTAATCACGCACCATTCAAAGTAAATACGTATCCAGATTGAGATTTAGAATCATCCGAATCGGTGTTCCAACTAGCATCGGTGTAACCATTAACAACGAGTTGTTCATCACCTCCATAAGAAAGAACGATATCCTTAGTTCTTCTCAAGTACTTAAGGATGTTTTTGACCGTTGTCCAATGATCCACTCCTGGATCACTTTGATATATGCTAGTCAAACTAACAGCATATGCAATGTCGGGTCTAGTACATAGCATGGCATACATTAGAGAACCTATGGCTGAGGCATAGGGAGTCTTACTCATCCTTTCTCTATCTGCTGCCGTTGCAAGACTTTGAGTTTTACTCAAGGTCGTATTGGGAAACATGGGCAAGAACCCTTTCTTGCTATCTTCCATTCCAAACCTCTTTAGAACTTTGTCCAAATATGTACTCTGTGACAATGATATTAGGCGTCTCGATCTATCTCTATAAATCTTTATGCCTAATATGTAAGCAGCTTCGCGAAGATCTTTCATTGAAAAACTATTATTCAAATAATCCTTGACACTATTAAGAAGGTCTACATCATTCCCAATCAACAATATGTCATCTACATATAGTATTAAGAATGCTACAGAGCTCCCACTCACTTTCTTGTAAATACAAGCTTCTCTATAAGTTTGTATAAAACCAAAGCTTTTGATTACCTTATCAAAACATTGATGCCAACTTCGGGATGCTTGCTTCAATCCATATATGGACCGTTGAAGTTTGCATACCTTGTTAGCATATTTAGGATCGACAAAACCTTTGGGTTGCATCATATACAACTCTTCATCAATGTCTCCATTGAGGAACGCCGTTTTGACATCCATCTGCCATATCTCATAATCATAGTATGCAGCGGTTGCTAACATAATCCTCACAGACTTTAGCATCGCTACTGGTGAGAAAGTCTCATCGTAGTCAACTCCTTGAATTTGTCGAAACCCTTTTGCGACAAGTCGAGCTTTATAGACAGTAACATTACCATCAGCATTTGTTTTCTTCTTGAAAATCCATTTGTTCTCGACAGCCTTCCGGCCATCCGGTAAGTACACCAAAGTCCATACTTGGTTTTCGTACATGGATCCAATCTCGGATTTCATGGCTTCTTTCCATTTATTGGAATCTGGGCTCATCATCGCTTCCTCATATGTCGCAGGGTCATCGGTGTTATCCACCAACATGACACTCATAATGGGATCATACCAATCAGGAGTGGTACGAGTTCTCGTCGACCTGCAAGGTTCCGTAGTAACTTCAACCGAAGTTTCATGATCAACATCATTATCTTCCTCTCTTATTGGTGTAGGCGCCACATGAACTACTTCCGATGTTGCGCTACTTGCAAGTTCGAGAGAAGGTTCAACAACCTCGTCGAGTTCTACTTTCCTTCTAGCCACTTCTTTCGAGAGAAACTCCTTCTCTAGAAAGGATCCATTCTTGGCAACAAAGATTTTGCCCTCGGATCTATGATAGAAGGTAATACCCAATAGTTTCCTTCGGATATCCTATGAAAACGCATTTTTCTGCTTTGGGTTCAAGCTTGTCCGGCTGTAACTTCTTTACATAAGCTTTGCAACCCCAAACTTTAAGGAACGGCAATTTAGGTTTCTTCCCAAACCATAATTCATACGGTGTCGTTTCAACGGATTTAGATGGTGCCATATTTAAAGTGAATGCGGCTGTTTCTAATGCATAACCCCAAAACGATAGCGGCAAATCTGTAAGTGACATCATAGAACGAACCATATCTAAGAGAGTTCGATTACGACGTTCGGACACACCATTACGCTGAGGTGTTCCCGGCGGTGTCAATTGTGAAAGTATTCCGCATTTCTTTAAATGCTCACCAAACTCGTAACTCAGATATTCACCTCCATGATCAGATCGTAGAAATTTAATCTTCTTGTTACGTTGATTCTCTACCTCACTTTGAAATTCCTTAAACTTCTCGAAAGATTCGGACTTATGTTTCATGAAATAGATATACCCATATGTACTCAAGTCATCCGTGAAGGTAAGAACATAACGATAACCACCGCGCGATGCTACACTCATTGGGCCACACACATCGATATGTATGATTTCCAATAAGTCCGTAGATCGCTCCATCATACCAGAAAATAGAGTCTTAGTCATTTTACCCATCAGACATGCTTCGCATCTTTCAAGTGATTCGAAATCAAGTAATTCAAGAAGTCCATCAGAATGGAGTTTCTTCATACGCTTCACTCCAATATGACCAAGACGACAGTGCCACATATAGGTCGAGTTATCGCTCAATTTCAAACGTTTAGCTTCAATATTATTAATGTGTGTATTACCACAATCGAGATTCAATAAAAATAGACCATCTATCAAAAGTGCATGTGCATAAAACATATTACTCATATAAATCGAACAACCATTATTCTCGGACTTAAACAAGTAACCGTCTCGCAATAAACATGATCCAGATATAATGTTCATGCTCAACGCAGGCACCAAATAACAATTATTTAAGTATAAAACTAATCCCGATGGTAGATGAAGAGGTAGCGTGCCGACCGCGATCACATCAACCTTTGATCCATTTCCAACGCGCATCGTCACCTCGTTCTTCGCTAGCTTCCGTTTATTCTGCACTGCTTGAGTTACAAATATGAGCAACCAACCAAGATTAAATACCTGTGCACTACTACGGTACTAGTGAGATACACATCAATAACATGTATATCGGATATACCTTTCTTCTTGATGTTGCTGCCTCAAATCCGCCAAGTACTTTGGGCAATTCCGCAAAGGACCCTCCTTGCAAGAAAAGCCCTCAGTATCAGGCTTAGGCCCAACCTTGGTCTTCTTCGCCCGCGCGACAACTTTCTTACCGCCCTTCTTGAAGTTTCCCTTTTTCTTAGACTTGCCTTGCTTCTTGAATTTGGTGGTCTTATTGAACAACAACACTTGGTGCTCTTTCTTGATCTCCACTTCTGCAGATTTCAACATGGAGAAGAGTTCTGGCAACGTCTTGTCCATGTTTTGCATATTGTAGTTCATCACAAAGTTCTTGTAACTTGGTGGTAGTGATTGAAGGACACTGTGAATCCCCAAAGAATTAGGAATCACTATACCCAAGCTTTGGAGTTTGTTTGCGTGCCTAGACATCTTAAGCACATGCTCACTGACGGAGCTGCCCTCTTCCATCTTGCAGTTAAAGAACTTTTCAGAAGCCTCATAACTCTCAACTGTCGCGTGAGCCTCAAATATCATTTTGAGTTCACGGACAATATCATGTGGGTCATGGTTCTCAAACCTTTTCTGAAGCTCCGATTCCAAACCATACAAGATAGCACACTGAACTCTGGAGTACTGATTCTTCTGAGTGATGTAAACATTCTTTACTTAATCGGTAGCAGTAGCTGCAGGTGGGTCACCCAGCGGTGCATCCAGCACATAGGTCAAATTACCAGCATTGAGGACAATCCCTCAAATTGCGGAACCAATCCGCGAAGTTGCTTCCATTGTTTTTCAACTTTTCTTTCTCTAGGAACGCATTAGAATTGATGGTAGGGGCCGCCATTGATCTACAACATATTTGCAATAGTTTAGACTAAGTTTATGACAAATTGAGTTCTAATTAATAGTTAAATTAATCTAGGTGAACTCCCACTCGAAACAATATCCCTCAAATTGTTTTAGTGATCACATGAACCAAATCCACCACATCAAAACCGATCATCACGAGAGTTGATGTAGCTTGAACGGCGAACAATCAACATGTTCATCATATCTACTATATGACTCATGCTTTACCTTTCGGTGATCCGTGTTCCGAGACCATGTCTGTATATGCTAGGCTCGTCAAGATCAAACATTATCTTCCGCATGAGCAAATCTGGCTTGCTCACGTTGTATACACTCACGGAATCTAACACACCCGATCATCACGTGGTGCTTCGAAACAACGAGCTTTAGCAACGGTGCTTACTAAGGATGAACACTTTAAAACTTGAAATTGTGTGCTTGAGGGATCATCTTATAATGCTACCGTCGCAAACTAAGCAATACAAGATGCATAAAGGATTAACATCACATGCAATTCATAATATGTGATATGATATGGCCTTTCTTCTTGTGCTTCCGATCTCCATCTTCAAGCACGAACCATGATCTCCATCATCACCGGTATGGCGTCAAGGTCAATGGCGTCGTTTCATGGTTGTCGTCCACCAGCTTCAACTATTACAACTACTTTGAATAGACACGCAGGTCTTAATGGAATTTAAAGACAACCATATGGCTCCTGCCGGTTGCCAACTTACAATAAGGAACATTTCATACATCATATGTAATCACAATCATGTCCATATCACATCACAGCACACCCCTGCAAAACAAAGTTAGACGCCTCTAATTTTCTTTGCATATTTTACGTGGTTTGGGGCTTTCAATAAGTGTCGTTCTAACTTACGAACAAGAACCATAACATTGATGTTTGAACTATCAAGTGCCCGTTGTAAATTGAATCTATAATATGATGGGAGAGACAGACACCCGCAAAGCCACTTATGCAATACAAGTTGCATCTTGAGCGTGGAGCAAGTCTCTGTAGGGTTTCGTAGCATGGAAAACAAAAAATTTCTACCGCATACAAACAAACAAGCCAAGATCTATCTACTAGATTGTAGCAACGAGTCGATGGAATAACTTACCCTCGAAGATTCCAAAGTGTTTAACGAGAGCGGATTCTCGTGGGTGATGTAGTCGTACTCTTTCCGATCTCAAGATCGCGTAGACGATCCTTCCAAGGCTATGCTCCGGCAGCGCTCCCAGCATCGGTCACACGCTCGTACTGACGAAGACCTTCCTCTCCTTGTTCCAGCAGGCAGCGGAGGTTGTAGCACTCTCATGATTCCGCAAGACAATGGCGTGGTACCGGAAGTAGAGGGGAGATCTCGCAGGGCTTCGCCTTAAGCCGGAGTGAGTATGGTGGAGTATGAGAGAGCTCCTCGGCGATCTAAGGTTTAGACACACCAAGGAGGAAGTGCTAGAGCCGGCGGCTAGGGTTCCGGGGACCCCCAAGTCGGTGGCTAGGGCAAAACCCTAGGGGCGGCGGCGGCTATGGTGGGCTGCAGCTTCTAGGGTTTGAGGTGAGGGACTTGTGTGTACTAGGAGGGAGCCCTGCCCCTCCTTATATAGGTGGAGGGGCCGGCGGCCAAGGGGAGGGAGTGGAGTCCCTCCCCAACTCGGCTTGGATGGGGCGCCGCCGGTTGGAGGAGGGATTCCCTCCCCAACTCGGTTTCCTACTTCCTCCTCTTTTCCTCTTTCCAAATTTAGCCGTTTGACTTTTCAATTTAGCTATTTGACTTTTCAAACTAGGATTCGATTAATCCTTTATTTGGAACAGCGATGACACTTAGTACATGATGCAATCATACCAACTTGATACAACACATTCATGTACCCTTCCCCTCCGGAGTGCCGGACATTCCGGAACCTTCTAGAACATTCCTGATGAAAACACCGGAAACATTCCCCAACTCCGAAACGGGACTTTCCTTATATGAATCTTATTCTCCGGACCATTCCGGATCTCCTCGTGATATCCTGGATCCCATCCGAGACTCCGAACAACATTCGGTCTCTTTCTCATCATACCATAACTACTCAAACAACGTCGAATCCTTAAGTGTGTCTCCCTACGGTTCGTGAATTATGCGGACATGATCGAGACACTTCTCCGAACAATAACCAATAGAGGAATCTGGAAATTCATATGGCTACATATTTCTACGATTACTTTGATCGAATGAACCACTTACATACGATACCAATTTCCTTTGTCTCACGATAGTTTACTTATCCGAGGTTATGATCGCAGATCTCTGCATACCTAGTTCAACCTCGCATCGATAAGTACTCTTTTCTCGGTCCCGTGATATGTGATCCCTTGTGAGCCAGTCACATGCTTGCAAGCTAATTGGATGACATTCCACCGAGAGGGCCCAGAGTATATCTATCCGTCATATGGATGGACAAATCCCACTCTTGATCCATGTGTCTCAACCAATACTTTCCGAACACTCAATGCCACCTTTATAGACACCCAGTTACGGTGTGGTGTTTGATGTCATCAAAGCATCCATCCGGTAAAGGTGATATGCATGATCTCAGGGTCGAAGGAATTAGGTTACTATGTATCAGAAAGCATATAGCAATTGAACTATTGAAATGACTTGATCTTTATGCTACGCTTATCTATAGGAGTATGTCCATCATATCATTCTCCTAACGATATGATCTTGTTGTTGATAACATCTCAATGTTCATGATAGGGAAACCACAATCATTTATCAACCAACAAGATAGTGATGTATAGAGGCTATACTAGGGACTCCAAATTAAGTTTACAAATCACACAAGTATCAATGTTTCCTTGTTAATACTATTATAGCATGAATGTAAACATTTATCATAAACACAAAGATATAATAATAACTACATTTATTATTGCCTCTAGGGCATATCTCCAACAGTCTCCCACTTGCACTAGAGTCATCTAATCTAGATTACATGGTAATATACCGAACACCCATGGCAGTTTGGTGCTGGTCATGTTTTGCCCTCGGGAGAGGTTTAGTCAACAGATCCGCCACATTCAGATCTGTGTGTACTTTGCAAATCTTTATATCCCCATCTTGGATATGTTCTCGAATAGCGTGAAAACTTAGCTTGATGTGCTTCAGCTTCTTGTGTGACCTTGGTTCTTGCGCATTGGCTATGGCGCCCATGTTATCACAGTAGATAGACATTGGGTCCAGCGCACTAGGAACCACACCCAGCTCTGCAATGAACTCTTTCATCCATATTGCTTCTTGTGAAGCCTCCGAGCCATGTATTCCGATTCAGCTTGAAGATCTCGCCACAACGCTTTGCTTTGCACTCCTCCATTTAATCGCCGCACCATTCAAAATAAATACGTATCCAGATTGTGATTTAGAATCATCCGGATCGGTGTTCCAACTAGCATCGGTGTAACCATTAACAATGAGCTGTTCATCACCTCCATAAGAAAGAACCATATCCTTAGTTCTTCTCAAGTACTTAAGGATGTTTTTGACCGCTGTCCAATGATCCACTCCTGGATCACTTTGATATCTGCTAGTTAAACTAACAACATATGCAATGTCGGGTCTAGTACATAGCATGGCATACATTAGAGATCCTATGGCTGAGGCATAGGGAGTCTTACTCATCCTTTCTCTATCTTCTGCCGATGTCGGACTTTGAGTTTTACTCAAGGTCGTATTGGGCAACATGGGCAAGAACCCTTTCTTGCTATCTTCCATTCCAAATATCTTTAGAACTTTGTCCAAGTATGTACTCTATGACAATGATATTTGGCGTTTCGATCTATCTCTATAAATCTTTATGCCTAATATGTAAGCTGCTTCGCCAAGATCCTTCAATGAAAAACTATTATTCAAATATTCCTTGACACTATTAAGAAGGTCTACATCATTCCCAATCAATAATATGTCATCCACATATAGTATTAAGAATGCTACAGAGCTCCCACTCACTTTCTTGTAAATACAAGCTTCTCCATAAGTTTGTATAAAACCAAAACTTTTGATCACCTTATCAAAACGTTGATTCCAACTTCGGGATGCTTGCTTCAATCCATAGATGGACCGTTGAAGTTTGCATACCTTGTTAGCATCTTTAGGATTGACAAAACCTTTGGGTTGCATCATATACAACTCTTCATCAATGTCTCCATTGAGGAATGCTGTTTTGACATCCATCTGCCATATCTCATAATCATAATATGCAGCGATTGCTAACATAATCCTCACAGACTTTAGCTTCGCTACCGGTGAGAAAGTCTCATCGTAGTCAACTCCTTGAATTTGTCCAACCCTTTGCGACAAGTCGAGCTTTATAGACAGAACATTACCATCAAGATCTGCTTTCTTCTTGAAGATCCATTTCTTCTCGACGCCTTCCGCCATCCCAGAAGTCCACCAAAGTCCATACTTGGTTTCGTACATGGATCCAATCTCGGATTTCATGGCTTCTTGCCATTTATTGGAAATGGGCTCATCATTGCTTCCTCATATGTCTCGGGTCATCGGTGTTGTCCACCAACATGACACTCATAACGGGATCATACCAACTGGAGTGGTACGAAGTTCTCGTTGATCTCCGAGGCTCAGAGCAACTTCAACCAAGTTTCATGATCACCATCATTAGCTTCCTCTTATTGGTGCAGCACCACAGAACTTCTTCCGTGCTGCGCTACTCGCAATTTAGAGAGAAGGTTCGACAACCTCGCCGAAGTTCTACTTTCCTTCCATACTTCTTTCGAGAGAAATTCCTTCTAGAAAGGATCCATTCTGGCAACGAAGATTTTGCCTTCGGATCTATGATAGAAGGTATACCCAATAGTTTCCTTCGGGTATCCTATGAAGACGCATTTTTCCGCTTTGGGTTCAAGCTTGTCCGGCTGTAACTTCTTTACATAGGCTTCGCATCCCCAAACTTTAAGGAACGACAATCTAGGTTTCTTCCCAAACCATAATTCATATGGTGTCGTTTCAACGGATTTAGATGGTGCCCTATTTAAAGTGAATGCGGCTATTTCTAATGCATAACCCCAAAATGATAGCGGTAAATCTGTAAGTGACATCATAGAACGAACCATATCTAAGAGAGTTCGACACGACGCTCGACACACCATTACGCTGTGGTGTTCCCAAGGTGTCAATTGTGAAAGTATTCCGCATTTCTTCAAATGCTCGCCAAACTCGCAACTTAGATATTCACCTCCACGATCAGAACGCAGAAATTTAATCTTCTTGTTACGTTGATTCTCTACCTCACTTTAAAACTCCTTAAACTTCTCGAAAGTTTCGGACTTATGTTTCATGAAATAGATATACCCATATCTACTCAAGTCATCCGTGAAGGTAAGAACATAACGATAACCATCACATGATGCTACACTCATTGGACCACACACATCGGTATGTATGATTTCCAATAAGTCCGTAGCTTCCATCATACCGTAAAATGGAGTCATAGTCATTTTTCCCATCAGACATGCTTCGCATCTTTCAAGTGATTCGAAATCAAGTGATTCAAGAAGTCCATCGGAATGGAGTTTCTTCATACGCTTCACTCCAATGTGACCAAGACGACAGTGCCACATATAGGTCGAGTTATCGCTCGATTTCAAACGTTTAGCCTCAATGTTGTTGATATGTGTATTTCCACTATCGAGATTCAATAAGAATAGACCATCTATCAAAGGTGCATGTGCATAAAACATATTACTCATATAAATCGAACAACCATTATTCTCGGACTTAAACAAGTAACCGTCTCGCAATAAACAAGATCCCGATATAATGTTCATGCTCAACGCAGGCACCAAATAACAATTATTTAAGTATACAACTAATCCCGATGGTAGATGAAGGGGTAGCGTCAATCGCGATCACATCAACCTTTGATCCGCTTCCCACGCCGCATCGTCACCTCGCTCTTCGCTAGCTTCCGCTTATTCTGCAGACCGCTTCGAGTTACAAATGTGAGCAACCGAACCAGTATCAAATACCCAGGCACTACTACGAGTACTAGTGAGATACACATCAATAACATGTATATTAGATATACCTTTCTTCTTGATGTTGCCGTTCTTCGAATCCGCCAAGTACTTTGGGCAATTCCGCTTCCAGTGACCTTCTCCCTTGCAGTAAAAGCACTCATTATCAGGCTTAGGTCCAGCCTTGGTCTTCTTCGTCGGTGCGGTAACTTTCTTACCACCCTTCTTGAAGTGTCCCTTCTGCTTAGACTTGCCTTTCTTGAATTTGGTGGTCTTATTGACCAACAACAGTTGATGCTCTTTCTTGATCTCCACTTCTGCAGACTTTAACATAGCAAACAGTTCTGGGAACTGCTTGTTCATGTTCTGCATGTTGTAGTTCATCACAAAGTTCTTGTAACTTGGTGGTAGTGATTGGAGGACACGATAAATCCCCAAAGCATTAGGAATCACTATACCCAAGCTTTGAAGTTTGTTTATGCCTGCACATCTTAAGCACATGCTCACTGACGGAGCTGCCCTCTTCCATCTTGCAGTTAAAGAACTTTTCAGAAGCCTCATAACTTTCAATTGCCACATGAGTCTCAAAGATCAATTTGAGATCCTCGACAATATCATATGGGTCTGAATTCTCAAACCTTTTCTGAAGCTCCGATTCCAAACCATACAAGATAGCACACTGAACTATGGAGTACTGATTCTTCCGAGCGAGGTAAACATTCTTTACTTCATCAGAAGCATCACCGCAGTGGGTCACCCAAATGTGCATCCAAAGACATAGGTCAAATTACCGTGAGGACAATCTCAAATTGCGGAACCAATCCGCGAAGTTGCTTCCATTGTTTTTCAACTTTTCTTTCTCTAGGAACGCATTAAAATTGATGGTAGGGGCTGCCATTGATCTACAACATATTTGCAATAGTTTAGACTAAGTTTATGACAAATTGAGTTCAAATTAATAATAAAGTTAATCTAGGTGAACTCCCACTCAAAACAATATCCCTCACATTGTTTTAGTGATCACATGAACCAAATCCACCACATCAACACCGATCATCACGAGAGTTGATATAGTTTCAATGGAGAACAATCGTCATGTTCATCATATCTACTATATGATTCATGCTTTACCTTTCGGTGATCCGTGTTCCGAGACAATGTCAGACATGCTAGGCTCGTCAAGATCAAACCTTAGTTTCCGCATGAGCAAATCTGGCTTGCTCACGTTGTATACACTTGCAGAATCTAACACACCCGATCATCACGTGGTGCTTCGAAACAACAAGCTTTAGCAACGGTGCTAACTAAGGGTGAACACTTTATGACTTGAAATTCATGTGCATGAGGGATCATCTTATAATGCTACCGTCGTCTACTAAGCAATACAAGATGCATAAAGGATTAACATCACATGCAATTCAAAATATGTGATATGATATGGCCTTTCTTCTTTGTGCTTCCGATCTCCATCTTCAAGCACGAACATGATCTCCATCATAACCGGAATTGCATCAAGGTCAATGACGCTTCTCCATGGTTGTCGTCCACCCGCTTCAACTATAACAACGACTAAGAATAGATACGCGGATATTAACATAAGTTAAAGAAAACCATATGGCTCCGCCGTTGCCAACTTACAATAAGGAACATTGCATACATCAAATATAATCACAATCATGGCCATATCACATCATCAAGACACCCCTGCAAAACAAAGTTAGACGCCTCTACTTTCTTTGCATATTTTACGTGGTTTGGGGCTTTCAATAAGTGTCGTTCTAACTTACGAACAAGAACGACAACATTGATACTAGTATTGTTGATCACCCGTTGTAAATTGGATCTTAACTATGCTAGGAGAAACAGGCACCCGCAAAGCCACGTATGCAATACAAGTTGCATGTCAAGCGTGGAGCAAGTCTCATGAACGATGTCATGTAAGGTTAGCCCGGGCCGCTTCATCCCAACATACCGCAAGATGCAAAGTACACAAGAAGCAATCGACAATAAAAGCATCAACGCCCACAATGACCATTGTGTTCTACTCGTGCAACAGATCTACATATAGTCACGGATCTGATACCACTGTAGGGTTTCGTAGCATGGAAAACAAAAAATTTCTACCGCATACAAACAAACAAGCCAAGATCTATCTACTAGATTGTAGCAACGAGTCGATGGAATAACTTACCCTCGAAGATTCCAAAGTGTTTAACGAGAGCGGATTCTCGTGGGTGATGTAGTCGTACTCTTTCCGATCTCAAGATCGCGTAGACGATCCTTCCGGGGCATTCCCAAGCGGCCTCCTGCAATGGTCACACGCTCGGTACTGACGAAGACCTTCCTCTCCCTTGTTCCAAAGAAAATGGAGGTTGTAGCACTCTCCTCACGATTCCGGCAGCACAACGGCGTGGTACCGGAAGTAGAGGGGAGATCTCGCAGGGCTTCGCCTTAAGCCGGAGCGAGTATGGTGGAGTATAAGAGAGCTCCTCGGCGATCTAGGGTTTAGACACACCAAGGAGGAAGTGCTAGAGCCGGCGGCTAGGGTTCCGGGGACCCCCAAGTCGGGGGCTAGGGCAAAACCCTAGGGGGCGGCGGTGGCTATGGTGGGCTGCAGCTTCTAGGGTTTGAGGTGAGGGACTTGTGTGTACTAGGAGGGAGCCCTGCCCCTCCTTATATAGGTGGAGGGGCCGGCGGCCAAGGGGAGGGAGTGGAGTCCCTCCCCAACTCGTCTTGTGTGGGGCGCCGCCGGTTGGAGGAGGGATTCCCTCCCCAACTCGGTTTCCCACTTCCTCCTCTTTTCCTCTTTCCAAATTTAGCCGTTTGACTTTTCAATTTAGCTATTTGACTTTTCAAACTAGGATTCGATTAATCCTTTATTTGGAACAGCGATGACACTTAGTACATGATGCAATCATACCAACTTGATACAACACATTCATGTACCCTTCCCCTCTAGAGTGCCGGACATTCCGGAACCTTCTAGAACATTCCCGATGAAAACACCGGAAACATTCCCCAACTCCGAAACGGGACTTTCCTTATATGAATCTTATTCTACGGACCATTCCGATCTCCTCGTGATATCCCGGATCCCATCCGAGACTCCGAACAACATTCGGTCTCCTTCTCATCATACCATAACTACTCAAACAACGTCGAATCCTTAAGTGTGTCTCCCTACGGTTCGTGAATTATGCGGACATGATCGAGACACTTCTCCGAACAATAACCAATAGAGGAATCTGGAAATTCATATGGCTCCCACATATTTCTACGATTACTTTGCGATCGAATGAACCACTTACATACGATACCAATTTCCCTTTGTCTCACGATAGTTTACTTATCTGAGGTTATGATCGTCGGTATCTCTACATACCTAGTTCAACCTCGTTACCGATAAGTACTCTTTTCTCGTTCCCGTGATATGTGATCCCTTGTGAGCCAGTCACATGCTTTCAAGCTAATTGGATGACATTCCACCGAGAGGGCCCAGAGTATATCTATCCGTCATATGGATGGACAAATCCCACTCTTGATCCATGTGTCTCAACCAATACTTTCCGAACACTCAATGCCACCTTTATAGCCACCCAGTTACGGTGTGGTGTTTTATGTCATCAAAGCATCCATCCGGTAAAGGTGATATGCATGATCTCATGGTCGAAGGAATTAGGTTACTATGTATCAGAAAGCATATAGCAATTGAACTATTGAAATGACTTGATCTTTATGCTACGCTTATCTATAGGAGTGTGTCCATCATATCATTCTCCTAACGATATGATCTTGTTGTTGTTAACATCTCAATGTCATGATAGGGAAACCACAATCATTTATCAACCAACAAGCTAGTGATGTATAGAGGCTATACTAGGGACTTCAAATTAAGTTTAAAAATCACACAAGTATCAATGTTTCCTTGTTAATACTATTATAGCATGAATGTAAACATTTATCATAAACACAAAGATATAATAATAACTACATTTATTATTGCCTCTAGGGCATATCTCCAACAGTCTCATGAACGATGTCATGTAAGGTTAGCCTGGGCCGCTTCATCCCATCATACCGCAAGATGCAAAGTACACAAAAAGGAATTGATAATAAAAGCACCACCGCCCACAATGACCATTGTATTCTACTCGTGCAACAGATCTACATATAGACACGGCTCTGATACCACTGTAGGGGTTCGTAGCATGGAAAACAAAAAAATTCTACCGCATGCGCACAAACAAGCCAAGATCTATCTACTAGATTGTAGCAACGAGTCGATAGAAGAACTCACCCTCGAAGATTCCAAAGCGGTTAACGAGAGCATATTCTCGTGGGTGATGTAGTCGTACACTTGTCGATCTCAAGATCGCGTAGATGATCCTTCCGGTGCTGCGTTCCGGCAGCGCTTCCGCAGTCGGTCACACGTTCGGTACTCGATGAAGACCTTCCTCTCCCTTGTTCCAGCAGGCAGCGGAGGTTGTAGCACTCTCCTCGTGATTCCGGCAGCACGACGGCGTGGTGTCAGAAGTAGAGGAAAGATCCCGCATGGCTTCGCCTAAGCCGGAGCGAGTATGGTGGAGTAAGAGAAGGGCCTTGGGGATCTACGGATTAGAGGCACCAAGGGGGGTGGTGTAGCCGGCGGCTAGGGCTTGGGGAAGCCCCAAGTCGGTGACTTGGAGGGGGCCCTGGCGGCGGCAGCACTGGGAGGTGGTGGCACCTGTAGCTAGGGTTTGGGTGTGAGGGGTAGGGGTGCGCCCTACCCCTCCTTATATAGGTGGGGGAGGCAGTTTGGGAGGAGGGAGTCCTCCCCCAACTCCTTCTCCTTGGCCGGCGGGTGGAGGGAGTGGGACTCCTACCCTAGGTAGGTTTCCTACTCTCCCTCCACCAAGCAATGTTCGGATTTGACTTTCAAATTGGCGTTTGACTTTCAAACTTGGATTTGATTTCTCTCTTCATATTGCCCAGCCAAGTGACCTAGTACATGATGCAACCATTCCACATTGTCATGACACATCCATGTATCCTTCCCCTTCCGGAGTGCCGGACCTTCTAGACCCTTCTAGAACATTCCCGATGAAAACACCTGAAAGAACATGTTGGGCCCCCATGTGTGGTTTTGGTAATTAATGACAATCTTTATGGACTAATGTGTGTACTAAGTTATACTTGTAGGATTTGTCCATTGGCATCGCTTGGAGTATGTGTTGGCTTCAAGGTTGATAAAATTCATAGAAGATATGTTGGGCAAGCTCAATATGCGAGATCGATGATGAGGAATTAAGAAAGGATTTCCATCTTGAGAAGGGCAAGATCGTCTACATCAAGCTCAAGTGGAATTCTCAAGGCAAAGGTATAATCTTGATAGGTTTTCCCTTTTGCCGGTCTCACGTTGTGTGTGTGAGACCGGGTTTATGATAGATAACCGTACTATCAAGAGGGGCTCTCGTAAGAGTAATTCGGTCACATCGTTTGGAGAGAGCTCAAACCTTTGCATACTTGCATCATCGTATTTGGTTGTTATTTGGTCTTATCCATGTGAGGATATAGAGCTTGTGTTAATCTCCATAACAAGCTCTTGTTCATCAAAATCGGATCTTCCATTTGTATCTTGTTGCGATTTTGATTTATGCGGATTTTCGGTTTCTCACCAAGTGAGGTATATCACATTATTCTACTTAATACGTTATCACATTATTGGGAAGCCCTTGTCGTCCTCTATCCAACGCAATTGGAATCAGGTCAATCGGAGCTTCCATTCAAAAGTTATTGCCGTTTGAATATTTGCCTGGTGCGGTACCAAAAAGCGGTAGTACCGCTTTTTGCTACCGGATGCGATAGAAGGTTTTGACTAACTGTCAAAAAGCCTCTGCCGGGTACCGCATTTTAGTACCTAGCACGACAGTAGCTTTTTGACCACTAGTCAAAAGCTTCTGCCTGCCCCGGTACTAAAATGCGGTACCGCATTTTAGTACCGCATGTATGTGGACTTTTGAACGTTGGCAAAAGCATGCGCTTAGGTAGTAAAATGCGGTAGTACCGCATTTTACTACCTGGCGTGACAGAGACTTTTTTCGTCGAAACTGCTAATTCCACTTCACTTCCGGTAGTACCGGTTGCCATTTGCGGTACTACCGCTTTACGGTAGCATCAATGGTACTACCGCTGTGGCCAGGGCTTATGAAGTTTGAATATTGGTCTTCCGGTACCAAGTCCGGTACCTGGTCCGGTAGTACCGGAGTTCTCCGGTAGTACCGCTTGAACTTCCGGTACTACCGCTACATTAAGGCTCCAACGACCATATTTTGCCTAGCCCTTTAAATAGCTTTGCCCCTTTGTCTTTTAGGGTTAGTTCTTCCTCCTCCTTTGTCTAAGCTTTGCCCTCATTTGCCTTACTCTTTGAGCTTGATTTCTACTCACCCCTCCATTGGTTCTTGCTTATATTTGAGGGGTAGTTGGAGGAGATCTAGATCTACGTTTTGACCAAACCAAAACATCTCTTTGTGAGTGTATCTTTGGGGATCTAGATTTTGGGGGATTTTGTGTCTCTCTTTGATTCCTCCTCTCTTGTTCCCCCAATAACTTTAGTAGCTTTGTTGGAACTTGAGAGTGAGGGATTTGAGCATCTTTGTGGTGTTCTTGCCATTTGCATTTGGTGCATCGGTTTGAGTTATCCTCGGAGGATTTCGTTTGAGTTGCTCATTGGAGCTTGTCCCTCTTGGGTTCTTGGAACCCTAGACGGTTTTGTGGCCTTGGTGGCATTGTGGCCTTGGTGGAATTTGTTGAGGCCTTTTGTGGCGTTTGTTGGGAGCCTCCAATTAAGTTGTGGAGTTGTGCCCCAACCTTGTGAGAGGTTCCGGTTGCCACCGACAAGTGCACCGATAGTGGAAGCGTGGATCGATCCCATTGGGGTGAGATTCACCGGAGAATAAGGGAGGCCTTTTGTATGGTGGTTTGATACCACCCCTCTCCAAACGATACGCACTCCATGTTGGGAGGAACTCGTAAAATATCGGTGTCCCTCGCTGCCTCAAGTTATCTCTATACCCGAGCTCTTTACTTATGCACTTTACATTGTGATAGCCTTCGTGCTTGAAGTACTATATATCTTGCCATCACTTTGTTGCTTGTATTGCTTAGCATAAGTTGTTGGTGCACATAGGTGAATCTTAGTTGTTCTAGGTTGTGCTTAACAAAGTAAACACTAGTTTTATTCCGCCTTTGTTGAGCCACTCTAGGAAAAGTTTTAATCGCCTATTCACCCCCCCCCCTCTAGGCGACATCCGTATCCTTTCAACACCGAAATTATTTCCGAACTCCGAAACAGGACTTTCCTTATATGAATCTTATTCTCCGGACCATTCCGGATCTCCTGGTGATATCCCGGATCCCATTCGAGACCCCGAACAACATTCGATCTCTTACTCATCATTCCATAACTACTCAACAACATCGAATCCTTAAGTGTGTCTCCCTACGGTTTGTGAATTATGCGGACATGACCGAGATACTTTTGTGATCAATAACCAATAGAGGAATCTGGAAATTCATATGGCTCCCACATATTTCTATGATTACTTTGCGATCGAATGAACCACTTACATACAATACCAATTTCCCTTTGTCTCACGATAGTTTACTTATCCGAGGTTTTGATCATCGGCATCTCTGCATACCTAGTTCAACCTCGTTACTGATAAGTACTCTTTTCTCGTTCCTGTGATATGTGATCCCTTGTGAGCCAGTCACATGCTTGCAATATAATTGGATGACATTCCATCGAGAGGGCCCAAAGTATATCTATCCGTCATATGGATGGACAAATCCCACTCTTGATCCATGTGCCTCAACCCATACTTTCCGAACACTCAATGCCACCTTTATAGCCACCCAGTTACGGTGTGGTGTTTTATGTCATCAAAGCATCCTTCCGGTGATGGTGATTAACATGATCTCATGGTCGAAGGAATTAGGGTACTATGTATCAGAAAGCTTATAGCAAACGAACTATTGAAATGACTTGATCTTAATGCTACGCTTATCTATAGGAGTATGTCCATCATACCATTCTCCTAATGATATGATCTTGTTATTAATAACATCTCAATGTTCATGATCGAGAAACCACGATCATCTATTAATCAACAAGCAAGTATTATAAAGAGGCTTTACTAGGGACTCTAATTTAGTTTACAAATCACACAATTATTAATGTTTCTGGTTAATACTATTATAGCATGAATGTAAACATTTATCATAAACACAAAGATATAATAATAACCACTTTTATTATTGCCTCTAGGGCATATCTCAAACAGATTTATGTGTAAGTATGAAAAGTACTTAGTGAATTATCTTGGAGTAGAAGTATGAAAATTACATAGTAGAGTTATGATAGAAGTCATGGGTGCTAAAAAATTCTAATAATCTTTGGTTTAAGTTAAAAAATAGAATCTGATTAGTAATTTGGAGAGATCATGTGAGGTTAGTTGGCTAATAAATAAAGGTTGAAAATAGTTAATCATTCCAAAGGTGAAACCAAAGGTTAGTCAAAACCAAATTGAGACCACTTTGCTTAATATTATCCTGTTGCACTTGAGCAATTTTGGGTAAATATTGAGATAAAGAATAGTTGACTCTATGTGCTAAGTATCACAATGCAAACCTATATGAGGAGGTGTCATATACTACACAACTAAGCCTGAATTATAGAGATATTATACTCAACTACTATATTCCGGGCTTAGAAAATTGTGTGTTATATGTGTACCACATTTGGATTTATTTATTTTTTCTTGGATCTTCTTGATTGACTAGATATGTACATGAAGTTTGACTTGATGTGCAAATGCATGTTGCAGCATCCAGTCACTACTTGATGTTATAGACCTAGATAGAGTAAGGGAATTCGTGTAAGGGAGTGACGAATTTCAAAGACCAAAATAAAGATTTACATGAAGAATAAAGCCAAGTGTAAGGATTATCAACTCAATTTGGAGGATGGATCAAGCTTAGATCATTATTAGTCAGCAACAAGAAGTGATGAACTTAAAGTTCAAACAAAATAGATAATTTTGCTAAGAAGTCAATGGAGTAATTATGCAAGTTCATGGAAGTATCATGAATAAATACAAATAAGTAGCTTTGAAACCAAAATGGTATTCAAGCTCTGACAATTCAGAGAGAATGCGAGAGGTTTATCGGAAACCATAGGGTAATACATACACCCTAGGATGGTTCGCAGCTGGTAAATATCCGTAGCTGGTACTTGATCCATAGTCGGTATTCTGATCCACAGTTGGTAATTGTCCGCAGTTGGTATTTGGTTAACTTAGTTAACCAGACCTTCTTAGAAGTTGCATAAAGAGCATAAAATTTGGCCTAAGTTAAGTAAAACACAAAGGAGTATAATTTTTTTTTGAAAGCGACCGTCTTTCGAGACTCTTCGCGTAAGTTGACCTATCAAAGTGAAAATGTCCACATCGTAAGTAAGATAAATAATGCTAAAAGATTCACTTCGGAGATCCACAATTGTGTGGATACACCGTATAATCTTTCATAAGACCCTAACTAGGTAGAATATAAGCTGGATAGAGACCAATATTCTAATTATAAAGCCAATAAATACTATGTAGACAGTTTGAAGACTATTAGTAAACCCTAAGGGGGAGAGTAAACATTAGAAATGAAAGTAATATTATCTGACTTTCTGAATAAAGGTTGGAGAAGAAAGATTATCTAAAGCCTGCCAAGGTAAAATCTTGAAAGAGATAGAATAGATTAATTCTAACGAACTAATTCTAAAGGAAACAACTCTTAAGTGATCTTTAAGAGTGAATAATCACATCAAATTGGTCATGTGTAGAGGAACAAGAAATTCCAATGGGTATGGACTAAATGTGTTCAAATCCAATTTTCAGAAGGATTACCAGTATAAACCAATATCATCACAAATCAAAAGTTAGTCTTTTGACCATAGTTATTATTTAATAGAGTTAAAAAAACTGGTTTAGTAAGACTTCCTGGACCTTATATAGTATAGCAAGGAAGTTTTATGATCAAGTAAAAGAATTGGATTAGGATACCTAATCAGAATAAGGAACTAAAGGAGAGACCCCAAATTTAAGGAATTATAATAAAGATACATCCCTAAGGGACTAAAGTAAAAGGAACTTTGGAGTATTGGAGACAACAAGATTAAATATTGTTAAGTATGGTAGAAATTCAAGAAACGAATCTGGATATGGAATACTACCATTACTTCCATTTAAGGTTACCATGAAGTGGAGAAATACAGTACCCAATACAAGTCAATTCCTTACTCCGAAACGTGAGAGTTTACGAACTTCGAGGACGAAGTTTATTTTAAGGGGGAGAGTCTGTAACATCCCAGGATTAGCACCTAGAATTATAGAGGACACAGGTTTGTGCATTGCATTCATGCATAAGAAAATCCGGGAAATTTTCGCGCAAAACTAAAAGAGCTGTAGAGGGATCGACATCTCTCTTGTACTGATGGAAACTTCGGAGCAAGTGCGCTAGATTCCGACATGACCTTTATAGAATTCCTTGCTTAGGGGGGGAAGTTGCTCAAGCATGTAATTGAATTTCAAATATGAGATTCAAATGAATTTATAAAATTCACAAATGGAAATTAGAAACACTTAATAACTTGAATTGAAGTGATTACAAAAGAAAATGATATAAAAGATTTCTTTATTAATATATATATATACATATAGTATTACATTGATCTTTTACAATAAATGAATAAAGTATTAGGAATTACATTACTAAAATAAATAAAAGAACTCAAAATAAATATGACATTGTCTTTACAAAATAATTGTAAAAGAAAAAGGAAATAAGTAAACTTTATTAAATATGATACAGATCCTTACAAGTTTAAACTAACAAAGAGAAACATGAACTTTATTCCATTAATAAAAGAATACAATATTCTTTACAATATTTAAGAATCAAATAAAGTTGTAAAAGAATAAAAAAGAAAACCTAAACTATTTCCCTAAGTTAGCCTATGTCTTCTGTTCTTCAAATCTTCACATTCTTTACTCCTGCAAAACAAACAAGAAAGAAAACAAAACTAAAATAAAAAAAGTTATGTTGGTTAGTTTTCCTCTCAGTCTGACAGTGAAATGCACTGGTGGACACATCATTGAGCTTTTAATTGAAGGGGCAAGTTTCACCAAATAAAGCATCTGTTCTTATCAGAAGTGTAGCCTCAGTACAAGCTCATTGGCAGTAATTTATGGGGCAAGTTTCACCAGAAAAGTAGAAGAGTGGAAGTAAGATATTTTTTGCCTTGCACTGATCCAGAATAGTGCAAGCGGCTCACACATACATGCAGGAATGTGGTGTTGTCAACACAGGAAGCAAACAAGATAGGGGATAAGTATCAGCCGAAGCAGAGTGAGGATACTCTGCTAAACACTAGCTACAACACTCAGAACAGCAAGAAACCATTTTATCATTAGCTCTCATCAGATTCACATCAACTCGTCCCCATCTCATCAACCAATATATTAGCCAGATCACCACCACATCACTTACACCATGGTTGCTGCAAGAAGCCATCCAATGGCAAGGACAAGGTGGAGAAGGCTAGGCTATGGCTGCTGTAGTGGATGATATAGTAAAAGGAGATGTGAGCAGGATATCAAAGTACAGTAGCAACTGATCAAGATCCATCACAAGGACAAGCCTACAGCACCACCCCATCTGTCAACACTACAAACAATAAGGTAGATGGGAATATAGCTACATTTTGTAGCATCTGTTCTTATTCAGTTTGGAAATGACATTCTTGAGGGTTAAGAAAAAGACAAGTGTAACAACCAAATCCAATTACCCTGCAACTAGAACATGTCTAGGAAGATAAGAGGATTGCTTCTCTCAGTTTTGCATGGAAATGCCATGCAAAGTTCCTCATAGAGAATTGAAGCCACAAAGTAAGTATATGTTCTTATTTAA
Source organism: Avena insularis (assembly GCA_023614405.1). Classification (NCBI taxonomy): domain Eukaryota; kingdom Viridiplantae; phylum Streptophyta; class Magnoliopsida; order Poales; family Poaceae; genus Avena; species Avena insularis. The sequence goes on from CM042685.1 coordinate 251,642,444, forward strand.
GCTTAGTGCCTCAGCCTTTGCATCACAGGCCAGGGGTATTCCCAAATGGATTTACATCACATTCCTAGTCAGAATTCCTACGAATCAATATTTATATTTAGTAATCACTTCACTAAATCAAATATACAATCAAGCATAGAAGCATCACCCCAAGCCCAAGTGCATACGTATGCATAACCAAATCATCATTGGTTCATTCAAAACCATCTGCAAGCAACCATAGAGGTGTTCAAATTATTTTCCTAGCTAGTTAGTTAGGAATAATTTCTCAACAAAAATATAATTATAAATACCATTTTGTTTTACAAGTAAGAATGGCTCGAGATCACATTGAGCCAAAGAAGCACTAATCATAGAACTGAATCAAATATTCAGTTAAGTATATATACAAATATATCATGAAAAAAAGATATACCATATGTAAATAATCTATGGCTATCCATGCACTACTTATTTATCTGGACTAGTACCATCTTATCACTACCATCAGTATATGTCCAAATAAAAATCATATACATGCTCCTACTTATCATATTCACTTTTGCACAAAGAAAACAATATGTATTCTCTATTGTCAAAGAAAGGTGCTGAGAATAACACAAGTGGCGGGGAACCGATGAAGGAGACTCGGGCCATCCAGCCTAGCAAGGGGCAGCGACCGGTGGCGCTGGATATGGCCAGCGATTGAAGGGATGGCGTCGGCGGCGGCGGCGGGCCAGTGCGTGCGTGTGAGAGGCAGAGGAACGGGATAAGGGATTGTGCCTGCGTGCGTGCTCGATTGTGAGGGAGAGAGAGTCGGTCGGGGGTCAAAGTGACCCCAAGCCCAATCCAGATGGGCCAGGCTAGCCCACGAACCCAACCAAGCGGCCCAAGTTAATTAGGTTTAGAAATAAAATAAAAATAAAAAATGAATGAATTATTAGCTATAGAAAATTATAGAAAATCCTAAAAATACATATGATATATCAAAATGACCATTAAAATAATATCTACCTAACAAAAATATAATTTTAAGTGTTTAAAATAAATTTAAAGTAAAATAATTATTAACACCATAAAATCTTGAATGAAATTTTATAATAAAAAAAAAAGCACTAAAAATAAATAAAAAATCATTTTTGTATATCAAAATAACTCTACTATTTTATAAAAAATACTAACTTAGAGTTTTACAAGCAAAACATAAAGCAAATATTCAAAAACACTTAATTCTTTGATGAATTTTATAAAAATAAAGATAATACTTAAAAATAAATAAAATTCATTTTTAAGGTCTTGAATAAATATATTACACTAGAAAAATATTAAATATATTATTATGAAAGTCTTTAATATTTTAAATAATAAATCCTTACCTAATACCTATTTTGTGAATTCTTTAAAAACAATTCTTAAGTAAAAAAATCACAATTCTTATAAAACCCTGAGCAATTAGTGTCTTAGTACTAATTCCAAAACCATCACTTGAATTCATAATCAAACTTAAGTATAACTTTTAACTTTAAAATATTCTTTTAAAAATCTTATTAAGAATCCTTTTAAATAAACATTGGGTATCACCCATTTATATAATATGGTGAATAATCATTATATCTTAAACACTATTAACATAACTTTAAATTCTAACAAATTACTAAGACCATCTAATTATGATTCCATTAAATAAATACATATTCCTTTCATAATAGCAAAACGAATTTAATCTAATCATTCACTTAAATAGAAAGTGAATAATTCCACACCTTAGTTATACCTATCATAAATCTAAAACTTGGGAATAATTAAAACATATTACATCTTAAGTTTATTTACCCTTTTAAAGTTAACTTTAGTCTCAAAGCTTATAAACATCAGGTCTAATACACTACTTATGTTTTTATAGTTAACTTTGGTCTATTTAAATTAAGACATAATACATCTCAAGTCCAAACTAATCAATCAAATACGAGAAGGCATTTATAACATTTTATTAACAATGAAGATTGCTTAAACATTATAAAGTAAATCTTTTCTTCAAATCTTATTATTTTTGCCACTTCAAATAACAATCTTATAATAAGTTCTTCAACTCTTAACAACTCAATTCCAAGGACTTTTATCATAGTCACCACATGACAATTCACCATAATCACATAATCTTATACTCTACTTACATATTTTAGATTGTTAACACCTAGAATCCTTATAAAGGTCATTACTTGTAAAGTAAAATTTGAAGATAAACCAACTCTGAAAAGAATCATTTAAATTCACTCCACTCAAAGTATTGGGGATTCAATTTGGGAGTTTTACAAAAATGCATAACATTACTTATGCATACCTGCATATTGCTTCTTTAAACATTAGTCCTTACCAGACCAATGATGCAGATTTCAGATATTGGATCTTATGTCATCTCGAAGACCGTGAGTGCATAATCTTGCAATCACAAAAGGCAAGTTCACACTTGCTCATGTCCTTTGATTATTTTCTATAAAGTATTTTGCAAATCCAGTGTTGTCATCACCTGCATTTGAAAAAGGACAGAAAACACTATTTTCATAATAATGTGATTATAGGTTATTTACCATGAGGTAATAACCTACTATAAGAGTTCCGGTGGTAAAGGAACATATTATCTAGGACTTAAAAACCAATGTCGCCAGTGGTTCTTGCGCCGTATATTACGCGTTGACCATGAGATTTGGAATGGGACGAAGAAGTCAGCTGTATCTTTTCCCTCTCGCATGGAGCTGGAAGTGCGGGTCGTGGCTATTATCACTCGTAGCGTGCATATTATTTATGGTAATTCATAGAGGATATGCAGTATATGGGTGGGAGCCCTCAACGTCCCACGATAGTTCCGGCATCTGAACGGTCTGTACAAACCATTGCCGTAATTCAAAAGGTGGGCATGGTGTACACCAAGGAGACATGCAGGGTCGCGAAGAAGGCACTGATTGGCTTGGATCTTAGGTTGGGCCTCAAACCAAGGAAGTTTGAACGGGGACATACTCCCGGCCGTGCAACAAAACCTAAGGTCTCTCATGGGTAAAGTGACGCACCTCTGTAGAGTGTAAGAACTATAACTTGTTACTCCCTGTTCCGGGAAGGAGGCAGCAACGCCATGAAAGGAACCCCATTAAGGTTCTAGTAAACCCGTGAAGGCTGACGGACATAGCTTTTCAGAATAAAAGCCACCTTTGAAGAAATGTTTATGAAAACTTGCATTGCCTACGACCTATGATCTGTGGCTGTAGTTATAGTGCATCAAACACTCCTTTTCTAGTGTACTTGCTGAGTACGCTCGTACTCAAAGTATCTTCTTAACCCTTGCTAGGTTCTAAAGCCAGTACAGACGATGACTACACCAAGCCATGCTCCAGGAATCATCATCAAAAGCTAAAGCTCTTCAATGAAGTCAAGAAAGTCAACATATACATCAGCTCAAGTGAAGACGAAGTTGCTGATTAGTTAAGAATAGAATTTCTAGCCATAGAACCTATTTCTGTAGTGTATTGCAATAACAGCAATGCCAGACCATTAGTTAAGATGTTAATCTTAATAATATTATAGTTTTGGAGTTGTTTATTTATGATTCTTCTTTGTAAGAAGTTTCTTTCTCTCGCTTTAACCTAGAGTGTTCTCTGGATCTTGTGTAAAGAGCTGAATTGTAACCTATAGTCATGTCTTGGACCTGTTGTGTTTCTGTTGTATCACTCTGAGGGATGTAATACTAGTGAACGGTGTTTCATTGGTGTTATATCAACGACTATAGTGTACTACATCATGCAGTGGTATGCTGGGTCACCGCGATGGATTACTTGCAAAACTTGTTGATCTACCTTCCTCTGTGTTCTCATAGCCTAATTCCTTGATTTACCCCTTCGATTTGGTGTTTTTCTTGAAGATTTTCCGCCCAAATCGCCCCAAAATCGCGAAAACGCGTCAAACCTGGGCGTCCCAGGACCAACCGGTACTACCGGGCTCAAAACCCGGTACTATCGCACGTCCCCGGTACCTAAAAGGTACTACCGGTCCTCCAAAAACCTGGTACTACCGCTCCAAAAACGGTACTACCGCCCGGTACTGAACAGAAAAAAAACAGATTACCAGATTTCAGCCTCTCACCGTTTTGAGCATAACTATTGCATTAGAACTCGGATTTTGGTGTTCTTTAGCTCGTTTCGAAGAGGAGAAGGAGATATACATCATCATCCACGATGTTCATGCTATCTACTCCATCCAAACTCCGTGAGCAAGGCGGAATCCAACAATAAAGGGTGAAGATCGTCGACGAAAGGTATAAACATTCCGCGACTTCTCCCCACTTGCATTCCTTTGTGAACCCCACTATCTTTGTGAGCAACAAACACCTATTGAGACTAGTTACTCTTATGATTGCTTGGGCTATGCACATTTGATACCTTGTAGAATTCCAGGAAAACGTTGTGAGCGCTATCTCATTTAGTTATCTTGTATAGTTGTTGGCACAAGGAAGAGGCAAGTGAAAAAGAAAAAGAAAGAAATATAGAAAAATATAGAAAAAGGAAAAGAAAAAATAAAGAAAGAAATATACATGTGCCTTATAGAATAGGAAGCGCAAGCTCGATGAACATCATATAGGTGGTACTTATTGTGCATATCTTGTAGCCCACCAATTTTGTGCAATCGAACTAGTGTCTCTCCTTGTACTTGTGTGACACGAGCTTATAGTCTTCGCTAGGTAATCATTTGGTTCTTAGCTCACTTTCTTCGTCACACAAGTCTCATTTATCCCACTGTGTGTGTTTCCTTGTACATATTTCCTATCGTGTGGATTGACTTGTTTTGTTTTGTGATCATTGTGGTTCTTTACTTGCCAATACAACATCTTGATTTCGGATTGGTTCTTGACATGCCACTTTCCATACCTATCCACCATAGGCCTTGTGTTTTTTTGTGGGTAGTTAGTTTTGGTGTTCCGCGTGAACTTCAATTTGCTTGGTTTATTGCTCTCAAGTGTGGCCACTTGCACGATACGATCTTCCAAGGTAAAGTAAGGTCTGACGTTGTATCCTTAACACCCTCTACCAGTTCCATATACGACACTTGGTCTTGTGAATCATGTCTAGGGACTCCGGAACCGAGGATGATATCTATGAAGAATCCATAATGAGCCACCATGACTATGACTCCACAAGTATAGAGGACATGACGGAGCACAACATCGACAATGGATCCGCATGCTTTGAGGACCCGGAGCACTTCACCTACGGTGACTCCACATGCATGGAGGATATGGAGCACTACACCGACAATGGCTCAACATGCTTGGGGATATGGAGTACTACACCAACAATTACTCCCCAAGCATGGACGACTTAGAGTGCGACATCGACGACGCCTCGCCGAGCATGGAGGACACGGAGAACTTCCTCGACTTTGATGGCTCTTCCACGAGCCATGAAGAATTCCTCCATTGTGTGGAGATGGAAGCCTACTATGCCAAGCAAGAGGAGGCGCATCATCAAGTTTCCATGACCTTCAAGGCCAAGCGTGCCACACCAAAGGGCACAACCTATTTCGATGATCCACCTCCAAGGCGACAAGCGCCACCACTTCCAAGGAATCAAGTGCCACCACCTAGATGGCGTCAAGCGCCACTATCTCCAAGGCGCCAAGCTCCATCACCTCCAAGGCGCCAAGCTCCACCTCCTATCCAAAGAAGAGTGGCGTCCAAACATCATATACATCAAGAGGCGCCAAGAAACAAGAATCTTCATAGACAAACATCCTCTCATGAGCATCGACACCATAAAGAGGATACAAGACATCGTCAAAGGCATCTTCGCCACCAAGACGAAGAATTCGTGATGAGCACCAATCATAATGCTCAATCAAGCTCAAGAAGGCACCACAAGCACAAGAAGAGTGCCAAGGAAAATGATCATCGTTGCGAGCATCATGTGGATGTCCAAGTGTGCCACCTACATCAACCATCGGCAAGGAACGCCAATGACCTCTGTCGACACCATCATAGGGCACCTTCAACTATTAGTGCCACCACCACAATGGCACCAAGGGCAAGCCTTCCTCCTAGCCATCAAGATTCAACGCCTACGCTTGACTTCCGCGACCTCGTGAACAATGAAAATGAAGACCTCTACTTCGCCAAGTTGGCTGAGTTCGGCAAGAGGATGTCTACACTCCAAGATGGAGGAAGCCAAGGACACATATGTGATGAAGTCGATCCGAGCACCGCTCTCTACAACACCATGAGCCTACTTCCACCACTACTAGATGGCAAAAAGATGGTTGAGCATGGGATTTTCCCTTCAACCATGGAGGGGGCGATGATGCCCATCTTATGGCATCCAACCTTGAAGGCGACAAGGTCACGAATGGTGAGCATGGGATTTTCCCTTCACCAAAGGAGGCGCAAGGAGCTGAGGAAACTGAGCCTATCCCTATATGCTTGAGTGATGATGTGGTACCAATCCCATGTGAGTATGAGATCCACTTAGCCCACTTGAGTGAGAACAAGAGTGAGATGAGTGACTCCACCTTATGTGAGATTGAGTGCTTCCACGTTGAGGGCATGAGTGATACTCCTAGAGAGTTGAGAGTGGTAGTTGATAGGTCAAGTGAGACCATCTCGATTTCTAACAACTTACCCTATACCTCTAGTGTGTTCTCTTGTGTTGTGCTAGGTTCCATGGATGAAGACGCGCCAAGCCATGAAGCAATGATGCCTCGAATGGAGAAGATGTACATGGTGGATGAAGATGATGCTACGCCATGGATACATCAAGAAGATGAAGTCGTCCACAAGGAGGCCACTACTTCCACAACACCCACTTAATATGAGAGGTATGAACAAGGTAACAATAAGGGTGTTGATGATGCCATGATCCCACTAGTGGACATGATGAATTGTGAGGATATGCATGCTATGAATGATACTTGTGACATTACATATGCTTCAATCATATTCCCATGTGATGCTTTGCCTTTGCATAATATTGATCATGTGGAATTGGTTGATTGCGATATCATTTCCATAAACATGCCATGCTATGCATCTTGTGTGTATCCTCCAATTGCTTCGGACATGCGTTGTCATGCTAGTCATTCAATTTCTCCCGTTGCTTGCAATAAGATGAATGCTTGCTATTTCACTTGTTTTGCTTGCAACAATATTATCACATGCGTTATAATGAGATGTCCCCCATAGCTTTCTCAATTTTTGGAGATTTTGATGATTGCCATGATAAGCATGTTCCCCACTTGCATACTCACCATGCATCTATTTCATACTTCATTGACATTAATGGTGATGTGCACAAGAAGAGATACGTCACGATGGATGATGTGTATCTCTACCATGCACACACGTTCTTCCTTTTGTGTATGATGTGTGTAGGTACCCGCACTATCATGTCAACCTCGGTTGAGCATGAGTTGACAAAAAGAGCTCTTGAGAGCATCCCACAAGTGAGTTCAAGAATGAACCCAGCTCTGATACCTTTTGCATGCTTTGCATCTTTCATGTTGACAAATTTCTCTTTTCTATGGTTTGCTTGCAAGCATGTTAATGGTATTACCTCCCCTTATGACAATCATGTTTCTTTGCCATTGGATTTTGATGCTTTGTGTGTTGCACCAAAATTGTTGAACAATTTCCCTTTTCGATGTTTTGTGTGCAACCATAATGCCATTAAGAGCATGTATTGTCATGAGAGCTTCCAAGAATCTCGTCTTGTTGTTGCAACAAACATAAGGACCACTAGCTCTTTCATTTGGTTTGTTTGAAAACATGTGGTTTTTGCTTCCATTTGGGATACTCATATTCCCATGAAATTTGCTTTTGATGATTTGTGTGTGACATCCAACATGTTGAACAATTTCTCTTTCCAATGGTTGGTTTGCACACATAATGCTTTTGTTTTGGATATGCTTCCTCGTGTGTTTTACCAAATTCTCATATTCTTGCATCAAAGATGTTGATATATATGTTAGTCAATTGCTTTGCGTGCCTGTGGCATCCCGCAAAAACCACTACTAGAAAATCGTGTTGTTTTTGTGCATTGCATCATCATGACCGCATGCTCATGTCATCATGCCACATTGCATTTGAGCATCGTCATGTCATCTTGCATTTGTTTGCATAAAACTAATTTCAAAAAACATATTTTGTTTCTAAATACCCCGCCTTTATTTCAAAATCCAAAACCCGGGGCTCCGGAATATTTTGTTTCGTCTACCAACGGATTTCAAACGCCCCGTTTTAAATAATAAAATATTTATTTTATTTTTTTAGGGGGCAGCCGTACCGGGCCGATCCGACCCAGTCGACCACCCCCAGTGCAAAACCAGCCTACCCTAAACCCTTTTCCTACCCAATCCTATTCTACCCACTCTTCCTCCACCTCACCCCACCCAATAGCCTGCCGCCACCTCACCACTCCCTTCCCCCTATCCTATCCTATGCCGCCACCTCACCAACCCCACCCCAATCCCCAACGCCACCACACACACACACCACCATGCTCACACCTGACACCACTTGTGCCCACCCAGTCCCACAGCGCCAGCCACCCCCCTCACCCCCCCCCACACCCACCTCCCTCCCTTCCCACGTCTCTCTCCCTCTTCTCTCAACTCACCTCATGTCCTCCCGCCTCGTCGCCTCAGGGCCCCTCGCATCGTCCCTCGGCCCAGCTTCTCACCCACACGCCCTCACTCGCCCGCCGCTCGCCCTAAGGCCCTCCCTCCGCCTACCCCGTCCACTATCGCCCACTTGGCCTATGAGCCTCGTCCCAGATCCACTCGCTCGCCTCCCTGAGCCGCGACCGCCGCCCGCGGCCTCCACCCCGCCTCGCCGCCAGCGCCAAGTCCCCGCCTCCAGTCGCCCTCCTCCTCCTCTGTCTCCCTGACGGCGACCCTCTCCCCTCTGGCCAAGGCCGCCTCCCGGCTGCGACCTCCGTCGCTAGGAGCATGTCCGGTTGCGCCCTCGCCGTCGACCTCCTCCTCGCCACCTCACCTCCAGGCGCCGCCCACAGTTCTGCGGTCAAGCTCCCAGACCCCGCCGGCCTCCTTACTCCCCCACGCCGGATGCCGACCTCAGCATCCTCCTCGCGCCCTGCCGTCCTCCGGCTCGCCCACGCCCACGTCGCCCTTGCTCCGAGCCGTCGGCCTCCGCCTCCTTCCAGCGCGTAGGCGCCGTTGACCGCCCCTGCTAGATATCCTCTACAGCGAGTGCGCGCTCGTGTTGGCTCCCTTTGTTGATGTCCAAGCCTCCTGCAATTTCTGGTGCTTCCCTTCACTGTGGTGTTCTCTGACTCCAAGTTCCTGTATGCCTGCACGACCCTGTTGCTCGATGCCCGAGCGTCTGCTTGTTTTGCGCGAACTGGAGGTTCCACGAGGATGTGAGATTAATAGCAAGATCTCCTGTCGGACAAGACCGGCCGAGACGCTAAGTTGTACAAGGACCAACGACAACGAACCCGCCGGTACCCCAAGATCTTCCGAAGGCCGAGACCTCGAGCGCGCCGACCCGGATGCGAAGTCGAGCATAAGATCGCCGATGCGAATACGCCAAGTTCGTCTACCCCGGACACCGTGCGACAAGATCTACTTCACGGATCCGAAGACCCCGGTACCCGATCCACTCAAGCTCGCCATCGACGACAAGATCGGCACCGACCAGGGCGGATCCGATGTGCCCCCGACGCCAACCAAGTCCTTCTCGGATGCGCCGAGATCTACTCCGTTATCCGAGAACGATCCCGCCGAGACCGAACCCCAGATCCAGACCCTGAGACCGACCCCGAACCCCTCGAACCCCAAGATCGTCCGAACCCAGATGTGTGAACATTTTCCCTAAGCCCCTATTTTTATAATGATATAGACTTGTTGCATTAAATCATACATGTTTGCATACATATTTATGTGGTTTGGGGGGCCTTATGCCGATTCACCTAAATTAAATATGGGATCCATATGCGGGCAAAACTAGTCTTATATTGACCCCATTTAAATTTGCGTAGAGAACCGGTAACCTATCTTGCCCTGTTAATGCCACATTTAAATTGTGGGGTATCTAAACAACTTGAACTATTAAATAATTGTCGGGACCCCGGTTCCGCTTAATATGGCCTAAATGTATCGCACCTTTGCCATGCCATACATCATACATGCATCATGCCCGATCTTCTGTCATAGTATTAAATAGTGCATCCGGTGTTTCTTCTAGTGTTTTGGTTCTTCGCGGATAAGGCCGTTGAGTTGATGCGAGTGTCGACCCGATCTTCGGATGAACCTTCGGCCATGTTTTCAGGCGAGCACCTCCCCCTTTCTACCTATCTTACTTTTATAGTCTTTATTTCCTTCTGTTGATCTATTGCTATCTGTGTTGCGATGCTCTAGTTTTCGTACCCGCGATATCCCTTGCAGCCTTATATTGCCTTGGACACATCCTATTACCTGTTGTTTGGTAGATAGTTGGACTTGCGCGTCGTAGTCACTTGCTCAAGTGCTGTTGCGTGTCGTCAAGTACCTCAGTTGTTGGAGTATTGCCGCATGTTTAATGTTGGAGTTGATCATGGCTTAATTATTGTTTAATAACTAAAATTGAAGTAGGTAATGCAGAGGCACAGGTGGGCAATAGATGTTATTTGGTTGTTAACCGTCCACTTGTGTCCCGTAGGACCCCGAGTTCTTGACACCTGTTCCGAGATCGAGCGCGCTAACCACATGTGGGATGTATGGGCACCCCATCGATTTAGTACCTGATTCCAAGTACTGTACTGGGGGCCACAAGTAGTTTGGGGCTTTATTACTATTCTGTACTTATGCCATGTTTTACTGCTTAATTTAAATTGTGCGAGGTACTGCACGTGTACTGTTTTGGAAGCGGAGTGTTTTCGCGGTATCGACAAGCCCGAGAGTTTCGGGTTCCCAGTCGTTCACCATCGACGCAAACTCGAGTCCGTCTCGGAGACCGGCCGACTTCGTTGCGGGTAGCTTAGTGGGGTGGCCCCCATGTACTTACTTTGGGTCTGGGAAACGTCATGACTTAGGCCCCGCCGACATACCGATGGGTGTATGTTAACTGATCTGGCAAAAAGGGTCGAAGTGCGTGTGGACACTTTGGTGCACCCCTGCAGGGTTAAATCTTTTCGAAAAGCCGTGTCCGCGGTTATGGACGACTTGGAGCACAGTTATCGATCATAGACAACTATAACTAAAGTTTACTGCTATAATTTGACTTGTATCCGATGTGACTAGTAATCAGCTTTACTACAACGGAATGGCTAAATAAAAGTACCAACAACTGCTGGGTTTGGGGTTATCTCATGCTATTTGTATCTGACTAGTAAGTGTTGCAACTACAACGGAATGGTTAACTAAAAGTGCCCACTGCTTATTATATCAGGATGGCTATCTATACCTGACTAGTAATTGCTGCAACGATAACTGAATAAATAAAACTGCCAACTGTGTGAGTTCCTCGGTTGACTTTCTCGGTTGGTATCGAGGGGAATACCAGGATGGGTTTGTTTGGAGGTAGTATCAGGTTGGTTCCAAATAGGACTTTCTTATCCCTCTCTGGTAGCCGACAGTTATATCGAGTCTCTATAGGTTGTTTAGTGTATGCTGCCGCTGCCGCTTCAGTCCACCATACCTATGTAGGCGAGGACCGCAATTAGCCTCGGCTGTGTCTTGGCCTCGATCTTGACCGCTCTCTTTTTCCTTTGCCTTCGTGGCACCCCTTTTGTTTAAGCAGGTTTTGAGATCGACGTTAGCGTGGTTACCCTTCCGGCTTGGCCTGGGCAGGGTTATGGACGCCATTGGTTATTCTTCAGGGCTCTTAGCCCCATTTGCATCTTGTCCGTAGTCGGACGCTGTATCATTTTCAAGGTGATTTGGATCTTCCTATTGTATATCCGTATTCTTGACTCTTTGAGTCGCTGTTGTATATATCTGCTCTGTGGGTTCCATCGTGGACTATTGTGTAATGGTATTACTTCGTTTTCCACCCGCACGAAAGTGCCTGGTGGGCACCTTCGAATCGTTTCTATGCGGGTTTGGCTGGAATCGCTGAAACTTGCATAGGGCTGATTCTGAGGGTGTTACAGAGTGGTATCAGAGCTCAGCAGTTGTGATACCCCACAAGTCCAGCCTGTAGGATAACCTAGCTAACGGCCGAAGTAGAGTGTCAAAACTATTTTTGCAAAAATCGGTTGGATAGATCTGATTAGGTCTGTTTTTACTCCTTACCCCTCTGCTATTCGCCTCTTACCTCTACGTGTTTTGAATCCGCTCTCTTCTCTCTCTTCGAGTCCAGGATTTCTCGTGGTTGGGTTCCATCGTACCTTCAGGGTTTCACTTCCTCTTTTGGTAACGGTGTTGCTACATCTGGTCTTCATGCTATCCGAGGAATCCTTCGTCTGCTAGACTTCTCTTTGCTCCTCCTCGTGCCTTACGGTGTTTTTCCGACGCGACGACATCATCTACGCCAGATCCGATGCAGAGTCTGCATCACTCCTTTGTTTCTGAACCTCGCTTGTCGAGATCTACAATCTGAATTCTGAGAGTTGGTTGCATAATTTCCTATTCATGTGCAGAGTAATGCTTTGGGTGCGCGATGGACTGATCACCATCCGACTACTCTTATCATTCGCTCTTGCACATTGAATGGTGAATCATTGCAGTTATACTCCTTCCGCGGAAGTTAGAGGTGGCTTTACCCTTTTGAGACCTTTACCTTCATCTTTGTTTCTCCGGAGTGATCTCTCGACGAATGGGGAACAATCCTTGTTGGTGGTGTCGCCATTTTTAAGCTGAGAAAGAACCATTGTTAGTGGTGTCGCGAGGTTCTACACGAAGCGAGAAGATGCAGATCGCCGACCTCCCTTCCGGTACCATGAGGCGGATCTCGAGGGCGAGATCCATTGTTAGTGGTGTCGAATTGTGGCATCCCGCAAAAACCACTACTAGAAAATCGCGTTGTTTTTGTGCATTGCATCATCATGACCGCATGCTCATGTCATCATGCCACATTGCATTTGAGCATCGTCATGTCATCTTGCATTTGTTTGCATAAAACTAATTTCGAAAAACATATTTTGTTTCTAAATACCCCGCCTTTATTTCAAAATCCAAAACCCGGGGCTCCGGAATATTTTGTTTCGTCTACCAACGGATTTCAAACGCCCCGTTTTAAATAATAAAATATTTGTTTTATTTTTTTAGGGGGCAGCCGTACCGGGCCGATCCGACCCAGTCGACCACCCCCAGTGCAAAACCAGCCTACCCTAAACCCTTTTCCTACCCAATCCTATTCTACTCACTCTGCCTCCACCTCACCCCACCCAATAGCCTGCCGCCACCTCACCACTCCCTTCCCCCTATCCTATCCTATGCCGCCACCTCACCAACCCCACCCCAATCCCCAACGCCACCACACACACACACCACCATGCTCACACCTGACCCCACTTGTGCCCCACCCCGGTCCCACCGCGCCCTGGCCCACCACTCCCTCACCCCCACGCAGCCACTCCCGCACCCACCTCCCCGACCCGTCTCTCTCCCTCTTTTCTCCAACCTCCGCCGCCCATCTCCGTGCCAGTCCCGTGCCTCCGCCATCGTCGCCCAGGGGCCCCCGCTCGCCCTACCGCCACGGCCTCCTCGCCCCGCCGCTCGAGCTCACCGCCCCGCCGCCATTCCTCGGGCCCTCCTCCGCCTACCCCGTCCACTATCGCCACCGCCATGGCCGACCTCGCCGGGGCCTCGTCGGGTCCACTCGCGCTCCGCCTCCCTGAGCCGCGACCGCCGCCCGCGGCCTCCACCCCGCCTCACCGCCAGCGCCAAGTCCCCGCCTCTAGTCGCCCTCCTCCTCCTCTGTCTCCCTGACGGCGACCCTCTCCCCTCTGGCCAAGGCCGCCTCCCGGCTGCGACCTCCGTCGCCAGGAGCGTGTCCGGTTGCGCCCTCGACGTCGACCTTCTCCTCGCCAGCACCTCCATCGAGCCGCCCCTGGTTACGCGGTCAAGCTCCCAGACCCCGCCGGCCTCCTTACTCCCCCACGCCGGATGCCGACCTCAGCATCCTCCTCGCGCCCTGCCGTCCTCCGGCTCGCCCACGCCCACGTCGCCCTTGCTCCGAGCCGTCGGCCTCCGCCTCCTTCCAGCGCGTAGGTGCCGTTGACCGCCCCTGCTAGATATCCTCTACAGCGAGTGTGCGCTCGTGCTGGCTCCCTTTGTTGATGTCCACGCCTCCTGCAATTTCTGGTGCTTCCCTTCACTGTGGTGTTCTCTGACTCCAAGTTCCTGTATGCCTGCACGACCCTGTTGCTCGATGCCCGAGCGTCTGCTTGTTTTGCGCGAACTGGAGGTTCCACGAGGATGTGAGATTAATAGCAAGATCTCCTGTCGGACAAGACCGGCCGAGATGCTAAGTTGTACAAGGACCACCGACAACGAACCCGCCGGTACCCCAATATCTTCCGAAGGCCGAGACCTCGAGCGCGCCGACCCGGATGCGAAGTCGAGAACCCGAACGCCAAGATCGCCGATGCGAATACGCCAAGTTCCTCTACCCCGGACACCGTGCGACAAGATCTACTTCACGGATCCGAAGACCCCGGTACCCGATCCACTCAAGCTCGCCATCGACGACAAGATCGGCACCGACCAGGGCGGATCCGATGTGCCCCCGACGCCAACCAAGTCCTTCTCGGATGCGCCAAGATCTACTCCGTTATCCGAGAACGATCCCGCCGAGACCGAACCCCAGATCCAGACCCTGAGACCGACACCGAACCCCTCGAACCCCAAGATCGTCCGAACCCAGATGTGTGAACCTTTTCCCTAAGCCCCTATTTTTATAATGATATAGACTTGTTGCATTAAATCATACATGTTTGCATACATATTTATGTGGTTTGGGGGCCTTATGCCGATTCACCTAAATTAAATATGGGATCCATATGCGGGCAAATCTAGTCTTATATTGGCCCCATTTAAATTTGCGTAGAGAACCGGTAACCTATCTTGCCCTGTTAATACCACATTTAAATTGTGGGGTATCTAAACAACTTGAACTATTAAATAATTGTCGGGACCCTGGTTCCGCTTAATATGGCCTAAATGTATCGCACCTTTGCCATGTCATACATCATACATGCATCATGCCCGATCTTCCGTCATAGTATTAAATAGTGCATCAGGTGTTTCTTCTAGTGTTTTGGTTCTTCGCGGATAAGGCCGTTGAGTTGATGCGAGTGTCGACCCGATCTTCGGATGAACCTTCGGCCATGTTTTCAGGCGAGCACCTCCCCCTTTCTACCTATCTTACTTTTATAGTCTTTATTTCCTCCTGTTGATCTATTGCTATCTGTGTTGCGATGCTCTAGTTTTCGTACCCGCGATATCCCTTGCAGCCTTATATTGCCTTGGACACATCCTATTACCTGTTGTTTGGTAGATAGTTGGACTTGGCGTCGTGATCGCTTGCTCAAGTGCTGTTATGTCGTCAAGTACCTCGATTGTTGGAGTATTGCCGCATGTTTAATGTTGGAGTTGATCATGGCTTAATTATTGTTTAATAACTAAAATTGAAGTAGGTAATGCAGGCACAAAGTGGCAATAGATGTTATTTGGTTGTTAACCGTCCACTTGTGTCCCGTAGGACCCCGAGTTCTTGACACCTGTTCCGAGATCGAGCGCGCTAACCACATGTGGGATGTATGGGCACCCCATCGATTTAGTACCTGATTCCAAGTACTGTACTAGGGGCCACAAGTAGTTTGGGGCTTTATTACTATTCTGTACTTATGCCATGTTTTACTGCTTAATTTAAATTGTGCGAGGTACTGCACGTGTACTGTTTTGGAAGCGGAGTGTTTTCGCGGTATCGACAAGCCCGAGAGTTTCGGGTTCCCAGTCGTTTACAGCCACTGACGCAAACCCTGAGTCCGTCTCGGAGACCGGCCGACTTCGTTGCGGGTAGCTTAGTGGGGTGGCCCCCATGTACTTACTTTGGGTCTGGGAAACGTCATGACTTAGGCCCCGCCGACATACCGATGGGTGTATGTTAACTGATCTGGCAAAAAGGGTCGAAGTGCGTGTGGACACTTTGGTGCACCTCAGGTTAAATCTTTTCGAAAAGCCGTGTCCGCGGTTATGGACGACTTGGAGCACAGTTCTCGATCATAGACAACTATAACTAAAGTTTACTGCTATAATTTGACTTGTATCCGATGTGACTAGTAATCAACTTCACTACAACGGAATGGCTAAATAAAAGTACCAACAACTGCTGGGTTTGGGGTTATCTCATGCTATTTGTATCTGACTAGTAAGTGTTGCAACTACAACGGAATGGTTAACTAAAAGTGCCCACTGCTTATTATATCAGGATGGCTATCTATACCTGACTAGTAATTGCTGCAACGATAACTGAATAAATAAAACTGCCAACTATGTGAGTTCCTCGGTTGACTTTCTCGGTTGGTATCGAGGGGAATACCAGGATGGGTTTGTTTGGAGGTAGTATCAGGTTGGTTCCAAATAGGACTTTCTTATCCCTCTCTGGTAGCCGACAGTTATATCGAGTCTCTATAGGTTGTTTAGTGTATGCTGCCGCTGCCGCTTCAGTCCACCATACCTATGTAGGCGAGGACCGCCGAATTCTAGCCTCGCTGTCTTGGCCTCGATCTTGACCGCTCTCTCTTTTTTCCTTTGCCCTTCGTCGGCACCCCTTTTGTTTAAGCAGGTTTTGAGATCGACGTCGTTAGCAGGGTTACCCTTCCGGCTTGGCCTGGGCAGGGTTATGGACGCCATTGGTTATTCTTCAGGGCTCTTAGCCCCATTTGCATCTTGTCCGTAGTCGGACGCTGTATCATTTTCAAGGTGATTTGGATCTTCGTATTGTATATCCATATTCTTGACTCTTTGAGTCGCTGTTGTATATATCTGCTCAGTGGGTTCCATCGTGGACTATTGTGTAATGGTATTACTTCGTTTTCCACCCGCACGGAAGTGCCTGGTGGGCACCTTCGAATCGTTTCTATGCGGGTTTGGCGGGAATCGCTGAAACTTGCATAGGGCCGATTCTGAGGGTGTTACAGTGCCACCCTACTATGTTAGATGGAGTTTTTGAGTTCCCACATTTGGAGGACGTTCAAACGATTTCCATGCACTTTGACCTTGCATATGCATTCCATTTGCTATACATGCATTGTGCTAATAGTGTTGTGAACAAGAATGGACATGCCACATTTGACATGCTCCTCTATAACGCACAAAAATATTTTGCTTGGTCTTTGTTGTGTGAAGGTACAAGTGCATACACGTCAACCTCTACCAAACATGTGTTGACAAGAAGAACCGAAGAGAGTTACCTATGGCTACCCTTCATCGAGCCATCTCTACACGCTAAGGTGACTTCCTTCTACTTGAGGACTCATGCTATAATGTTCATGAATTGGCTACGCTTTGAGTGTTGCTTCGCTTTTGTCGTGAGCTTTGTAGGCTTCATGGAAGGTGAAGGAACATTGAAGTGTTGTCAAGTCAATGTTCCCGAGGACGACTATATGGTGAACCCCAGGATCAAGGATGTCCTTCGACCTCTTCTACTTCGTGATGAACAAGGAGAGTCGAGGATGACTCTTTTTGAAGGGGAGGAGATGATGCAGGACGACCTACGGTCGTTACTACATCAAGGTCTCCAACTTACGCCAAGTCGTCATGGACTCCAAAGGTGAATCCGTTCCTCTATGCGAGCCTACTTCCTACCCTATTGAATGGTATGCTACTTCATACTCTGTCACATATGCATGATAGGTTCACACCGACCAGTACAGAGGCAAGGGAGGAAGCTCGGAACATCAAGCCCGACAAGACGGAGGCTAGGAAGAGGAGACGGAAGAAGACAGGTCGCCAGCTGCTAGGTCCAAGTGGTACTACCGGTCGTCGGAACCGGTACTACCGGTCAGCGGTACTACCGCCCCTGCTACCGCTCTCTACTGACGGCTCCAACTGACGCTCCAGGACCGCAAGCGGTACTACCGGTCCCAGAGAGGTACTACCGGTTACGACCGGTACTACCGGTCCTGAGTCATGTCCGTGTACTGTCATACAAGCATGCTTGGGCCACAACCCATGTATTCCCCTTTTACTTACCTATTCGCCTAGTTTATCCCCAAACTACCCTTGTTTAGTGGCTGGCCTATATATAGAGCCCCCACCCATCATGTATCCCTTAGGCATAGATGATAGACTAAAGACAACCCCCATTATGGAATCTCTAGTTTTGCCTCATCCCCTTTACCAAGGGGACCAACTATCGTCACCAACCTCGATTGGACTTTGCATCATGCATCCATCGTTGAACAAGGCCTTGGAGTTCGGTGTCTTGTCTCCAAGTTGTCAAGACCCTTCCCAAGGTGTTCTTCCCTCTCGATGTGGATTTGAGGGAGCACGTTGACCGATCTTTCCTTGCGAGGATTCTATCGGACCGGTGGCCGCCGTTCGGGAGCAATCGGCCTTGTATCGTGTGAGTTTTGCGTGTGTTCATTGTGTTCTTCGCGAGGTGTGTGTTCACTTCCGCTACCTTCTCCCTTTCCCCTCGCTTTCCCATCGATTTGACCACGAGATCCGTGAAGATCGGGCCACCCAAGAGGTTAACCCCTTTATCACTTATTCTATTGATTCTTCTCATAAGGTGTATGCATACCACAAAAATTAACATGCTTATAAGAAATAGTACTTTTAGAAGTTTGAGCATGTTTATTGCAATCATTAATAACATTTTCATTTTCCATGCAAGTGTCTTTAAAGGTTCATGATACATGTCCCATTTTTCTTTAGGAGCATTAATATGGGAAGCAAAGGCTCTATAATATTTAACAAGAATTTTAGGATCAATACCATATCTAGCACTAAGCTCTTGAAAATTAGCAGTTTCAGCGAAAGACTTAATGCAATCATACTCGTAGTTTATACCTGGTTTTTTACCTTTGTAGTTATCCCAACCTTCGGTATTGCTTTGAATTGTTTCAAGAAGATCCCACTTAGCCTTGACCTCCTTACTTGTGAAGTATCCCTCCAAACAGGTATCCAGATAGTCCTTGTAATGTCCTGAAAGCCTTGCATAAAAATTATTGATAACAACATTACTAGGGAGATCATGAATGGGACATTTGAGCATTAGTGACTTCAATCTCCCCCAAGCTTTGGCAATACTTTCTCCCTCATGAGGATGAAAATTATAAATATAATTCCTATATTTATGAATTTCATGAGGAGGATAAAATTTAGAGTAAAAGAGAGATTCAAGTTCCTTCCACTCCAAATGATGAGGATCATCTAGTAGCTCATACCACTCCCTTGCTTTGTCCCTAAGTGAGAAGGGGAATAGCTTCCTCTTAACTCGGTCCATTGAAATACCTGCACACTTGAACAACTCGCATAATTCATGTATAAAGAGTAAATGATCACTAGGATGGACAGTTCCATCTCCAAAATAGCAGTTATTCATAACACGTTCAACAATTTCAATAGGTATTTTAAAAGGGACACTTTCAGTGTGTGGATTTAAAATATAAAAGTATCATTAGAATTACCACATATGGGAGATAAAGTATCATAAGAGCAAATTTTCTTCCCTAAAGCTGGGGAATTAAAAATATTTTTTCATAAAAACTAGCTTCCCCAAGCTTAGACGTTTCCATACCATTAGTAACAATGGTGTTCAAAAAATTCACACTAATAACATTGTTATTAGCATGCAAATAAAGCTCCATAGGTTATTTAATTTTCTTTTCAACCACTCAAGTTCTAACTTAGGAAAAATACTAAAAAGCTCTCTAATTTTGTTGTTGTTTTCTATTAAGCCTAACTAGTAAAAACAAGAAACAAAAAGACAAAATTACAGAATCTAAAGGAAATAACTTCGAGCACTCACACCGGAGGATGTGAGTACCTTTTACCTTACCTCCTCGGCAACGACGCCAGAAAATATATTGATGTCTACGCACTTCTATTCTTGTAGACAGTTGTTGGGCCTCCAAGTGCAGAGGTTTGTAGAACAGCATCAAGTTTCCCTTAAGTGGATTACCCAAGGTTTATCGAACTCAGGGAGAAAGTGGTCAAAGGTATACCCTTTCAAGCAACCCTACAATTAAATACACGAAGTCTCTTGTGTCCCCAACACACCCAATATAGGTGCACCAGTTCGGCGAAGAGATAGTGAAATACAAGTGGTAACGGTGCCAGAAAATAGCTTGACGGCGAGGTAAAGACTAAAGGCAACAAAAAGGAAGAAAGCAAACATGCAACAGATCTAGTAGCAAACGGTGTTTCAATGCTTAGAAACAAGGCCTACGGATCATACTTTCACTAGTGAACACTCTCTCATATAAATATCTTCTCTTTATGATACTACTCTTAACTACTCTCCGGTTGGACACTCTAATCCATGGTAGGGCTATAACAGCACACCTCAAAGTCCGCCTTCCCCAATCTAGATAACCCCACACTGTCACCTTGAGCGCTAGAAGGTTCCAACAAACACCACAATTTCATAGATACATCCAACTCCAAATATATCTCATAACAAATATTCAATCTAGCCAAAGTGCCACACACGGTATGCCTGTTGTCACTTTCACACACGTGGGGGAAAGCATAGATCTATTAAAGCACAAAAAGTATTTATGTAGACTCAAGCCTAAGTTCCACCATGGCGTGCACGCTGTCACTTTCACACACATGGGGAGAGCAGAGATCTATTGAAGCACTTGAGTAGCAAGGTAGATCTACTAGATTACAAAGCTCATGACCACAACAAGATCATGCATAGAGAGAGATGAACACATAGCTACCGGTAGAGCCTTAGCCTCGAGGAAGAACTACTCCCTCCTCATCATGGGAATCAGCAATGGTGATGGAGATGGAGATGGCTCCGGGGGCACTTCCCTGTCCCGACAGGGTGCCGGAACAGAGACTTTCTATCCCCCGAATCTCCCCTTCGGTGGCGCCAGCGCAGCGGAGCTTTTTCTGCAAGTATGATGGATGATTTAGGGTTTTCTCCCCGGGGGCTTCTTATAGGCGAAGGAGGCAAGGTCGATGGGGAGCCAGGGGGCCCACACCCCTGTAGGCGCCACCAGGGCTTGCCCACGCCTGGGGAGTGCGACCACCCTGGTGCCCTACTCCGTCTCTGCTTCGTGGTTCCGTGTTGGTCTGGGAAAAATAATGACTTTGACTTTTGTCCTGTCCAATTCCGAGAATATTGATTTTCTGCCTTTCTGGAACCAAAAACAGAAGAAAACAGGCAACTGACACTGTGGCATCTTGTTAATAGGTTAGTACCAGAAAGTGTATAAAAATACCTCAAAGTGAAGACAAAACAAAGCAAAGTAGATACTAAACAAGCAGGCAGCATTAAAAATTATAGATACGTTTCTGACGTATCAGCTAGCCTAGAAGTATGAGTCACTAGGTTTCCAATAAACTTCGAATAATGCATGAGAGCCTGTATATTTTCTTTTTAAAAGAGTTTGTCATACCCCATCTTTATTAAAAATCTTGAAAATCATTTACCCAGAACTCTATTCTTGACCTTAAGGTGATGAACCCCAAGACCTCCTTGATCCTTAGGACGACAAACTACACTTCATTTAGCCAAATCTATATTTTTTCTCACTATCTCCTTACCAAAAAAATCTTGACCAGAAATAATCCAATCGCTACAAGACTCCTTTAGGTAGTTGGAAGAAACAAATCATATACAGTACCATATTACTTAGTACCAAATTGATGTGAACTAATATTCCGCCAAGGGATAGTAATTTTCCAACTACTTAACCTATTTTGCAATTTTTCTCGACGTGTTTCCATTCAACATTGTATCCAATGGTGAATCAGAATTCCAAAATAACTGAATCTGGCCTTGACAATATCCAAAAAGTTCGCTATAAAGGGCGGCTTCATCTTGTGCCTCGCCAAAACAATTTTTATTATGGAAGTTTACTTTTAGTCCCGAAAGTTGCTCGAAAGCTGATAATGTTAATTTCAGATCTCTTGTTTTTTCAAGATCACGCTCCATAAAAAGAATCATATCGTAAGTGTACTGAAGAATGGACAGTCCACCATCCACAAGGTGCGGAACTACTCTTTCAATTTAGGCATTATTTGTTGCACGCTCTGTTATTATAGCTAATATATCAACCACTATATTAAATAGCATGGGTGATAACGGATCACCTTGTTTTAACCCCTTTTCTGTTTGGATGTATCTGATAACATCATTATTGACTTTGATGACGACAATACCTCAGAAAACAAAATGATGGATTAGAGCGTGTGACTCATCATAAAAACCTTTTATTCCGAGTCTATTGGAGAAAAGACAACTTGACTTTGTCATAAGCCTTTTCAAAGTTGTGACGACACGAAGAAATAGGACACGGGGAAGAGTAGAAGTAGAATTTGCGTATTTGAATAGCATGCATCTAAAATTGAGGGGATTTGTTTCACGTTTGAATGTAAAACAACTAAAGTGTTAAAGTTTAGTCCAGTGTTGAGTTAGAATAGGACAACACTAGGATTTGACCTAAATTTGAACATGAAATAGTTTGAAATTCAAATCTGAAAGAATTCAAATTTGAATAAGATCCCAAAAGAGTCCTAAGACTCAAACACAAACATACATCATCTTATACATTCACACTAGCTCCAAAATGGAACTAGAATTAACACAAGTATTATCTGAAATTCAAAATGAAGGTTTGACATAAGTCAAACTTGAGTTCAAATCCAATATCCATAATAAAATAAATAAAATTTAGAAAAAATACAATGAGAATATAACAGTTATCAAAACTTGAATATTTATTCACTATAAGATGGATACAAGGTTCATTACAAATAAATAAAAAAGGAAACAACAAGAAGATGAAATCCTAAATACAAACTACAAAAATGAAATCATATCTAAGCCTATCTAATAGTCTTCTCATCTTCAATCTATCCTCAACTCATCTTTTCTTGAACCTGCAAAAGAAACAAAACAAACAAAAACTTTGTTTTGCTTGAAATGTTGGATTTATCAAAGGAAGAAGTTCCAGAAAGAACTTCTGGAACTAAATTACATGTTTGAGGGTTTAGAAATCCAAATTAGGCAACATGGATGTGATCCTTGCATAAGAGAATAGCAGCAGTCAACAAAGGGACAATGCATAGGATTCGATCATGATCATACAATGGACAACAGTAGGCAACAATAGGCAATATGGACATTATCCTTCACAGTCAATTTAGAAAAACAAATTCTGGCAACCATAATTGAACCACATAAACTTTAGGCAAATTACCCTCATACTCTAGTTGGGTTCTTAAAAGTGCAGTTCGCACAAATGAAATGGTGAAACTTAGGGAGTTTTCTTAAAACTGGACTCTGAAAAAGCTTACGATAGAGCTAATTGGGGATTCTTGTGGGAAGTCTTGCTGAGAAAGGGTTTTTGCCCGGGTGGGTTCATCGAGTCATGGGCTTGATCTCGGGGGGCCAAACAACAATTACCAGCAACCCGTAGATTGGGAACTTCTTCGGTAATGGTCGAGGGGTGCATCAGGGTGACCCACTATTCTCTCTCCTCTTTGATTTTGTGATGGAGGCCTTGGCAACGATTTTTGAGTCAGCCAAGAGAGCAGGACACATTGAGGGTGTGATTTCCTACCTTTTACCTAGATGGGTTTCTCATCTGCAATATACGGATGATACGGTTATCATGATCCAACTTGAGGATTTTACTATTGCCAACCTCAAGTTCATCCTTATCTGCTTTGAGAACATGTCTGGCCTCAAGATAAACTTCCATAAGAGGGGGGTTCTGGGCACTTCAGAACACGAGAGTCAGAGGTTTGCCAATATGTTGAATAATAAACATGATATTTTATATTCACGTACCTGGGTTTACCAGTAAGTGATAAAGCCACGACGATGGTGGATTGGGGTCCCCTGACATGCAAAGTGGCTAAGAGAACTGATCCATGGATGGGTAAATTCATGTCCTCTGTTGTGAGTCTGCCACTCATTAATGCTTTCCTTTCGAATCTCCTCATGCATGCTATGTTTTTTTAATGAGGAGCGAGGTCCATCAAGAGATGGATAAACCTCGGGCACGATTCTTCTGGGAAGGAAATGGGTCTAGGAGTAAATACGATTGGGTTAGGTGGTCGGCACAAAACTGATGAATATTTTCCTCATGGCCAAGTGGATTTGGAAGATCTATGCAAGCGACCAAGGCCTTTGGGCGGACATTATCAGGAATAAATATCTTGAAGACAGATACCTTTTGTGGACTCTCATTGCTCGGGCTCCCAGTTCTGGAATGCCATCTAAACAGCTAAACATGTAATTAGTTTGGGGATAAGAACGAGGTGGGGAATGGAAATTTTACCATACTTTGGGAAGAGTGGAGGCAGGGGTCGGGGGCCCTGAGGGAAAGATTCCCAAACTTTTCGCCATTGTGGAGAACACTGGATTCTCGGTGGACAATGCTTGGTTGCCGCAGGGGTGGCACAACCCTATTAGGAGGGCTCTGAGTGTTGGGGAACACATCGCATGTACTAATATCTTGAGGGAAATTGGAGGGGTGCAATTTTCGATGGCCTCTGTGTGTGTGTGTGTGTGTGTGTGTGTGTGCCCCCCTTAAACCTTTAGGGAGGTTCTTGGTTCCGTCCCTATATCGGAAGTTATGTGACAGAATTCCAAGCAAACACTTCAGTGAAATCTGGAAGATCTCCATTCCTCTGAAGGTTAGAGTGTTCGTGTGGCAACTCATGAGGAGACGTTTGCCTACAAATGGTAACTTCCACGGGTAGATGTTCCTTATGTGGAGATTTTGAGGACATGGACAACATCTTCTTCTTGTGTTCCCTGACCAAGTTTATATGGAGTGTAGTTAGGGAACTACTCTCTTGTCCTTGAAACCCCTCCCGTTTCGCTGATGTGTTTAGGCTTTTGCGCGACTATTCGGGCCAAATCAAGAGTGCTTTGGGCTAGCTGTGCGACCCTTTGTTGGACCTTATGGAATCTGTGCAATAAGTTTACCATTTATATGAAATGTACATGTAACCGGACCGAGAGACGATGGAGCTCAAGATTGGATGGATTCGTCAACTCTATACCAATGTGTGCGCGATAGCCCAGACCGAGGGACTCTCGCTACCCATTCTCTCAGGTCTTTGATGTGGAGGTGTGTGTGTTAGGGAGCATGACCAGCGTTTGTATCCATTTGTAACCTCGGTTGCACTAGTGGGATGCCCCGATTTGTGTTGTACTGTTGTTGCAGGGTGGTTCACCCATGGACCTTTTGTTTCTGTCGTTGTGGTGACTGTTTGTGCGCTTCCGGTCTCTGCTCGAGCCTAGGGTGGGCAGAGAGAGAGACGGCGGGTTGTGACTCTGTTTGTAAGCTGCCGGACGCATTGGGTATTTTTCAGCATTTGGTTAGAGATGGTTTTCATCCAGATCAGTTCACCTTCAGAAGTGCTTGTGCAGCTGTTGGTTCAATGGCACGTGGTAAGCAGATCCAAATATAGTAATTCCAAACTCACTAATTGAACCAACAGGACATAGTAGATGTTTTTTTTGTGAGGTCATCTCCATCATTGAAGAATGCTGAGCCAGACAAGGACTTGTGATGAAAACTTGTGTTTGGTGGAAGAAGCTACTTGTTCTCTTCACAGGAGGCATATTCATTGAGAACAGAGATGGGACAAGTGCAATACAGAAGGGACCAGTGGGCGTTATTGTTCGAGGTGCTGCGGAAAGTGGGGTTTGGCCCCCGCTTTAGGGAGATGGTGGCCATCCTGCTTTCGACCGCAAGCACCAGGGTGTTGCTCAATGGCGAGCCAGGCCCCCCAATATGGCACCGGAGGGGCCTGAGACAGGGCGATCCCCTGTCGCCAATGTTGTTTGTGGTGTTCATCAACACACTCAACAGGGTGATGTCCAGGGCGGTTGAGTACGGCATGCTGAAGCAGATTACTGCGCGTGGGCTGGTGACCTCTGTCTCCCTCTACGCGGATGACGTGGTGATCTTCTGTCACCCGGATGAGGCAGAGCTGCGCTCAGTCCGCGCGCTGTTGGGCCTCTTCGGGGAGGCATCTGGATTGCACACCAACTACGCCAAGTGTTCGGTCTCGCCGATCGTATGCTCCCCTGAGGTTGCACTCCACGCAGCGACGGTGATGGGGTGCCAGGTGGCGTTGTTCCCCATCGGTACTGGGATCCCCATGCCATTGCGACGGTGTCCGCATGGTGCCCTCCAACCCCTGGTGGATAGCATCGCGAATAGACTTCCTACCTGGAAGGCTGGGATGATGGCGAAGGATGGGCGTCTAGCGTTGATTAAGTCGGTGCTCATGGCGATCCCGCTCCACCAGGTCATAGTGCTGGTGCTCAACAAGCGGACGCTCAAGCAGATCCAGCGAATAGTGAGAAGCTTCCTATGGGCTGGGAGGGCAAATGCAAATGGCGGCCACTGCCACGTGAACTGGGACAGGGTGTGCAGGCCGAAATGCTTTGGAGGCTTGGGGATCCCCGACCTCTCTCGCATGGCGATCAGTCTGAGGATTCGTTGGATCTGGAGGAGGCGGACCGACCCGCTGCGACCCTGGCGCGATTTGGACATGCACTTCTCCAAGACGGAAAACCAGGTGTTCGACGCCTCTACCAGGATGCAAGTAGGTGATGGAGCCACGGCTCTTTTTTGGATGGACAGATGGCTTGAGGGGAAGACCATCGGTGATTTGGCGCCCGGGCTACTCGCGCTGGTCCCCAAGCGCGCCAGAGAGCGCCGCACTGTTCGGGAGGCCCTGGTGGGGCGCCACTGGATTGCCGACATACGGCGCTCAGCCCGCTTGCCACGGCAACACGTCCAACTCGGACCCAGTGCGTTATCACGCCGGTGGACGAACCAGACTCCTTCCGTGGAGATGGACCAGCGATGCCCAATACTCGGCCAAATCTTGCTACGAGTTTCTCTTCCAGGGATCCATTGCCTCACGTTCGTGGAAGCTGAACCGAAAGTTCGCGCCTCAGGGTGAAGTTCTTCATCTGGTTGGCATGCCGGGACCGATTGTTGGACAGCCGAGGCTAGCGAGACGGGCCTCGCCCTTCGCATTTGTCCCCTGTGTGACCAATCGGCTGAAACCATGACCCATCTCCTCGTCGGATGTCCCTTCTCCAAGGCGACCTGGCATGAGGTGTTCTCATGGACCCGGTCCACGGCCCTCCCCCCGGACGGGGAAGACGACTTCGTGGACTGGTGGCTGCAGGTGTCAAGATCTACCCCCCGCGCTCTTCGCAAGGGCACTTCCTCACTCATCATGCTGACGGCGTGGTGGATTTGGAAGCTGAGAAATGCGGTAGTTTTCGACAATGCGGCACCCAACCTGGGTGGTCTTCTGGATACAATTCGGTCTGAGGCTAGGGCTTGGGTGGCTGCTGGGGCGTCTGGCCTGCGTGCCTTGATCCCCACGGCCCTGTAGTGCTAGTGGGTAGAGTTGTATGGGGTGCTGGCTCCCCGCGAGCCTTTGTATATGTCGTACAGTACTCTCTCTTTTTCTATCAATGAATCGGAACGCAAGGCTTTTGGGTTCTCGCGAAAAAAGTGGGCATGTGAACTCCATTGGCTGCGGTAAGATTGAAGGAAGAGGGAACGATCATTCTGGAGCAAACAACGCATTGTATACCAAGTAAAGAAAAATTGCTGCATTCACTTCAAATTTTGTACTATGTAGTACTACAATAATTCATCATCCATATTGTACCTGCATCTATGTCCAATTTTAGAAAATTCTGTACAGATACTCACATTACAGCAAGAAATGTAACTGCGTCTGATTACTAACGTACTCCCTCAGTTCCATAATATAAGCCTTTTTAGAAAGCTAAAAACAGTTTGCTAAAAAGGCTTATATTGTGGAACGGAGGTAGTACCATGTAGTTCTATTCAAAGGATTATTACATGCCAGATGAAACACAAAAAAACACTGGCTATTGCAAATTTAGCAATAATATGTTTGCTACTGGTGCATAATTCTTGTGTGTTGTCTGTGTACAAACAGGAGTGACAAAGCTACTCACTAAACATGGATGTTGTTTCCTTTTGTTACAGATGATACATTCATTTCATACATATCTCAGATATACAGTGAAACATGTTTCTGCTCCAAAATGCCATCGTGTTGTACTATCTACATCAAATATCTAAAAGAAGACAAATATCGTGGGAAAGCCTAACTTGGTATGTTGTGAATTGCACTTGGATGTTGCGTAAGGCAACATGATACCAAACCTTCAAGTCCGTTATAGTTCGTGAAGCTATTGGTAGTGCTTGACCCACACTGGCACAGAGAATACCAGAGTTCCCAGAACGAAAGAGAGTATGAAGGTCGCTGCAGCATAAACAAAGGCCCTACCGATATATCCACTGCTTCTCATTGCATAGATTTCAGCAGCAAAAGTAGACACTGTGCTCAGGCAACCGAGGAAACCAAACTGAAGACCATTAAGAACAGTTGTCGATTGCTTTGTATTTACCTACAAAAAGAACAAAAAAATCAGAGCAAGGTGATTTATTTTACATAAACAGTATGAACGCATGCTTTAGCTATTATACCGCTTTGGTGGCCACAGCGAGTGACGCCATGATGCCTGCAGCAAGAACATTTGCTGCAAGCGTCCCAACAGGCAGCCATTTGAGGGACCTCTGTTTGCCAATTCCCTGGCCGTTGAGCCTTGCCAAGTACCACCGTAACCAAACACCTGGAGGCGCGACCGAGCACCCCAACCAGAGTACAGCGCCGTCAGAAAGACTGCGCACCTTTATTGTGGCCAACACAATGCTCAGAACCCACAAGAAAGAAAGCAAAATCATCATAACTGCTATAAGCACAGAATGTTTAGTCCTAGTGTCCACCCTCAAGTGCTCCCAGTTAAATTTGCTTCCTATTGTACTATTTTCCTTGATGCATTTCAGGATCCAGCTTCGTAGGCGTTCACCTGTTTCAGCGCCCACCCTGATGGACTCATTGACGATGAACATTCCTGAGTAGGTTAGTGTTATTGACCATCGAAAGAATGATTTCTCTTTTATTCAACCATAACTAATTTTGGACCAATATCACTTTATAGAAAATGACAATGATGTACCTAATACTATGCCAGCTATAGCATATGTCCAGTGGTCTTTGGAAGACATGCTAACCACAGCCTGGTTCCACCCACTAAAGGTGGTAAGGCTTCCCATGTATCCGGTTGTGATTCCAACAATGAGATGATCAGATATCTGCCGAATGTCAGTCTTGAAGATGATCCCAAACCAGGCCATCAGGAAGGATCCTAGCTGATGCAACATTTAGCCATTAACATGTGTTATAGTATAGTGCAAAGCCCTAGCTGTTTGCCTAAAGAACTCGTAGTTTTGTAACTTGAGGAGGTACAGAATGGCAAATACCATGTTTGATGGAAGATCAAGGTATAATGGACTTTGGTTTGAGGTGAGTGCCAGGTAGCCTGGGCCAAACAGCTTTTGAAGCCCGTACCTTGTAAATACCTGATTTAGACACTGAAAACGTAATTACTGGAAAAGATGACTCAAGATAAATACTCATACTTAAAAATTAGTGAAGTACTAGGAAAGATTTTCCAATCGAAGAATAAGCACCAAAGTTTAATAACAACAACCCCCCAAGTAGGAACTCCAAGGACTAATATACTACTCCGTAAATGTTTTCTGAATACAGGCATAGACTAGAAAATAATCAAACAAATGTCCCTTGAACTTTCGATGATACATTCACTCACTACATTTCTTTACACTAAAACAGATTACTTAGCAATTAATACTAGAATAGAACAGCAGACCCTGTGTTGGAGAGTTACCCCAAAAAATCCGAAGGCAGCTAAATGGATCAGGTATGAAGCATAATCAAGCCTCCGAGAAAGCGTATACTGTTCAACCTGCAGATAAAACCCAGGCATGTTTATGCAAGCATCTATAGCATAACGTACAGGCTATCATCAGTGCTAGACAGCATAATCATTTGATTGATAGTCGCAAGCAACCACTCAACTCAAACAACAATTTCGTACCTTGGCTGATGAGCTCTCCTCCTTTGGCTCGATGGAACATTCAGGTGCTGGCCCACCTGTGCCATGTGAGC
Source organism: Avena insularis (assembly GCA_023614405.1). NCBI lineage: Eukaryota > Viridiplantae > Streptophyta > Magnoliopsida > Poales > Poaceae > Avena > Avena insularis. The sequence continues at coordinate 251,672,645 of CM042685.1, forward strand.
TGTAGCCATGGATTCGGTTATCTCGGAGAGGACCAGCCTTTTGTTGATCCAAGGTATTTGTTGTATCTTCATCGGCATTATCTTCCAACACTAGCACTCGGTCACCACTGTCAATGACCTGAGCCAAAGCCGAGCTATCAGCATCACCTAGCAACTGGTCTGCCGACTGAAGGGAATGCCTCATAGAGTTCAGGATCGAGTCGCCCATCTCGCGGGAGAGGCTGATGGATCCCCTTGAACTGCGCCTGCTGCTTCTCCTACTTAGTAGTGAATTGGACCTAGCCGCTGAAGGATGACCACTGGAATCCATGGATTCACTTCTTACATAGCCTAGACGATTTCCCTCGTAAACATGGCTCCTGGTTGAAGAGTCGTCCATCATCTTGCAAGCCCCGTTTCTCTAGCTACAAGAGATGCAACAGCCCTGCCAAACAAAAAGAGATCATTTTTTTTTCAAAAACAATCGCCACCAATCCACACCATATAAAATCAGCAATCATAGGAACCAGACAATGAGCAGGACAAATAGTTAGGTTTTTGGTATATTCGTAGACTGCAGCCGGACCAATCACATCACAACATACAGCTGCCCAAGGCCGTGGAAAATGTTTTTGAAAAATCACATATTCCTTTCTCTAGTAAATATCAACAAGCTCGAAACATATTAGCAGTGTCCACCAAAGTTCAGACTGCCAAAAAAGAAAGAAATACCTAGCTGATTATACATGTTAATAACCCACAGAGTTTCTGAAGGTACAGAAACATAGTACGTATTTGATAAACTATTTCCTAGCACAATCACATGGGGTGCTGGACCAACTACTGATCAATGAGCATACACGGTGTACACCAGCTGAAAGCTAGCTGCGAAATCCAACTCACCTAACCTGTAGAGAAAATTTGGTGCGGTCAAAGTCCAAAAGAAGAGCCAAACTGCGGAATCACCATCAGAATTTGATAAAAGAGCTAGCCAAAACCAGTGAAACGATTAGTAGATAGAGACACCATGTCCGAGAGAAACATGTGGCGCTTGCTAACTAGGCCGCTACTGGATAAACAAATGAAATTGTAGAAGAAAAGGCTAGTGAAAGGTGCTGGCCTTTTGGCCTGGGCACTAAACTAAACTGTGAAACCAGTCTAATCCCCCCTGCGCCTTTAGCTGCCGAGGCGCACTCGCCGGGTCAAGAAAGGTGGGAGATCGGCAGGACCCCACGCCGCCCGCCCACACCCGCCGTCGCCAGTCCGTTTCTCACCGTTTCGGAAGACGCGCGCACGCTTCTGTTCATCTGAACTCGCGAATCGTGCCTGACGATTTGACCGCCCGAAGGCAGGCTACGAGGAGGGGTGAGAGTACAGAGGGAGGTGGGAGGAAGAACCTGATTTCCGTTTGGAGCTGAGAGCGTATGGCGGCGCACGGGCAGCGCGGAGTGGGCGGCGGAGGAGACGATCGTGGCTGGCCGGCGGTGGGACGAGCTGGCTGTCGCTCCGCCGCGCATCCCCATTTTCTGTTTTATTTATAGAAGGAAATGGAATCACGGGAGACCAGCCTGGTGTGGCTGTGGCTGTGGCTGAGATGGTATCACTTAATCACTGTGAACTGGCTGCGATGGACGGTCCAGATCAGACCACCCAACAAACCGTTTAACGAACACACCATTTCGGAACAGAAGCAGGACCGGTAACTAAAACCCTCGCCCCTCCTCCCTCCTCCCGACCCACGGCCCGATGGGACCGGCGATGGCGGCGGCGCCGGCGGAACCCGGTGGGATGGACGGCTACCTCAGCCTACGCGACGTGCGGGTCGAGATGGAGCTCGGGGCGGCACGAGGATACGGCGAAGGAGGCACAGGCGGGTGCGGGGGCGGGGGAGGAGGCTTCGCCGTCTGCTTCTGGCTCTACCTCTCCGGCTCCGCGAGGCCTTCCTCCGTGATCCTTCAGCAGGTTCGACTTGATTCGAACCATCTGTTTGTTCCCCGTCTCAGGCGGCGGTTAGGCACCTCGTTTCTGTACGGATTTTGAGCGAGGAGCGAATTCTGTTTTTTGGGGGAGTTTTTCTCTCTGCTGTAATGCGGCGCTGCTTGGTGCTGTGGTCGATCTACACCACCTCCATCTCCTCCGACGGTCGGCCGTGGTCGATCTACACCACCTCCATCTCCTCCGACGGCTTTTAATGAAATCGACCTCGAGGCACCCGGAAACGAGCTTTCTATCGGTTCCAACCGGAGGCGGGATCGAGCTCAATGCGGCGGTTCTCGGGGGCTATTCCAGCGATGGATGACACCGGCGACTGGGGTGTAGGGGGGGGGGAAATAGGGTGGCGGTGTTTCGGGCTGCCGGCGGAGGGGCCCGGTGGCTGGTGGCAGCAACGCCGGCGAGAGTGGTGCGGGTGCGGAGGAGCGTCGAGGCAGCGGCAACGGTGTGGAGGAGAATAATTATGCGCGTCGAGGCCCGAGGCTCGTATATTTGGGAGCCGCGGAGGCCGATTCCTAATTTTTTTTCTCCTCTAAGCCGGTTGCGGCTTCGGTTAGAGAGTGTTCTGGCCGTTAGAGGAGAAAAGGAAGTCCTCTAACGGCCGAAAAGGGGTGGGTTAGAGATGCTCTTAATATGGTTGTGCTTTGGACGCCGCAATAGTAGGTGGTTAGTGAAGCGATATTTTTCAGATTTGTCGGTCGATTCGCGTGAATTGCAAGACTTGAATTGAACTGATTGGGATGCTCAATTTTCGCAGATAACAGCAGGAGATCACAACAAGCTGCCATTTCTCTCTTTGAGCGAAGGAAATAAGCTGCTCCTCTTCCCACTACGCAGATTGCATAAAGAAGCTCCTACCACTAGTTCCTATCCCTGGGCTGACACGGCCAGTATATCGGCTGTAAATGAATGCCCTACTGAGAAGTGGATACACATTGGATGCGAGGTATGCTGCAAACATGGATGTTCGGACACGCCTTTTGAGTTGCTGAATATCCTTGTATTTGGTTCAGTCAGCACAACTATGCATTTAATGTTTTTCTTCCGTGCACCCGTGTTCCACATCATCTTTCACTTATATGCAGCACGCCCGCAGGCTCCAAATGGAAATTTTCCTTTTATGTTGACAACAATTCCTTTATTTAAAATCTGTTTTGTAAAATTGTCTGCCTGTTTCAGGTTACTGAAAATGTTATGCGGCTTCATATTGATGGTGATCTAGTTGCCGAGGCTCATCTTTGTTCACTATCTAGTGAGTCAGACAATCAAGAGGATGCATACCAAATTTGCTTAGTTGGAAATGATGACAAGGTCGAAGGCTATGTCTACAATATTCAAGCGTTATCTATGCTAGGAACCATACATGAGCAATACGTAGAGGTAATGCAACTTAGCTGATGAGAACCAAGCACTGGCTTGCTGGCTTGACCTCACAGAGGTGAGCTCGCCCACCCGGGTTCGAGTCGCAAGTGTGACCGAATTAAACGGGGTGTTATCTAGTGCGTATAAATCCGCTGCTGGAGACGTCTCATATATCTAGCAACGTATAGCCAAAGGAGAAATTCTTTCCCCGTTGGTCAACATTTATGCAACTTAGCTGATGGTGTGGCATTATTTTTCTTCTGTAAAGGTGCAAACTGATTTATTTTTTTGCAGAATCCACCATCTAAGCTATCTATTGACCACTCATGCTGCGATGGGATCGAGGAGGGTGATGATGGTGTTTGGTGTATTGTTGGTGGAAAGGTAAACCAGACTCTGTTCCTAACTAATCCTATTTTTATTTCAACTGTTTCATTCGCAACAAGGAAAAATTCTGTGTTTCTGTAAAGTTAACCTGTAAAAAATGTGAATATAACCTGAGAGCTGCAGTTGAGCCACAGAAAATTATGCTGAACTATATTCGTTGATTCATTCTGTATCACAAATCATATAAATTACGGAATCTTTGATTCATTCTGTATCACAAATCATATACTGAACTATAATAAATTGAAATAACCCTGAAATGCTATCGTAACTATTGAAATTGATTGTTTCAGGCTTCTTGTCGGAGGAACTTCATTATGGAAGTAGTATTAACAAATGCTTTTGGTGAACCAGTGAACAAGGATACACAGGTTCTTGATTTACCTTCTTTCTTTACAGTTAGTAATGTGCAAGTATATCTGTATAATTTTAGAAATTTATTCATCTTCTAGATTGTTGCTTCACTTGTCTATGCTGACAATGGAGCAGTAGTCGAGAAATCAAGGGATGATGCAGAACCTCCCCTGCTGATTGCCTTTGAAGGACTTGAATACCCAGCTAAAAGCAGGCCTCTTCCAATTCTTCGCGGGCGTGCACTATTTAAGCTCAAGATTTCTCAGGTGTGTTTCTCTATATGATGAGTTGCTTTAATAAAAAATAGAGATTACTTCAGTATGATTATTGCTCTGCAGCAGCACTATAGTGTTGTAGTGGCTGTATCTGTAACACTGCAGCAATTGTGATGCTGAAGCGGGCTGCTACACAATTGCTATAGCCTGTCGTGTGTAATGCCTACTTATGCACAAGAGTGTTTTGGGTTTCCATCTTAGTTAAACACTTTATGAAATCCTTTTATTTGTATGCCCGCAGTTTTTCAGCAGCAATGAATACAAAATAACCCAGCTTATCTAACCACCCTTGCAAAAGTCACTTGAGTTCAAGATGTAACAAAACGTTTGGCAACTTGAATATGAAATATATTTGCAAAAAAGAAAAAGGGGCTGAAATGTCTATAGAAGCCATTGTGTGGCCAATGTAACCCTGGAGCTGCACATACTTGGAGTCGCACCAGCAGGTGCTATGTACAAGTGAAGCACCATCCTTTACCAAAGCTGTAATGAAGCATGATGTCTGAAACACCACCTTTGTCTCAATGGCCCTGCATCTATAATTTTATGCTACAATGTTTCTTGGTTGATCTTTGACCGCGACATTTGACCTGGTTGTTCCAGCTATCTTCTAAATGTGACAATAAGCTGTTTCGCATTTATTTCTCCACGCTTCACGCGCAAAAATATCCTTTTCTGGAGGCATCTTCCAAACCAGTTCGCTGTATATCTCGAGGCCGCCCCAACCGTCCAATGGGTCCTGGAAAGAGGACAAGTTCTGCAACAGTTGATGAGATTCACTTGGTCAACAATCGCCAAGCGTTTGGTCGTGATGGCAAAGTAAACACTTGCTTACAGTCTCATAATCAAAGTTCAGTGATGTGTTTGCATCCGTCCAAGTTTCTCAAGGTAGAAGTTGATGGAATAGAGACTCATAAAGTGGTAACACAGGTATTAAATCTGACAGATTGCAGTACTCCTGAAAATATGCTTAATAGACTTGGATTTTACAGTTAATGGTCTGTTTGCAGAGTGAGCAGGCCAGAAAGGTGGTGGTGGAAGCACCAAGTATCACAAGAACTGACTCTACAGCATCTGACTCCGACAGCATTGACGGGAGAAGTTCTTGGAGTGGATCAGATAGGGATGAAGTTGAAACCTTCTCGGATGCTACAATCTTCAGATACTGTCTAGAAGGCACATATGAGCGGTCAACGTTTCTTAAAGGCGCAGCTTCTTCTACCAATGTGGATGACTTGGTAGCACTTGCAAATCTTGTCTCTTTGTATAGTGGATGCTCCCACCACAGGTAGTCTTATATCTTATGTTTTTACAAGAAGGTTCCTCTCCCATCACTAATATCCATTTGCACTTTTCTTTTGAAGAAACCAAATAGTAATTTCAAAGCAATTGCTCGAAGAGGGTGCTGATACTTGGAGCATAATTTCAAAGAACAAGGAGCGTGCTCTTTGGGCATCTGCAGTTCCTGAAATCATGGCAAAATTTATGGACATTTCCCATTCTGCAAACAGAGGTTTGTCAGAACAGGTAAGATCCGTTTGCTTCTGTATTAGGTTTCAGTACCTGTACCCCTTAATTGTTTTGAGAGAGGGGATACATTAACTCATCAGGAAGGTTGATTTGTCAATTTCGTTTGAGTAGCACAAGAACATATGTTTAATTACATAACACATACTTTTAGGATCTGGAAGTTCTGAGAGGAATCGCTGGCTGTGGTGATGATCTTGGAAGGGACGAATTTGATAGGCTATGGTATTGGCTATACCCAGTGGCTGTTTCTCTGTCGAAAGATAAAATTAACAGCCTATGGGCTTGCACGGCACCTGTATGGATAGAGGGATTGATTACGGCAGAGGAAGCCGAGAATGCGCTAAGAACTTCCAGGGAACTGCTCAAGAAGCCAGGAACGTTCATTCTCAGATTCCCTACCACACGAAGCTGGCCGCATCCAGATGCTGGAAGCCTTGTTGTCACCTATGTTGGCTCTGACAACTCCATTCATCACAGACTTCTCTCTCTAGATTTCAGGTGCGTTCCGATCAGTAACCTCATTCCATGATACTTTATCTCATATACTCATTGTTCTTCTTTGTTGTGCTGTTGCTGAAAGCCATTGTTTGTTTACTGGATACAGTGATGCTAGGGCCGGGAGCCTACAAGATTTGCTGCTGCAGGAGCCTGAATTACTCCAGTTAGGCAGGCAAGCACATTGAACTTAATGGATCCAACCCTTTCTGAACAGTTGAAGCTATCACCATTCTCATTTTTACCCAACTTGAGTGCAGGGTTGATCGCCTACCGACTGCCATGAGAAGTTAATCCTGTGTGCTGTGAGAGGCAATGCAGCAAGGTGGAGTAATCTATTGTCAGAGAGGATGAATAGTTCATGGCGTGCTTCCCAGAGGCAGCACCAAGATCTGTAGTCATTTTTTGTGTTAGGTTATTCCCTGTACAAATTTGTACATGTAGTGATTTAGCAGATGTAGATGATCCTACTGTACAATTAGGCATCATGTAAGTCAAACTGGAAAGTCTGATTTGTTGTGGTTCATGTATACAAGCTGACATTTTGGAGTACAGATTATTTTTGCAAGTGGTTGCTGGAACATCACATTCGCATGCTGAAGTTGCTTTTGTTGATAAAATTTCATGGATGTAGCATATATGCTATTTAGGATTGCAAGAGTATGCTAAAACGGGCCATTTCTGTGCCATCCAAAAGATAAAAGTTCACAAATGTTGAAATTTTTTCTTTTTGATCTTTTCCGAAACTTCAACATAGCAGCAATCTGAATGGGCTACACCGGCGACTTATGTTTGTTGTAATGTTGTAATTGAACATGTTTATTTGAAACTCTCCTACGAGTTCATCTTTTTTTTCAAACTGTTGTAATTCAGTTTCGTAGTTCTATCTGCCTCGGGCATCACTCATCAGCACCTGGAAGTGAGGAGACCAAGGCCCATTGGGCTGCGACCGTTAGGGTGGCCGAAGCCTTCCAACTTCGCCGCGCCGCCGTGGCGGCCTCCGCTACCTGCGTCCCCTTCCCCAGCCAAACCCCACGACGTCGACGGCCTACGCGACGCGAGGGTTTTGGCCATCCGCCCCGCCCCACCTCCACCCGATGCCTCCCCCTCGCCGCGCGCTCCTCTCCTCCCTCCTACGCCTCCGCGGCTGCTCCTCCGTTGCCTACCACCCACCGCGGCCGCAGCCGCAGCCGCCTCCCTCACGCCGCCACCAGTTCGTCGCCGACCCCAACGCCGCCGCCGCCACCACGGGACGAGGCGGCCTCAGCCTCGGCGTCGGAAGCAATCCCTTGGACCCAGCGCAGCTCCTCCGCGACGACCCGGTCTCCATCACCGCGTCGCTGTGGGTCTCCTCCTTCCGCGCCGCCGCGCCGGGAGACGCGGCGCCGCCGCCTCCTCCGCCGTCGCTGGCTCCCTTCCTCACGCGCCTCGAGCTCTGGGTGCTTGCCTACCAGAAGGCCTACGCCGACGAGACCGGCTCCTACCTGCCCCGCTCCTCCATCCCGGCCTCCACGCTCGCCTCACTCCTCACGCTCCGCAACGCCGTCATAGACGCCCGCTTCCGCTTCGGCAACCGCCTCACTCCCTACCTCCAGTCCCCGCGCGCCGCGGCCTCCCCGGACCCCGCCACGCTCTCCAAGCGCAAGCTCCGCGCCCTCCTCACCACCCCGGGCCCGTCCCCCTTCCAGGACCGCGTCGTGCAGGAGCTACTCCTGCTGCTCCTGGAACCCGTGTACGAGGCGCGGTTCTCGCCCAAGTCATTCGCCTTCCGCCCCGGACGATTCCCGCATGCCGCACTCCGTAGCATCCGCCGGAGCTGGGCACCCTACCTATGGTACATCAGGGGGGATCTGTCCCCGCTGCTCGACTCCCCTGACCCCTCACTCGTGGTCGGCGCGCTCATCCGTGATGTGCGTGACAAGAAAGTTGTTGATTTAATCCGCTCGGCGCTGCTTACTCCAGTCGTGACAGCAAGACCAGGTGATGATGATGCATCAAAGAAGAAGAAGAAGAGGAAGTACCAGAAGAAGAAGGTGCTGCCGGAAGGGGAGCCGAAGCCTGACCCCTACTGGCTGCAGACGTTCTTTGGGTTTGCACCGGAGGAGGCGCTGACTCAGCCGGATTGGGGGCATTGTGGGGTGCTCAGCCCGTTGCTCGCCAATGTGTGCCTGGATGAGTTTGATAAATGGATGGACGAGAAGATCAAGGAGTTTTACAAGCCGTCCAAGTCGGATGTTGTGGGAGGGGAGGACGGCATTGAGCAGGGGAATACATCATGGCCGGAGTTTGTTCCCACAAGTGGGCCTGACAAAACAAGGAAGGTGGACTACATTCGCTTCGGTGGCCATTTCTTGATTGGGGTTAGGGGCCCTAGGGCCGATGCTGCAGTGATCCGGAAGCAGCTCATTGAATTTTGTGACCAGCGGTTCAGGATCAAGCTTGACAATGAGAGCCTCCCAATTGAGCACATCACTAAAGGGATCATGTTCCTTGATCATGTGCTGTGTCGCCGTGTCGTGTACCCAACCCTCCGTTACACAGCCACTGGAGGCAAGATCATTAGTGAGAAGGGGGTTGGTACTCTGCTATCGGTTACAGCCAGTTTGAAGCAGTGTATCAGGCAGTTCCGGAAGCTAGAATTTTTAAAGGGAGATCGTGAACCAGACCCACAACCATGCTTCCGGATGTTCCATGCCACACAAGCTCACACTAACTCACAGATGAATAAACTTTTGATGACGATGGCAGAATGGTATCGCTACGCTGATAACCGCAAAAAGGTTGTCAATTTTTGCTCTTACATTATAAGGGGTTCGCTGGCAAAGTTATACGCCGCCAAGTATAAGCTGCGGTCAAGAGCAAAGGTTTATAAGATTGCATCAAGGAATCTTAGTCGACCACTGAAAGATAAGAAAGGGCAGTCACCAGAGTACACTAATTTGCTGAGAATGGGTCTTGTTGACTCAGTTGATGGACTTCAGTATACAAGGATGTCGATGGTTCCTGATCCTGACTATACACCTTTACCAAGCGGATGGCGCCCGGACCACGAGAAGTTTTTGATGGAGTATATAAAGCTCACAGATCCACAGACAGTTGAAGAGCAACGAAGCTGCATTAGAGAGGAGGGACTTATAACACCACAGGACCAAATTTCGATGCTCGTATGGAGCTACAAGAAAAATGCCGTTCTGCTACCTTCAAAAGAATGTGATGACCAAGGATCCATAGAAGACCACGATTCAGATACAGATGAATTGAATAACAAGGAGCTAGGACATGGAGGCCATCAGGGTGATCACGGCCACCAGGGTTTTTCACAGCCTGCTGAAATGTCATGAGTGTTACTGATTTCTGCAAAATCATCAAAGGAGTGATTAAGATGGCAGTTGGTTGGTGCCGCTGAATTTACAAGAGACCAACTCACTGATGGACAAGAAAGATTGATGCAGATGTTTAATATTGTTCTGTGGATTATCTAGCATTCTGCTGGCTAGTTCATAACCGCCTAGCTAGATGGTTATGTCCTACTCAAGGACATTACATATGTGTGGTTCTATCCGTCAGGACTATTTCTCAATGCTCAGGCTTATGCAAGAACATGAGCTTCAATGGTTCGACCCAGCATTGAAATTCCAGGAAACTAATGAAATTTCTCATTTTGCTACCAAAAGTGTGCATCTGCTGCAAGTCTAGCTCCTCATCGCTGTGCATGTATTTTAGTATGATTATCAAGCCTATTTATTCAAAGTTACATAGGAGATTTATTGGATACACATTCTGTGAGAGCATCCTGCTTGTCCAAACTGTTATCTGTACAATCTTGTATCAAATACAGAGCTCGCTGAAGTTGCTACTAAAGGATAAGAAATTTCCTTAGCCTTTTGGAAGCTTTCCTCATAGCTTGTTTCCCTGGTACAGTAAGGTATCTCACTTGATATCAATTGCAGTGTGTGAGCTATATCATAAAGGTGGAAAGCCCTATATTGCTCACATATATATTTTATTTGCATTTTTTTTTCAATTTGTGCCTATATATGTACTACTTGCTTGTGTTTTGGAGAAATTTGTCAGCAGTAAGTTGGTAGTATAATTGATCTGTAAACTTTTGTAGTCAGACATACTGTTTCCTAAATGATTCAGGAAAAAGGGTATTTCACAGGTTATGCCTGTTAATAACTGTATTTTTGTGACTGATCTGTCCTAAAATCTGCTGTTTAACTTTTTAATTTTTTTTATTTGTTTCCACATGTAGTGTGCAGTGCATGATCTTGAAGGAAGAGAGCATAGAATTAGCCTCCATTTAAGGTCAACAAATTGGTGTTAATATAATACTCCCTCCGTCTCAAAATAGATGTCGCGGGTTTGTCAAAATTTGGATGAATCTATATACTAAATAGTGCCTAGATTCATCCAAATTTTGACAAATCTGTGACATCTATTTAGAGACGGAGGGAGTACATAAGCTCAACATAAGCAGAAGCATTTGTGTTGGGAAAACAATAGACAGTTCTGACATATATTTTGGCTCTGTTTTCTTGTGCTGTTTATCCATACATATGTTGGATTGTGTGAATACTCATGTTGCAAGTTTTTGCTAATCCTGCAAACTACATGCTTACCGTGAATGATGGCTTGCTTGTTACTATTATATGTCAATAGAAGGCAATGTTTCCTGTTGGGATGTAGGTGAGCTGTTGTTTGTAATCTAAGCATAGGAAACAACATTGTTTCATCACTATTTAGAGTACTCTGTTACCATTCCAATTTGTTCAATTTCACATCCTTCCTTTCCCTGGTTTTGATTGCAAAGATTGTTTTAGGGTTCTTCTGTCTTATGCAGCCAGGAACTACATTGGGACTTTTTTTTAGGCTTCCAACATGCTCTGAAATATAATTGGAAGAGAGCAAGAGAGAAGAGAAGTGGGAGTGAAAGCACATGATTTTGTACAAGTAATATTAAAGCCTCTTCTTTCAGGCATGCCTAACATTCGGGATATTGCTATTCCTAACCACATCTATGTTCTTCATCCAGACTCATTGTATTCTACTGCATGTCTCCTTGTCTATGACTTCCATGAACAACATAATGTTTATCCTGTGTTAAATTCTACAAATAGTCTAAGACTGCGACCTCAGAAGTTCAAATTATCTGTTCCTAGTCTCTAAGGGCTACTAATATTTTGTGATCCTCAATATGTGGTAGGCAAAGCATGTTGCTGGTAGTTCGTTTTGTCTATATTGATAGTTCGTGTGTTCCTGATTTTCTTTAAATATCTATCTTTAGTAGTATTATCTAGCTAAACTGAGACACCAGAGCAGAGTCAATCAAGCTTTAGATTTGTGTTTGCTATTTGTAGGCATTCCTCGATGAACTTGAATAATAGGTTTGGCAATGAGGTTTGACTTTTTGCCCCGCAGGGTCTCCTGGAGATAAATTTTGATGACCGCTTTTCATAGAAAATATGTCTTGTTTATTACTCTCTTCTGTCGTGTTTTAATTATACAGGAGACTGGTGCCTGCATGCCATTGTTTGTGCTTCCTGTTGCCTTTTCCAGTTGATTTTTCTATGGTTCTTTTTGTACCAAAGTATCCTAGTGCTGTATGAAAATCTGTCTAATATCGATCCCATGAGTGCCTTTCAGATCTGAATAGAAGTATGGATCTCAACGCGAAGCATGGGTCCTGTAGAGCACCCTGAGTGACAATCATTTAGCACCACTACCCTTCTGTTGTGCCAATGGATATGGTAGACATCATTTTGCTTCCCACTAAAGGCCGACGAGAAGCACTTGTTAGTCCTGACCCACAGGCCCAAATCTGTCAGGTATGTCCCAATTAAGAGACATCTTGTAGCTTTTCACCATTGTTTTTGTTTAGTTCCTATAAAAAACTATCTTATATAGGTCAACGAATCTGTACCTGATATCTAGATATTACACAGCAGTGTTAATCTGTTCATGGTTACAAGTTCTGTGATGGATTGTAGTAAACTCTTAGCAGCAGCGCACACTGAAACCCATAGTCCATTGCTTGTCAGCCCCTGGTCTGAACTGTGTTTTCACTGCTAGTGCTTTTGGGATTAGGACACTGTTCCGAAAGGTGGCTGCTCTCCCAGCTTGCCTATCTAAGATTGCCGGAGGTCTGCTTAGCTCGATTAGTTGGAGACTAGACGCCACCACCGGCCCCGCCTAGCAATTACCACTTCTTAGATTGCTAATCAGATGCATTTTAGGTGTAGGCTAAAAATAGGAGGACTTGCCGCTTATAATTCTTTAATATTTTGAGGAGGAATTTTAGTTTGGACAGCTAGTGGTGGGCACCCCTATATTAATTATTTACAATTTTTTAGAATCAATTTTCCAACCTAACAAAGGGGCAAGTGACAACATCAAGATGCTGCACCGCTTTAACTAACTATACTACGACTCCTAGCAGAGCTTTCGACAGTTGGCAATCTGCTTGCTTGATTCCATCTACTGTCGTCACTGTCGAACCGCCACTGATAGATTAGCTTGTTGCCCACCCCTAAAATTTGGTATCTGACCATCATCACCAACTAGGAATTCTGGCTTTTTCGGCCCCGCACTTTCGCGTGTGGACGAAGGGTGGTTCCCCTGTGTGGAAAGATTGCAATCACCCGCTACGATATTCCTTCTCGACAAGATGCCTGCATCTATTCATTTCAGTGTTTTACTTATTATTTCGAGGAGGTGATCTTTTAGACGAGTGATTTTCATACCTGGTAGCCTGCAAAATGGAGCAGCACCCATCTCGCAGCATGACATCGAGCACCAACCACTAGTGATTGTTTCACGGTAGGCCCTCTCCTGCTCGATGGAAGTTTCTTTCAGCGCCGAAAAGCTGAGCACCTGGCTGTTGCATTTGCTTGCCCAGTGCACACTGTCTCCCATAGTTGACTTGCATACATTGCTACGATACTGAAAGAGAATAATAAAAGCCTAACAGGATTTAGCAAGTTGCTGGGCATGCATTTCCCACTGATTTCTTGATGACGATGATGCTTCCTGGCCAGGGTGTGAGAATACACGATGCACTTTACACAGACGCGTTTACATCTGGTTCACATTTGCTAGAGAAAGTGTATAAACATACTAGGGTGTACAAAATACGCGATGCACTTTGCACATACACGTTTACATCTGATTCGCATTTGCTACAGAGAGGGTATAAATATATATACGGAGTACATATGATCTGGTCATCTTCTGCTTTCAGATGCTGCCAAATCTTTTTAGAAACAGTCGTCTATTTTTTTTAGAGCGAAGGAAAGCAGCATCTTAACTTCAGTTCATGCATATAGCTGAATATGGTTTTGGTCCAAATTTTTTTTTGCTTCAACTTATTAGTGCTCCTTGCTGGTTGCCACCCTTGTTGTTTCGTCTGAATCTAGACTCTAGTACGTACTTATTTACCCTTTGTTGGCGCCTGGCAGCGGTATCATAGCACTTGAATCGACAATGCGAGGGCTAGGCTGGATGGTGTGGTGCTGTACTGGGGGTTAGGCCAGGCGTCTCCTTTTACTAATGGAGTGGTAGCAGTAGTTTTGTGATGAGTATGGACACGTCATAAACTATACGGCCGCGTGCTCTTTTTTGGCATCGATTGTTCCATCGAAAAAAGGCGTGGGAATTTGCAGTCTGCTGGTCTCGGAAAGACTAGAAAGAGATGCTTGCTTTGTGGAGTTTTGTGCTTCTGCCTAGATGAACGTAGTTGTACTACCTGGGAGGCTGGAAAGGCCAAGGGAGGAAATTTGGTGCTTTTTGTTCGCGTTATGTGAGTATGATGATGGCAATTGGGTGCATGTGCCGTGCGGCCAACGCGAGGCACTGATCTCCCGTTGCCATCTTTTCTCATCCCTGTTTATGCTCATGATCGCACCGCCGGCGACTGACGCATGCGCGCGGCCTTCATCATCATCTCCCCTCTCCATCTTCTCTCGCTCGAGCTTCACGCGTTCCAAAATTCCCAAGGCTAATCACTGCCCCCAACAATGTCCATGACAAGGCTTTGTACACTATACTTTTCTTGACAGTAAATTTTCAAGGGTTCCAAACGCATTGCGTGGAAGAAGCTTCTTTCTTACTCGTACCGGCTAAACAATGCTGGTACTTAGGAGTGAAACACGTTTTCATCTCCATCAGTTTGAGACAATGGATGGAGAAAAGAAAGCAGAGAGCATCACGAGTTCTCGAAGCAATGGAGCGGCACCTAAAGAACAAGTAGGGGCAGACAGGAACAAAATTGAAGTCGTATGTCAGAAGTCAGAGACCACGCGTTCAAACAAAAAAAAACAATGAGCTGCCCAAGTCGTCGCGATTGACACAAGCTGATGAGCTGCCAAACTCCCGTTCAAACAAGAAATCAAGAAAACAGAACCAACTGATTTAATTCTCTTTGTCTTTTCCTCTCTCTCTCTCTCCCCGAGTAATGACAAGTCATCTTCGTCGGCGGCGTCGACGAGATCAGCTAAAGGTCCAATTTTGCGGAGGGACGATAGTTTTGACGGGAGAAGAAAGATGAACGGTTCGCCGGCCGGAGGCGACGGCGGCATCATCGGAACCTGCCCATGTCGGCGAGCTTCCGGGAGGTGTTGCGCCCGAACGACGCCGCGCCGCCGGCCGACATGTGCCGCCGGTGGCTCTCGCCCAGCGACGACGGGTCCTGCTGCTGGCACCGCCGGCGCCCCCCGGAGCTGGGGCGGACGAGCGGGCTCAGGCACACCGCGAACCCCGAGATCCCGTCGCCGCTGGCGCCCGATCCGCCGGGCCTGCTGCGCCGCTGGCGGTGGTGGTGCCTGGCCGGGGACGGCGAGGGGAACCACCAGCTGCTGCTGGTGCTGCCTCCCGGGGACTCGGGCTCCTCGTCCAGCGGCCGCGGCAGCGACGACGCCGACGCGTCCGGCGGGCTCCGCCTGCGTCGCACTATGCCCGAGAACCACGAGGTGGAGCGCCGGGGAGGGTCGTCGTCCTCCTTCCTGCTCCCCTCCTCCTCCTGCTGCTTCCGGCCGCCGCGCCGCCCGCCGCCGAAGAGCGCCGCCAGGAAGGACCGCCTCCGGTGGACGGACGTCTTCCTTTCGCCGCTCCCCCGCGGCTCGTCGTCCGCGACGCGGGCGGAGGGGCCGACCTGCGGCGTGCTGAAGAAGAGGAGCTCGGGCCGGTGGCTGTGGCTGTGGCGGGACGACGCGTACGCGCAGGCGTCGGAGCGCCGGTGCTGCTGCTGGTGCGCGGCGGCCGCGAAGGGCGAAGACGCGGCGCGCCCGCGCGTGGGCGAGCTTCCTCGGCTGCTACCGCTGCTGCTGGCGCCGGCCCCCGCCCGGTCGCGCTCGGCGGCGAGCACGAGGAGGCGGTCGCGGAGGCAGGGCGCGCAGACGCCCAGCGCGTTGGCGTACGGGTGGAGCTTGCACCTCATCGGTCTTCTCGCGGCTCACCGGCCGCGCATCCCCAGTCGAGGAGAAGAGAAGGGAGGCGGTTGGGTCTCTCGGGTGGGAGGCAGATCGCGAGCTCGCTCCGGGGCAGCAGGATCCGTGGAGGTCCTGGCAGTTGTTGGCTTTGGCTGTGCTGGCGTTTGGATTGTGCTGTGGCGAGGCTTGGGGCGGACAGGGAGCTGGAGCGTGTGCGCGCTGCAGCTTGGTGGATTTTTGTCGCTGGGGAGAGTGGTTGGGCGATGCCGTAATGGTGGACGGACGGATGGATGGATTTATTTGGGGCGGGTGGGAAACGTTGGTGTGGGGCTCCGGCTGCACCCTGGTCTATTCTAGCCACCGCTTCTCTCTACTGTTTGCCGAATCCAGTCTCCTTCCTTCTGTCTGATTTTTTTTTTTTTAAAGCTTAGGACCTGTTTGAGTCATAGGAAAAGAAAAACGTAGAAATAGAAAAAAAAATATAGGATTGCAATGTCATGTCCACTACAATCGCACTACAATCGTATATAAATTCATATAAACTAAATTATTCAACCATAGAAAAAAACAAAGGATTCTGAAAAAGAGCTATGGGTGGATGTTTGATTTTCTACGAAAACTAGTGTAGAGAAATTCTTAGGAAAAATCCTATAAAAATCAATCGTACAAATCAAATAACCATTACAAAAAAGAATTCTATAGAATTTAATCCTACAAAATTTCTAAGAAAATACTTTGAATCAAACAGACCCTTATCTTTTTCTGAAAAAGATCCTTAGAACTATTAATAATGACCTTTAGCTATACCAAAAACCTAAATAGTAGTACTCCTTTGGTCCTAAAATAAGTGATTTGGGTTTATCTTGATTCGTATGTATCTATATACTAAAAATGTCTAGATACATGTAAATGTAGACAAACTCATGTCACTTATTTTGAGACAGAGTGAGTAATAAAATTATAAATAGTTTATTGGCGCGCCGTCCTTAGTAGTAAAACTTATCGTAATAAAACATGTTATACTAGATAAATGAGAAGTCGACGTACTAATGTCCCAAACTAGTACCCAAACTATCAACACATAAGATCAACCATCGTCAAAGAAGATGACTGTGGATTGAGATAGTATGACCTAACTAATCGTTTCGTTTGCTAAACATGAAAATAGAAAAATATTGAGTCCCGATTCAAAAACGCGTACTAATCTGACGAACATCTAGATAAGAGAAGCATCTGGATAAAGAAAACAGTTATAGAAACGAAAGCGACCTTTTATTCGTGGCCAAGAGTGTGAAACAGAAGATCCTGCGACTTATGTGTGAGAAATACGTTCTCATAGTTGCGGATGGAGCGATTTTGTTCCGCAGATTTTATGTCAAAGAACGCGAAAGGAGAGAGAGACGACTACGGTCGCTCAAACGAACCTAGCTCTGGCTGATTACGTCGTCGGTCTTGCTAGTCTGGGAGACTTGGAGGAGGTGTGACGGACCATGCCTTTCATCAGTGAAAGGTTTGCGTTCTTCGTTTTAGATTGTTTTTTGTGTTTTTAGAAATGGTGAGGCGACGGCTACCTCCTAGAGACGGAATAATGTCTTCACTGTCATATCCTCGCTCCGGTGGTGTGTCTGGCCTAGCAGAAGGCACGTGGAGTCCTGTGCCTGGCAAATTTCAATCTGATCAGTTTTTGTGTTCGTTGTGTGTTTTCAGACCAGTCTCTTCCAATCTATCATTGCCATCTTTATTGGTTGCTAGTCTTGTGTGCTGGTTCTTTACGAGCTTAGCATGTTGATTCATGCATGCCTGCTACAACATGCTTGACAAGCTTTGACTCGTTTTGTTGATGGAGCAGCGAGAACGGCGGCATGCCTTCGACTCGCACTAGTGTTTATAGTTATTCCTAGTTGGTTCTTGAACCCATCTGTATTTTTATTACCATTAAACTTATTTATTAGTGTTGATGATTAATACTACTAGATAGGTGGAGTTTGGAGAGGAAAAAGAACGCGGAAGAAAATGAGTGATTTAAAAAACAAAACTGGAGTGGATCGTGACGGACTAACAGTCTTATTATAAAGGAGAAATTAACGGCCATCGAAGTACACCCAAGAAGAGAAGCGAGAGTGATGAAGCCTGGCTGAGTAGAAAATGTTCATCCTCCTCCCACTGCAGCGTTTTAATGCTGTCCGTCCTGCACGGCTGACAGGTTCAATGCTGTACTTGCTGACAAGGAAAACGAGGGGGGTACAGGCTTCGCGCATCCATCTATCCGCTGCGCTGGACGGACGAACGGACTGACCAGTAGGGCGGCGACGTCTGGCGGTTAATAGAACTGTAGTACTGGCGGGTAGGCCATCAAGTCAAACCTCAAAGCTGTCGCGGGCGTACAGAACGGAGCATTTCGGTAGAAGAAGAAAACTTTGGCGTGAGTTTACATGAATTTTTTTGTTGATGTGTAAACTAGGTTGGATTAAGACTATTTACACCGGGTCGACCTATTTTGGATATGGATGGTGTTCGACTATATGTCTATTCTGCTTCGAACGTGGACACGAAATCAGGCCATTTTGGCCTTAGTCTGTTTTTGAGTCAGGATGCCCCGGCGGTGCCGACCCATTCTGGCCGGACAGACTCGCCAGTTTTTGATAGATTTTAACAAAGTGACAACAACCACATGAATTTAAATAGTTTACAACCAAATACTTAACATAGTTCCAAAGCAAATACAGTTTACGGTCAAACCTAGCAAACAACAAGAGAAAATATGAGGCCATGCCTAGCGGTTGTTGATGTGTGTCCACGTATGCTCGATTAAATCATTTTATAGTCGGATATGCGTAGCACAATCACATACCTTATGGTGCATATGGAGGAACTCGTTAAAGGTTGGTGGCCCTAGCGTCGTCTTGACCAGGTCACCCTTGAAATCCCATTCTTGGTCATGGGGTGTATCATCACGCTTGTCCTTAATGATCATGTTGTGCATGATTACGTTGTTGTGAACTGAGCAACTTGCTATTCACACGGGGCCAAAGGACAATATGTACAGGCAAATATGCCAAACGGCCCTTATACAATAGGCAAATAGAAAGAGAGACTATATACTCTAACACCCCCCCCCCTCCTCAAACTCATGGTGGGTCAACGACACTGAGTTTGGAGAGGAGAAAACCATGTTGTGCTCTAGTCTAGGCCTTTATGAAGAAATATGCCAACTGTAGCTCGGAAGACACATAATCAAGAGCGAGAACCTGATCCTGCCTAGCAGCGCGCACAAAAAAGGCGTCCACGCCGATGTGCTTGGTGAGCTCATGCTTTACCGGGTCACGCAGCATAATCTTGCACTGTCTTGTCGACAGAGAGGGTCGGTGTAGAGATAGAAACACCAAAATCCTTCAAGAATCAACGTAACCATGTCACCTCCGTGATGAAAAAGAGCCATAGCTGCAACTCACCTCTGCACTCGGCGGAAGAAACGATCTGTTTCTTCGTCTTCCAAGCAATGAGAGAACCACCAAGAAACACACAGTAAGCAGAGAGCGAACGGCGATCCAACAGATCACTCACCCACGCAACATCCGAATAGGCCTGGAGCTGAAGGGAGCTGGAGCGAGGGAAGAAAAGACGGTGAGAGATCGTTCCACGAAGATATCGCAAAACGCGAAGAAGGTGACTATAGTGGACCGAAGTGGGAGAAGAGACGAACTGACTCAGAATATGGACAGGGTAGGAGATATCTGGACGAGTGGCGGCAAGGTAGACAAGGCTCCCAACCAAATGGCGATAACGCGTTGGGTCAGTCAAAGGATCACCATCAGAGGCACGAAGGTGAGCATTGAGCTCCATAGGAGTCTCAATAGTGAGCTCATCACTAAGAGTAGCACGAGCGAGCAGATCCTGAATATACTTTTCCTGAGAGATATAGAAACCATCAAAGGTAGAGGAAACCTCAATCCCAAGGATGTAGCGAAGAGGACCAAGATCATACATAAGGAACTGCTCACGGGGACGAGCCTTAACAAAGGCAATGTACTCAGAGTCGCCGCCGGTAATGATCATGTCATCAACATACAGAAGAAGAAGAGTTCGACCACGAGGAGAAGTGTGGACAAACAAAGTAGGGTCACGGGCACTGGGCGAGAAACCCGCAGTAGTGACCACAGAGGCAAAACGCTCAAACCAGGCGCGAGGGGCTTGCTTAAGGCCATACAGAGAGCGTCGGAGACGGCAAATCATGCCGTGAGGGACAGAGTACCCAGGAGGGGGCTGCATATAGACTTCCTCACGCAGCTCGCCATTAAGGAAAGCATTCTGCACATCAAGCTGAGACACTGACCAGTGGTGAACAGAGGCCACGTCGAGAAGAGTGCGAACAGTGGTCATGTGAGCCACAAGGGCGAAAGTCTCATCATAGTCGCGGCCATGCTCCTGCCGAAAGCCACGAGCCACAAGACGCGCTTTATAGCGCTCAAGAGAACCATCAGAGCCAGTCTTAACCTTATATACCCACTTGCACGTGATGGGACGAACGTGGGGAGGGGAGAAACCAAGTCCCACGTGCTAGTGCGCTCAAGCGCAACAATCTCCTTGGCCATCGCAAGTTGCCACTCAGGGTGGGTAACAACATCTCGATAAGAGGTCGGCTCAAGGACAATAGAAAGACCCAAGCGGTCGGGAGAATAGCGATCGAGTGGGGGCGAGGCCGAGCACGAAGATCATAAGTTGGCTCAGAGGAGGAAGACGACACATCAGGGGTTGATGGCCCAGCAGTGGAATCATCTAGAACTCGTGGATGCCGAGAATAGTAGAAAGGAAAAGATGGATGAGGCGGAAACACCGAAGAAGGTGAAGACATGGTGGATATCAGGGAGGAAGGTGGAGAATCAAGATACGAGGGAGAAGTTGTAGGGGAAGAAGGCATAGAATTGGAAGCAATGGGACTCGGAGGAGTAGGAATTCGAGGCATAGGGGGAGGTGTATCAGGGAAGGCAAGAAAAAGAGATGTCCTCCACAAAGAAACTCGAGGAAGATGGTCGAGGATAGAAAGGACGAGACTCATCGAAGGTCACTGATACGTTGAAAACGTATCTATAATTTTTGATGCTCCATGCTTGTTTTGTATCTACTTTGCTTTACTTGTCTACACTTTGAGGTGCTTTTTACATGTTTTCTGGTACTAACCTATTAACAAGTTGCAACAATGCCAGATGCCTGTTTTCTGCTATTTTTCGTTTCAGAAAAGTTAGTAAAGAAATATTCTCGGAATTGGACGGGACAAACGCCAAAGTCAATAACTTTCCGTGGGGAACAAGAAGTCCAAAGGAGAGCCGGAGAAGCGGGCCAGGGAGGCCAAACCCCCCTAGGCGCGGGTGGGCCCTACCCCGCGCCTGGGTAGGGTTTGGCGACCCTGGCCGCCGCCTCGGACTCGCCCCTTCGCCTATAAGAAGCCCCCGATGCAGAAACTCTCAGCACCCGATGAGAAATCCACGAAACCGTCTGTAGTTGCCGTCACCATCGTCCCTATATCGGGGGGGATCTGGAGTTCTTCCCGGCACCCCGTCGGAGGGGAGATCATCCCGAAGGCCTTCTCTCCGGTATGATGCGTGAGTAGTTCCACCTTGGACTATGGGTCCATGTAGTAGCTAGATGGTTGTATCTCATCCTTTGTGCTTTCATGTATAGATCTTGTGAGCTCCGTTCATGATCAAGATCTAATCTATTTGTAATCATGCATGTTGTGTTTGCGGGGATCCGATGGATATTGAGATTATTATGTTGGTTTGATTAATGGTTCTATCTTTATGATTCTATCATGTCTGTGTTGTTTGTGATCTTGCATGTTCTCCGTTGCTACTGATTATCTTGGCCAAGTAGTTGCTAGTGACTCCAAGAGGGAGTATTTATGCTCGATAGTGGGTTCATGCCTCTAGTTTCCAAGGGAAGTGACATAAATCTCTTCGGTTGTAGATGTGATGTTGCTACTAGGGAGAAAACAACGGTCCCTTGTTCATAGAACATGTGGATTGTTTACCTTACACACTTTACTTAAAGCAGTTGTCTGTTGCTTGCAACTTAATACTGGAGGGGGTTCGGATGATAACCTAAAGGTGGAATTCTAGTCATAGATGCAGTTGGATTACGGTCTATGTATAATGTTGTATTGCCCAATCAACTTCATAGGATCTTTCTAGCTAGTAATTGCATTGTTATGCCTTGCCAGGTTCTCACAATTGCCCCGCTGTAATTTGTTTACCCTTCATGCCATGTTGTTTATCTAAGGAGAGCACCTCTAGTGAAATATGGACCCCGGTCCAATCTTTACCATTGATACATCTTCCACTGTTACTTGTTTACTTGCTGCAAACCATTACCTTCCACACCATACGTTTAATCCTTTGTTACAACAAAACGGTGAGCTTGACAACCTCACTGATTCGTTGGGGCAAAGTCTTGAGTTTGTGTTGTGCAGGTCTCCGTGTTGCTTGCAACACCTGTGTGACGTTTCCTTCCTCCTACTGGTTCGATAACCTCGGTCTCAACTGAGGGAAGACTTGCTGATGTATTCTTCACACCTTGCTCTTGGGGTTGCCAACAAGACTCCACATCAGCCACCAAGTTTTCTGGCGCCATCAAGGAGTCATCAGTCACATCCCGAGAAATGCGCATCCGACGAGCAATAGGATCCCAACGCCGATAACCCTTATGCTCATCACTGTAGCCAAGGAAAACACACTCAACAGACTGAGTAGTGAGTTTGGTGCGTTTGCGAGGAGCTAGAAGAACATAGCAAACACACCCAAACAACCGAAGCACCGAATAATCAGGAGAACAATCAGAAATACGCTCCTGAGGAATGCCACCTTGTAAGGCAGCCAAGGGTTGAATGTTTATGAGATATGCAGAGGTGGAGACATCCTCAACCTAGAAATGGGGTGGAAGAGAGGCGGCGATCATCAGCGCTCGTGTTGTGTCAAAAAGGTGACGATGTTTGCGTTCAGCAACGCTATTCTAGGCATGAGCACCAGGGCAAGAGAATTGAGCAAGAGTGCCCTGCTCGGCAAGGAAACCACGCAGCATTTGGGAGATGTACTCACCAGCCGAATCAGCACGAAAAACACAAATAGGAGTGGAAAACTAGGTGTAAATCATGGCAGAAAAACGCTTATAGATAGCGACAACCTCGCTACGAGAAGTCATAAAGTAAAGCCAAGTGTAGCGAGAAAAGTCATCAATAAAAATAACATAGTAGCGATGGTCACCCTTTGAAGCGAAGGGAGCAGGACCCCATACATCAGAATGAATTAAGTCAAAGGGGCGTTGAGACATTGACTCACTAGTAGGATAAGGTAACTTAGTCTGCTTGCCAAGTTTACAACCCTGACACGGTAAAGATACATCTCCTGAGACATGCCCCAGAAGACCTCGATGAACTAAAGATGAAAAACGAGAACCGCATAGATGACCGAGTCGATGATGCCATTGTTGAAAAGAAGCGGAAGCAGCAAGAGCACAAGAGCTGGTGGAAGTGGAGGGAACACGAAGCCAGTCGAGCTCCCAAAGACCCTGAGAATCATGGCGCCGAGGGCCAGACCTAACCAGAACCTTCGTGCGACGATCCTGGACAGAGCAAGAATCAGCGTCAAGAATGATGCGACAACCAGAATTAGTAAGTTGAGCAGCGGAAAAGAGATTCATGGTAAGACGCGGAACATGAGAAACACCAGGAACAGAAAAATCAAGAGTGGAAAGAGTTCCTCGACTAGCAATAGGAAGAGAAGTACCATCAGCGGTAAGAACATGAACATGAGAATTGACATGATGAAGAGATGACAAGGTAGAAGAGTCATAAGACATATGGAAAGAAGCTCCAGAATCCAAGACCCATGGGGATGTACCTGACCGTGTAGATGGTGGCGGTGTCCTCTCAACACTAGAAGAACCAGTCACAGATCCTGCAGTTCCCGACGATGAAGATCCAGAAGCAGCTGATGACCCACAAGTATAGGGGATGTATCGTAGTACTTTTGATAAATAGGAGTGTCGATCCCAACGAGGAGCAGAAGGTGCTAAATAGTGGTATGGAGCAGGAAATCCCTGTGAATACTTAGCAAATGGATTTTTAGTGGTTTTCTGATAAGGCAACAAAACAAAGAGCAAGTAACAAAGGTAACGAACAAACGGAGCAAGTGGCCCAATCCTTTCTTAGCAAAGGACAAGCCGGTGGAAATACTTATAAGGACCAAACGTTCTCGAGGACACGTGGGAATTCTGTCAAGTGCTTTCGCTTCAAATAGCTGAGTACTCTTCTCTGGTGTTGTAAGTGTTGTGTGGGTGAACATGTGCTAATGTATCGACCGTACTTGGACTAATACATACTTGTGATTAAACCCCCTGCAAACATCCGTAACTATAGGAAATTAATTAAGATATAAATCTAACCACGGCCTTAAACTCTGAGATCCTATGCTCCCTTGTGCAAAGGTGTCCTAACGGGGGTTCAGGTTACTGTCACTCCGGCAACCCCACAATTAGTAGGCAAATACACAATACATCCCCCTAGGCCCATAAATGGTGAAGTGTCATGTAGTCGATGTTCACATGACACCACTAGAAGAATAGCACCACAACTTAAATACTAAACCATTGAATAATAACTCATCACAGATTCACTACTAATAACATGACTTCTCCCATGTCCTCAAGAACTAAACGAACTACTCACAAGACACCATATGGATCAAGATTAAAGATGATATGATAATGGATAACAATCTGAACATAATCAATAATCCAATGGTTCCACTCACAAGCATTAACTACAATAGTAATCAACATCGGGAAAGTTTCCCCTAATGAACTAAAGCAATATCCAACACAATTGTTACAGCGGGACGGAGTGGTGATGATGGTGCTGGTGGAGATGATGGTGTGGATGATGATCCCGATGAAGCCTAGCTTGACGATGGTGTTGATGGCGATGGTATCCCCTCTCTGGGAAGGAATTCTCCCGACAGAAATCTGTCTGCCGGAGAGATCTTTCTCTCTCGGTGTTTTCCGCCCCCCAAAGGCAGCATAAATCTATCTGTGGTTGCCCCCCTTAGGCTTAGGGTTCCATAGGGAAGATATAGGCAAAGGGGCGGAGTCGGAGGCTGGGCAGGTGGGCCACACCTGCCCTAGGCGCGGGGTCAGGTCGGCCCGCGCCTAGGGGGTGTGGGCCCCCTGCGGCCCCTCTTCGCTCCTCCTTCTGGCTTCCTTTGTCTTCTAGTAAAATAATATGTTTCCATATTTTTTTGGTATTTTTCTCATCTTCGCGAAATTGCATCGAAACGCCTTCTTTTCCATCAGAATCCAGACTTCGGCAGTCCATCCTCCAGGAATCATCAAACATGCATAAACAGATGAAAAACCATAAGTAATACCTCATAATAAGACAAATATCAATGAATAGAGGTAAAATTATGATATAGAATGGTGATACAAATTGGGCGTATCAGCAGCTAGCAGGCGCTTCAGCTGCACAATATCCTGGTGAGTCAGAGAGACCGTGGCTGGTGTCGGTGAAGGACCACGGGAACCAGATGAACAGGCACGCTCCATATCACGTTGTTTCTTGAAACTATCAGACTCGGGATGGCCAGACCTCTGACAGTAGCCACAGAACTGACGAGAGCGAGGGCGGCCCGAACCACCAGAAGTAGGGCGACCCCCACCACCACCAGAAAAGGGGCGACCACCACCACCAACAGAAGGAGGGCGACTACCACCACCAGGAGTGGGTAGCAGTGGTGTTGTAGCAGTCGACATAGCAGCCGACAGAGCAGGAACTCGAGCAGCGAGCACAGTGGAAACTCCAAGCAAACCAGCACCACAAAGGAAAGTCTCCTCAGCACGGAGCTCAACAAGCACCTCCGAAAGGGCAACATGACTCCAAGCAAACAAATTATCCCGACGGGGCTCAAACTCTGGGCGAAGCCGAGATAGGAACTCATGGATGCGATGAAACTCCAAGTCAGACCGCGTGATCTGACAGCACGGGCAAGTACCACAGACAACAGAGTGGAGAGAGTCGAGCTTACGCCAGATAGCAGAACTCTGCGTGTAAAACTCATCAACCTGGAGTCACCCTGTTGAAGAGCATGCTCCTGACGGACCACAGACAAGTAGAGAGAATCACTAGAGGGATAATATCGTTGACGAAGAGAGGTCCACATCTCGGCAATAGAGCCAAGTATCATAAATTCAGAGGCAAACTGGGGCAGAACACTGGAAGTAAGAACAATAGCAGCACGAGCATCCTCTTCACACCACTGAGCATAACCAGCCAGATCATCATGATAAGTGGCAAGAGCATCTGAATAGTCAAATACCTGACGGTCATAAACACTCATTGTGCCATCATCAGCAGTCTTGGTTGTAGCCTTATCAACATCAGAAGCATCAGCTGCAAGAGAAGGTGACACCGGTATAGAAGCCACAGAGCAATGTATGGTGGACTGATGACTCCTTGATGGCGCCAGAAAACTTGGTGGCTGATGTGGAGTCTTGTTGGGAACCCCAAGAGCAAGGTGTGAAGAGTACAACAGCAAGTCTTCCCTCAATTGAAACCGAGGTTATCGAACCAGTAGGATGAAGGAAACGTCACACAGGAGTTGCAAGCAACGCGGAGACCTGCATAACACAAACTCAAGACTTTTCCCCAATGAATCAGTGAGGTTGTCAAGCTCACCGGTTTGATGTAACAAAGGATTAAACGGATGGCGTGGAAGGTAATGGTTTGCAGCAAGTAAACAGGTAACAGTGGAAAATGTATCAATGGTAAAGATTGGACCGGGGTCCATAGTTCACTAGAGGTGCTCTCCTTAGATAAACAACATGGCATGAAGGGTAAACAAATTACAGCGGGGCAATTGACAGGAACCGAGCAAGGCATAACAATGCAATTACTAGCTAGAAAGATCTTATGAAGTTGATTGGGCAATACAACATTATACATAGACCGTAATCCAACTGCATCTATGACTAGAATTCCACCTTTAGGTTATCATCCGAACCCCCTCCAATATTAAGTTGCAAGCAACAGACAACTTCTTTAAGCAAAGTGTGTAAGGTAAACAATCCACATGTTCTATGAACAAGGGACCGTTGTTTTCTCCCTAGTAGCAATAACACATCTACAACCGAAGAGATTTCTGTCACTTCCCTTGGAAACTAGAGGCATGAACCCACTATCGAGCATAAATACTCCCTCTTGGAGTCACTAGCAACTACTTGCCCAAGATAACCACTAGCAACGGAGAGCATGCAAGATCACAAACAACACATACATGATAGAATCATAAAGATAGAACCATTAATCAAACCAACATAATAATCTCAATATCCATCGAATCCCTGCAAACACAAAATGCATGATTGCAAATAGATTAGATCTTGATCATGAACGGAGCTCACAAGATCTATACATGAAATCACAAAGGAGGAGATACAACCATCTAGCTACTACATGGACCCATAGTCCAAGGTGGAACTACTCACGAATTATACCGGAGAGAAGGCCTTCGGGATGATCTCCCCTCTGGCAGGGTGCCGGTAAGAGCTTCAGATCCCCTCCCCCCGATCTAGGGACGATGGTGGCGGCGGCTACAGACGGTTTCGTGGATTTCTGATTGGGTACCGAGAGTTTCTGTATCGAGGGCTTCTTATAGGCGAAGGGGCGAGTCCGGGAGGCGACAGGTCGTAAACCCTACCAGCGCGGGTCCACGACCAGCCGGGTGGGTCTGGCCCCCCTGGCCAGCCCCTCCGACTCTCCTCTAGACTTCTTGTTCCCAGGGAAAGTTTTTGACTTTGGTGTTTGTCCCGTCCAATTCCGAGAATATTTCTTTACTAACTTTTCTGAAACCAAAAACAACAGAAAACAGGGCATCTCACACTGTTGCAACTTGTTAATATGTTAGTACCAGAAAACATGTAAAAAGCACCTCAAAGTGTGGACAAGTAAAGCAAAGTAGATACAAAACAAGCATGGAGCATCAAAAATTATAGATACGTTTCCAACGTATCAGCATCCCCAAGCTTAACTCCTGCTCGTCCTCGAGTAGGTAAGTGATAAAAGAATAATTTTTGAGGTGACATGCACCCTCACAATAAAGATCCAACCATTTGCAAACATTGAAAGATGGGATCAAAGAACTCTAAACATGTGCATGAAATATGGAGTTCTAATAGTAGGACATAGTAATTATGCATGCAACATGGCAAGCTACAAACAAAGATCATGAATAATATGCATTGAAAAACGTTTGTTTGTTTCACATCAGAAAAGATAGCATAGTGGCAATTAGCTTGTCCCTCGTAGAGTAGCAATATAATGCATAGGACACCTTCAAAGTTCACAAGGGTGACTAGAAACAAATAGCACAAGAGCAAGTAATAACACAATATGCATCAATTAATAAGCTTTGGAACATTGCACACAAAATGACAACTATGCTCTCTTAATTGTGCCTAAAGGTAGAAGGTGGAGACTCAAATAATGGTGGATGAAAGGCCTTTTTGTAAAGGAAGCAAGGATTACAAGTTTCAAAAAGAGCTTCCAAAAATTATGGTACTTGTTAGCTTTCGGCCCTCATTGCCCCTATCATAAGCATCTTGAAGTGGTTAAGGTTAAAGTGGCAAAGCTGGAGTATATGCTTGACGAAGTATAAGTTGTCAATCTCAAGTCCCTTGACTATGAGGGCTCCACCTCAGGGATACTCAACTTAGGGTCCAGGCAAGTTCTTGTCACTGTAAGTATTTGCATATCATTGAGAACCGCCAACGTGGTACCCCTTGCACATGGTACAGGAGTTTTCCCATAACCAAAATGATAAGGCAAGCAGACAATGAGCATATCAGCAATCTTTTTATTTACCATATGAATAGCTTTTTATTGAGGATGCTTCATAGATAGCTCACTATGGTGATGCTGCAAGTTTCCACCATGATTAGGCATGGCTTAGGCTAGCGGCCTAGGCATTTCTCTAACACATAATACAAACTCCATGGACTTAAAAGTTCCCACTTCATTTCACACCGGTAACATCCATAGTCAAAAGAGAATGATATCGACGAAGTACAAAAAAAGTACAAGTGCAATGTTGAAAACGTTCCCCGTGACAACACGGTTCTGCTAATCCCAACTTATAAGTGCAAGCATATACAACAAAGTTGCCTCAATGGTTCAAGTTTATTAGGGGCAAAGAATAAAATGTGCCATCAAGTTCGTGAGGGCTTTAATCACTAAGTTTTCACATAACAAAATAGTTTTTAATTGGAAGATAGTTGAAAACAAGAATATACTTGGAATGGTGTAACACACCATGCATAGGAGTTTATAGTGGACACTTTGGAATAACTTGGTTTCTTGGGAGTTAGAAGCATGAGTATAACTTACTCATACAAGTGGAGGCTAGCAAAAGACTGGGAGCAACCAACTAAGAGAGTAATAATGGCCATAATTATGCAATGCAACAAAGCAAACTAATCAAAGTAGAGAGTGGTACTACAAGTCAAGGACTAAATGATCATAGAGGCTAATGATTACTTTTCATAGTCATAACATGGTGTGAGCATGTGCCAAGTCAACCCAAGCAAAACATCAAAGGAGAATACCACAATACTATGCTTTTGCATGCTAAAACAACGCATAATTTCTTCAAGGCACACTAAGCAATCCCAATTGTTTGGAACAAGACATGCTACAGCAATAATCACTAAGCATAATGCAAAAACAACATCTGGCATGTCATGCTAAAGTCTTAGTCACCGTCAATGCATGCTCCTCTTGCATTTCAAGCAAGAACTTACTACTCCTTTCCAAACACCAAGCAAACTGATTTGCAAAACAACACAGCGAGAGCGGGGGTCCAGACTACTAAAGCAAACTAAACAAACTAAGCAAAGTAAACGAAAACTAAGACGCTCCAAGAACAACGCAATTGTGCATGAAACAATAAAAGTGAAGTGTCTAGAGAGACCTGAGCTTTTTATTGATGAAGAAGGGGATGCCTTGGGCATCCCCAAGCTTTGACGCTTGTACCTCTTGGATATTTCTTGGGGTGACACCATGGTGGAATCCCCAAGCTTGAGCTTTTGTCCATTCTTTATCTCATTGCATCATTCTCTCTCTAGACCTAAATTTTTTGCTTCATATAAAACTTCACACATCTTCATTAGCAACATTAGCTTATTCAAAAGATATTAGACCACTGGCAAAGCTTTGGAACAGAAAGGCTTTTCACTATAAACACAAGCTACTGAAGTAACTCCTTCAAAGAAACTCAATTCACCTGAAGAGAGGTCAAAAAGGAATCAATAAGAAGCAAATGCAAATAATGACAGAAATCTGTCAAAACAGACCAGCATAGAGAAACGAATTTTTTAGAAGATCTTATGTTGCTCAAATCAAAATGTGTTGAACTAACGAAAGTTAGCCAACATACTGGGGGATTTATTCGTAAATTTTGAGCTCAATCCGAGTTACAGGGCCTCCTCACGAATTTTTTGGTGGAGGGCAGAAATCTGTTTCGGGACAGCAACTCCCCAAATCTTAGTTCCCTCTCATTAGAGGTCATTCTTGGCACAAAAAGCAAACAAAAAGGATAAGGAGAGGTCATTACAGTAGTAATAACTTCCAAGACTCAAGGAAACTCTTGGGTTATCTCCCAACAAGTACTTTTCTTTAACGCCTTTAAGTTAGGCACAAGAAGCAAGAAGAATTAAGTATTTTCAAATGAGGGAGCATTAACATCAAATGTTGCTTTCAAAGGAGGAGAAAAAATCAACTTATCTCTCCTCATAGGGAAGTGTTCAATACCTTTCTTGAATAGAAATTGATATTTTATGGTGACTTATTTCATATCAATGATGGCACCAACTGTTCTAAGAAAAGGTCTTCCCAAAGTAATAGGACAAGAAGCATTGTATTCAACATCCAAAACATAGAAATCAACAGGGACATAAGCATTGTTAACCATAATGAGAAAATTATTAATACTCCCCATGAGTTTCTTCTTAACATTATCATTGAGTGGGACATTCAAATAACAATCTTCTAATGGTGGTAAATCAAGCATTTCATAAATCTTCCTTGGCATAATAGAGATACTAGAACCAAGATCACATGAAGCTTTGAGATCAAAGTCATTCACTTGCATATTAATAATGGGTTCCCAACTATCTTCTACTTTCCTAGGAATAGAAGGTTTGTGTTTTAGCTTCTCTTCCTTAATCTTAACAAGAGTATATGTAATGTGTTTTGTAAAGGCAACATGCATATCACTAGCATCAGGACTTCTAGCAAGCTTTTGTAGGAACATGATCACTTCAGAAATATTGCAACCATCAATATCAAAATCAAACTTAGCATCACTAGTAGTAGGATCAATAGGCTTAGAAATAGTAGGAGGAGGAATAGGGGCTACTTGTGGTTTAGTGGTGATAGTGCACACACTATTGTTTCTATCAATTTCAGCTTCCCTTTCCCACCTAGCATGAAGTTGAGCTAACAGCCTAACATTTTGATCAATAGTAACTTGTATGGAATGAGCAGTAGCAAAGGTGTTTTCCATAGTTTCAGGTTTAGCAGCCATTTTATTAACCAAGGAAGTTTGAGCTTCAGACAAAGAGGATATATTTTTCTCAGCACTCAAAATTTTTGACTGTAAACTAGGAATTTCTCTATTCAGGTTCTCAAGCTGAAGACTAATGTTTTTTCAAGATAATAGATTGTTCCTCCATAGTTTTAGTGAAAATCTTGTTTTGCTCATATTGCATTTGCATAAAAAATTTAGTGGATCTCTCAACTTCTAGAATCCTCTCTTCACTAGGCATTCCAGATCTATCTTGATAAGCATTTCCACTAGGAGGGTAAGGCCTATAATTGTTGTTTCTACCAAAATTATTCATGTAGGAATTATTGTTGAAATTGTTGTTTCTAATGAAGTTCACATCAACTTGCTCTTCTTGAGCAACCAAAGAGGCTAAGGGAACACTATTAGGATCTAGATGAGCTTTCCCATTAACAAGCATAGCCATAATAACATCAATCTTTTCACTCAAAGAGGAAGTTTCGTCAACAAAATTTACCTTCTTACCATGTGGAGCTCTCTCAATATGCCATTCAGAGTAGTTGGCCATCATATTATCAAGGAGCCTTGTCGCAGCATCCAAGGTGAGTCCCATAAAAGTACCTCCAGCAGTAGAATCCAACAGGTTTCTTGAGGAGAAGTTCAAACCTGCATAAAAAGTTTAGATAATCATCCAAGCAGTGAGTCCATGAGTAGGGCAATTTTTAACTAAAGATTTCATTCTTTCCCAAGCAGGAGCAACATGTTCACTATCAAGCTGTTTAAATTTCATAATGTCACTTCTCATAGCAATAATCTTAGCAGGAGGATAGTACTTTCCAATAAAAGCATCTTTGCATTAGTCCAAGAATCAATACTATTTTTAGGCAAGGATAGCAACCATTCTTTAGCTTTTCACCTCAAAGAGAAAGGAAAAAGCCTGAGATTAATAATATCTCCATCTACATCCTTATACTTTTGCATCTCACAAAGTTCAACAAAGCTATTGATATGGGCAGCAGGATCATCAGAATCAGCACCAGAAAATTGCTCTTTCATCACAAGATTCAACAAAACAGGCTTAATTTCATAAAAGTCAGCATCAGCAGCAGGTGGAGCAATAGGTGTGCTTAGGATATCATTGTTGTTGGTGCTAGTGAAGTCACACAACTTAGTGTTCTCAGCAGAGTTCATTTTGGCAAAGTTAGGCAAGCCAAAAACAACAGCAGCAGCTAGAGCAGGTACTAATTTTATTGTGTTTTTGAATAAAGCAAGCAAATCAAAACTAGACTAATTTTTTTTGTTCTTTTTTAAAAGAGGCAAACAAAACCAAACAAAAGAAACTAAGCAAACTAAAAATAAAGTAAAGAGAAAGGAAGTGAAGATCATGCTCCTGACGGACCACAGACAAGTAGAGAGAATCACTAGAGGGCTGATATCGTTGACGAAGAGAGGTCCACATCTCGGCAATAGAGCCAAGTATCATAAATTCAGAGGCAAACTGGGGCAGAACACTGGCAGTAAGAACAGCAGCAGCACGAGCATCCTCATCACACCACTGAGCATAACCAACCAGATCATCATGATAAGTGGCAAGAGCATCTGAATAGTCAAATACCTGACGGTCATAAACACTCATTGTGCCATCATCAGCAGTCTTGGTTGTAGCCTTATCAACATCAGAAGCATCAGCTGCAAGAGAAGGTGACACCGGTTGTATAGAAGCCACAGGAGCAACAGGGCGCGGTGGACTGATGACTCCTTGATGGCGCCAGAAAACTTGGTGGCTGATGTGGAGTCTTGTTGGGAACCCCAAGAGAAAGGTGTGAAGAGTACAACAACAAGTCTTCCCTCAATTGAAACCGAGGTTATCGAACTAGTAGGATGAAGGAAACGTCACACAGGAGTTGCAAGCAACGCGGAGACCTGCACAACACAAACTCAAGACTTTGCCCCAATGAATCAGTGAGGTTGTCAAGCTCACCGGTTTGATGTAACAAAGGATTAAACGTATGGCGTGGAAGGTAATGGTTTGCAGCAAGTAAACAGGTAACAGTGGAAAATGTATCGATGGTAAAGATTGGACCGGGGTCCATAGTTTACTAGAGGTGCTCTCCTTAGATAAACAACATGGCATGAAGGGTAAACAAATTATAGCGGGGCAATTGACAGGAACTGAGCAAGGCATAACAATGCAATTACTAGCTAGAAAGATCCTATGAAGTTGATTGGGCAATACAACATTATACATAGACCGTAATCCAACTGCATCTATGACTAGAAGTCCACCTTCAGGTTATCACCCGAACCCCCTCCAGTATTAAGTTGCAAGCAACAGACAACTGCTTTAAGCAAAGTGTGTAAGGTAAACAATCCACATGTTCTATGAACAAGGGACCGTTGTTTTCTCCCTAGTAGCAACATCACATCTACAACCGAAGAGATTTCTGTCACTTCCCTTGGAAACTAGAGGCATGAACCCACTATCGAGCATAAATACTCCCTCTTGGAGTCACTAGCAACTACTTGGCCAAGATAACCACTAGCAACGTAGATCATGCAAGATCACAAACAACACAGACATGATAGAATCATAAAGATAGAACCATTAATCAAACCAACATAACAATCTCAATATCCATTGGATCCCCGCAAACACAACATGCATGATTACAAATAGATTAGATCTTGATCATGAACGGAGCTCACAAGATATATACATGAAAGCACAAAGGAGGAGATACAACCATCTAGCTACTACATGGACCCATAGTCCAAGGTGGAATTACTCACGAATCATACCAGAGAGAAGGCCTCCGGGATGATCTCCCCTCCGGCAGGGTGCCGGTAAGAGCTTCAGATCCCCTCCCATCGATCTAGGGACGATTATGGCGGCGGCTACAGATGGTTTCGTGGATTTCTGATCGGGTACCGAGAGTTTCTAAATCGGGGGATTCTTATAGGCGAAGGGGCGAGTCTGGGAGGCGACCAGGGTCGCCAAACCCTACCTAGGCGCGGGTCCACCTGACCCTGCGCCTGGGGTGGGTATGCCCCCCTGGCCAGCCCCTCCAGCTCTCCTCTGGACTTCTTGTTCCCCACGGAAAGTTATTGACTTTGGCGTTTGTCCCGTCCAATTCCGAGAATATTTCTTTACTGACTTTTCTGAAATCAAAAACAGCAGAAAACAAGCATCTGGCACTGTTGCAACTTGTTAATAGGTTAGTACCAGAAAACATGTAAAAAGCACCTCAAATTGTGGACAAGTAAAGCAAAGTAGATACAAAACAAGCATGGAGCATCCAAAATTATAGATACGTTTCCAACGTGTCATGGACAGAGGACCTCGCCACAAAGAACGCCCCATAGACGGAGGCTGCGCATGTGAATGCGCATAAAGCCAACAAACTCAACATAGTTGGTGCCATCGAAAATCACTGGACAGCGGGGAACAACAACTTAGCCCGCAGATGAGACGACATAGCAGCAATCCCACCAGCACCAACAAACCTCTGCTTCTTCCTTTTTTTTGGACTCAGGATAGATCAGGCAAGCCCAAGATGGATCAACATAGATCTCACTCCAACCAACACAAGCAGGAGCACTAGCAGTAGTAATCAGCTCGAGGGAACCACGCTAGAAGCAAGTTGTGGCCACGCAATGTGAGCACCAGGAAGTAGGACCTATGCTGGCAAAGGAGTTCGTGCGAGCATGAGCTGGCAGCCGAATCAGGACGGAAACGGTCGGAATGGGGCAAGATGCAGCCGAATTGGGCCGGGAACGGCTGGAGCAGAATTGGCGGCGGCCGAAAGTAGCAGATTTGTGTGGAACAGAATCAACACATCGCCATGTGTGAGAGAAAGATCAGCCAGCGGCCGGAGGTTGCTAACGGTGGCGGCGGAAGAGGAACCCTAACCTGGGCTCTGATACCATGTTGTGAACTGAGCAACTTGCTATTCACAGGGGGCCAAAGGCCAATACATGTACAGGTGTGGTAAGACAAATATGCCAAAAGGCCCTTATACAATGGGCAAATAGAAAAAGAGACTATATACTCTAACAAAGCTGCCATCACCTCCTACATAGGCCCTCAAGTACACAAGACCAAAGACATCAATCACAGCTTGTGAAAACCTTCACATGGTATCCAAAATGGTGTCCTCCCTAATACGGACATAGTCATCAATGGGGTCGGCCGAGCAACCATATGCAATCACCCTCACGACCACTACACACTTCATCACCGGGCTTGCACTCACCCCTCCTGATGAACTCCCCCGAAGCTTTAACCAATCACCATGCTCCTCCATGGCTCTTGTTATTGTGAGGAACAAGTCCTTCGACATCCGGAACCGCTGCTAGAATTGCTTTTCTTGATAGATCGCACCGGGGTTTAAATAACCCTGCATGATCCAAGCATGGCCCTCGTCTCTATTCCAGTTGATCCACGCATGACCAAATTGAGATCCTTGCCTCGGCCTACGAAAATCTTTATTCACAATCATCATCAAAGCCATCTCCAAATCCACGTCGTCGTCTTCTTCCTCCTCAGACGAAGAGGCATCAAAGATCATCTCTCTCAACCTCTTCATCTACAGCCGAAGGTGCTCTCAATCAAGCCGGTTGCAAACAAACAAAAAAGAAAAGTTCATAGTGTAATTTCGTCGAATACCTTGAGTGCGGCGGAGGTGGAGGACGTAGCCGGAACAATAGAGTCCATGATAGAGGTGGAGGACTGATGCAACACTGAGTTGATGTAGGAGTGCTTCATTGGGAACCCCAAGAGCAAGGTGTGAAGCAGCACATCAGCAAGTTTTCCCTCAGTAAGAAACCGAGGTTATCGAACCAGTAGGAGGAAGGAAACGTCACACAAGTGTTGCAAGCAACGCGGAGACCTGCACAACACAAACTCAAGATTTTGCCCCAACGAATCAGTGAGGTTGTCAAGCTCACCGGTTAGCTGTAACAAAGGATTAAACGTATGGTGTGGAAGGTAATGGTTTGCAGCAAGTAAACAAGTAACAGTGGAAGATGTATCAATGGTAAAGATTGGACCAGGGTCCATAGTTCATTAGAGGTGCTCTCCTTAGATAAACAACATGGCATGAAGGGTAAACAAAATACATCAGGGCAATTGACAGGAACTGAGCAAGGCATAACAATGCAATTAATAGTCAGAAAGATCCTATGAGATTCGATTGGGCAATACAAAAGATACATAAACCGTCATTGATGACCCACAAGTATAGGGGATCGCAACAGTCTTCGCGGGTAGTATTACCCAATTTATTTATTCGACACAAGGGGAGCCAAAGAATACTTGCAAGCCTTAACAACTGAGTTGTCAGTTCAGCAAGACTGAAATAGTTCTTGTTCACGAAGTTTATCAAGGTAGCAACAGTTTGTAGTAGCAACAAAGAATAGCAACAGTGAAACAAGAGCAATAATGTGATGTGATGTGATGAGGATTCGAGTACGGTAGGCATAGGGATGGATGGACGGGCGTTGCATGGACGAGTCTAAACATGTAACTTCAAGATCTAGGGCATTGTAGATAAACAATAACAAGCATCCAAGTACTAAACAATCCTAGACATGTGCTCCAAATATAGTCATACGTGCTCGCAATGAGAACTTGCACAACATCTTCTGTCCAGCCAGCCCGTGGCAGCGGGGCCTCTAGGGAACTACTGGCAATTAAGGTGTTCCTTTTAATAGAGAACCGGAGCAAAGCATTAACACTCTGTGAACACATGTGATCCTCACACCACAGACACCCCCTCCGGTTGTCCCAATTATTGTCACTTTGGGGCCTTTGGATCCGAACAATGATATGTGTACACAACTTGCAGATAATATCACAAACAATACTATCATAATGATTCAATAATAAGTTCAGATCTGAGATCATGGCACTCGGGCCCTAGTGACAAGCATTAAGCACAACAAGTTGCAACAAAGTCAAATAGCACTAATAGAGATACTAGGCACTATTCCCCTAACAGATCTTATTCGCTTACATGATAGAACTCATCCAATCCCTACCATCCCCAAGCCTACAGCGGGGGATTACTCACTCATGGATGAGGGAAACATCGGTGGTTGATGGAGATGCGTTGGTGATGATGATGGCGATGATCCTCTCCAAATTCCCCGTCCTGGCAGGGTGCCAGAACGGAGTTTCTGGATCCGAATCTTGTTTCTAGTGGCGGCGACGGAGCAGAACTCTTTCTGAAAACTATCGAACCCCCCTGAGTTTTTAGGTCAGAAGGCACGCAGAGGGAGGCCAAGGAGCTGCCTGGGGTGGCAGCACCCCCTCCAGGCACGAGGTCAGGTGGGCCCGCGCCTGGGGTGGGTTTGGGCTCCCCCAGGCCTCCTCTCTGTCTCCCCTTCCAGCTCCGTGGATCTTCTGGTGAAAAATAGTTTTTGGCATATTTTCCGGGATTTTTCCTGATAGTTGATTTTCTACACAAAAACAAGACACCAAGGTAATTCTGCTGAAAACAGCGTCAGTCCGTGTTAGTTGTATCCAAATCACACAAGTATAGAGGAATAACAATAGCAAAGTGTTCGAGAAAGTAGATACATTTTGGACGTATCAACTCCCCCAAGCTTAGCTTATTGCTTGTCCTCAAGCAATTCAGTTGAAAACTGAGTGCGATAAAAGAACTTTCACGAACACTTTGCTTTATAATGTATATATTCTCAGCATAGGAGTAGATGCTTAGACAATTCATAATAAGGAGTATGCAACTAAGTCTACTCAATAGTCCTTGCAAGATATGAAGAGAAACTAACTCAAAAATAATAAGTAGCACAAAACATAAAAATAAGCAACATTGCAATGCTCATAATAAGGTATGATAGAGTGGTATCTCGCTTTCCTTTGTTTGAAGAGCACAATATATATGCCAAGGCACCTCTGAAGTTCACATGAAGACTAGAAGTAAAGATATCAGAGATACAAGCATCAAATTCATGACATAGTTAACCAAGTTTTGGAACAAACACAAGAATGACAACTATGCTCTCAAGAAAGTTCTCATAGAATAATTGGTGACTCAACAAAGTTGTGAAAAACGGTTTTGTGATGGTTTGAAAGGCTTCCCAATGCTGAAAGGAAGGTACTCATTAGCTTTGAGCTCTAATTGCCCCTATCATAGGCATCTTCATGTGGTTAAGGTGAAAGTGAGGTCCACTCTGAATCATATGCTTGACAGACCATAGACTGGAAATCCCAAGTCCCTTGAGTATGAGGATCGCTCCACATGCTACTCAACTTTGGTCACCTGAAAGTTCTTGTCATTGTAAATACATGCATATCATCGAGAACCACCAACAGGGTACCCCTTACACATGGTACATGAGCTTTCCCATAACCAAAATGACAAGGCAAGTAGACAATGAGCATCTCAGCAATCTTTTTATTTACCATATGCATAGATTTTTATTGAGGATGCTTCATAGATGCTCATTATAGTGATGATGCAAGTTTCCACCATGATTAGGCATGGATTAGGCTAGCGACCCAGGCGTTTCTCTAACACAATGTATAAACTCCATGAACTCACAACCTCCCCTTTTATTTCACATCGTTGACATCCGTAAACAAAAGAGCAAGGAATCAACTAGATGAGATATCCAAAAAGCGTTGAAAGCGTTCCCCGTGACAGCACGGTTCTGCTAACTCCCAGTATATAATTAGCAAGCATATAAATTTCATGGACTAGTCACAATGGTTCAGAATTATTAAGCGCTAGGAATAAACTGTGCCATCAAGTTCGTGAGAGCTTTACTAACTAACTTTCTCAAAACAGACAAACATTTTATTTTGGAAGAAAACACGGCATATGGAATATGCACTGAAGTAACAAATGATGCTAATAGGTAGGTATGGTGGACACAGCTGGCAATATTGGTTTTGGGAAGTTGGAAGCACAAGTAGAGCACGTACTCAGTGCAAGTGAAGGCTAGCAATAGAGAGGGAGCGACAAACGAGAGAGCAATAGTTGTCATAATCATGCTTGCAACAAAACAGAACTAACTATGGCATGAAAGTGATACAAGAACTCTGAGGCAAAATAAATCATCGAGGCTTACTGACTATTGATTAGTCATATGCATGTGTGAGCATGTGCCAAGTCGATTCACATGAACAGTTAGAGGAGGATACCACAATGTCATACCAAAGTATGAATAAAACAATGCAAGCAAACATTCATATGACATGCTACAAACTATTAGCAAGCTGAAGCTAATCATAGACAAGCAAGAACTACTAAGCATCCATAATGACATACACCTTACACAAACAGGCTAAGCATGCTCACAATGATGAGTATATGTACAAAAAGAAAAAAATAGAGTTCGTTACCAGCCTCTTACCACACCTCGAGTTGTCTTAATCTTCATTATTGACCTTCACTTGTGTGACTTGAATAATTAACATGAAACCAAAATCCACTGAGGACGGCTGAACCCTGCAAAGATCTCACAAAACCAAAGAAGAAGAACAAATATTTTTGGTGTTTTCGATTTTTTAGAAACAAGCAAACAAAGAAAAACCAAACAAAAACAAAGCAAACCAAACAAAGCAAAATATTTTTGGATTTTTCTTTTAAGGCAAACCAAAGCAAAAACCAAAGAAACAAACCAAGAGAAACAATAAGAATATTTTTGGTATTTTGGGGTTTTTGAGAAAGAAGCAACAAGAACCAAAAAGAAAGCAAAAACAATGATATACAAAGAACCAACCGAACATGATATATAAATGAGTGTGACGTCGGTGTACCTCCCCCCAAGCTTAGGCTTTGCCTAAGTGGGGCTCAATAGCGTGGATAGTACCCCCATGCTGGTGGGTCATCATAGGAATTATCATTGTTAGGCACCTGCGATGAAGAAGAAGACGCGCCCCAATCAAATGAGGGTTGTTGGTATGAAGACTCTCCCAAGTTGGAGGGCTGAATCGAATTGTCTTCGGCATCCTCTTCAACATTCTCTTCTTGGGGGAGAGTTCCCCCACATAAGTGTCAAGCTCCTCCTCCGTAAGCGACCATCCTTGCCTGTTATCAAAGTTAAACAAAGCAGGTGCATGCAAATAAACTATTTTCTCAGTCCTACCCTTTCTCTGACCCTGCTGGGCAAAAGATATTTCATATGGTAAACTTCTCACATTATCCCCAAAAGAAACAAAACCATGCTGAATCATCGATTCAATATCAAGCCTCTCTATGGGGAACTGCAAATCTGAATAATGAGGCTCTAAACCATGGAAAGCTAGCAACCTAGAAGCAATGAGACCTCCACAAATTCCACCCTTCTCACGGTTGGTGGTGAGACGGTGAGCTATCAAAACACCCAGAGTATAAGAACTATTCCTATTCAGAGCAGCTGCAATAAAATCTAGATCGAAAGAAGACAACTTTCTAGCAATCTTTCTAGCAAGAATGCACTTGGTAATGAAATAGGAAAAGTATTTAATAGCTGGGAGCTGAATGTTCCGAATTTTACCACTTTCCTTTGAGTAGTCGAAACCTTGGCAAATCTCAGCATACAAATCAATAAGTGACTTGGGCCTCTCCTTGATCTTCTCACAAGATCCCCACTGAGGTACTCTAATTGCTGCACAGAAATCAGCGAAAGGCAGGTCGACATGTATATTATATATTTTGTAATGGACCATGGGATTAGAAGTAGACCAAGTGGACCGGAAGTCCTGCACAAAAGCCATGGTTAGCTTAACATATTGGAATGGTTCACCTTCCACAAAGTTTTCCAACCCTGCATTTGTAACCATGGTTTGGAAATCTTAGAGGATTCTCGCAGCTCTCATAAATTCATGGCATGGATATATGGAAGGAAAAACTTCCTCCTCACGATGAACCTTTATTGGCTCATGCACCATCAAGTCATATTGATTCAGTGGATAAGCACTCATCTTCCTTGCTGAAATTTTTAGACAACCATCAAACCAAGTGATTTCTAAGTTGATAAATGATGAGAAACTACTATAGGAACTTGCTAGAGGACTACACATGCATCAAAACAAAGTTTCTAAGCAAAGAACAAGCATGCAAGCTCAAACAACCTGTCACCTATAGCAGCAAAATACTCAAGATACAATCTACCAATCACAAATCTAATTGGACAAGTGGAGGAGGCACATACCAAGGAGCAAACCCTCCAAAA
The DNA here is from genome assembly GCA_023614405.1 of Avena insularis. Classification (NCBI taxonomy): domain Eukaryota; kingdom Viridiplantae; phylum Streptophyta; class Magnoliopsida; order Poales; family Poaceae; genus Avena; species Avena insularis. Next base: position 251,714,231 of record CM042685.1, read on the forward strand.
ATCAGCACTTGAGATGGGCTGAACAAGGAGATCAAAAATTGCGAGCAAGAACAGCAAGAACTCGAGCTTGAGCAAGTTTTCCGGTGTTGTTCGTGAGAGAGAAAGAAGGTGGCTTTGAGGAGGCAGCCTGGAGGGGCCAGACCCACTCCTGTGTCGCCACAGTGGCCCACGCCACAGGTGTGGTGGCCTGGGGTGGCCCCCTAGGTCACCTTAGGTGCCACTCTGCCCTTTTTTTGCGAGGAAAAATTTATTTTGAATTTTCTAGGATTTTTTGGGAAACTTTATTTTTGGCCAATTTTCAGGGTATGAAAATTGATTTTCTTGTAGAAACAGTTTTTTCAGAAGAAGCAAAAGCAAACCAAAAGACAAACTACAGGAGCTCTAAGAAACTCAAACAAGCAAACAACTAGCAAAACTAAAGCTAAAGCAAAGACTAGGAAGGAGAAAGGAAAAAGAAAGCAGGTATAACCACAGTGGAAACATTATTTTGTTCATCGAAATCCTTATGTTAACAAGGTTGATCAAGTCTTGTTACCAAAACAATCTTATATGAAACAAAACTTTGCATTCCACAAGGTGATTATGTTACCTCATACTTGATAGCAATGGTCCCAATCATAATAGTTTCAAAGTTTTCTTGTGGAATGGGACAATATATTTCCCCAATCTTGATGCTCTCAATATTTTCAATGGAATTCAAGCAATAGCTCTTAACAACCTTCTTTGGGAAATAGACAGTGTGATCTTTGTCATTAATATTGAATGTTACTTTTCCTTGATTGCAATTGATGACAGCACCTGCAGTATTAAGAAAAGGTCTCCCAAGAATAATAGACATATTATCATCTTCAGGCATTTCAAGCACAACAAAATCAGTTAGAACCATGCAATTATGAGCAACTTGAATAGGAACATTCTCACATATACCAACAGGAATAGTAGTTAACTTATCATCCATTTGCAAAGAAATATCAGTTGCTATCAACTTTTCTAGCTGGAGTCTCTTATATAGAGAAAAATGCATAACACTAACTCCAGCTCCCAAATCACATAAAGCAGTTCTAACATGATTATTCATAATGGAGCAAGGAATAGTTGGTATACCTGGATCACCAAGTTTCTTTGGAACCTTACCATTGAAGGAGTAATTAGCAAGTAGAGTAGAAATCTCCTCATTAGGAATCTTCCTTTTATTAGAGACAATATCCTTCATATACTTTGAATAAGGAGGCAACTTAATAACATCAGTCAAAGGAATTTGCAAGAATAAAGGCTTCATCCACTCACAAAACTTGTTCTAGTGTTCTTCCCCATTTGACTTCTGTTTCTTACCTGGAAAAGGCATAGGTTTCTACACCCAAGGTTCTCTCTCTTTACCATGTTTATTAGCAATAAAATCTTCCTTTGTGTACCTAGTGTTCTTAGTGTGCTTCTCTAGTTCTTCCTCACCTTCCTCCTTATCAGGAGACTCATTTTTATCATTACCACTCTTAGTTTCAGTATTAGAGACATATATACTATTAGGATCTACAGCAGGTTCAAGTGGTTCCTCAACTACCTTATGTTTCTTTTTCTTCCTCTTACGAGGACTACCACTATCTTCACCTTGTTGTGAATCCTACTCTATTCTTTTAGGGTGTCCTTCAGGATATAAAGGATCTTGAGTAGCCATACTACTCCTACTTCTAATTCCATAAGCATGTTTATCTCCTGAAGCATTAACTAGCATATCCTTTTATACCTTAGCAAGTTGATCAACTTGAGTTTCAACCATTTGAAAGTGTTTACAAAGCATTTTAATATCATTAGAAGTTCTTTCCACAATATCTTTCAACTCATGGATAGCTCTAGAGTTTTGTAATAAATGATTCGGAACTTGTTTATTAAAATACCCTTGTTTAACAATAAAAGTGTCAAGTTCCTCTAAACATTAATCAGGAGGCTTACCACAAGGAATATCACCTTCATCAAAGTGTTGGAGAGAGTGTACTTCAATAGTAGATGAGTGGGGAATTGGCTTACATAATTCTTCTATAGGAGGTAGGTTCTTCACATCTTAAGCTCTAATACCTTTCTCCTTTAGACACTTCTTAGCTTCCTTCATCACTTCATCATTTAATGCAATAACTCCCCTCTTCTTTGTTGTTGGTGTTGGAACTGGTTCAGGAACAACTGGTTCAGTAGTAATAGGCTCAGGTGCATTCAGCTCAGTTGAAGTCCAATCATCATAATTTTTGCTTATCTTGGTCATTAATTCTTCAGCATCTGTAGGAGTCCTTTTCCTGAAAATACAATCAGCAAAGCTATCTAGGTATGTCCTAGAATCATTAGTTAGTTCATTATAATAAATATCAAGAAGCTCATTCTTAGGTATGGACATCCAGGATGTGCATGAATTAAGGCCATGACTCAGGCAATTTCTCTTCTTCTCCATGTTTAAAATCAAAAAGTCTCTGCAAAGCAGCATGTCTAGCACTGGGAGGAAAATATTTCTGGAACAAAGAAGAAATCAAGCAATCAGGGATATCAATGGAACCAGGAGGTAATCTATTAAACAAAGCCCTAGCTTCTCCTTTTAGTGAAAAAGGGAAGATCTTAGCAACATAGTATTTGCGCATCTTAAAATCATCAGAGAACAAAGCACTCATAGTAGAAATCTCATTCATATGAGCCACAACACTCTCATTTTCAGTCCCACAAAAAGGTTCTTTCTCAACAATATCTAAATAACATAAATCAAGAGAGAAATCATAATCTTCATCTTTAATATCTATGGGAGAAGTGGAAAACTTAGGATCAGAGGACATCTTAGGCATAATAGTACGTTGCGGTGACCCAGCATACCACTGCATGATGTAGTATACTATAGTCGTTGACATAACACCAATGAAACATCGTTCACTAGTATTACATCCCTCAGAATGGCACAACAGAAACACAGCGGGTCCAATACATGGCTAAAGGTTACAACTCACTCTTTACATAAGATCCAGAGAACACTCTAGGTTATAGAGAGAGAAAGAACTTCTTACGGAGAAGTATCAAAGATAAATAACGCAAGAACAATTATACTATTAAGTCTAGTATTCTGACTAAGAGGTTGGAATTGCTGCTATTGCAACGCACTACAGAAATAGTTTCTTTGGTTAGAGATTGTACTCCTATCTAATCAGTATCTTCGTCTTCACTTGAGTTGAGGTATATGATGTCTTCCTTGTCTTCATTGAAGAGCTTAAATTGGGCATGATAAGTCCTAGAGCATAACTTGATGTAGACATCGTCTTAATGGCTTTAGAATCTTGCAAGGGTTAAGAAAATACTTTGAGTACGAGCGTACTCAGCAAGTTCACTAGAAAAGGAGTGTTTGATGCACTATAACTACAGCCACAGACCGTAGGTCGTAGGCAATGCAAGTTTTCGTAAACATTTCTTCAAAGGTTGCTTTTATTCTGAAAAGCTATGTCCGTCAGCCTTCATGGGTTTACCAGAACCTTCATGGGGTTCCTTTCCCGCCGCGTTCGTAGCTCCTTCCCGGAACAGGGAGTAACAAGTTACAGTTCTTACACTCTGCAGAGCTGCGTTACTTTACCCATGAGAGATCAACTCTTTGTTGCACAACCGGGCAGCTTATTCCCGTCCACAATTCCATGATGTGGGGCCCAGAAGATGATCCAAGCCAATCACTGCCCCCTTCGCGACCTCGCATGCCTCCTTGGTGTACACCATGCCAACATAACAAATTATGGCAATGGTTTGTACAAACCATTAGATGCCAGAACTATCATGGGACGATGAGGGTTCCCACCCATATGTTGCATATCCTCTACGGATTACCAATTAATATGCATGCTACGAGGATAACAGCCACGACATGCACATCCGACTTCATGCGAGAGGAAGAAGATACAACTGACTTCTCCGTCCCATTCCAAATCTCATGGGCAATGCGTAATATACGACACAAGAATCACTAGCGACATTGATTGTTAAGTCCTAGGTGAAATAGTTCTGAACAGTGGTATTCCAACTGTCAGATTTAATAGATTAGCTGATCACCCTGGATCAGTAACCAATAGTTCACATTATTATCGAAAATAGTGTTTTTTTAGACCTTTTTCAAATGCAGGTGATAACAACACTGGATTTGTAAAATACTTTACAGAAAATAAACAAAGGACATGAGCAGGTGTGAACTTGCCTTTTGTGATTGCAAGATTATGCACTCACGATCTTCGAGTTAGTATAAGATCCAAAATCTGAAATCAACATCATTGGTACGGTAAGGACTAATGTTTAAATAATCAATATGCTTTTATGCATAAGTAATGTGATGCACGTTCTAAGCGCAAATCCCGGGTATAACGTTGTCCTAGGGTTTGGATTCCGAAAATGGTTACTTTGGAATGTGTGGTCTTTTTAGATAAGTTTCATAGTTGTAATTTTATTAGAGCTTAGGAGTGTGTGTGAGCAACACATATTTATGTAGCAATAAAATATACATCGATGAAATTCTAGTCAAGATTGCTTATATAAGAGTTCTTGTTTGAAGTGGCAAAAAGAATAACCTTCGAAGAAAAGGTTTCTCTTCTAAGGTCTAAACAAGCTTTGTGGTTAGTTAGTGGTGGTTGATGTTATTGGTTTGCCCAAATGGTTTGGCTTGAGTTGCTTTATAGCTTAACTACTTCAGACCAAAGTTAAATATAAAACATATAATAATGTGTATTGTATTATATTTAGATTCTTGGAGACTAAAGTGAACTTTAAAATATAGATAGTTTTGAAAGTATAATACTTATAACATTTGTATCTTGTGTATCTGGAATGTTTTCCTTAGGTTACTTAAGATTGGTTATTCTTTTACTTGGTGTAGTGGTTTCTTGATTTTATAATGGAGTAGTATCATTTACCTTTTATCGATGAGTGGTTATAGTTTATAAACCAAGATATGATTTTACTTAATTACTTATGAACTTACTATAGTGTTGTGGTAGTTTTTGTAATTTGCTGGTTAAAGTAGATAGAAAAGGTTTGGTGTATTCATATGTTGTTCTTTAAGGTTTTATTATGAATGGGAATCTTTTTGGAATAAAATATTCATTTAAAGTAGAAGATAATTTAAATAAAAGGTATTTATAATGTTTTAAATTATTAAAGCTTCATTTTATTAATATTTAAGATTAATACTATTTATTAAACTTAATTTACTTATTTTAGGAATATTAATAAGTTTTATTTATCCTTATATGAATTATTAATGAAGTAAATAAGTTAAAATTTGAGTTATTAAAATATTTGAATTTTTATTTAACTCAAAAGGAGATTATTAGATTTTTAACATGTAGATAATATTTTTGTGATCATTTAGGTATATTATATTTATTTTTGTGACTTTTAAATAATAAGATATGGTTTTTATAATTCTTATTACTTTATAATTACTTAATAAATAATAAATATTTAATTAAGTGAAAATAAGAATACATAAGTATAGTTTTAAAGTATAATTCTTATTTTTCTAAGATTTTTTGTATTCTATTTATATTTTTATCATTTACCATTATTAAAATATGAATTATTAAAATTTCATTACTTATAAAACCTTTGTTAAATAATATTTATTTAAATAATCAACATAATAATATTTGATAATAAGTTTAAGTTGTAGATATTATTTTCCTACAAATTTTCATATATTATACATATTTTTCTGAATTGTAAATCCAAAGTTATTAATTAAACAAGATTTAGTCATTTATTTGATTTCTAGAATATTAATAATTGAATTATAACATTTGATCTAACTCTCAACAGAAAATACTTTTAACACCGTACCAAGAGCTAGCCCCAGTCACTGACTAGTGGGCCAGTGATGTAAGGTTCCCAACCTTTAATAAGGTAGTGATCCATGTGTTTACAATGCTAGTCCCTGGATCAATAGCTAGCATCCACAATTAAGATGTAATAACAAGAAACAAAGGTCATAATACAACTTTATAACCAGGAATAAAATAATGTATTACATCTTACATAGCTCATTTGGCTATCTCATTACAATGCAGCAGAATATAACAATAGCATGGGGTCCTTCATCTTCAAAGTGCCACAGGCAGACATGTTGGTTGTATACTTGTAATCCTAATCATTAAACTTCACTAATATCAAACAAACCTGCAACATAACAAGTTACAACCACAAGGGTCAATACATTTGAATTGTATTGGCAAGTGATACTATGGTAGTATAGTGGGGTCTATCATCTATATGCATTTGGCTAAGTGGAGCTTAGGCTTGCTTTGCTCAAAATAGGTTTTCCTTATCATTTGAAAACACTAAGTTTTTGATTGTCAAAAATCACCCAAGGCATTTCCCAATAGAAATTGGTGATCCTTCAACCCTTGTTCAACCATAAGTTTTTAACTTAGAAATTGGGATGAGGATATTCTTGATAGCTTCCATGTCTTGATGCTCAAATTGTCCTTTGCCAGGTACATGGCTAAGTACTTAGATTTTACACTTTGCAGAGGTGGTGCACTTTCCCCACAAGACTTGGTTTCACCAAGACAAGATCTTTCAGAAGCCTTCCCTTAGACCAGAATGGACGTGCTCCAACCTATCAAACCCCTACCACCAACTGTCCATTTGGCTAAGTTATTGCAACCTATATGATCCAGGCAGAGCCCATAATGCCAAGTGGCTGCACTTGAAGCTTCTCAACATTTGACATCTCAAATCTCTTTGTTCCTGGGTGGCCATCCACAAGTGAGATACCAAGTTTTCCCCAGTATACTGGACTTGGTGATGCCCAAGTTTTCCCCAGCATACTGAACTTGCATAACCACTCAACACAAACCATTCTTTCCATTCCACCCAGGTGATTCATTCACTTAGTTGTTTTATTAAACAAAACACAAGTCTTTGACTTGGAAACATTCCATAGCATGAAATATGATCCACCCTTGTTTTCTACTAGCTAAGCTAAGCATGATAGTAGTAGGAATCTTAGCTTAGGGAATTTCTACTAAGGTTTCATCTACTAGGATTTCCCATGGCATAGTTTATACTTAGCAAAATTCCATGCAAGTCCTACTTAGAAATATCACTAATGCATAGTGAAAATAATGGGACAAAAGTATGAAGCATCACTTGCCTTTTTGGTAGAGAATATAAGTTCACTCCTTGTCTTTGCAATGATCACACTCTTCAAATCACTACAATTCAATCAAGCAAGGGCACGATTTCAATCTACCATTCAAGCAACATCACATAAATTAATAGAAACAAAACAATGCATGCAAGCATGCCAAAATTTGTTTTATTTACAAAAGTGGTTTATAATAGGTTATAAACATTCTAAAACACTTATTGGTCATTTTTATATAGTGGCAAAACTATTTGCAAAAGATTCTTCCTATAAACCATTTTTAAACCAAGCATTATTTTATGTGGTGGAGAAATGCTCTTAATAAGGCAACAATCTATAGGGTTCACAAAATATGTTTTCAAATCATAAAACCTTGTGTTTAGGGTCATAGAGTTTAAATAAAAACATTTCTCAAAGGTTTCCTCCAAAAAGCATTTTTAACAAATAAACATTATTTTTATTTGACTAGAAATGGTTTAAATCAAAATTTTATTATTTTGCTTCACCAAATATATTTTTGAAACCACAAATTGATTCCTATGGTCAGTATGTTTAAAACAAACCATTTTCCAAAGGTTTTATCTCAAAAATCATTTTAGAACAAATTTTATATTCTAAATATGCCTACACAAGTTTCTGCAAAAACAAACAATTTAACAGAAGCAATTTACTAAACAAAGTGCATGGTCAGAAAGTACTTGTTTTGCTGAATCCATTGATATAAAATTTGCAAAATTTGGACGTGTGGTTTGAAAGTTATGATTTTTTTTCAAATTGGCACATCAAATAGAACAATTCTGTTTTTATTAAAACAGACAGGGCCACGTGGCTGCTTGCTACTGGCTGGTACCGGTTCGTTCGGATCACGCATTGAGGACCATTGGATCTAAGGTGAATCGTGTGGCACAGATCTGTCCTTACCCCTTCAGTTAAGTTTCTATCGCAACCCTTTGATCACGATCCTACGGCTCCTAATCACTGGTCATACTCTGGCGGCGCTAGCGGTGGTGAACGGCGGCGGCGCGCTCAGATGATGTCGGTGTCGGCGTTACAGGAAGCGAGAGATCGAGGGGAGATGCTCACCGAGTTCGTCACGGCGTGGAGATGCTCGAGGTGGTCCTTGCTGGCGAAGGGGCGCTCGGGGTCGACGGGAATTCTTCACCGGAGTTCGTGGAGCGTCGGGTGCGGTCAGTCATCAACATGGGCGAATCTAGGGTGCACGATAGAGCAAGCAAGCGACATGGTTATACGCACAGATGAGTGGAGAGTATCGGAGCATCAAAGAGGAGTGGAGGCGCGGTCAGAGTCTACCTGGAGGCTTCGTCGGAGAAAAAGGCGGTAGGCGCGGCTGGTCGCCGCTGTTGCTGCTCGAGGAGGCGAGGGGCGATGGCGAGTGGCCGGAATTGGAGGTAGAGCTCGCCGGAGTCAGTGGCAGTCCGGAGATGATTCCGAGCAGCCTGGTGGCTCTCGAGGCGTGATGTTTGGGGGGAAAGGAAGAGGGGAAACGGGCGCTTAAGTGAGTGTGGTCAGGGGGCGAGGATCACGCGACATTGAAGAGAATTTACCACGCGAATCAATCGGCAGTAAAGGGAGAGAGGGAGGGCGTAGTCAGCGGCGGGTGAGAACGATGACGACGCGGCAGTGGGGTCGCTTGGTAGCGAGAGAGAGAGTGTGGGGGTGGGGTCAAATGGTCAGCGACTTAGCGGGTTCGTTTCTGAGTAAAAAGAAAAACGGTTCGGGGTGAGAGGGAGTGGGCTGCTGGGCCTTAGTGGGCTGGGCTGGCTGGACTGAGTCCTTTCATATTTTTTTGTTCATATTGTTTTTCCTTTTTCCATTTCTATTAATCTGTTTTGGTTTTGTTTAATTAATTCAAACATCAATTTGATTTCAAACCTCAACCAAAATTTGTGTATATTCTTATACTGATTAATAGCACATTCCAAAGCCAAATTTAGAATAATATATTTATCCTTTTTAGTGTATTTTAATTATTTAAAATAGGCTCTAGTTTTAATTAAATAAGATTTAATAATATTTTCCAATCTCCATTTGAATTCAAATCACCACCAAACTTTGGGTGAGTTTTAATTCTGTTTATCAACATATTTCAAAATTGAAAATAAAATAATGCTTTTATTCTTTTAGGATCTATTAATAATTAAAAAAATAGACCTTAGTCTTTAATTCAAATAGGATTTAATTTATTTAAAACTCTATTTGAAATCTAAATAATAACAAAATCTTTTCAGTAGGTTTTATTTGAAAAACAAAACACTTGGAAATCACTTATTTAAAATACTTTAATAAGTTTTTGTGTTTATTTAAAATGGGAAATCATTTACTTAAATAAAATTGGATATTAATAAATCCTTATTATTTTATGTAAATAAACCTTTATTCTTTTAACAAATAAAAATAATTTATTTCTTTTGCTTGGCCAATATTTAATTTGGCTCTTTAAAATAATCCTTATTTATATTTCTACCTATGCTTATCAAAACCATATCTTTTTATTTAAAGATCCAAAAATAGTGATTCCAACTATTATAACTTTATTATTTATTTATCTTTTTAAATCCCTTTAGGATTTTATTTGATCAAAATAGGTTTTGATGTTTCAAATTGGAATCAAAAAATTTCTTCTCACCCTAAATTTCAACAATTGTTTAATTTGTTTATTTATTTTTGACATTACAAGATTTGGAAAATCTTGGGATGTGACAAGTGACCACCTCAGCATGCTGTGTGAAGAAAATCCAATTATTACTGACCCTGCCTTGACCCCCAGTCAATGACATATGGGCCCAAGGCCATGTCATCAACCACGCGGCAGAGACTGGTCAAATGAGTTGACGTGGCTCGATCATGATGTAATGATGGCGTCAGCACCACCAACGCCGCCAGCGGTTGGTCGCCGGCGACGATCTACTGCGCCCCAACAAGCGAAATAAGCCTAGTTCGAATAAGCGCAACCTAGTGAACCTAAGAGTGGCAGCGCCACTCGGAAATAGTCATCGGAGCTTCAGCTCCGACGAGCTCCGACGGTGGTACACGGTGAAACAGCGATTTACAACGAGATTAAGCGATTGAATGTTACTGGAAGGTTCAGGAACTCACCCTGATGATGATAGAGTGGTCGAGGAGGCTTGGGGAGGCGTGACGACGGCAAATCGACGGTAATGGCCATGGAAGCCGAGGAAAGGGAACGCTCGATTTCACATGATTCCCGGCGAGCGGGCCTCCGTGCTTGGTCCTAGATGGTTCAGTCCACGATGGCGCGTCTAATGGTGGCTATCACGAGGTGAGGGTGGTCGGAGTTGGCCGGGATGATGAACTCCGACGAGCTAGGTTTTCGGGTGCAGGAAGGAAGTGAGTCTGGGGAACGAGATTGTGGATGAGAACGAGCAGGGTTGTCGCGGTGGCCTTCTTATGCTCTCCTGGCAACGGGAGCGTTGATCTTGGCGCAACGACGATGATGACGGCATCGGGCGGCGGTGAGCTCCGCCAGCGAGTTATCTGTGTGCGTGACGATGAAGACGATGGTTGTTTTGCGGATAACCCCCTGGCTATTCTTTCGGCTCAACCCGCGGTCCTCTCCTAACCCCACTTGTCAATCACCGCTGGAAAATAACTGGGCTGTTGTGGGCTCCACAGGGGCGTCAGATAGGTGTAGGGATGTTGGGCCACGGCGAGGTAGTGTTTTTATTTGTTTTATCCTTTTTATATTTTTTGTTTTCTTGTTCAGATTTGAATTTGATTTATATTTTGAACTTTTCTTTGTATTATTTTTTTTCTGGATATTTGCAACAATACTAAAACATATTTGGTATCATTTGTGACCTTTTATCATTTCATCTTTTTGTATTTTTTTTATTTACTCAATATGAATCCCTTTTTTAATAGTTTGTAGGAACTTTTGTTATTATTTTTCTCTCCTATTTAGGTTAGGGATTTCTTGAATGATATATTATTATTTTCTTATCAACTTTACTCTAGTTGGCTCAGAGTGGGAATATAAACTTCTTTATATGTATAATGATCCTATATTCTTGTTTGATGCATAAAATATAAGAGACATTGATATGAATATTACCACTCCCATTAATTTGGAAAATGGCAGTGTATATATTCTATTGTGACAAATTAAGAAATTTAAGGTTTTGAATTATAATATTTACCCTAGAGTTTAGGGTTCTTAATATACTTAGATTCCTTTTTTGATATGAGTAAAGAATTAATAACTAAGCATATTGTTTTCTATTTGTGATATTTGATGACATTGCCTTTCATAAAAGAAGGTTATAATTAGAATATTTTATGGAAATGAATTGATAAAGATATACTTAAGCACATATAGTTATGATGGTTGGAATTAACAGAGATGTGCCTATGTGATTTGCTATAGGGAAATATTTCTATAAAGTGTTATAGACATCAGATGATGGATCAACAGTATGAGATGGATATTATGTTTGATTTGAGATGTAGAGTTGATTGCTTACCAAGATTAAATAGGATAATGATTTATAACATATAATTATATTTCACAATCTTGGATCTCTATTTAAGGAATTCCTTTCCTAGATATATACTTCTTCCTATCCATCATCATGATTAGTATGATGAGCTTACTTATTAAAATCTTCTTATTCATATATCATTCTTATAAACTCATGGATGAATCCAATGAGTTTGATATAAAGGTGTTTCATAGTTTTCTCATATCCTTGCTTGGTTGTATTTACTATTCTACTGTTGATAATCTTCCATCCAACCAGTAGTTCCTTCAAACTTCACTCACAATCTTCCATCACTAATTGTAACATCCCAAAAATCATGTTTTCAAAACTTTGCATATTATCCATGCATGCATACTCATTTAGGGTTCAATTTCAAACTCATTTGAAAGAAACAGAAACTTTGAGTGCTATAATTTTATGTAAGCAAGCATTGATTCAATGCCACTCTCAAGTGAGAGAATATTTGTTTTAAACCAAGTTTTGTTTTCTCATAAGTTGGTTTGATTGAGTGTTAAAGCTTGGACAAAAATTTCCAAATCAAATATGATTTTAAAACCATTTTCAAGTCTTTACCAAATCTTGTGCTAAAGCACTGTTTATTTTAAATTTCAAAGAAACCAAACTAGTCCAGTGAGATAGCATGGTTTTATACTCAAAATCATGTAGGTTTCACTTTATAAAAGTCCAGAAAGATTTGGAATTCAAATTCTTTTAAAATTCATTTGAAATAGTTTCCTGAAAATCAATTTAGAAAAAGAAAAGGAGTTAGAAAACAGAACTAGGCCTGGCGCCACCTTTCCAGCCCAGCAGCAGAACCGGCCCAAAAGCCCACCCGGGCCATTCCCCCTCTGCTCCTTCTCTCACCCGCAATGAACCATCCCTGCAGCCACTGAGTACTGGGCCCTCTCCACGTCAGCGTCGTCTTCCCCATTTTTCTCGCGCGCAGACCTTGCTCCGCCGTTACCACCGTGCAGTGACGCCGCGATTAAAACTTGCTTAATTCCCATTGAATCAGCGCGCAATCCTCGCCCCGCTTCTGGCTACTTAAACCCCTCGCCGCCGCGGTCATTTCCCCCACTTTCCTCGCTCACTCCGCCACCAGGCTGTGCGCATTCGATCTCAAGCCCCCGCAGCACCGACGACCTCCGGCGACTGATTCCGGTGAGCTCCGACCGTCCCCCTTTCTCTGGTTCAAACAAACGTGACCAGCATGTTCTTGCGCGTTCCCTGATACCTTCCGTTTGCTTTCTCGTGACCCAGCTCGCCGTCCCCGTTCACGCCCGCAAGCTACAGAACCGATGTTTGACTCCGGCGAGCAATTGAGGTATAATCCGACCGCCCCTTGTATTCTCCTTGACCCAGTAGTGTTCACCGTAGACTTGCGCACCCACTAATGCAACTGGTTCATGCTAGGGTGACCCAGAGCGTCGCCAACGTCTTCGTCACCGTGCATCCGACGTTGTGCTCAACTCCGACGAGTTCCTACGGCCACATCAACTCGCCCCTGTCCACACCAACAACACCTCGAGCTTCCTCGTGATCTTGCGAGTCTGGTAAGCCACCCCACATCCCCCAGCCCCTTCTGTATTAGCCGGACCATCGCCGCCAGTAGCGTCGCCGCCACCAGCAGCCATCTGCGCCGCTCATCCTTGGTCGCATGCTTAGCAGCCGTAGGATCTAGATCCAGCGCTCTAGATTAGATCTCCATCAAAGTGGTAAGTGACGATCTAAGCCGTACGAGTTAAGTTAGATCTGATGGTCCACGAGTGTGATCCGGTGCGAAGCGGTACCGACGAATCAGAGAGCGCCGCGTGGCCTGCGTTTAAATTTAAAAATAGAAATTTGATCTATTAGTTAACCAAACTTGTAAAACTCACAACTTTTGATTCCCACGTTCAAATTTGACAAATTTTATATCATTGGAATCAGGAGAGAAAATCCTATCTGTTTATGAAATGTGTTTAAGGTTTTGCCTCTATAAAAATGGTTGTTTATGCAGAAACTTGTGTAGGCTTATTTAGGTTATATAAATGATTAGAAAATGTTTTAAAGATCAAATAATGTCTTTTTTGAGTATCTTGGACTTGAGTATGTTTCAGTACTATTTACTTGTCTTTGGGTAGAAAATCATCACATGGCATTTGCATGCATTCATATATTTTTGTTTGTATGTGTTGGATATGTGATTTTGGTGCCATTATTTTATGTGTAGATTTTGGTGCAAATAGTGATTGTGATTGTGAAGATTGTTGCTCCCCAAACTACCAAGGCAAGTAGTGCTTCATGATTTTATTCCTATATTTTTCAACTATGCACTAGAAATATTTTGTATACGATTTGCATGAATATTTGATAAGTATCTATATGCTATGCTTGGGAAATCCTAGTAGTTGTAGAATGGTTAGAAAATTTCTCTAAGTTAAGATGCTTACCATTTCTATGCTTAGCCTAGCTAGTAGCAACCAAGGGTGGTTATATTTTCATTGCTATATGAAATATTTCTAAGTCCTTGACTTGTTTTGATAATAAAACAACTAAGTGAATGAAACACCTAGGTGGAATGGAAAGAATGGTTTGTGTTGATTGGTTACACAAGGCCCATTTCTATGGTTTACCTTGTGTATCTCACTTGTGGAAAGCCACCCAGGAACAAAGGGATTTGAGATGCCAAATGTTAAGAAGCTTCTAGTGCAGCCACATGGCAATATGGGCTCTGCCTGGATCACATAGGTTGCAATAACTTAGCCATTTGGACAGTTGTTGGTAGTGGGATGATAGGTTGGAACGCGTCCATTTGGTCTAAGGGAAGGCTTCTGAAAGGTCTTGTCTTGGTGAAAATCAAGTCTTGTGGGGAAAGTGCACAACCTTTGCAGATGGAAGAATCTAAGTACTTAGCCATGTCCCTGGTATTGGACAACATGAGCATCAAGAAATGGAAGCTATCAAGAATCTCCTCATCCCAATTTCCTAAGTTAAAACTTGTGGTTGAACAAGGGTGAAGGTCCACCAATTTCTATTGGTGGTTCCTTGGGAATGTTTTGTCAAAGAAAAACTTAGTGTTTTCAACTGATAGGTAAAACCTATTTTGAGCAAAGCAAACCTAAGATACACTTAGCCAAATGCATGTAGTATCTAGATGCTAATATTCTACTAAGGTATCACTTGCCAATACTATTCCAATGTATTGACCCACTGTGGCTGTAACTTGTGATGTTGCAGGTTATTCTGATGATGATTAGGGGTTATGAGTCTACACTCAACATGCTTGCATGTGGCACATGAAGATGAAGACTTGTTTATCTTATTCTATATTTGAACTCTTGTATTAGGCCTATGGCCATGGAGTTGTAAAATACTATGTTTGTCTCTGGAATGATATGTAATAATGACCTTCGTTTCTGTGTACTTCATCTTAAACTGTGGATGCTAGCAATGATCCAGGGACTAGCATTGCAATCACAGGGATCCTTACCTTTATAAAGGGAGGGATCTTACAGATGGTATCAGAGCACTGTGTTGCCTGTAGGATTATGACCCTAGGATTGGATTAGAAACCACTAAGGGAAAATTCTTCAACAACTTCCACACTTGTCTTATTCTTCTCGTAAACTTTTCTATCTTCTTTCTCATCTCTATTGATAGAAGGATGCTTTGATAGCCTTTGGACTAGAGAGTTAAAGATGTAATGTGCCTTGTTAGTTAGACCACCACACTTATCATTATATTTCCAAAATTTTGGCTAAGTTATATTGAATCTAGGATACTTGTAATATGTATACCATGACTTGTGTGTTTGTTTGTCAATGATATGCTTGTGATACTTGTATTGTGTATTTCTAGTGATGTTGTTTCTAACTTTTCTCTATCTTATAAAATAGATGCCTAATATTACTATCAGCACGGCTGAAGAGTTCAAGGGAACTCGTTTTGGCACTCGTCTTATTGAGCTCACTAGCATGCTCAATCTTCCTATTCCTAGCATCATGGTTCTTCCCCTTACCAAGTTTGAGAGGAAGGACCTTTGGGGCTTCAAGGTTAATCAGCCAGGACGCCAGACTGATCCTACTACGGAGGCAATCATCTTCAAGTTTATGCATGATGACAGGGAGAGAGGCCTAGAGGTAGTCATGCAGGATTTACTAGCTCGTCTGTTAAGGAGACACTCTCGGGAGATTATAGGTACTCACTTCCACGCCTTCGGTAGACGTGACGAGGATGGTGAGGCTATTGAGTTCGAGGATGTTGCTAGAGAGACAGCAGAGCCGATTCATCTATACCTCCAGGACCTAGAAGTTCTTCTTAGGCACCTAGATACTGATAGGACCAACGTCATGCTTAGCAATGACGAGCTCCGGGTGCATCTTCGTGAGAAGGACAAGCTCTTCGCGGAGCAAGATGAGATAGTCAAGGAAATGGAGGCCAAGTTTGAGAGTCAGGATAGAAAGTTCAAGAGTCAAGAGAAAAGAGTCCAAGATAGGAACAAGAGGATTCGAGAGATGACTTCGGAACTGGAGTCCAAGGACTTCGAGCTCGAGCATCAGCAGGTGGTGATTGAGAGACTTCGTTCACAGAAGAGGGCTCTCAAAGCCAAAGTAGAGGCCTTGACTACCAATGTCGAGGAATACAAGACCGCTATGGAGAATGCAGGTCTTACACTTGTTTATGAGGAGGTTGATGCAGAGGAGTAGTGATGACTACTCATTTACCTATTATTTACCATGCTTTTGATTATTGAGTCGCAGTGACCATCCAACATGTGGATGGCTTGCTATTGATGTGTTTACTTTTTCAAACTTGTTGTTTACATTGTTGAACTTTTGTTATTTGATGCTTGGTTGGTGTTGTCTGTGTGATGTATTGTGCATGTTAAGAATCTATGGGTATCTCATTCTTATCCTTATTGAAAACCACAAATGCCTCCTCGACGTGCCAACCCTAACCCAAACAACAACAATGTCACCCCAGAGATGCAGCAGATGATGACAGCTCAGACACGGCTAATGCAGATGATGACCACCTTCATGCGGAATCAGAACAACAACAATAACAACAACAACAATAACAACAACAACAACAACAATCAGAACAATCCACCAGGTTTTGATATGCTCACTAGATTCCTAAGACTGAGGCCAGCAAAGTTCTCAGGAACTACTGATCCCATGGTGGCCAATGATTGGCTACGCTCAGTGAACAAGGATTTGGTAAATGTTGGTTGTACTGATGAGGAGAAAGTCAGATTTGCAGCACACTTGTTGGAAGGACTAGTAGCTACTTGGTGGGATAACTTCCAGATCACCACTCCCATTGAGGATGTGACATGGGCTATCTTTGAAGATGGTTTCCGTACTGATCACATCTCATCCGGAGTGATGAGTTTAAAGAAAAAGGAATTTCACAACTTGAAGCAGCGCCACCGCAGCGTGGCTGAATATATTGAGGAGTTCAACAATCTAGCGCGTTATGCACCGGATGAAGTTGACACTGATGCCAAGAGGAAGGAGAAGTTCCTTGAAGGATTGAACGATGAATTGAACCTGTAGTTAGCTGTGGCCTATGTCCCCACTTATCAGTCTCTTTGTGACAAGGCTGCCATCTTGGAGAGCAAGATGAAACAGGTTGAAAGCAGGAAGAGGAAACACTCTGACAAGCACAGCTCGAGATCGTCTCACAAGCGTGCCCATTATGATGATAGTGGAAATTCTGGATCCCACAAGCATGGAAAGTACAACAACCACAACCACAACCGTCATCATGACAACAAGCATCACCGTAGTCATGACAATGACAAGTACAAGAATCACAAGAGTGGGTACAAGAACCACCACAATGGAAGTGTAAGTGGTAGTGGAAGCCAGCCTGTCAAGAAGGATCTTAGTCAGGTTGAATGTTTCAAGTGCAAGAAGATGGGGCATTATGCAAATGAATGCCCAGAAAAGAAAGTTGAAGGACCCAACAAGCCCAACCCTTTCCAAAAGGGACAAGTGAACCACATCAATGTGGAGGAAATCTATGAGGAACCTGATGCTGTTGCTGGTAAGTTCAAACTCAATTCTGTTCCAACATTTGTTCTCTTTGATACTAGTGCATCTCATTCATTCATATCAAGAGCATTTGTTGAAATAAATGAACTACCAGTAGAAACTATTGGATGTCCTATAAAAGTAAGTTCTCCTGGCGGAGAAATGATAGTGAACTCAGGATGTCATGATCTAGTCATAGAGTTTGGGAAGTATAAGTTTCCCGTTAATCTAATAATCCTAAATTCCCAAGGATTGGATGTCATTTTGGGAATGGACTGGATGACCAAGCACAAGGGAGTGCTAGATTGTGCCAATCATACTGTCACACTCACAACTCCGGAAAACAAAAGGATTAGATTCAAGACCAACTTTGAAACAAAAGGGAGTAAGCTAAATTCTCTTAAGGGGGTTAGCATAGACAGTGTGCCAATCATGAGTGAATATCCGGATGTGTTTCCGAAAGAATTACCAGGAATGCCACCAGATAGAGATGTGGAATTTTTGATAGATTTGCTACCAGGATTAGGACCAATAGCAAAAAGACCATACAAGATGTTAGTTGATGAGTTGAAAGAACTCAAGAAAAAACTTGGAGAACAGTTGCAGAAAGGATTTATTCAACCAAGTTCTTCGTCTTGGGGAGCACCAGTGTTGTTTGTGGAAAAAAAGATAGGAGTCAAAGGTCATGCATAGATTACCGTTCACTCAATGAGGTGACTATCAAGAACAAATACCCTTTGCCTAGAATCAATGACTTGTTTGACCAGTTAGAAGGAGCCTGTGTGTTCTCAAAGATTGATCTTCGATCAGGTTATTTCCAGCTCAAAGTAAGGGAACAAGACATACCTAAGACAGCTTTCACCACTAGGTATGGATTGTATGAGTATACCGTGATGCCATTTGGTTTGACCAATGCACCAGCGTACTTCATGAATATGATGAACAAGGTGTTCATGGAGTTCCTTGATAAGTTTGTTGTCGTTTTGATCGATGACATTTTGATCTACTCCAAGAGCAAAGAAGAGCATGAAGGACATTTGCGATTTATACTTGAGAAGCTTAGAGAGCATAAGTTGTATGCCAAATTCAGCAAGTGTGAATTTTGGTTAAATGAAGTTGGATTTCTTGGACACATTGTGTCAGGAGATGGTGTAGCAGCTGATCCTGCTAAAGTGTCAACTGTAAAAGAGTGGGAATCTCCTAAGTCATTAAAAGAGGTTCGTAGTTTCCTTGGCTTGGCAGGATACTACAGAAGATTTGTTGAGAATTTCTCCAAAGTAGCTAAACCAATGACAGAGTTGCTAAAGAAAGACAAGAAATTTGCTGTACTGAAGGATGTGAACTCAGTTTTCAAGAATTGAAGAAGAGACTAGTGACAGCACCAATCTTGTGTCTGCCAGATTTGGAGAAGGATTTCCAATTGTATTGTGATGCATCTCATCATGGATTAGGTGCAGTGCTAATGCAAGAAGGGAAAGTCGTGGCTTACACCTCGATACAACTCAAAACTCATGAGGTAAACTACCCAACTCATGACTTAGAGTTAGCCTGTGTTGTCCATGCACTCAAAACATGGAGACATTATCTTTTGGGAAAGCGATGTGAAGTGTTCACAGATCACAAAATTTTGAAGTATATCTTCACCCAGAAAGAAATCAACATGAGACAAAGAAGATGGCTAGAACTCATCAAGGACTATGACTTAAGTTTGCAATACCATCCCGGTAAAGCAAACGTTGTAGCAGATGCTCTAAGCCATAAGGTTTTTGTGAATGGCCTTACTAAGGGAGAGTTGCCAGATGATCTATGTGCCCAATTTAGGGATCTCAGATTGGAGATTGTGCCTGAAGGACATCTCATGTCATTGGATGTTCAACCCACTTTGTTGAACAAAATCAAAGAAGCCCAAAAGACAGATAAGGAAATTGAAGAGATCAAAGAAAAGATTGGCAAAGGAAAAGCCAAAGGGTTCCATGAAGATGAACAAGGTACTTTATGGTATGGAAATCGTATCTGCGTTCCGCAAGATCCGGAGCTTAGGAAACTGATTTTACAAGAAGCGCATAACTCACCATATTCCATTCATCCGGGTAACACCAAAATGTACATGGATATGAAAGAAAGATTTTGGTGGAATAATCTCAAGAAGGACATCACCGAACATATTGCTTTGTGTGATGTATGTAGTAGAGTGAAAGCGGAACATCAGAAACCAGCGGGATTGCTACAACCACTACCTATTCCTGATTGGAAGTGGGACAAGATTGGCATGGATTTCATCACCGGATTGCCAAGGACCAGGTCAGGATATGATTCTATTTGGGTAGTAGTGGATCGCCTAACTAAAGTGGCTCATTTCATACTCGTAAAGACAACCTATACAAGTGCTAAGTTAGCCAAGATCTATATGAGTAGAATTGTATGTCTACATGGAGTACCCAAGAGTATTGTGTCAGATAGGGGAACTCAATTCACTTCTCATTTTTGGAGGCAACTACATGAGTCATTGGGAACGAGGTTGGAATTCAGCACTGCTTTTCATCCTCAGACTGATGGACAAACAGAAAGGACTAACCAGATTCTTGAAGATATGTTGAGAGCATGTGCCCTAGACTATGGAGCCAGTTGGGATGAAAGTCTGCCTTACGCAGAATTCTCTTACTATAACAGCTATCAAGCCAGTATTGAGATGGCACCATTTGAGTTTCTCTATGGGAGAAAGTGTACCACCCCATTGCTATGGAATGGTGAGGGAGAAAGAAGTTTGTTCGGACCAGAACTAATCAAAGAGGCTGAAGAGAAAGTCAAGCTAGTTAAGGACAGATTGAAGATAGCACAGTCCCGACAGAAGAGCTACGCAGATCCTAAGCGTAGAGAAGTCACCTATGAAGTAGGTGATAGAGCTTATCTTAGAGTGTCACCACTTCGTGGAGTGAAGAGGATTGGACTCAAAGGAAAATTGGCCCCAAGATATGTTGGACCATTAAAGATTCTGAGTCGTAAAGGAGAAGTAGCTTATGAGATTGAATTGCCAGAGTCATTGTCTGCCGTTCACAATGTGTTCCATGTGAGTCAACTTAAGAAATGTCATCCAGAGATGGAAGAGACTTTGATGGGGATGCGCCTACCGGGGTATACCCAGCAGGACGTTTCCGACTGGCCCATGAACCGGCGAGTGGGCCTGCAAGACGGCGACTGGATTGAAGCCCAGCGAGGAACCAAGCGACTGGAAGCTGAAGGCCCAGGCGAGTAGATAGGCCCAGTCGGATTAGGTTAAACGAGTACCGAAGCTTTAACTGAATCGGTTGAGATATGTAAACCCTAGGGGAGGTGAGCCTATATAAACCTCCCCGTAGGGCGAGTAGAGATACGTTCCATCATACACCTAAGCGACTCGCCGCCTAGCCGCCGAGCTCGCCCATTGTACCACCTTCATAATACAATCTAGCAGGATTAGGTCTTTACCCTCCGGGGGGCCGAACCTGGGTAAAACCCTGTGTCTTTGCCCTCATCTCGCACCGCAGATGGCTGGCCGCCCTTGCCCCTCGTTCTACTACTCGTTGCCGATTGCAGCATCTGCCGTGACCATTCCCACGACAGTGGCGCCCACCGTGGGGCCTGGCCGGTCTGGCCGGTGTTCTGCGGCGAGATCCAATCTGCCCATCAAAGAGACGGTCGCCACCGGCCGCATGATAGCGATCGGCGAGATGCTCCAAATCTTGCCGAGCAGCTACGTCCCGGCGGCGCGACCCGTCACGCTGGCGTGATCCTGCCGATCGGCACGATCAGCCTCTTCGCCGGCCTCACCGACGTCATCGTCTTAGAGGATTCGGCTCGCATCCGCGAGTCGCCACCACGCGATCGGCTCTCCGAGAGCCAGATCTGCACGATCTATCGCCTCGCCTCCGAGTACAACTCGGCCCACAGCGACGTGGCCGAAAACTCAGCGGCCGCAGAAGACGCGGCCCTCAACGACGACGCCGACTCGGCGTCACTCGCCGGGTCCATCACCTTCGCCCGCGGGCTCCATCACCCAGGTCTCCAACGTGGAGACTTGAGACCCTCCATCCTCGGGATCTTCGAATTCGACTCCGGGTCGGAGAACTCCGCCGACCTCCGCGACGGAACCGGTCGCCACGCCGCGACCTACATGGCGACCGGCACCGATCCGCCGGAGGATCCATTCTCCACCCCAATCCCTCCTAACGCCACGGCAACGGAGGTCGAGGAACTCCGCCTGAAACTGGCGGAGGCGGTGCGCAAGGAACAAGCCGAGCGCGAAAAATTCCGCCTCGAGCAGGTGACGACGCAGGAACTATCGCGCTACCACCAGCAGCGGATCAGGTCGCGCATGAACCCCACCGTTCAGGGGCGCGCCCTGAACTTCGACGACGAAAATGACCCGGCCCGCGTGGCCGGGCGCGCGATCTGCGAGAACACCCACCAGGAGGAAGCGCCCGCCCCCCGCCAGGATCAATGGCGATGGGCGCCCCACCTCCACCCAACCGCACACCCCCCAGGGACCAGCCGCGGATAGTAGTCTCCTCACGGGAGAGAGACGCAAACTGCCTCCCACTGTTCTCCACCCCGATGGACAACCTCGTGGCAGGCCGAGCATCAGCCGACAACATCACGGCCACGAGCGACGGCGCCCTGCAGATCGATGCGTCG
Organism: Avena insularis; assembly: GCA_023614405.1. Classification (NCBI taxonomy): domain Eukaryota; kingdom Viridiplantae; phylum Streptophyta; class Magnoliopsida; order Poales; family Poaceae; genus Avena; species Avena insularis. The sequence goes on from CM042685.1 coordinate 251,736,586, forward strand.
AGGCCCGCTGCAAAGGCCGTGAGAGCAGCAAAACGCGCGCCGACTCGCAGGGTCGGTATACTCGCGTTAAATGGGAAGCAGTGGCCTCAAGCGGCCGCCCAGCGGCGGCAAACACCCTCAACTGCCCGCCACCGGAGCCACTGCAGCTCCAACACCGACCCGCGAACGCGGAACTCTCCACCAACGACCCCAGGCCAGCGAACAACTTCGTCGCCGCCAACGGGCAACCCATCAACGCCTGCACCCACATCATCAACAACCAAAGCTGGCGCGCACGCCAGCCCGACGACCTGCGACATACCCTAACCAATCACCGCGACGGCGAGCCCATGGGGTCGCTAAGTCGACTCGGCCCCAAGTGCTTCGGACCAACGATTCGAGGCGAGAAGTACCCGCCAAACTTCAAGGCGCCGAAGGAGATAGAAAAGTACGACTCATCGTACGACCCCGCCGTCTGGCTCGACACATACCTCATGGCGATGGGGATCGCAGGCCACACCGACCTGCTAGCTGCCCGTTACCTCCCCCTGATGATGGAGGACGCAGTGATGGATCAACACCCTCCCCAGATGCGACTCACAGGAGGAGATGCGCGACGCCGTCGAGCACTTCGAGTGCTCCTACACCCGCCACCACCATCGAGGACACAGGCGATCGTCCAGGGGACCCCGCAATCGACCATAATCGGGTCCAACGGTGGCAAGAACTCTGGTACAACGCGGTCGGCATCCACCCGGACACCGCGATCCATTGCTTCAAGACCTCATGCTGCTACGAGCCCCTGGTCGCCAAGCTCAAGCGACACTCTCGCACACTCGAAAACATCCCCGACCTCCTCGAGATCGCCAAACGGTACGCGGAGGAAGATCTAAACCAGGAAACTGACGATGAGTCAGGAGGTCAACGCCGCACGAACGGCAGCGACAGCGGACGACGGTCCGACCTACGCTACAGCAACACTCGCCTCACCGGCAAGCGCCGCAGTGACGGGCGAGTCGACTTCGTCGCCAACATCGGGCACGCGCAACGCGAGCCCAAGAGCTTCCGCCGCGACGGAGGACAACGCCGCGACGGCGGAAACTACAAGGCCAAGCCAAGGTTCGACCCCGCGGCTCTCCTTAACCAACCATGTGCGTTCCATAGCAGGGAAGGGAAGCCCGCGACCCACACCACCGCCGACTGCCACACCCTCAGGGAGATCGAGAAGGCACGGCGAGCGCGGGAGGATCCCGACAACGACCCGCCAAATGGCGGAAAATTCGGCAAAGTGGACGGCTCGCTCCATACCTTCACAGGCTTCAACACGAAGCGCGAGAAGAAGGTCATCGCCCGCGCCGTCGCCGTCAACGCGGTGGCCCAGGTGGACGTTCCCCAGTTCCTCAACTGGTCGGAGCAGCCCATCACCTGGAGTCGACAAGACCACTCGCCACGCATCGAGTACCCAGGTCGTGGTCAAGCCTAAGGTCGGCGACTATTGGCTCCCCAAGACATTGATGGACGGCGGCAACTCCATCAACATCCTGTACCTGGACACCTTCAGGCGGTTGCGGCTCCCACAGTCGATGATCGAGACGACCCACACCACGTTCCACGGCATCGTCCCCGGTCGGAAGGCGTACCCGATCGGTAAGGTCACGCTGCCAGTCACCTTCGGCACACGAGAAAACTTCCGCACCGAGCGGATCGTCTTTGAGCTCGTACCCTTCGACAGCCCCTACCATTGCGTCCTGGGGCACCAGGCGTTCGCCAAGTTCATGGCGATTGCCCACCACGCTGCATAACGCCGATGAAGCTCCCCGGGCCATGCGGCGTCATCACCATCAACGGCGACCCCGACATGGCCGCCGAGTGCGAGGCCAAAGGAGCCGAGCTCGCTGACGCCGTCATCGCGGCGGAGACCAACCACGCTGATGAACTCGCCAAGTACGCAAGTGGGGTCAACAACGACGACCCCACCATACTCAAGAAGCCCAAATCGGAGGGCGCGAACACCTCAACCTTCGAGGCGACGACGCACACCCGCACCGTCGAGCTGGTCCCAGGAGACTCCAGCCAAACGGTGATGATCGGGACGGGTATGAGCCCAGCATAGGAAGGCGCGCTCATCGAGTTCCTCCGTGAGAACAGGGACATCTTCGCATGGAAGCCCTCTGACATGCCCGGTGTCCCTAGGGAGCTCGCTGAGCACAAGCTAAACGTCGACCCCAAAGTGCGACCTGTCAAGCAGTCGCTACGGCCCTTCAATGAAGAGCGCCGCCGAGCAATCGCCGAGGAGGTGCAGCGTCTACTCGCTGCTGGCTTCATCCGGCCAATCAAATACTCCAAGTGGCTGGCAAACCCAGTCCTGGTCGAGAAGAAGAACGGGACCTGGAGGATGTGTATCGACTACACAAACCTGAACAGCGCCTGCCCAAAGCAGCAGTTCGTCCTCCCGCGGATCGACCAGATAATCGATTCCACCGCGGGCTCGGAGTCGCTATGCTTCCTCGACGCCTACTCTGGGTACAACCAGATCAAAATGGCTATCGAGGACGAGGAGAAGACGGCGTTCATCACGCCATTCGGAGCCTTCTGCTACACCGCCATGACCTTCGGCCTCAAGAACGCCGGGGCGACCTACCAGCGGTGCATGCAAGAATGCCTCGCGAGCCAAATTGGCCGCAACATCCACGTCTACATTGACGACGTGGTCGTAAAGTCCGCTCGACAGGGCGATCTACTCGCCGACCTGGCGGAAACATTCGCCAACTTGCGAAAATATAAGATAAAGATCAACCCAGGAAAATGCACCTTTGGTGTACCTGCAGGACAACTACTGGGGTACGTCGTCTCCAAACGAGGGATCGAGGCGAACCCCACGAAGATCGACACGATCGCCCGGCTCGGCAAACCCGAGTGCCTGCGCGACGTCCAGAAACTGGCCGGGCGAGTAGCGGCTCTCAGTCGCTTCATCCCCCGCCTGGGCGAAAAGGCGATGCCCCTATACCGCCTGATGCGCAAGAACCCCACCTTCCAGTGGGACAAGGAGGCGGATGACGCGCTCCGCGATCTAAAAAAGGTGCTACTCGCCGCTACTACGCCCCTCGACAAAGAACCCATGCTGGTTTACGCCGGCTTCCGAAGCGTCGTCATTACCGTAATGGTCGTCGAGCGACCGGAGGAAGGAAAGGAGCGCCCAGTACAGCGAACGGTGTACTACATCAGCGAGGTCCTCACCGAGTCGCGCCAGCGGTACCCCCAATACCAAAAGCTGGTATACGCAGTGTTCAGAGCTCAGCGGCGCCTGCCGCACTACTTCTAGGAACACCCGATCACGGTCGTCTCCTCAGCACCACTGCAAGACATCATCCGCAACCGCGAGGCGACCGGGCGGGTCGCCAAGTGGGCCGTCGAGATCGGCGTCCACAACATCAAATACGAGCCACGAAAAGCGATCAAGTCGCAGGCCCTAGCGGACTTCATCGCCGACTGGGAAGAGGCCCAGCAGCCAGAGAAGCTGCCATACCTCCATTACTGGAGCCTGCACTTCGACGGCTCCAAGAACGTGGACGGCGCAGGCGCAGGGATCGTGCTAACTTCACCAAAGGGCGACAAGCTCCGCTACATCCTCTGCCTCGACTTCACACCCTGCACCAACAACATGGCCAAGTACGAGGCCCTACTCCACGGCATGCGAGCTGCCAAGGAGATGAATGTCAACCGCCTATGCTGCTACGGAGATTCCGACCTCGTTGCGGGGCAAGTCGCTGGCACCTGCGACGCTGTCTCCCCCACCATGGTGGCGTACCGCCAAGCAGTGGACAAGTTGGGCGGACACTTCACCGGCTATTCCGTCGAGTGGATCGATAGGCAGAAGAACAAGGAGGCTGACGCACTCTCTCGCATCGGGTCGGCTCGACTCGCACCACCCGCCGGCGTCTTCCTCGACACGATCACCAATCCATCAGTCTCTCCCCCGAGGGAGATCGACATCGGAGTCCCGCTCCAACCAGAGGCAGCCCTGGTCGCACTCGTCAATGATCCAGACGACTGGACCAAGCCCTACATCGCCTACCTGGAAGCCGGCACCTTGCCGGCAGACGAGACGGAAGCTCGGATGATCGCCCGCCGATGCAAGTCCTACACCATCATCGACGGCGAGCTCCACAAGCACAGCGTCACCGGTGTGTTCCAACGCTGCGTCCAACCCGCCGAAGGACGCAAGATTCTTCACAATATCCACTCCGGTGACTGCGGCCACCACGCCGGCGCCCGCTCTCTGGTCGCCAAGGCTATGAGACATGGCTTCTACTAGCCCACCGCACACGCCGACGCTGTCGACATTGTCCAGCGGTGCGCCGGGTGCCAGAAGTACGCCAACCAGACGCACGTGCCGAGCTCAGCGCTCAAAACAATCCCCATCACCTGGCCATTCGCTGTGTGGGGCATGGATATGGTAGGCCCCTTCAAGAAGGCCCCCTCCGGCTACACCCACCTGCTGGTCGCGGTCGACAAATTCACAAAGTGGGTAGAGGCCAAGCCAGTCCGGAAATGCGATGGGAAGACCGCCACTAAATTCCTACGCGAGCTCATATATCGGTACGGGTTCCCAAACAGCATCATCTCGGACAACGGCACCAACTTCGCCAAAGGAGCCATGGCCGAATTCTGCGAAGAGCACCACATCCGGCTCGATCTCGCGTCGGTCGCCCACCCGGAGTCCAACGGCCAAGCAGAACGAGCCAACTAAAGCATCCTCCACGGCCTGAAGCCGCGACTCCAAGTACCCCTCGAGCGCACCGCCGGGTGCTGGGTCGAGGAGCTAACCTCCGTCATCTGGGGCCTTCGCACTTCGGTCAACAGGTCGACAGGATTCACCCCCTTCTTCATGGTGTACGGCGCCGAGGCAGTCATGCCCACCGATCTCGAGCACGACTCGCCACGGGTCGTCCACTACACGGAGGCTGCAAACGAACTCGCGCGCCAAGACGGAGTCGACCAGCTCGACGAGGCACGTGACCTCGCTCGATCCCGCACCGCCATATACCAGCAGGGACTCCGCCGCTACCACAGCCGGCGGGTGAGGACTCGCACCTTCCAGGAAGGCGACCTGGTGTTGCGCCTCATCCAGGACAAGAAGGGCATGCACAAGCTCTCCCCTCCGTGGGAGGGACGATTCGCCATCGGGCGAGTACTCGGCAACGACGCCTACTACCTCATCGACGTCCGCGGGGACGGCGAACTCGACGTCAAGCGACCATGGAATGTAAACCTCCTACGGAAGTTCTACCCCTAGAACCCCACATATGTACTCTCCAGTCGCTGTGAAATAAAGGAATCGGTTACCGCAAATTGCGCCTACTCTCCGTGTCTTGTGCCACTCGCACTCATAATAACAGTGTCCAGCTAACCGCAGAAGTCAACCTTTGGTACAGCGATCGACACGGCTAAGTAGTGCGGTGCAAGAGCATTGAGTAAACCTCAGGTCTTGCATCGTCCATGAAAAACGCCTACCCGGAGCCCCATTGGAGTCGCCTAGCCCGACTGGCCTTATGAGCCAAGACACCTGCCTTCGCTTCTTACAGCGACCACGGTCCTCCGCACCCTCGGCATAGCGACTCGAACGGCTAAGTACCACGCTCGGGGACTGACGACCAGTTCATCGCGAGTGGCTCGGGAAAACGCCAAGTAAGAGAGCATGCCCAGGACTCGCCACACGACTGACCCCACGGGCCAGGCAGGAGTGACGCGCTCAAACTAACGCGCTAAGTCCTCACCCACCCTCGAGTCGCGCCTGGAATAACCAAGTACCACGCTCGGGGACTCGGCCACCCGACCTCGTTCGCGCAAGGGAAAACGGCGAAGTACAGAGCGCTCAAGGGAGTCGCCTAGCGACTGGCTCTCCGAGTCCGGGCGAGTCAACCACAGTAACAAAACACAAAAACAACAAACATATCACATACGAGGTAAACCCCACAAAAGGGCGGACGCGCTCGGGGACTCGTTCAAAACCTCAATCACAAACACATGACAAATACCAAAATAGACACGATGTCTCATTCGATAGCATGATGCATTGTTTCATATTACAAAATATGCCCGCATGGCAGACCTGCTGCTAACGCCACAAGGCAAACTATCCTATTCTGCAGGCTTAGACGACGACTCGCCAACACCCCGGCGATTGCGGATGAACGGCGTGTACGGGTTCGACGGATACGTCGTCAGTTCACCCGCCATCGCCGCGCGGAAGGGCTGCTCGACCTTGAAATCACGATGCGGCGGCTCGGGGTCACTAGGCACGACGACCGTCTCCTGGTACGGAAGGAGGTCGCCCATTGCCCAGACACGCTCCGAGTACGTGGCGGCGCGGTCCTGCAACTTGAGGACCTCGGACAGCTCCACCGCGCCAGTCGGCGATGGGTATCCACTCGTCACATCGTCGATGTCGAAGTCCTCGGGGAAGTGGGCAAGTCCAAGACTAAGTGTCGTCGCCGCTCCGCGCCGAAACGCCGACCGCGTCATGAACTCAACGACCGCGGGCGCCTTCTCCAAATACTTCCACACCTCAACGAGGTCGCTGGGAATCACTTCCGTGGGTGATATCTCTTGGAGATAGGCACGGATGCACGTCGCCGACAACGTTGCCGAGTCGACAAGCATGCTTACACACTGCCGCGCGTCGAACGAGCTTGCCTCTTCCTCGCTATCGATGATGCGACCTGTGAGTAGAAGACAATAATGAATGCGACGGACACCACAAAAGGCACAACTATTGGCAGGGGCAGACGCACTTACCAATCAATGGGTGGGCGAGATCCGTGATGAAGCATTGAAGCGAAGTATGGTCGTCCTGAAGCCCAGCAACAAGGGTGTACGACACTTTGCGATCCTCTTCGGCGGCTGCAATGGCGGCCTTGGCTCGCCCATCAGCCGATCTCGTTTCTTCCTTCACCTCCCGCAGCTCGCGCTCGAGGTCGGCGATCCGCTGTTCAGCCAAACTCAAAGCCGATTGCGCCGCCGCCAATTCACCCGCGGGGACAAGTCCCTGGCGAGCTTCCTCTGCCTTCGCGGCAACAGCCCGAAGCCCTTTGTTCGCCTCCTGGACGATGGCCAGTTCCTTCTCCGCGCGATGCTTCGCTGCCAATCGGTCAGCCGATTCAAGCTGCAGACCCTGCACATCACTTGAAATTCAGCGAGTGCGCACTCGGGGACTGGCACTCAAGAAATTCTCAAGTGCCCACCCGCTGAAATTCAGCGAGTGCACACTCGGGGACTGGCAATCAAGAAATTCTCAAGTGCCCACCCGCTGAAATTCAGCGAAAAGCGCATCGGGACAGCAATCAAGAGTTCTCGCCCACCCGCTAAAATTCAGCGAAAAGCGCATCGGGACCGCAATCAAGAATTCTCAAGTGCCCACCCGCTGAAATTCAGCGAAAGCGCATCGGGACCGCAATCAAGAAATTCTCAAGTGCCCACCCGCTGAAATTCAGCGAGTGCGCACTCGGGGACTGGCAATCAAGAAGTTCTCAAGTGCCCACCCGCTGAAATTCAGCGAGTGCGCACTCGGGGACTGGATGCGGAAAATAAATATAAGACACTAAAAGAATCAGGCCACTGCAAAGCACTGACCTGATCCTCGGGGACTGGATATACCTGGATGGCTGCGCCAAGCATGCCGTGGAGTTGTATCGCGTCCACGGACGCGAGGAGAGCCGGCGTATGCCCACGACGTTGGTCGACTTCAGCATCGGCAATCCCAGGAGCGTGGCTCGAGGGCGAAGTCCCACTCGCCACGGCCGCCTTGGCCAAGAAGCGCGGGAAGGTGGCAATAGAGGCACCCGCCCCAAAGGAGGTCGGCTCGTCCGTTCCAGGCAAGGGAGTGCCCTCCTTCGTGGACGCGGCCGCCTCCGTTACGGGTCCAGCCGGCGCGACCGCCGTATCGTCGGAAATCGTGACGACGTCGTCACCCTTGGCCTTCTTGCCGCCATCTGCAGGGACGACGACTTCGTCCGCCTTCCTCTTGCGGGAAGGATCCTCCTCGCTGACGACGGGTGGCACCTTAGCCACGGTCGGGTGGCCCATTCTCTTCACTCCGGTCCTGTACATCAATCGTATAAGCAAAAATAATTCAAGCAATTATGAAAGACAAAGAAGGGTGAGGGTACTCACGTGGCGACTGGAATAAAGCGTAGCCCCGTACGGAGGCCGGCCGGTTTCTCCAGTTCAGGGCCCAGTTGGCGACTGAGCCCCATCTCCAGGACGTCGCGTGCCCAAGACACGGACGGTTTGTTCGTTGTTGAGGCTGCAGCCGGAGCCTCTGGGATATCTTCGGCAGGAGCTTCCTTGCGAGGCGAAGCCGCTGCAGCCGGAGCATCCCCCAGCCCAGAGACTGGGGCGAATGGCGGAGGCATTGAAGCCAGCGGCACCTCCACGGTCGCCGTGTCCAGCATGGCTGTCGTTGGCGGCACCTCTTCCTTGGCCAGGCTGGGGGCGTCAGAACTGCTCGCTGAGTGCGGCGGTGAGGCCGGCCTCGATGGCTTTGTCTTCCTCTTTGGAGGGGCCCTTGCCTCCTTCTATTTCTTCTTCTTCTTCGACGGAGTGGCTTGGCGGTGCGAGGTGGTCTCTGGGAGTTCGTCATCGTCATCGTGACGCTCGAGGCTTCTACTTGCCTCAAGCTCATGCTGTCGCTGCCCGCGGGTCTTGCGAACCAGCAGGGCGACCTCCTCCTCGGACTCGTCGTCGTCGTTGATCTCGTCGCCCCCGGAATCGCCTTTGGCGGGTGGCGACTCGCCCATATCCTGGACAGACGAGCTTGAATTCTCGTCGTCCGAAGGCGGTAGCCATCCTTCCACCACTTGGAACAGCTGCAAAGAATGCAAGATGAAATTAGAATTACCGCGACTGCGAAGGAAGATGCGACTGCGAATGAGGCGAGGTGATTACTATTGGGGCTGGACGTTTGGCGGTGTAAGGTGCGACTCCGGCTTGCGCTTCCAGGTACACTGCCTGGGTAATCTTCTTCAGTGATGGGATGTAGTCCTCCAGCTTCCACTCGCCGAGGCAGGCCTTCGTCGAGTCTTCCCGGCCTGTGTACTGGTACATATAATTATTGCGTCAAGCCAAAGGGACGAGCCGCCGCCCGAGCCAGCAGTTGTACAGATTGATCGTCTGGAGGCCTTTCTTCTTCAGACCGTGGATGGTCTGGAGCATCTCGTCGACGACCATCCGCTGGTCGTTGGGGAGCTTGCCGACTTGGAGACGGCGCGGCTCGGACCGGTTGGCGGAGTACCGCGGAATCGCCGTCTCGCCCTCCGGGGTCGCCTCGGCTACGTAAAACCACGATTTCTTCCAGTCGCTCGCTGCCTTGGCGGGCAGCATCAGGTCGAAGAATGAAGCCTTCGGCTTCAGCTGGAAGGTTAGGTCGCCCGCTTCCTCGCGGCTGATCCGTCCATGGAGCAGATCTTGCCATAGAGGGAAGTAGGGCCGGCAGCCCAAGTAGCACTCGCAGAACGCCACAAAGATGGCGAGCTGCTCGATGCTGTGGGGACCCAGATCCGATGGATGGATCCCGTAGTAGGCGCAAAAGCGCCGGAAGAACAGGGACGTGGGGAACCCTAGCCCCCGTTCGAGATGGCTGGTGAAGCAGATGAACTCCCTCTCTCGCGGATTCGGGGTCGTCTCACCGGCCGCAGGAATGCGCCAGCAGCCGGCTCGCAAGATCCCGGCCTCCTCGAAGGAAGCCAGTTGCGCCCTTGTGCACTTAGATCTGCCCCAAGGATCGGTGGAGAGGGCCATGGCGGGGAGATTTGCTAGGGGTCGGGGATTTCTGGTCGGCTGGGTCGCGATGCGAAGGGAGGCGAAAGGTGCGCGCAGTCGGAGGAAATGGTGAGAAGGTGGTTCTCTGATCACCTGCCATTCCCCTTATATAGCGGATGTTACCCGCCAAATCAGGGAACCGTTACCGCGCGATGATTACACCAAGAAGTTAACGTTGGATTACCCCAACGGCTAGTTTGACCACGTTTAACGGTCCAACTTCAGCCACTCGGCCACCCGCTCACTATGACAAGTTTAGCCATTGACTCGCCAAAGCCGCGAAAGCAGTATGATTAGTTTTTCCTTTATATAGGAGCCGCCACCGATTCGATGGATGTTCACTCGGCACCGATGTCGATCGCCGCAGCCACCTACGCCAAATCGACGACGGCCTCGGGGACTACTGATGGGGATGCGCCTACCGGGGTATACCCAGCAGGACGTTTCCGACTGGCCCATGAACCGGCGAGTGGGCCTGCAAGACGGCGACTGGATTGAAGCCCAGCGAGGAACCAAGCGACTGGAAGCTGAAGGCCCGGGCGAGTAGATAGGCCCAGTCGGATTAGGTTAAACGAGTACCGAAGCTTTAACTGAATCGGTTGAGATATGTAAACCCTAGGGGAGGTGAGCCTATATAAACCTCCCCGTAGGGCGAGTAGAGATATGTTCCATCATACACCCAAGCGACTCGCCGCCTAGCCGCCGAGCTCTACAATTGTACCACCTTCATAATACAATCTAGCAGGAGTAGGTCTTTACCCTCCGGGGGGCCGAACCTGGGTAAAACCCTGTGTCTTTGCCCTCATCTCGCACCGCAGATGGCTGGCCGCCCTTGCCCCTCGTTCTACTACTCGCTGCCGATTGCAGCATCTGCCGTGACCATTCCCACGACAGTGGCGCCCACCGTGGGGCCTGGTCGGTCTGACCGGTGTTCTGCGGCGAGATCCAATCTGCCCATCAACGAGACGGTCGCCACCGGCCGCATGATAGCGATCGGCGAGATGCTCCAAATCTTGCCGAGCAGCTACGTCCCGGCGGCGCGACCTGTCACGCACAGCGTGATCCTGTCGATCGGCACGATCAGCCTCTTTGTCAGCCTCATCGACGTCATCGTCTCGGAGGATTCGGCTCGCATCCGCGAGTCGCCACCACGCGATCGGCTCTCCGAGATCCAGATCCGCACGATCCATCGCCTCGCCTCCGAGTACAACTCGGCCCACAGCGACGTGGCCGAAAACTCAGCGGCCGCAAAAGACGCGGCCCTCAACGACGACGCCGACTCGGCGAGGCCACTACGGGTCCATCATCATGGCCAGCCTGGCTCCATCACCTAGGTCTCCAACGTGGGAGACTTCAAGGACCCCTCCAAAGACGATCGCCTTTTAATTTTTTTATACTTCCTTAGGTTTTACTTAACTTAGGCCAAATTTAATGCTCTTTATGAAACTTCTAAGAAGATCTGAGTAACTATGTTAACTAGGTACGAACTGCGGACAAAACACCAACTGTGGATCAGAACACCGATTACGGATTAAGTACTAGCTACAGAAATTTACCAGCTGCGAATCATTCTAGGATGTATGTATTACCCTATGATTACTATCATACTTATGACATTCCCTTTGAATTATCAGAATTTAAATACCATTTTGGGTTCCAAAACTTCTTTGCACTTATTCATGATACTTCCATGAACTTGTATAATTACTCCATTGACTTCTTAGAAAAATCATTCTATTTAGATTGAACTTCCAGTTTATCCAATCTTGTTGCGGACTAATGATGATCTAGGCTTGATCCATCCTCCAAATGGTGTTACTACCTCTTATATCATGCTTCATCCTTCAAGTCAGTCATCTTTATGATCTTCAAAACTCGTCACTCCCTTACACAAATTTCCCATTTCTATCTAGATCTATAACATCAAGTAATAACTGGGTGTTACATCATGCATTTTCACACCTAATTAAACTTCATGTACAGATCTAGTCAATCAAGAAGAATAAAAAAGATCCAAAAGTCAATAAATAACAAAACATATACCCTGTATTATACATAGGTTTTAGATAATTTACAAGTGTACTGGATGTTCCAACGGTTTGCTCCAAACCTATTTACACAACTATCTTACAAGAACTTCTTGTTCTTGTGGATGTATCCTCACTTATTTCGGCAAACTCTTCAAACTACAATACGCATTACCCTCTATATACATTATTCAAGCCCTCATCCCTTGGGATGTCGTTCCTTTCTTACTTTCATTTTCCTCTAGTGCTTCCTGGAGTTCTGTCCATGATGACGTGAAGTCCTACGACTGCCTTCTGGAGCATAAGAGCATCCAGGAGGTGCGTATTCTTGATTAGAAGTACCGAGACTGAGATTAGTCATTGAAAAATGACTAGAGTTGGCGTAATCTTCCATTGAATAATCCGGGTTTTCTAGCAACACTTCCTCATAGTAAGTTGGTTCCTTAGATTTTTCTTGGATCCAGTCATATATATTGGTGTAGTAGCTATCGGAGTACTCTTCTAAGTTTATTGGATTTGTATTGCCCCCATATGGTCCATAAGGCTCTCTATGGTTATAGTTGGTCTCTTCTTCAATACATGTATCACAAGGTACAGGATTTCCTATGGTTTTACCTTGAGATTCTATTTCCCATCCATACTTGTTGGGCTCAGGGTTATTTGGGATAACTTTATTCCATTCATGTTGTTCGGAGTTGTACTTGGTCCACAGGTCTTCAGGTAGCTTGAAGTCATTCTGGTAATAGGCATAATTTTCTGAGTTTGGGTCATCAAATTCAGTTTACTCAAACACTTCTCCTGAAGGTATGTATTTGGGATGCCTAGCTTCTTTATATAACTTCTTCCTACAAGCCATTGCTTTATCACGATCAGTAAAATCCGCAATGACCGTATCCAGCTCCTGAACTAAAACTTGGTGAGTGTTATGATAAGTGTTTAGCAAAGACCGATAACGATCCATACACTCTACAGCTAGAGTAGGTTCAGCTTGGACTAAGGTAGAGTGATCTAACTCATGCTCTGAGTTTGAAGTTTCATGTGGTATAGTGGTGTGAGTACTACCTTCTTGAGCTTGGGATTTATGCTCTCGGATCATGGTTATGGCTGCTTCTACGGCAATCTGATATGCAGATGCCATGCACCTTGCCTCTTTTGCTGGCATTTATCCCTTAAGTCCTAACTTCTTGGGTAACATGATCATGACACGGTATTTAGCTAATACCTTCCCATCATAGTAACTGTAAATATTGACCTGAAGTCTTGATTCACATTCCAAACTCCATAGAAGTTGTCGGAGATTGTCTGTCCAATCCCCTATGTAGTCATACAACATCCTGTTCATCACTTGAACATTCCGGGGTGGATATCGAGGTGCCATGTGGAACTGTGGATAAGATATTATCATCATTCACATAGAGTTAAAACTCTTGGGTAGTGATTGGAATTGCAATCATATAAAATATTTATCGCACTAGTAACATAACAGGATTATTCTCAAGTGAATATCCCTCATATCACTAGAGAACTCTTTATTATTGCTAGGATGTGTCCTACAGGTTCTACCCATTTACTAGGTTTCCAACCTAAGGTCAAAGCATATGCTCTGATACCAACTGCGGTGACCCAAAGATACCATCAAGCATGATGTAGTATACTATAGTCGTTGACATAACACCAATGAAACATCGTTCACTAGTATTACATCCCTCAGAATGGCACAACAAAAACACAGCGGGTCCAATACATGGCTAAAGGTTACAACTCACTCTTTACATAAGATCCAGAGAACACTCTAGGTTAAATAGAGAGAAAGAACTTCTTACGGAGAAGTATCAAAGATAAATAACGCAAGAACGATTATACTATTAAGTCTAGTATTCTGACTAAGAGGTTGGAATTGCTGCTATTGCAACGCACTACAGAAATAGGTTCTTTGGTTAGAGATTGTACTCCTATCTAATCAGTATCTTCGTCTTCACTTGAGTTGAGGTATATGATGTCTTCCTTTTCTTCATTGAAGAGCTTAAATTGGGCATGATAAGTCCTAGAGCATAACTTGATGTAGACGTCGTCTTAATGGCTTCAGAATCTAGCAAGGGTTAAGAATATACTTTGAGTACGAGCGTACTCAGCAAGTTCACTAGAAAAGGAGTGTTTGATGCACTATAACTACAGCCACGGACCGTACGTCGTAGGCAATGCAAGTTTTCGTAAACATTTCTTCAAAGGTTGCTTTTATTATGAAAAGCTATGTCCGTCAGCCTTCACGGGTTTACCAGAACCTTCATGGGGTTCCTTTCCCGCCGCGTTTGCAGATCCTTCCCGGAACAGGGAGTAACAAGTTACAGTTCTTACACTCTGCACAGGTGTGTTACTTTACCCATGAGAGATCAACTCTTTGTTGCACAACCGGGCAGCTTATTCCCGTCCACAATTCCATGATGTGGGGCCCAGAAGATGATCCAAGCCAATCACTGCCCCCTTCGCGACCTCGCATGCCTCCTTGGTGTACACCATGCCCACATAACGAATTACGGCAATGGTTTGTAGAAACAGTTAGATGCCAGAACTATCATGGGACGATGAGGGTTTCCACCCATATGTTGCATATCCTCTACGAATTACCAATTAATATGCACGCTACGAGGATAACAACCACGACCTGCACATCCGGCTTCATGCGAGAGGAAGAAGATACAGCTGACTTCTCCATCCCATTCCAAATCTCATGGTCAACGCGTAATATACGGCGCAAGAATCACTAGCGACATTGGTTGTTAAGTCCTAGGTGATATAGTTCTGAACAGTGGTATTCCAACCGCCGATTTAACAGATTAGCTGATCACCCCGGATCAAGAACAATAGTTCACATTATTATCGAAAATAGTGTTTTTAGACCTTTTTCAAATGCAGGTGATAACAACACTGGATTTGTAAAATACTTTACAGAAAATAAACAAAGGACATGGGCAAGTGTGAACTTGCCTTTTGTGATTGCAAGATTATGCACTCATGATCTTCGAGTCAGTATAAGATCCAAAATCTGAAATCAACATCATTGGTCCAGTAAGGACTAATGTTTAAAGAAGCAATATGCTTTTATGCATAAGTAATGTGATGCACGTTCTAAGCGCAAATCCCGGGGATAACATTGTCCTAGGGTTTGGATTCCGAAAATGGTTACTTTGGAATGTGTGGTCTTTTTAGATAAGTTTCATAGTTGTACTTTTATTAGAGCTTAGGAGTGTGTGTGAGCAACACATATTTATGTAGCAATAAAATATACATCTATGAAATGCTAGTCAAGATTGCTTATATAAGAGTTCTTGTTTGAAGTGGCAAAAACAATAACCTTCGAAGAAAAGGCTTCTCTTCTAAGGTCTAAACAAGATTTGTGGTTAGTTAGTGGTGGTTGATGTTATTGGTTTGCTCAAATGGTTTGGCTTGAGTTGCTTTATAGCTTAACTACTTCAGACCAAAGTTAACTATAAAACATATAATAATGTGTATTGTATTATATTTAGATTCTTGGAGACTAAAGTGAACTTTAAAATATAGATAGTTTTGAAAGTATAATACTTATAACATTTGTATCTTGTGTATCTGGAATGTTTTCCTTAGGTTACTTAAGATTGGTTATTCTTTCACTTGGTGTAGTGGTTTCTTAATTTTATAATGGAGTATTATCATTTACCTTTTATCGTTGAGTGGTTATAGTTTATAAACCAAGATATGATTTTACTTAATTACTTATGAACTTACTATAGTGTTGTGGTAGTTTTTGTAATTTGGTGGTTAAAGTAGATAGAAAAGGTTTGGACTATTCATAAGTTGTTCTTTAAGGTTTTATTATGAATGGGAATCTTTTTGGAATAAAATCTTCATTTAAAGTTGAAGATAATTTAAATAAAAGGTATTTATAATGTTTTAAATTATTAAAGCTTCATTTTATTAATATTTAAGATTAATACTATTTATTAAACTTAATTTACTTATTTTAGGAATATTAATAAGTTTTATTTATCCTTATATGAATTATTAATGAAGTAAGTAAGTTTAAATTTGAGTTATTAAAATATTTGAATTTTTATTTAACTCAAAAGGATATTATTAGATTTTTAACATGTAGATAATATTTTTGTGATCATTTAGGTATATTATATTTATTTTTGTGATTTGTAAATAATAAGATATGATTTTTATAATTCTTATTACTTTATAATTACTTAATAAATAATAAACATTTAATTAAGTGAAAATAAGAATACATAAGTATAGTTACAGTATAATTCTTATTTTTCTAAGATTTTTGGTATTCTATTTATATTTTTATCATTTACCATTATTAAAATATGAATTATTAAAGTTTCATTACTTATAAAACCTTTGTTAAATAATATTTATTTAAATAATCAACATAGTAATATTTGATAATAAGTTTAAGTTGTAGATTTTATTTTCCTACAATTTTTCATATATTATACATATTTTTCTGAATTGTAAATCAAAAGTTATTAATTAAACAAGATTTAGTCATTTATTTGATTTCTAGAATATTAATAATTGAATTATAACATTTGATCTAACTCTCAACAGAAAATACTTTTAACACCGTACCAAGAGCTAGCCCGAGTCACTGACTAGTGGGCCAGTGACCACCTCATCACGTTGTGTGAAGAAAATCCAATTATCACCTGCCTTGACCCCCAGTCAATGACATGTGGGCCCAAGGCCATGTTATCAACCACGCGGGCAGAGACTGGTCAAATGAGTTGACGTGGCTCGATCATGATGTAATGATAGCGTCAGCACCACCACTGTCGCCGGAGGTTGGTCGCCGACGACGATCTACTGCGCCCCAACAAGCGAAATAAGCCTAGTTCGAATAAGCGCAACCTACTGAACCTAAGAGTGGCAGCGCCGCTCGGAAATAGTCATCGGAGCTTCAGCTCCGACGAGCTCCGACGGTGGTACACGGTGAAACAGCGATTTACAACGAGATTAAGCGATTGAATGTTACTGGAAGGTTCAGGAACTCACCCTGATGATGATAGAGTGGTCGAGGAGGCTTGGGGAGGCGTGACGATGGCGAATCGACGGTAATGGCCACGGCGGCCGAGGAAAGGGAATGCTCGATTTCACATGATTCCCGGCGAGCGGGCCTTCGTGCTTGGTCCTAGATGGTTTAGTCCATGATGGCGCGTCTAATGGTGGCTATCACGAGGTGAGGGGTGGTCGGAGTTGGCCGGGATGATGAACTCCGACGAGCTAGGTTTTTGGGTGCAGGAAGGAAGTGAGTCTGGGGAACGAGATTATGGATGAGGACGAGCAGGGTTGTCGCGGTGGCCTTCTTATCCTCTCCTGGCAACGGTGGTGTTGATCTTGGCGCAACGACGACGATGACGGCATCGGGCGGCGGCGAGCTCCGCCAGCGAGTTTTCTGTGTGCGTGATGATGACGACGATGGTTGTTTTGCGGATAACCCCCTGGCTATTCTTTTGGCTCAACCCGCGGTCCTCTCCTGACCCCACTTGTAAGTCACAGCTGGAAAAGAACTGGGCTGGTTACTGGGCTGTTGTAATGCATAGGCGCCGATAGGTGTAGGGATCTTAGCTACCAGTAGTGTTTTTATTTGTTTTATCCTTTTTCTATTTTCTGTTTTCTTATTCAGATTTGAATTTGATTTATATTTTGAAATTTTCTTTGTATTATTTATTTTCTGCATATTTGCAACAATACTAAAACATATTTGGTATCCTTTGTGAACTTTTATCATTTCATCTTTTTGTATTTCTTTTATTTACTCAATATGAATCCCTTTTTTAATAGTTTGTAGGAACTATTATTATTATTTTTCTCTCCTATTTAGGTTAGGGATTTCTTGAATGATATATTATTATTTGCTTATCAACTTTACTCTAGTTGGCTCAGAATGTTAATATAAACTTCTTTATATGTATAATGATCCTATATTCTTATTTGATGCATAAAATATAAGAGACATTGATATGATTATTACCACTCCCATTAATTTGGAAAATGGCAGTGTATATATTCTATTGTTACAAATTAAGAAATTTAAGGTTTTGAATTATAATATTTACCCTAGATTTTAGGGTTTTTAATATACTTAGATTCCTTTTTGGATATGAGTAAAGAATTAATAACTAAGCATATTGTTTTCTGTTTGTGATATTTGATGGCATTGCCTTTCATAAAAGAAGGTTATAATTAGAATATTTTATGGAAATGAATTGATAAAGATATACTTAAGCACATATAGTTATGATGGTTGGAATTAACAGAGATGTGCCTACGTGATTTGCTATAGGGAAATATTTCTATAAAGTGTTATAGACATCAGATGATGGATCAACAGTATGAGATGGATATTATGTTTGATTTGAGATGTAGAGTTGATTGCTTACCAAGACTAAATAGGAAAATGATTTATAACATATAATTATATTTCACAATCTTGGATCTCTAATTAAGGAATTCCTTTCCTAGATATATACTTCTTCCTATCCATCATCATGATTAGTATGATGAGCTTACTTATTAAAATCTTCTTATTCATATATCATTCTTCTAAACTCATGGATGAATCCAGTGAGTTTGATATAAAGGTGTTTCATAGTTTTCTCATATCCTTGCTTGGTTGTATTTACTATTCTACTGTTGATAATCTTCCATCCAACTAGTAGTTCCTTCAAACTTCACTCACAATCTTCCTTAATCTTCCATCACTAATCTTTCTAAAGTTGACTATCCTTTAAGATGAATAACACTACTTCTATAACTCTATGTTATAATAGCATTATCTTGATCATACTATCTTGTCTCTACTTAACTCCAATATCCCATACTCCAACCTCACATTATGTTAGTATGACTTGTCATGGCTAATCTAGGATAATCATCTAGACTCGGGTTTAATTATGTTCTACCCACCAATGTCCCTTATATAGAATATAAGCATTCAATCTTGGTGAATATAGCATGGTTATTATCATCTTTTGATCCATTATGGTTTAGGTTTCCAGTTGACTAAACAAGGCTCCATCAATACAACATTATAGTTGTATTATAATTATCTTCTGTTTAGCTCTATTGGATTAATAGATATAATTCATTAACTATACCTACTTGATCCAATAGGACTACTCCTAGTAACTATCTCCAGACTTCATCCTTGTAATCTTCTTTTCTATCAAGGAAGGATTTGGCTCCATCAACTCTCTTATTGATTGGATTCTTTTCAATCATTCTTATCAAATAAATGACATCTGAAACTAGCATCACTATTCACCTCTTCTCAGTTGTTTCTTTGTAGACACTTATTGGTAGGCTGTGTTATGATCAAATACTTCATAGGTTGAGAATGGATGAATCAATAGTTGATTTTTCAAGATTGATGAATAATAGACATGGAAATATAACTCAACATAGATGATAAGGATTGATATGGAAAGAAAGATATAGGGTGAATGATCTAAACTTAGTTTCTCTCCTACCCAATCTTATTTCAGAAGTAGGATTTGATATTACCATGATACTCAGGGTACATGCAGATGAGGTTGAGATATAGTTGTTACATTCTTGTTATTTGTGTTGTATCCTTAAATTGGTACTCATGAGTGATTATAATGGATACTATGATATGATCACCTAAAGATCAGATATAAAACATAATGTATTAAGTTTTATCTTTTATTTTATTGGATCTACCCTTAGGTTAAATCTCCCTTACCCAAAGTTAGGTTTTAGCAAAGTCCTATTGAAACTTATCGCAGTCAACTTGATGATCTACTTCAATTCCATCAAGTTGTTTAAAAGCATGGAAATTATTCGGATTTTCTATGCATGAATGCAATGCACACATCTGGGTTCAGCTTATTTCTAAGCTCTAATATTCGGATGTTACAGACTCTCCCCCTTAAAATAAACTCCGTCCTTGAAGTTCGCAAAATCTCACGTTTCGGAGTAAGAAATTGTTTTGTAGTGGTTGCTACATTCTCCCCTTCATGTTGACCTTAAATGGAATTATTTGTAGTATTCCATATCCTGATTAGAGATCCTAATCCAATACTTCTTATTTAATCATCAAACTTTATTCCTATTTTAAGTATAGTTTAGAGGTTCTCAATTAAACAAGTTTTAAGTTTCGATACGCCCATTTTTATGGTCAAAGACTATATTTCTATTTCTGTCATGGTATAGTTGATATTGGTATTCCTTCGAAGATTGGATTTGGACTCATTTAGTCCATACCTGTTGGAATTTCTTATTCTCAATATTTGTCCCGTTGGGTGTTCTCTAATACTTCTTAAGGGTTACTTAAGAGTTTTTTCTTCTAAAATTGATTATTAAATGTATCCTTTATCACTTTCAAGCTCATACCTTCTCAAGGTTTTGAAATAATCTTTTCTTGTAAGGCATAGGGATGGATGGATGGGCGTTGCATGGATGAGTCTAAACATGTAACTTCAAGATCTAGGGCATTGCAGATAAATAATAACAAGCATCCAAGTACTAAACAATCCTAGGCATGTGCTCCAAATATAGTCATACGTGCTCGCAATGAGAACTTGCACAACATCATCTGTCCAGCCAGCCTGTGGCAGCGGGGCCTCTAGGGAACTACTGGCAATTAAGGTGCTCCTTTTAATAGAGAACTGGAGCAAAGCATTAACACTCCATGAACACATGTGATCCTCACACCACAGCCATCCCCTCTGGTTGTCCCAGTTATTGTCACTTTGGGGCCTTTGGATCCAGACAATGATATGTGTACACAACTTGCAGATAAGATCCCAAACAATACTATCGTCATGATTCAATAATAAGTTCAAATCTGAGATCATGGCACTCGGGCCCTAGTGACAAGCATTAAGCACAACAAGTTGCAACAAAGTCAAATAGCACTAATAGAGATACTAGGCACTATGCCCCTAATAGATCTTATTCGCTTACATGATAGAACTCATCCAATCCCTACCATCCCCAAGCCTACAGCGGGGGATTACTCACTCATGGATGAGGGAAACATCGGTGGTTGATGGAGATGCGTTGGTGGTGACGATGGCGATGATCCTCTACAAATTCCCCGTCCCGGCAGGGTGCCAGAACGGAGTTTGGAGTTTATGGATCTGAATCTTGGTTTCTGGTGGCGGCAGAGTGGAACTATTTCTGGAAACTATCGACCCCCCTGAGTTTTTAGGTCAGAAGGCAACTTATAGGTGCAGAGGGAGGCTGAGGAGCTGCCTGGGGTGGCAGCACCCCCTCCAGGCGCGGGGTCAGGTGGGACCGCGCCTGGGTGGGTCCGCCCCAGCCTCCTCTGTCTTCCCGGCTTCGTGGATCTTCTGGTGAAAATAGTTTTTGGCATATTTTCCGTGATTTTTCCTGATAGTTAATTTTCTGCACAAAAACAAGACACCAAGGTAATTCTGCTGAAAACAGCGTCAGTCCGTGTTAGTTGTATCCAAATCACACAAGTATAGAGGAAAACAATAGCAAAGTGTTGGAGAAAGTAGATACGTTTTGGACATATCAGCCATCCAACTTCATCTATGACTAGAAGTCCACCTTCAGGTTATCATCTGAACCCCCTCCAGTATTAAGTTGCAAGCAACAGACAACTGCTTTAAGCAAAGTGTGTTAGGTAAACAGTCCACATGTTCCATGAACAAGAGACCGTTGTTTTCTCCCTAGTGGCAACAACACATCTACAACCGAAGAGATTTCTGTCACTTCCCTTGGAAACTAGAGGCATGAACCCACTATCGAGCATAAATACCCCCTCTTGGAGTCACTAGCAACTACTTGGCCAAGATAGCTACTAACAACGGAGAGCATGCAAGATCACAAACAGCACAGACATGATAGAATCATAAAGAATAAACCATTAATCAAACCAATATAATAATCTCAATATCCATTGGATCCCCGCAAATACAACATGCATGATTATAAATAGATTAGATCTTGATCATGAATGGAGCTCACAAGATCTATACATGAAAGCACAAAGGATGAGATACAACCATCTAGCTACTACATGGACCCATAGTCCAAGGTGGAACTACTCACACATCATACCAGAGAGAAGGCCTCCGGGATGATCTCCCCTCCGGCGGGGTGCCGGGAAGAACTCCAGATCCCCCCCCCCCCGATCTAGGGACGATGGTGACGGCAACTATAGACGGTTTCGTGGAGATTTGATTGGGTTCTTAGGGTTTATGCATCGGGGTTTCTTATAGGCGAAGGGGGAGACCGAGGCGGCGGCCAGGGGTGCCAAACCCTAGCCAGGCGCGGGGTGGGGCCCACCCGCGCCTTGGGTGGGTCTGGCCTCTCTGGGTGGCCTCTCCGGCTCTCCTCTGGACTTCTTGTTCCCCACGGAAAGCAATTGACTTTGACGTTTGTCCCGTCCAATTCCAAGAATATTTCTTTACTAACTTTTCTGAAACCAAAAACAACAGAAAACAGGCATCTGACACTGTTGCAACTTGTTAATAAGTTAGTACCAGAAAACATGTAAAAAGCACCTCAAACTGTAGTCAAGGAAAGTAAAGTAGATACTAAACAAGCATTGAGCAACAAAAATTATAGATACGTTTCCAACGTATCAGCATCCCCAAGCTTAACTCCTGCTTGTCCTCAAGTAGGTAAGTGATAAAAAAATAATTTTGGAGGTGACATGCACCCTCACAATAAAGATCCAACCATTTGCAAGCATTGAAAACTGGGATTAAAGAACTCTAAATATGTGCATGAAAGATGGAGTTATAACAATAGGACATAGTAACTATGCATGCAACATGATAAGTTACAAACAAAGATCATGAATAATATGCATTGAAAAACGTTTGTTTGTTTCACATACAGAAAACATAGCATAGTGGCAATCAGCTTGTCCCCAATAGAGTAGCAAATAGATGCATAGGTCACCTGCAAATTTCACAAGGGTGACTAGAAACAAGTAGCACAAGAACAAGTAATATCACAATATTCATCAATTAATAAGCTTTGGAACACTTCACCTAGAATTACAACTATGCTCTCTTAATGGTGCCTAAAGGTAGAAGGTGGAGACTCAAATAATGGTGGAAGAAAGGCTTTTTTCTAAAGGAAGCATGGATTACAAGTTTCAAAAAGAGCTTTCAAAAGTTATGGTACTTGTTAGCTTTCAGCCCCCATTGCCCCCATCATAAGCATCTTGAAGTGGTTAAGGTTAAAGTGTCAAAGCTAGAGTATATGCTTGACGAAGTATAAGTTGGCAATCTCAAGTCCCTTGAATACGAGGGCCACACCTCATGCATACTCAACTTTGGGTCCAGGTAAGTTCTTATCATTGTAAGTATTTGCATATCATTGAGAACCGCCAAATGGGTACCCCTTGCACATGGTACATGAGCTTTCCCATAACCAAAATGACAAGGCAAGCAGACAATAAGCATCTCAGCAATCTTTTTATTTACCATATGCATAACTTTTTATTAAGGGTGCTTCATAGATAGCTCATTATGGTGATCCTGCAAGTTTCCACCATGATTAGGCATGGCTTAGGCTAGCGGCCCAGGCGTTTCTCTAAAACAGGATATAAACTCCATGGACTTACAAGTTCCCTCTTTATTTCATACCGGTGACATCCATAGACAAAAGAACATGATATCAACTGAGTACAACAAAGTACAAGTGCAATGTTCAAAACATTCCCCGTGACAGCACGGTTCTGCTAATTCCAACTTATAAGTGCAAACATATACAACAAAGTTGTCACAATGGTTCAAGTTTATTAGGGGCAAAGAATAAAGTGTGCCATCAAGTTCGTGAGGGCTTTAGTCACTAAGTTTTCACATAACAAAATAGTTTTTAATTAGAAGATAGATGAAAACAAGAATATACTTGGAATGGTGTAACATACCATGCATAGGAGTTTATAGTGGACACTTTGGAATAACTTGGTTTCTTGGGAGTTGGAGGCATGAGTAGAACTTACTCATACAAGTGGAGGCTAGCAAAAGACTAGGAGCAACCAACTAAGAGAGCAATAATGGCCATAATCATGCAATGCAACAAAACATACTAATCAAAGCAAAGAGTGGTACTACAAGTCAAGGACTACATGATCATAGAGGCTAATGGTGACTTGTCATAGTCATAACATGGTGTGAGCATGTGCCAAGTCAACCCAAGCAAAACATCAAAGGAGAATACCACAATACTATGCTTTTGCATGCTAAAACAACGCATAATTTCTTCAAGGCACACTAAGCAATCCCAATTGTTTGGAATAAGACATGCTACAGCAATAATCACTAAGCATAATGCTAAAACAATACCTAGAAAGTCATGCTAAAGTCTAAGTCACAGTCAATGCAAGCTCCTCTTGCACTTCAAGCAAGAACTTACTACTCCTTTCCAAACACCAAGCAAACTTATTTGCAAAACAACATAGCGAGAACGGGGGTCCAAACTACTTTATTCAAGCAAACTAAACAACCTAAGAAAAGCAAACGAAAACTAAGACGCTCCAAGAACAACACAATTGTGTATGAATAATAAAAACGAAGTGTCTAGACAGACCTGAGCTTTTTATTTATGAAGAAGGGGATGCCTTGGGCATCCCCAAGCTTTGAAGCTTGTACCTCTTGGATATTTCTTGGGGTGACACCATGGTGGCATCTCCAAGCTTGAGCTTTTGTCCATTCTTCATCTCATTGCATCATTCTCTCTCTACACCTGAAATTTTTCCTTGATACAAAACTTCACACAATCTTCATTAGCAACATTAGTGTATTCAAAAGATATTAGACCTCTGGCAAAGCTTTGGAACAGTAAGGCTTTTGACTAAAAACACAAGCTATTGTAGTAAATCCTTCAAAAAGCTCAATTCACCTAAAGATAACTCAAAAAGGAATCAATAAGAAGCAAATGCAAATAATGGCAGAAATCTGTCAAAACAGACCAGCAGGTAGAAATCGATTTTTTCGGACATCTTCTGTTGCTCAAATAAAAAAGTGTTGAACTAACGAAAGTTAGCTAACATACTGGGGGATTTATTCATAAATGTTGAGCTCAATCCGAGTTACAGAGCTTCGTCACGATTTTTTTGGTGGAGAACAGAAATCTGTTTCGGGACAACAACTCCCCAAATCTTACTTCCCTCTCATTACAGGTCATTCTTGGCACAAAAAGCAAAACAAAAAGGATAAGGAGAGGTCATTACTGAAGTAATAACTTCCAAGACTCAAGGAAACTCTTGGGTTATCTCCCAACCAGTACTTTTCTTTAACGCCTTTAAGTTAGGCACAAGAAGCAAGAAGAATCAAGTATTTTTAAATAAAGAAGCATTAACATCCATACTTGCAAAGTCTTCAACTATGAAAGGTATCTCATACAAATGGGTTTTGTAGGATCCCTTATCATCTCTCTTTGTTCTACTACTTTCATCAAAAAGATTTTTAGAAGCAATCCAATCAAAATTCTTTTCAAAGGCTTCATGCATTTCAACATGCTTAAAGGGTATGGGTATCTTAAATTCTTCTCTAGGCTTAATTTTATTAGAAATACCCGCAAAATCTACACTTGAGCCTAGCATATTGAAATGCTCAAAGACCTTTTTGTCTTCCCTATCAACATCATGAATTCTTTCGATAAAGTTTCAAAGATGAATTCTCTCTTTTCAGCATTCTTTTCTTCTTTTAGTTTTAGGAACAAGAATTGTATGAAGGGGTTAAGGCTAACAAACCTAGCCTCCAACATATGAACTAAAGAAGCTGCAGCAATTTCATAATTAGGAGCAAGCTCTGCTATAGAATTATCCTCAATATCCTCATGCTTGCTAACATAATTAAAAAGTTCTTCAATATTATCTTTCCCAATTATGGAGCCACTATCTATTGCAAGATCTTTCAGGGCGAACTTGGGGAGCAACATGGCGAGCTAGAGCAAGGTGGCAACTAGAGCAGGAACTAATTTTTTTTGTGTTTTCGAATAAAGCAAGCAAACCAAACTAGACTAATTTTTTTTAAAAGAGGCAAAAAAACCAAGCAAAAGAAACAAAGCAAACTAAAAACAAAGTAAAGAGAAAGAAAGTGAAGGACTCCCCTTGTGAAGGCGTCCTTAGCCTCCCCGGCAACGGCGCCAGAAAAGCTTGATGCATCACTGAGTTGATGTAGGAGTGCTTCGTTGGGAACCCCAAGAGCAAGGTGTGAAGCAGCACAGCAGCAAGTTTTCCCTCAGTAAGAAACCGAGGTTATCCTACCAGTAAGAGGAAGGAAACATCACACAGGTGTTGCAAGCAACGCGGAGACCTGCACAACACAAACTCAAGACTTTGCCCCAACGAATCAGTGAGGTTGTCAAGCTCACCGGTTTGTTGTAACAAAGGATTAAACGTATGGTGTGGAAGGTAATGGTTTGCAGCAAGTAAACAAGTAATAGTGGAAGATGTATCAATGGTAAAGATTGGACCGGGGTCCATAGTTCACTAGAGTTGCTCTCCTTAGATAAACAACATGACATGAAGGGTAAAAAAATTACAGCAAGGCAATTGACAGGAACTGAGCAAGGCATAACAATGCAATTACTAGTCAGAAAGATCCTATGAGATTCGATTGGGCAATACAACAAGATACATAGACCGCCATCCAATTGCATCTATGACTAGAAGTACACCTTCAGGTTATCATCCGAACCCCCTCCAGTATTAAGTTGCAAGCAACAGACAACTACTTTAAGCAAAGTGTGTAAGATAAACAGTCCACATGTTCCATGAACAAGAGACCATTGTTTTCTCCCTAGTGGAAACAACACATCTACAACCGGAGAGATTTCTATCATTTCCCTTGGAAACTAGAGGCATGAACCCACTATCGAGCATAATTACCCCCTCTTGGAGTCACTAGCAACTACTTGGCCAAGATAGCTACTAACAACGGAGAGCATGCAAGATCACAAACAACACATACATGATAGAATCATAAAGACAAAACCATTAATCAAACTAACATAATAATCTCAATATCCATCGGATCCCCGCAAACACAACATGCATGATTACAAATAGATAGGGGTGGACTTGAAGCTCGAGGCTCGAGGCTCGACTCGGGATCGACTCAGCTCGAATGTCGGACAAGCCAAGACTAAACCTTCTGACCAAGGCTCGAGGCTCGACAAGCCCGCTCGACGAAGCTTGCAAGCCGGCTCGAAGGCTCGATGTAATAAAAAAATCGCCATGACCTTTACTAAAAGTTGTAATATTTCACAATTATAAACAACAATTTAGCAAGAATACATACAAACAAGTATCAGAAAGAATGAATAAAGACAACAAGAGCATGTATCACAAGTTCAACCACACAGATGCCTCCTTCACTGTGTAGGCAGCCTCACCGGACGTGCCTAGGATCCTTCACTTTCTCGTCCAGGTTGCATCTTCGGTGGAGAAGATAGTGTAGTAGTATGTAGCAGTAAAATTATTCGATTGAGCACAAACCTAAGTACAAAAACCGCTGAAGCCTAGACTAACAACTAACAAGTATACAGCTCCAACATTGCAAAAATTAATCATAGATTCGTAGTACTATAGTTGTCAGAAACCTAAGTATCAAACTAACAAGTATCCTTCATTGTCAGTTGTCACTGAGTGTTTGAGTGATTGATTACTTGCACTCATGCTTGTTGTGGCAGAGGGGAACACCCGACAAGAGGAAGGATGCTAGACGGGATGAGGAGGAGACGAAGGAGGCGTGCCGCGGCAGAGACTGGCGTTGGACGGCATGAGGAGGGGCGGAGGGCCGCGGACGGCGGGCGGACGTCTCTCCTGGACCCCCTGGTGGCGGGCGGAGGGCGGCGGGCCGCGAGCTAGTCCATGGGTGATGGGAAGAGGATGGGGGTGGCCGGGTCTGGATGGGGGCATCGGAATTTGCTGGTGGCGGCCGGCGGCGATGGGCTGGTGGCGGCCGGCAGCGGCGGTAACCCTAGAAGTGGCAGGAGGAGGAGGGGAATCGACCGGAGCGAGTCATTTTGGGAGGGAGACGGAGTCGGGGCCTGGGAGGTTGACCGGGCGGGTGGGGGCGTGGCCGCGTGGGGCTGGTAGTTTTTTCACGGCTCGCGAGCCCTATGAGCCGAGCTTCGAGCCTATATTTCAGTTTTCAAATTGCAACGAGCCAAGCCTGGCTCGTCTCGAATTTCCTCGAGCCTTCACGAGCCGAGCCTCGAGCCGGCTTGGCTCGGCTCGATTCCACCCCTACAAATAGATTAGATCTTGATCATGAACGGAGCTCACAAGATCTATACATGAAAGCACAAAGGAGGAGATACAACCATCTAGCTACTACATGGACCCATAGTCCAAGGTGGAACTACTCACGCATCATACCGGAGAGAAGGCCTCCGGGATGATCTCCCCTCCGGCAGGGTGCCGGGAAGAACTCCAGATCCCCCCGATCTAGGGACGATGGTGACGGCGGCTACAGACGGTTTCGTGGAGATTTGATCGGGTGCTTAGGGTTTCTGCATCGGGGGCTTCTTATAGGCGAAGGGGGAGACCGAGGCGGCGGCCAGGGGCGCCAAACCCTAGCCAGGCGCGGGGTGGGGCCCACCCATGCCTGGGGTGGGTCTGGCCCCTCTGGCTGGCCCCTCCAGCTCTCCTCTAGACTTCTTGTTCCCCATGGAAAGTAATTGACTTTGACGTTTGTCCCGTCCAATTCAGAGAATATTTCTTTACTAACTTTTCTGAAAGAAAAAATAGCAGAAAACAGGCATCTGGCACTGTTGCAACTTGTTAATAGGTTAGTACCAGAAAACATATAAAAAGCTCCTCAAAGTGTAGTCAAGCAAAGCAAAGTAGATACTAAACAAGCATGGAGCATCAAAAATTATAGATACGTTTCCAACGTATCAAGGATGCTGTCGGGGTTGCGCGACGACCGGACTACACTGCAGTGGTCGTGGAAAGCGCTCCGGCTGGGCGACGCAACGACCGGACATCGACGAAGCTCGAGGACGCCGCCGGGGTGCAAAGCTCGTCGGGAAGGGCTACGACGGACGTGGTCGACCGGTTTTGGTGCGCGACGGTCGATTCTACATGTCACCCATGCTCCTACGGCCCCTCTGCCGTCCCGAGTCGACCTCGAAGCGGCCATAATCGACCTTGGCGGTGGGCTCCGGCTCGATGCGGCGGTTCTCGGAGTCGCTTTCGGCGACGGCTAATGCCAGCGAGTGGGGCGGACGGAGGGGAAAGGAGCGGGGGTGTTTCGGGCTACCGGCAGGGGCGTCTGGTGGTCGGCGCTGTGAACGTCGATATGAATACAGCGACGAGGCTATGGTAGCAAGGTGGAGGACTTACTTAATTTTTAGTCCAGCGCTCACGGTCGACCATATTTGGAGGTCGCGGAGGGCCAGGACTAAAAAATTTATCCTCTAATGACCGTTTAGGATTTGGTTCGAGGCGTCTGTGGCTGTTAGCTGCCGAAATTTTATCCTCTAAGAACCCGACCTCGTCTCTTTTGGTTAGAGATGCTTTAAGAAGACGTATATTTCAGAAGCCGCTCAAAAGAACATAGATTGGTCACAGCCGCTGACGTACGATTTAGGTACACGTCGCTCCCAGATACATTGAGCATGAGCATACGGTACAACACTAGCCATCTGTTTGCAAATTTTGTCTTATTGCGATCACAGGTAGAAAAAGGGTTTTCGGTTCGATCTAGAGTCTAACACTAGTCCCGATTTGTTACGGGCCGGGACTGGTATGAGCACTAATCCAAGTTCGTACCGTTTTCGGTGGCTAGTAGCCCGAAAACTCTAGTTCCGGGTCGTTTCGGACCTTTAGTCTCGGGTCGTGATATGGATCGGGACTAAAGGGGTTCGGGCACGGGCAACACCTTTTAGTCCCGGGTTGTGATACGGCCCGGGACTAAAAGGGTGCGGGCCCGGCAGGAAAACTTAAATTGGCTATAACTTTTGCGTACGATATCGAAAAAAAAATGTACAACCTATCAAAATGTGTGGAAAAAAATTGTGAGTTCAATTTCAATAGCCTTTAGGCCGTTTTGGATTATTTTAGATTTTTAAATTCGAAAAACAAAAAAAATATTTAAAAAATTAATTTTTTGCAATTTTATTTATCCATATTTGGATTCCTCACATTTTTCTGATAATTATGGATATATTATTTGTCGAATTTCGATTTACAGATTTAAAGATATTATTTATGCCATATTAAATGAATAGATGGCAAAAAATATATTATTTTATTTAGTTTTTTTACTTTCATTGGATTAAAATATTATTATTACTTATTTATTGTTGTTTACTAAAATAGTTGTTTGTAATTTCAAAAAATAAAGATGTATGGCATATTGATATATGCTAATAGGATAGATATGGTAGTGTTGACAACAAGGTACAAATGAGCTTCGCGCGAAGACATCCTGATGGAACGGAGAGAAGTTAAGCATGCTGATGGTAGAGTAGTGCTAGGATGGATGACCGTTCGAAAAGTTTACCACAGGCATAATTTGATCTAAGATTAAATATACTTAGTGCTAAAAATGTTTCAAGTAAGAGGATTACGAGTCAAATAATTCAAAAGTTTAAGAAAAAATCAAAAAAATATTAAAAAAATATTTTTATTTTTAAAAAAGATCTTTAGTCCAAGGCCATATTACGACCCGGGACTAAAGGTCCTTCATCCCCCGCTATAAAAACGGCCATGCGGTGGCCCATGCGGTGACCTCTATTCCAGGTTGTAATATCTCGACTAGAGATAGGGGGCCTTTAGTCTCGATTTCGTAGTCCCGAATACAAAATCGGGACTAAAGGCTCTTACAAACCGGTACTATATGCCCTGTTTCCACTAGTGGATTTGCGGTAAATTTATAATTACATCAACAGATCTAATTTACTATCACTGTGACACTGTTCTTCCTTCTTCGTACTTGTGGCGTGAGCAAAATGTCCACATGAATGTCGCTGCCAAACAACGGCATCAGCAGTTCGGCAGGCTTCCTGTTGGAAAATATGGCAATATTTTAATTCCATTAATCAAGAAACGCATAATTCACAGTTGCCAAACTATCGTGGAACAATTTTCTAGCATTAGACAAACAAAATCTCACGAGGCAATATATCATTTCTAGGCAAATACGGCTAGGAATATAGTTTATCCATAACAAGCATTATCATATTCTTGGGAAAACAAGTATTGTCGTACACGAAGGCCCAACCAAAGGAATTTTCCCTATAGGAATCCCTTGGAGCATGTTTGGATGCTCGCAGTTGGGGAGATTTACTCTAATGCCCACCTGGGCTAAGTCCAGAATCATGTTCTGCATCTTGTTTAGTTGCTCACATTAATTCTATCGTTTATTTGTGCACTTTGTTCGGTTGTCGACAAAGAAATATTACGGTTGTGAGGACACAAAATTAACTTGTCTTTAGTGTTGTGTTCAGCGCTTCTCACAAGTGATCCATACCTAGGCATCTTTTGGGCCGGGCTTGACTCGGACTGGGCCATAGAAAGCATGCCCACACATTTCCCAGGCTCGAGCCCAACCCAACTGTCGAGCCTAAAAATGAAGCCCAGGCCCAACCCAAACCGTGCACGAACCTCCCAGGTTGTCAGGCCATGGGCTAGGCCTTCCCTTATTTGCTGCTTTTGTTCGGCCTGAGCCTGGCCCGTGTACCAACCGGGCCACAGATACGAAGCCCAGGCCTGGCCCGCGGGCCCAAAAAGCCTAGCCCGTCAGGATTTTTTCGGGTCGGGGTGGCTGGGCCGGGGTGCCCATGCCCAGCTATAGTGATAACCTTGCCACATATTACTCTAAGCTAACATGCATCATATAAAACTAATAAGAAGCATATTGAACTAACAAGCAACATCAAATTAACATAGCTACTAGCAAATAACACTTCACCATTCACCACGGTATTACCTATGTCCTACAAATAGCAATTATACACAAAAATAAGGGTAGTTCATAGAACATGATGTCTTCACTTCGTCACTTATTCTTTTTCGAGTCCTACTATACACACGATCTTTTCTATACGACGACTGTACGGCACGACCGCTCCATCGTCTGACGCTGCCACACATGCATCCGAGCCCCATTCGATTCCATCTCGTATAGAGGTCATACATGGAGCGTCGTCTACATAGCGTTTCCATTATTTTTCATCTTTAGATCCTGGTCTGACCTATGTTGGCCCACATGTCGTCAACCCATTGCCGCCTCTTGTTCTTTCAATCATTATTATCGTGTAGAGGGACACTATGGCCAACATTAATGTCGTCAGGAGTCATCTCACTCTCATCCGGGAAGAAATCATCAATGCCAAAGTCTAAAATCTAGTTATGGATAATGCAACATGTAAGAACAAGCTTAACTTGTGTGGAGAAATGGTGAAATGGTTTCTGATCAAGGATCTTAAATCTATTCTTCGGAATAGCGAATGCCCTCTCAATCATCACTCTAAGGCTAGAGGTATGAGATTGAAAAGTTCATGACATCCTTGGGATAGTATCTTGCAAAGAACCAATTAAGATGGTACTGTGTTGACCTAAAAGGTGGAAGAATACCATAGTGACAAGCATATTCGACATCTCCTAGGTAGAACTTACCTGTTGGGATTTGGGGGCCATCAGTTCTAGCCAAGCTGTCA
Source organism: Avena insularis (assembly GCA_023614405.1). Taxonomy (NCBI): domain Eukaryota; kingdom Viridiplantae; phylum Streptophyta; class Magnoliopsida; order Poales; family Poaceae; genus Avena; species Avena insularis. The sequence goes on from CM042685.1 coordinate 251,769,087, forward strand.
GCATGAATGCTTGCATCATGAGCCGATTCTTCCCATAGAGCTAACACATATATGAACTTCAGATCGAAATCCATAGTGTCAAACACATTTTGGCTGGTGTAGTACTTTCTCCCGCTGTATGCATGAGATTGACTTTTGGACACTCTAGCAGTGACATGAGTACCATCAATTGACCCAATGAAAACATGACATGAATAAATTGTTAGACCTTGGTCCAATACAACCATGTCATGAACTACAAACTAGTGTTTCTCACCTTGAAATATGGAAACCATCGGTAGTTTTATTGTATATTTGTTGGATTTTGAGCAGATGGTGGCTTGATCATATATCTCCTATGAGCTCTACAGTAGCATACAAAGACTTGCTTGAAGTACTGGAATATTGTCTTAGTGGTCTCCTCCATGTGTTCCGAATCACTTGAAATCTCTGGTTATATCCAACAACATGAAGGAACGTTGTCATTTTCTATTCGATACATGTGTGGATGTTATCTTGAAGCAACCCTTTATCCTAAATGTGCTCACAAGGTGTTTAAAAGGGACTCTTACCAACCTAAGTATGTTGATAGTCTCTACGCCGTTTTTCTATATGTAGTTCAGATTTGACATCCTCTCTCTATCGTATTCAAGCATGTGAGCATATGAAAATGAGGGCATGTAATTGTGACGAACCGCTCTAGATCAAAAGCATCCATGCCCGAGTCATCTTCTTGAATGATGGTCTTCATGTGCGCAACCTAATAGAATCGATGTTGCATAGTTAACTTAAAAATCGGCCATAAGATGAAACTAACTAGCTAATGAGCTAATGGTAGGGGTAGAAGGGATGTTATATGTGATTACAACCAATTTTTGAAGACAACAATGACCTGCCGATGTCGGGGATGGGAGGGTGATGGAGACGAAGAGGACAAGCCGATGTCGTAGATCTACAAGCCTCCATCCGCTGGTGCTAGAGACGATGGGGTGGCGGAGCCGGTGTCAGAGATTTGCGAAGTCGAAGCGGCTGGTGCTGTTGATCTAAGTCACCGTCGCTCCCATCTAGAGAAAAAATGAGGATAGATTTGTTCTCCCGTTGGCGATGACCGACTAAGAGGGAGGTGAGGCCACATTTCACTTCAAACAACATGATCAATATTTCTCATCCTTCCATCTCCGCCTTGCTCCCCCATGCACAACGCTCCTCGCTTTGTGCCCGCCAATGTCTGTCTAAGTGAAAAAGGGAGATTCGGTTGTTCCTCTGGATCATGTCCGACATTGCTTTAAGATTCATGCGAGTCTAGAACATGGCCTACCACGAGCAACTAAACAAGTGTTTTTGGCCCACCGGAGCCGGAGGAATGCTTGGCGAGCAACCAAACATGCCCTTGGTAATCCCTAATCTCTAATCCCTCAGTCCACCCTTTTACACACAAACCACCACCATTAGCTACCAAGAGTGTGGCCCACACTCCACCATTGGCGGTAGCAGCGTCGAATAGATACAGTCATGACGTAGCCCAAGACATTATATTGTATGCAGAACAACGGCTAGTCCCATAGTTATGCTATCCATAAATCTTATTGTCGTCCACATGTAGTTTCTTGCAACAGAAACAAGTTGAAGATCACTAAGAAATAGAGTCAACGATCGTGAAGAGCCCACAAGTTGCTTCAGAATCGAGTCGCCTTTGTGGCTTGGGGGCAATAGTTTATTTTATCGAGTTCCTATGTGAACCTGAACATTTGAGTATCCTCTCCGTTTCAAGTTAGTTGTGTCTAGATAAGGATGTATCTCGATATGTTCGGGACTGAGGACGTACTCTGATATTTTTGGACGCAGGCTATTGACCGTGCCATCCATTTAATCTTGTGGCCTTGTGGGCATGGGCGGACCTAGCGGGTGTGCCGGGTGTGCCGTGGCACATCCAGAAATTTTAAAGATTATTTTTTACCTACTACTACCACGTCTCTAAAATATAGGCCCAATACTACTAGCCAATCAAGATAAAATGTAGCGAGGAAAACAACGACTCGAGCGAGCAAACTAGGAAGTTCATCCGTCGATCGATCCCCAATTCATTGCTCAGCCTCCAGCTTCAGCACCCACCGGCACCACCCGCACACACCGTCCCAACATTCCCTCGCCCGCCTCCCCCTACAGGCTGCAGTACTGGCTGCCCTCGCCGACATCCCGTCATCGGTCGCTTGGTGATCACCCGTCGCTCTATTCGCTGCTCGGCCAAATCAAACTGGATTAAACAGGAACAACCAGTCGGAGCATGTAAAAATCCCCAACCTATCTCTAATTATTCCCACAAATTTGAGCTAGAGAAGAGGGAGTGTGCCCATGAAATCCTTCCCAATTTGTGCCTTGACCACTTGACGCCCTGCCCGATTGTTGTGGCTGGATGTAGCCTATATAGCCCTCTGTATATTTGCGAAATTTCCTCAAATCTATCCTTATTGTTTTGTAACTGTATGGACAAGGTTGATTATGAAGAGAAAGAGTGTTAGTTACATTGTGTCTCTTTTTCGGAATCATGAAGCAAAGATTGCATCTAGAAATGATGAGAGTGGAGAATCAAGCAATATGAAAACTTTACTGAGCTCATAAATGGTTGCCGCAATTGATAAATAAGTTAATAAGGTTGTTTTCAAAAATGCTCCTGGAAATTGCATCTTCAATAGTCCTAAGATACAACAAGAAATCATAGAATGTTGTGCAAAACAAATTACTAGACTAATCATTAAAGAACTTGGTGATGACAACTACGCAATTCTAGATGTAGACATTATTCAGTTAGCTATGTATATTACTCATTTGGCATACTCCCTCCTTCAAGGTTTGCAGGGCGCCTAATCAAATTTGGATTTTTCCAAAACTACAACGTTTCTAGGCGCATAAACATTAATTAGTGATTAATGTGACAGCTTTTCTTCCAATTTCCTATGCATGCAACAGTCTCCCACCACTGCATGCATCTTAACCGCTCACTGATAGGCCTAATTTTCAGCCAATACATTCACGTCTAGATCCGTGAGATTTTTGTAGAGCGCCCTGCAAACCGTGAAGGAGGGAGTATTTGTATCACACATATGCTAGTGCGTGAAAAAAATTTAGGACCCTCTATTTTTTTCCTAGGTCTGCCACTGCCTGTGGGCACGGAAGATTGGCATTCTTGCAAGGGTCGTACTACGCGTCCCCCGGAGGATCGGAAGCCCCGATCCCCCGCCTTCCCCGTTCGACACGTGTCCTCTAACCGCTCATGTTCGGGAAGAAAATTCACCACTTCCTGAAAAAAAAAAGGCAAGCGCCAACCCCGCGTCCTCGCTCAGTCTGCCCCCGACCCTATCGCCATAGGGCCTCTGACTTTCGTCCATCTCCGGCGAGGGGGCCGATCGTAGTCCCGCTATCCAGTTTCAGCGAGGGAGAGCCGCGACTAGGCCGCCCTTGTAGCATAGCGTTGTCTCCCATGTAGCAGAGACCAGGGAGCGCCGCCTCCATGTAGCAGATCCCCGCCGCCATGTAGCAGAGCCCCGTCGCCCATGTAGCAGATCCCCGCGCCCCGTGTAGCAGAGCCCCGTCGCCTGTGTAGCAGATCCCCGCCGCCCGTGTAGCAGAGCGCCGCCTCCATGTAGCAGAGGCCCGCTGCCCATGTAGCAGCGCCGCTGCCACTTGTAGCAAGCCCCAAATTGAACGCTTGTAGATGCGCCGCCCGTTCCTTGTAGCGTCTGTCGCTCCTTGGAGCAACTCCGGTAGCAGAGCCCGCCGTCGTATGTAGCAGATCCCACCGTGGTAGGTAGCAGAGCGCGCTGGCATAGATAGCAACTCCCAAGGTAGTAAGTAGCAATTCTCATCCGTGGTAGCGCTTTCATTGGTAGCATCTCTCGCCCTAGGAAAACCAGCGGCGGCGAGCAGTCAGCGGAGGTGAGCTAGGCTTCACCACCACCCACGCTGGCAAGACCACCCCGACACCAGCAAGAAGACCTACTGGTGGTACCACCACCACATGGCGTAACCACCACCGCGTGGGAAGCACATGGGGAGTCAGAGGATGGCACCGAGATGGGGATCCGGGGTGATGGTGAGAGAGAATCCAGGAAGTCAGAACGTGGCGGCGACTTCGGGGACCGGCGCGGCGAGGCGATGGTTAGCGGCGAGGAGCCGACAGGATCCATGGAGTGAATGGGGGAAAAAAGACGAGGGCAAGGTAGAAGATGGATTGAGAGATAAGGCACGGTCACATCGTGGGCCCACACAAGAGGCGCGTCACGACTCACGGGCAGGAGGCGGGGGATGCGATCCCCCGGGGAGTTATATCATTTTCCTTCTTGCAATGTACTTTTATTGCGAGCAATCCATATTCCCCTGATAAAAATGTATCCGTAAGCAAAGGATGCCTTTTGGGATCAGCATCCAGCATTTGACAAGATCTGAACTCGGGATCAGATACGTCGCTAGTGGAAGGAACAAGCGCCTACTAGTGCCGTACCATCGCTCCCCGCCGACACGGCCGGTCCAGGAAGAGCTCGTATTTCGGCCCCACTCCACGAGAGCATGGGCACGCAGCCAAAGCCAAGCGCCGAAGCTTCCTCTCCTCCGACGTGCGTCCAGTTGTTGCGTCGGGCTCACGCTCACCCATCCACAGTCCCGTCAGATCCCGACTGTTCCCCCTCCGGTCGACGTGCCTGCTCCTTGGACACGGAACAGTTCGGCATAGATTTATTCGCCGGGAGGAGCGGACCATGACCAGGCCGCGAGCGAGCGAGCGAGACGCCTACGCCGACGCCGACGGGTCGTCGCCGCGGCGTCAGGTGCGCCCGCGACGCGACGTGCGAACAGCGACCGCGATATCATCGATCTGCCGTGCCGGTGGGCGGTTGCCTGTCGTGCGCGTGGCCGTCGCTCCTGCCCGGCACGCGGCGGACAGGAGAGGAGAGCCCACATGGGCCTTTGCTCATCATTTTATTTTTATATTTTTGCTTGACCAGGACAACTATTTGTAGCAGGGCAAAAATCTCTAACCTCAATCCAAATGCCTGGTCACAAACCTTTTGTCATTGCAAGATTTAATAGACGGAAAATATAAAAAATATTATGGAGCTGGTATATCATGACACGTTAGATACTCCGAGAATGTTCTCGCATAATTTATTTTTTCGATAAAGGGATTTTATATTAACATAACCTTAAGTTGGCAGGATCCACGCACGCCATCTGGTTAACAAATATACACCCAGCCCTATAACTTCAAAAAAAAGAAAAAAAAAAGAGAAAGTTTGACAAAAAGAACAACCTAAGTTGTCGGGAGGACTGATCCGAAGACTAAACCACCATCCATGTCAGGTAAACACCTTCTCCATTGCTCGCTCTAGCCGGCTACATGCCATTGTATAGAGCTCCTCGTGTTTTTACGTTAAAGCTACACCATATACAAAGTAGTCGTGGAGATAGAACCGATGTTTATGTTCTCGCTTGACTACACGATCACCGTGTAGCTTATACATAGTTAATATATACATGTATGTATAACCGAGAAGAAACCCTCCGATCCATAATAACCATTGAAGGATTTAGTTCAGAACTGTTTCTTATTATGAATCGGAGGGAATACCTTTTCTTATCAAGCACAATATCATTCCGCTATAGCCTAAGACCACAGCAAAAACTTCCACCCCCCACTAGGATACGAGAAATAAGATTTGTATGAACTCCACTTAACCAATCAAATGCTGGATGCTACATAATTATTAATTATATAATTGTCTTGACATACACCACCTTCAATAAAAAGTATAAGTATAACTGTGTTTTGTTAATTCAAGATCTTGAACTGCCGACTCGCCTTGGTCTTTTGGACAACAAACAACGCTCCATTTAATTAGTTGATACTTCATGTTTTCATCATCCGCTTGGTAAAAAAAAACTAAATCTAAAATAGTCTAGTCTTTGCAAAATGTAATAGAGATAGTTTTTTTTGGCCACACAAAGAAGAATGGATCATTTGAAGGATTATCATACTGATATAGTAACCACATAATCCCAAAGTATAACACAAGGCTATGACCAAACATTTGGTGTGTGTTTGGATGGTTGCCAATTTTTTGGCTTGCCAATACCCCATTACCAACTTTAGTTTAGTTTTTGGGTGTTGTTTGGATTGTAGCCAAATTGTACCCTACCAATATTTTGGCCATGACCAAATGGTTGGCTCTTGTTTGGATTATTGCCAATTTTTTGGCTTGCCAATGCTCCACTACCTATTCTAGTTCAATTTTTCAGCCAATATTGGCAACTTGTGGGCAAGCAAAGCCTTAACCAAAATTTTGGCTAGCCAAATATTTGGTGGGGCAATCTTGGGCACAAACCAAACACATCCTAGCCAATGTTGGCCAATTCATGGGCAAGCAAGACATCAACCAAAATTTTGGCTAGCCAAATATTTGGTAGGGCATGCCTGAGCATAAACCAAACAGACCCTTATCTTTCGAATTGCCCACAAGAGTGCTTAACAACAAAAGTTAGGGTGATGCTTGATCCTACAAAGCAAACAGGTTGTACACAAGAATTCAAAGCAGAATATTCCAAAATTTACAGATTGTTTGTGAATCGATTATTGGCATCCACATTTCTGCATCATTTGAAACAAGTTAAAGATTGTGTGCGTCGATTATTGGGAGGAGCAGCCTAAAACATCTTTAAAAAAGAAGATGAAAGGAAACTTTTATCGACTCATCGTCATGGACTAGATGTATACTAGATGAGAAATACCATATAATGCAGTGACCTACGTGTTTGTGTTTAGGCATGTGCGACGACTGCGTTTAGACGGTTATGGGAGGCAGAAGCACACAGCCAACGACCCAAATCTGCACAACGACTTCTCAGGGCACTAGTAAGTAGGCGTGGCTGGCTGGGCCACGGCCGGCCATCACATGCGAAGATGCTGCTACAAGAGTTGTAAATTGCGAGGTGTATAATTGGCCAACAACTGCGGATCTTCTCTTTTTCCTTCTATAATTGTGTAGGTATTATACTACTACTCCTATACTAGTATGATAATAAAGTCCATAGCCATGAGGCGGTTCTGGAGATCGTTCGTTGGGACATTACCGTCATGATGGACTGCGACACATCGCATGGCCATTTATGCCTGCTACCGCCGTCAATTACTACTGGTCGAGAAATTTCCTTGTGGTAATACACTTATATGAATGAATCGGCAACAACAAAAACAGCTCATTTTTCTGAAGGACAGACAGTTCAATTTCAAAATGCAATAACAGTACAGAGATATCGATGCATGGTAGTAGGTACTACTTACATTCTAATGTACTGAAAAACTCTAGTATTAAAAAAAATGGACTGAAAAATTACTTCTGTAAAGAATTAGACCGGCTCATGGCCTTTGTACCAATTCGGGAAACTGAGGAGCAGAATTGACTGAATGCCATTGTGTCGTGCGTGTGAATGGTGATACTAGACGATCTGTTCATGAATACGTCAAATTCGTGTACTGTCGGTACTAAAAGATATGTTCTACGCACGCTACTCATGAAAAGATCAACGGGAAAGAAAAAAACGTAGCTCTAGAAACCGTGGAATCTTAGTAGTACATAGGTGAAGAATCACCAAAAGTCACTTCAACATATCGCAAAATGCAGAGTCATAAGTCAAGTCTGCTGAAGATACCTAGATGACAGGATAGCTGGATAGGCGATTTGTATCATGCGACAAGTAGACAAAAAGTACCGGCAACAGTTTGACCGGTATGTTATCTTCATCTAACTCAAGTCCCTTTTTTTTGGAGTCTTTCAGAAGCTTACAGATGACAAATTACCAGACGTTCAAATGAAGTGCCGGTGTTTGATTTACCGGGTGTCTAACTGATGTCCAGCAACACTGGAAACAGATGCGTCCCAAAACTAAATCCGGTACTGGCAATCTCATGACAGGAGCTCTACTGGACTATTACACTGAATCAATCAGGCCAGGATGGTTACCTTTTCTCTTTTATATAAGGTCAGGACGTTTAGTACTACTGGAACAGTTAATGAATAGACTAAAAGAAAAGCAAAACAAAAACAGACAAATTCTCCTTAAAAAATAAGGACAAATGGTCTGAAAAATTCTCAAAACTATAATAAGCAGACAAGGAAAAGGGATAAAATCCCCTTAAAAAAGAAAATGGTCTGAAAGTCTAAATTCTAGAGTACTGTCCGGAAACATAGGGCCCCCTTCTCTAAAGGAGAAGGAAGAGGAGTTTGAGAGTTGAGAAATCAACATATGCAACCTACTAAAAGTACCAAAAACAACTACTTGTGCTTACAAGTCTGCACAAAGATTGTGAAAGATCATTACTTGTGCTTACAAGTATGCACATAGATTGTGAAAGATCAACATATGCGTCCTACTAAAAGTACCAGGAAACAATCACTTGGCTTAGAAGTGTGCAAGGTGGTGCTCCTAATCACAATCAATTCATATATACAAAAAAAACACTACTGTTCATACTAAGAGCTAGGAGTTACCCATCACAGTAACTGATCTGTCAACTAAGATTTGACAACATAAGCCTAGAATAACAGCGGACGGCTGACTCTGCATCTGTCAAAGTAAAATGCGTTTAACTAAGGAAGAGAAACCATATTACAAGAGCACCTAGTATGTTATCTTCATCGCGACCATGCAACCGCGTCAATCTCATCCCTTGCAGACTTGTACAGCTCAAGCCTCTTAAAACACTGCTGCCTGCGCTCCATAAGAGTAGGGTCCTCATCAAGCAGTAGTGCGAGCTGCTTAGCCTACAGAGGAAATTCATCACTGAAAGAACTGAAAGGGGCAGGAATGAACATAGTTACAGCACAAAACAAGACACTTACATCTTTGCTGCCCACTTGAGTATAGAAATAGTTCAGTAAGGACCTCTTGGCTTCCTGGACTTGACAGTGAACAACAGCCTTGGGGATAGTATTCTTCAGTGTATCAGATACCATGCCAATGTACGAGGATACATTAGAAGCGATCCTCCTGAAGTGTGCCTCAGTGTACCGATCAGCTGAAGGAGTTGGAGGGTTTTCAGGTCCAGCCCTGTCCACTTCCTGTGGAAGCTTGCGGAAGAACTCCACTGTCAAATACGTTGATTCCATATCAACCAATCTTACGGTAGTTTTCCGACCATCTTCACGGAATCTCTCCAGGGAGTGGTAGCATGCACCAACAAGCTCCTTTTGAAGAGTGGGAAATCTTCTCAATTCCTGGTCATGCAATATCATCCAAACAATTACTTATCTGGAGAAATAAAAGTATAAGTAGAGATATGGAGAGTTCATGCAAAATAACCAACCTCAGTCTCCCCAATTGATCTCCTTACCAGCTCTTTCAAAACATTATGCACCTGCAGTGATAGTAAAAAGGGGCTTAGTGGAAGAAACATAGCAAGCCACGCAACCACAGGAGTATTGCTTTTTTTAGGGCAGAGCAGGAGAATTCTTACAGCATCTACAGAAGCCTCAGCTGGCCCTCTAAAATATTTGAGACCAGACTCGATCAGTCGACGGTACCCTTGCTCAGGAGCAATTAAATGAGGCTGATAACCATCAGCTTCTGACACAACTCGTTTAACATTTTGCAAAGAGAGGTAGCGGTCAAATGGAAGCTTCTGTAGAGCAGCAGGGAGTTGGTTATTGAAGACCCCATATATTCGATCACCACCAGATCGTCTGCATATTTTTTACATCCACGTTACAGGTCAAAAAAATGACAAGTGCAAGTGAACCATTAGAAAAATAAAGACATTAAATAATCAAAATGAAATTTTACCCTCCATCAAGATGTTCTTTAAAGATTTTGTCAAATGCACGGCAAAGCTCCAAAATTAGGTATAACTGAGCCTGCACAAGTACATAAATGATGTTACACATGTCTATTTGAATCAAAGGCAATTTTAGATCAAAAAGTTCAGTTGATTACCCCAGCGTCAGATCCAATAGGTCTACCAAGGTGATTCATCTCAGATTCAAGCTCATCAATAGTTTTGCTTATCAAAGATGTAATGCTTGGAATGCGTGCCCTGATCACTGCCTCAAGTTCCTGAGAGATAGAAACATGATTGCATGACGAGCCCATTGCTAACTTCCAAGACAATATAAAGGAAAACACTATAAGGATTTTTTGAACCTGTGAAAGAAGTTTAGCCAGATATTCTGAACCCATCCTGCTGGCTAAATGAGCATATTCAGGACTGGACTCAAAGAACTCTTGTTCTTTTCTCCTAGCAAGAATCATGTCAACATTCTTGTTGATATCTGCTTGCGAACGGTTAACAATTCCAACCCATGGGTGCTGTAGCCTGTATGCTCTTCCTTCAAGAACCTTAATGAGAAGAATGAGTGTCGGAGATCAAAAGGTTCATAATAAGGCCAACATGCACACGGAAAAATAGAGTAAACAGAAACATACATCAAGTGCATTTGTTCCCTTGTCCATCAAATCAAGCTTAGTCAACACACCGAAGGTTCTTTCACCTAAGAGGATTAAAAATGATCCCTTAACAAGAAGTATGCTAGGTGAATTGAACAAATATAGTTGTCACTGCGGGGAATATATCATAATGAAATATGAACAAGCCTTGAAATATGAGAAACGAGAACCTAAGCCATTGGAGTGAATATATATTGTTCATAGTAACCAACTATAGAACACCATAATCTAGAGTTTCTACGAAACACATGCTGAATATTATACATGAGATTTCTCCCAAAAGATGATTGTGTAATTATTTTTCGTCGTGAGCACCCGCGGTGCGAGCATGTTTGAAGCAAATGGTCTCAGCAAAGATTGATAGGTATGTACAACAAAAGAACATACATAATTATTCAACATCACAATGAAGCATGGCATCATCAGGTAATAGGATTAGTAGCTCATAGCAAAATAAGTGCATGACTTTGATTCGTACCAGTTGGATCAACATCCCGAGCAAGCTTAATAGCATCAGATGTTGCTATGTCTTGATTAGCGGGAGAGATAGCAAGAATAATACAGTTTGGCTACAAAAGAGGATAAGAATGTGTAAGTAAACATCAATACGCACATCTTATGTATGGCATGTGCAACAATTGAAGCAATGTCAGTACCTTGTCAACGTATAAGTGCACCATCTTTTCAATATCCTGGGCAATGCTTTCAGGCTGGCCATCTGAAAAAGATGGCAACATGATAAATTCCTGATGATCATCACATAAATTAGAGAATGTAAAAATGTAGACACCCGCATACCTATAGCAACCTTAGTCAGACCCGGTAGATCAATCAATGTTAAGTTGACAACTGCAATAATCCATTGAACACAATAAATGATTTATCAAGATTCTAAGGCAAGGCCTCTATGGCAAAAGATTAAGCTGCAGGAGCTGCATGAATCCACTGTATATAAACCAATGTCTCCATATAAACACCACCATCAAAATAAAAGGAAATCAGATATAGATGGCTACTGTTGTCAAACACAGAAGTTATATAACTATTCATACAAAATGGAACAGGGAATTTAAATTTAGCAAAACCAAGCAGCAGTATTCTCCTTCAGTGTAACAGACAAGAACCACTAAGTTATAACCAGGGTTTACTGGTATAGTGCCTTTTGGTGAGAATATGCTGAGATGAATAGGAACTGGAGATATTTGTTTTGTTCTCCCTGTCAACCTATCAGTTTCATCTTCAATTTCCTTCCGCACAAGAGCTGCAGAAAGCAAACATCAACAGCAAGCACGTAATAAGTATCTGATCAACTTGAGCAGCTTCCTAGTACTGAAATACTGAAACTATTCAAAATTTATTACAGGTGATAGTCATTTTTATCTTATGATGTTTTTGGTACTTGTTGAAATATACAAATAAGCCTCATCACAAACACACAATATACTTGAACCTGTAGCACTAGATGCAGAGAGAAAATTAATCAATACCGCCTGTATTGGTCAAATAAAATCGCCTATAGCCCTAGACATGATGCCAATAGCAGCACCAACACCTGCTCATATTACCCCTGATGGCAATGTACCAAATATTTAAGCAACTTAATCAAAGGCACAGTGTTGTCTGAGCATCATACTATCATAGAGTGAATAGTCACCATGGAACTCTATCCAACAAGTGTTATCCGTGCAGGGTATAAGATTACAACCGTGTTAATAAGCAACAGAATCACACATTTTTCTATATAACACTCGCCCAGCCTGAATGTCACACAATACAAGTATAATTCCATTGTCAGAACCTATAACTGAGCAATACAACTTCTGTTGCCGGTACAAAATACAAGTATAATTCCATTGTACATCCTAACAGCACGGATAGTCACCACAAACATTGGGGGTAAAAGGCATGGATTTACTAGTTTAGTACTACCGCTACCACTGAATCAAGCATAACTCCAGAATAACCCCTACTAACCACACAGGAGTATAACTGAAACTGTATGCGCGCGTGGGCACAGACAGAGAGAGCTCACCAAAATCCGTGAACCGGCGCTTGGGCATATGAAGGAACTGGGCGTATTCCTCCTCCCCATCCCCCGTCTTGTTCAGCTGCAGAACCAGTGGCCTCCTCGTCACGATCCCTTCGAATCAAAACGCAGAAGCCATGAAAACCGCGGCACGAAAACTCAGAAAGCTCCGGGCCAGACGGGAAATTAATTCACGGACATACCAGAGCCACGGGGAAGGAAGTCGCGCCCCACGATGCTCTCCAGCACGGACGACTTCCCCGAACTCTGCACGTACGGACGCAACCGCGCGCGAAAAAGATCAAACCAAGCGTGTCAGCAGTTATTAAGCCGCGAAGCGAAAACCCTAGGTGGGGGAGAGGAGAGGAGAGGCGATCGGCGGGAGGTGGCGGACCTGGCCTCCGACGACGGCGACGGACGGGAGCGCTTGCCACAGGGTGGGAATAGAGGGGGCGGCGCCGTCCCCGCCGTGGTCGCCGAGCACGGTGCAGGCGCGCTGTATTCGGTTCACGAGCTCGATCACGTTCTCCATGGGCTTCATCGCCGCGGCTCCGGGAGGGAGAAAGCGGGGTGCGATGGAAGGTTCTAGAAGGGCGAGAGAGAGAGAGAGGGCGGCGCTCTGCTTGCCGCGCGTGGGCCGTCAGGTGTGTGGACGAAGGCAGCAGCAGAGACGCGTCGATGTCGTGGAAATTGTATCGGATTGAACTGCCGGTTTTACCCCTGAGGTATTCAAAGTCGCCCAAAAACGTAGTCCAAAGACTCCAAAGCCGCCACGAGGGAAGTAGGCTTTGGTCACCGTCTCACCGATATACTTCAATTTGGAACTGTAATAATAATTAAAAAACACACAAGGAGTCTACCTCTTGATATTTATGTAGGTTTCATACGAAAATAGTACACTAGTATTAATAGAACGTTACCCTCTTTCTTTTCAAGCAAGTGTTTTTCGAAAACAAATAACATGGTGTAATTACTAAGACCGTTGAATTCTACAAACACAATGAAAAAAAATCCGTGTTCACGTAATATCATGCCTCCCTTTAGAGAATGGCAGAATTGTCGTCTACTCCCCCCTTTTCAAATTATAAGATGTATTAGCTTTTTTCTAAAACATATGCTGTCTTTTAGTTTGTATGTTCAGATAAAATGCATCAACTCACACACCAAAAGATGTCTAAGTACATATATTTCAAAAAAGCTAAAACATATATATATTTTTTAAAACGGGGTAAGTATTTATAAAACAATGTACTCTCCCGGTCCGAAAACAATAGACTCAATTGAATCTATACAAATCCGAGTCATTCATTTCCGGATAAAAGAAGTACCCCCTCCGTCTCGAAATAGATATGAGTAGTATAAAAGATAGTCTTTAGATTGGTTATATATAAAATTTGCACACACTATGTTCTGCAGGACAATAGATGTAATCAAAAATCATGTTTCATGCATACATCATCTCCCACGCAAGCGTGTAACAACTCTCTCATCCTTGGCAGCGAAGGAACAAGGGTAGTTTGGACTCTCATCCTTGGCAGCGAAGGAAGAAGGGTAGTTTGGGAACAGAGCATCATGTACTAGTCAAGGGATAGATGACGAGAGGGCAGGTGGACGGGTCGGTTCAAAGTTCGTCGCCCGGCTTCTGTATTCATAATTTCATATTCATTCAAAACCTCTCTTCCTGACTGTTATCTACCAGATCTCAAAAAAAAAACTGTTATCTACCATGGCCCACTATCATCGATGGGCCTCCGATGCGGATGTATCGTCAACAGACAAAGGTTCACATTTCAGCCCATCTGCGCAGCACAATCTAATACACCCGTGAAAGCCCATTCGTTGGACGTTTCGTGAAGGAGTTTTTGCTAGGCCTCAGAGTCAGAGATCACCAGTACCGCCCGCTCAGCGCCATCCCGCCACGGCGTGACTTGGTCTCCTGCTCCCTCATGATGATGAACGGCCGGCCGAACTCATCGAAGGCCAGCGCCATGGCGGACGCCGACGATGCCTGCTACGCGCGCGCTGCTCTCTGCTCGGAAGGGTCGGATTTTTATATGTTAATCCAAATTTTATAAAGTATAGACCAACTTCTAACGAGTGGAACGAGGCCCGTTGTCGGAGATTTAGGGTACGGTACGGATCGTCAAAGACCTAGGTTTTCACCGATATATAAACCTCTTGTAAGCCGCTGGTTGGGATGAGTTGCATCTGTAAAATCTTCGGCGTTTGTAAACACTCCTCGATATAGTGAAATTTCGCTGGCTAGCGCCCGTGGTTTTTTCCTCTCTTTGTTGGAGAGGTTTTTTCACGTTAAATCTATGTTCCCTTGCTGTGTTTTTCGTTTTCGTTCTTCGTTATCTTCTTGTCGTAATTATAACACGCACGGGGCCAAAGCCGTCGGCAAGGCACCTACACGCATACTCCTTATTAGACGTATGTTTGTATAGGACTCCTATAGTGGCTTAGCCAAAATCATAGGTTGGCCGGCTCTACTCATATATAAACATTGTACTCCCTCTATTTTAAAATATAAGATGTTTTAGGTTTATAAAGCAAATGTATCTAGATTTATTTTAGTATGTAAGTTCACTCAACTTGGGGTTGAATCTACACACGAAGTATATTTATTTTCTTCACAAACCTAAAACATCTTATATTTTAAAACGGAGGGAATACTATTCATCAAATCAATACAAGTTGAAGAATGCTCAGGGGCGAAGCTTGGTGGAGCGAAATCCTCGGTCATCTTTGCTGATTGCGTCGGTCTGATGACACTGATTGAAAAAGTCTCCTTCAAGTATTGTCCAAGAGAAGCCAACAAAGTTACTCATGAATTAGCTAGAAGTTGTTTTGTTAGCAAAAATTCTTTGTAATTAGGTCAATGAATCCCTAGCTATATCGTTGGCAAACGATGTAACAATTGTTTAATGGTTGCAAGAGACATACTCTTTTTCGTTACAAGTGTATCTAAGGGAACAGAAGGTTTTAATGAGTCGGCTTGAATGTCTAATATGTGATGGTTCAAAAAAAATTAATACAAGTTATTATTCTCTTTAATTATCATGGTATCAGAGCACGAAGTCCTATGATTAAATCCTAGCTAAAGCAAGAATTAGAAACAAATATTGTGGCTTCCCAAACATACCGTCACAATAGGGCAAATATGAAAGCTGTAGGGTGAGTGTTAAAATATATTGTCTAGTTATTTTTATCAGTTTAGACTTTTTCCTTCTTAACTATTGGTGATGGTTCTTCAATTCTTATATCTTGCACTGGCCAATCCTACATCACTAATTCACACACAAATTTTATTCTTCACAATATTCTTGTTGCTCAATCCTTAATCAAAAATCTCATCTCTATTCGACAATTTACACTTGACAACAATGTTTTTTTTTGGAATTTGATCTGTTTGGTTTATCTGTGAAGGATTTGAAAATGGCGGAGGTGCTCGCTCGCTACAATAGCTCGGGTGATCACTATCCTCTTCATGGCGCGCCAACTTCCACACCACAAGCCATGCTCACCTCCGTTGATCATGTAGAACGATAGAGAGGGATTAGCGGAATATGTTGGATTTATTATTAAGCCTCATGAGCGAGTATATATATAGGCATATAGGGATTATCTTGGAGTACAAGTCAAGTTAGGTGATGGCGCTGCGTCAACATGGACCACTTTATCGGGAAACCCCAAGAGCAAGGTATGATGCAACACAGCAGCAAGTCTTCTCTCAGTAAGAAACTGAGGTTATCGAACCAGTAGGAGGAAGAAAACGTCTCAAAGATGTTGCAAGCAACGTGGAAACCAACACAACACAAACTCAATACTTTGACCCAACTAACAGTGAGGTTGTCAATCTCACCGGTTGATGTAACAAAGAATTAACTGTATGGTGTGGAAGATGATGATGGTTTGCAGCAAGTAAACAGTAATAAAGGAAGATGTATCAATGGTAAAGATTAGACCGGGGTCCATAGTTCACTAGAGGTGTTCTTCTTAGATAAACAAAACATGGCATGCTGGGTAAATAAATTACAACAGGGCAATTGACAGGACTGAGCAAGGCATAACAATGCAATACTAGACATAAAGATCCTATGAGATTCGATTGGGCAATACAATAAGATATATAGACCGTCATCCAACTGCATCTATGACTAGAAGTCCACCTTTGGGTTATCATCCTAACCCCCTCCAGTATTAAGTTGCAAGCAACAGACAACTGTTTTAAGCAAAGTGTGTAAGGTAAACAATCCACTTGTTCCATGAACAAGAGACCGTTGTTTTCTCCCTAGTGGCAACTGCACATCTACAACCTTAGAGATTTCTGTCACTTCCCTTGATTAAATAGAGGCATGAACCCACTATCGAGCATAAATACCCCCTCTTGGAGTCACTATCAACTACTTGGCCAAGATAACTATTAACAACGGAGAGCATGCAAGATCACAAACAACACAGACATAATAGAATCAATAAGACAAAACCAATAATCAATCTAACATAGTTATCTCAATATCTATCGGATCCCCGCAACCACAACATGTATGATTACAAATAGATGAGATCTTGATCATGAACGGAGCTCACAAGATCTAGACATGAAAGCACAAAGGAGGAGATACAACCATCTAGCTACTACATGGACCCGTAGTCCAAGGTGGAACTACTCACGCTTCATACCGGAGGCTGGCATGAAGAAGAAGACCTCCGAGATGATCTCCCCTCTGGCAGGGTGCCAGGAAGAGCTTCAAATCTCCCCGATATAGGGACGATGGTGGCGGCGGCTACAGATGATTTCGTGAAATATTGATCGGGTACTTAGGGTTTAGGCATCGGGGGCTTCTTATAGGCGAAGAGGCGAGGCTGGGAAGTGGCCAGGGATCCACACCCTGCCCAGGCGCGGCCCAAGGTGGGCCCGTGCCTTGGGGTGTAGCCACCCTGTGGCGTCCCTTCGTCTCTCCTCTGGACTCCGTGTTCTCCTCGGTGAAATATTGACTTCGGCTTTTATCCTGTCCAATTCCGGGAATATTTCCTTACTAGCTTTTCTAGAACCAAAAACAACAGAAAACAGGCAACTGGCACTGTGGCAACTTGTTAATAGGTTAGTACCAGAAAACATATAAAAAGCACCTCGAAGTGTGGACAAAGCAAAGCAAAGTAGATACTAAACAAGCATGGAACATAAAAAATTATAGATACGTTTCCGACGTATCAAGCATTCCCAAGCTTAACTCCTTCTCGTCCTCGAGTAGGTAAGTGATAAAAAAATAATTTTTGAGGTGACATGAACCATCAAAACCAAGATCAAACCATTTGCAAGCATTGAAAGCTGGGATCAAAGAACTCTAAACATGTGCATGAATGATGGAGTTCTAACAGTAAGACAAAGTAACTATGCATGCAACATGAAAGGCTACAAACAAAGATCATAAATAACATGCATTGAAAAATGTTTGTTTGTTTCACATACAGAAAACATGGAATAGTGGTATTCAGCTTGTCCCTCATAGAGTAGCAAATATATACATAGGACACCTTCAAAGTTCATAAGAGTGACTAGATACAAATAGCACAAGAGCAAGAAATATCAACAATATGCATCAATCAATAAGTTTTGGGACAATGCACATAGAACTAAGAATGGCAACTATGCTCTCTTAACGGGTGCCTAAAGGTAGAAGGTGGAGACTCAATATAATGGTGGAAGAAAGGCCCTTCATAAAGGGAAGCAGGGATTTCAAGTTTCAGAAAGAGCTTACAAAAATTATGGTACTTGTTAGCTTTCAGCCCTTATTGCCCCTATCATAAAGCATCTTGAAGTGATTAAGCTTAAAGTGAACAAACTATGGAGTATATGCTTGACAAAGTATAAGTTGGCAATCTCATGTCCCTTGAATATGAGGGCCACACCGCATGCTACTCAACTTTAGTCACCTGTAAGTTCTTGTCATAGTAAGTACATGTGTATCATAGAGAACCGCCAAAGGGGTACCCCTTGCACATGGTACATGTAACATCCCAAAAAAATATTAATCAAGGTTATCAATTCCAATCACCCAAATTTAGGGTTAACAAAATTTTTTGTTAATTAAAATCATTATGAATGCATGTGTGTATGTGATGAATTCTTGAATGGACTTGTGTGATTGTTGTTAATATCAAGGATTGGTTTAAAGATGAAAACAACATCATCTAAATCATTTCCAAGTAGAAACAAATCAAGAGAAATTCAAAAGCATACAAAACAAGCAAATGGTCATTTTTTTCAATCTTGCTCACTAGTCCACTTTGAGTGTTTCTAGTCCAAGATTTCAAACAGAAGCAAATCCATTTCTTTTCACCCCTTGCTAGACCAAGTGAAAGTGAACCCAAGCCCACTTTGCAAACCCACAGAAACATTTGGCAACCTTATTCAATGACATTTGAAAATTGAATCTAGTTCATATGGGAAGATCACCATTTCTCAAAACCCAACCAAACCAATTCACCTTGACAAATACAAGCAACCAGAGACTACCTAGTATGTGACCATTGCACCCACCAAGTTTCATCCAAAAATTCAAATTTAAATATGTTGCGGCCATTTCATCAAACACCTTCTGAACACAAATCAAATTAAACATCAAACACTATAGTGAGCAGTGTTTGTGCCAAACTTGTTCCCTCTCTAGCTCTCACTACACTCTCAGTAGATCATCTAACTTATTTAACCAACCCTATCTCACTGTGAACTCGACCATGCCATCAATGGTGACCATGGCCGGGCACACTTGCCACCCCCACTATCGACAGCAAGCTAGGAGCCTAACCAAGCCAAGCCACCATGTCTAGCAAGCACTCCACCGTCAACCGCCACCCTCCTTCCGGCCCTCGAGCCCTTCTAGCCACTGGACCACCCAAAACACGCGCGACCATCTTCTCTGCGACCATGCCGAGAGCACGCCAGAGCGCCGCGCTCGACACACTCGCACAGACCGTGCCCCGCCTCTGCTGCTCGCGTACGTGATCACCACCGCCCCAGGAACCACCCAGACATGCCCGTTTGCCGCTGCGTGACCCGTAGCCGCTTTGCACCATTAAAATTGTCGTCGGTGCCGCTAGAGCGTCGACGTGTTCCGACCGCACCACACCGCCCCACGCCTCGCCATCAAACCGTTGAGCTTCGCCAGGAGGCAGCGCACCATCCCCTACCTTCATCCATGCTGTTAGCTCACTATAACACCGATCCCGACGAGCTCCACCCACACCCTTTGGTTCCCTCATCGCACTATAAATAGAGGCCTCCCCCGTTCGAATTCAGCACACCATTCCACTCCCTCTCTAATAGAACCACCCCACTTCTTCCCCGGAGCAAGGCGAGCACCAGGTGGCTGGAATTTCGCCGGAGCGTGCCGCTGCTGGAGGAGAAGGGCGCCGCTGATTAGAGCCACCCCAGTAGGAGCCACCAGTACCAGGAGGATCGTCGTCATCGACTTCGTCGTTCGCCCCCATCGCCTGAGCCCCGGTGAGCCCCCACTGACCCCCACTGGCCGCGCTAGCGTTCGAGCCCATCGTGTTCTGTTCAGACGTGGACGATGATCCACAGCCGTAGATCTTACTTCTAATCCTACGGTTGTAATTGCCATGTACCCCTTCGCACCCCCTGTCTCACTGACTGGTGGGGACAACCACTTAACCAGATCGCGTGCACATTGTGCGCAGTGGGCCGGCCCAGTTAACTTCCCGCGCGACCCAGTTCGTTTGAAATTAGGTTTATCTATTTAATTTCAAACTTAGTTCTAACAGTAGATTCAAAAATCATTTCGGAGAGATTCACTAAACCAAATTGCATAAAACTATTTTTTTAGAAAGGTATGGAAATTCTTAATCCAAGCCCTTTGGATTCAAATCATTTGGAATTATTTATCACCTATAGTAAGAATAACAAGGTAGAGACTTTTCTGCATTCAAACATTTTTCAAAATTCAACCATAAATGCTTTTGAGTTGATTCCAACTCTCAAAAATCACATTTGATAAGACATTTATGAATATATAAAAATATCTAGGTTTACTTGCAGTAATAATGGACAAGTAATAAAATAATGCCCCATAGGCATTTCTAGTCCCTTTATTTAATTAAAATAAAAAGGTTAAACCTTATTAAATTGTGACACCACTTTAAATCATATTCCCAAGTACTGAAATATGTGGTGATGACATGTGTCAACATGATCCCATGTTTTAGTTGGAGAATATTAAATCTTAAGTAGTTTTTCAATGAGTAGAAATTACTTTTCTAAAATAAAATAAATAGAACTTTTGCCTTAATTCTTGTGATGATAGTGATGATGCTAGATCATCTAGTGTGAGCCTTTGTGTGCTAAATAGAGTAGTTAAGAATTGTTTGGTGATTGTGTACTTCGTATTTATTTATAGACGCTAGTACCGAGCAAGGATACGAAGAGGAAGGAGAATACTACGAGGAAGAAGCATAGGAGAACTTCAACCACTGCACTGCACAAGGCAAGCTATCTAATGCAAGCTACTATCTTAGCAAGTTAAGCTAAACCATGCAAGTCATATTTGCAAGCTTAAACCTACAAGATAACCTATGCAATGCATTAGGCATGCCTTGGTTATACCACTTGATGATACCTAATCCCAGTTTTACTTGCAAGCTTAGTTATTTTAATCCTTTATCCAAGCTTCCTACTTGTGTTTACTTAGTGAATTGTAGATTTTAGAAATATTATTAAAGGTAGCATAAAGAGCATAAAACTTGGTCTAAGTTAGATAAATCTTGATGTCATTCTGAGGCATGAGATTGAACTTAGATAAGTTACACTTGATTATCACCCCTCATTAGTTTTACCCCCGCTTGTAGTTGCTAGTGCTAAGCATAAAACTTGATCACTTTAGATGGGAACACTTGGTGAAAATAATTATGAAAACCTTAGAATGATGAGTCATTCTAATGAAATGTTTTGACATGTGTTCTTGAACACCAGATGATTTGATGATGAAAATGTTGAGGCATGAGCCTTAGCCCTTTATAAAACTGATGGTTGTCTGGATGCGATATCATTCCAATTTTACGTACAACCACAATACCCGAGATTTGGGTAGGGATTGACTGGAAGTTTATATACCTTAGTATGGGTTCCCTTGTGGCCGAGGTTTGAGCTAAGGCTACCTCGTGAAGATTGTCCACCGGTGTAGTTCTCAAGATGACAGATGGTCATGGTTGGGAGGCCAAACTCATAGGAGAGGTGCCTATACTAGGGCGTGTAATTGAAAGGTTAGGATTGATTATCCGCATACTGAGTATGGTGAATTTAGGATTGTTCCTGGCGGATGTATCGAATATTGTGGTGAAAGTGTACCACCTTTGCAGAGTGTCAAACTATTCGAATAGCCGCATCCGCGGTTATGGACAGTTGGAGTGGCCATACTGTTCCGTCGTCAGATGTTTTCAAAATGACTTGTGAAATGAATCATGACTTTGACTTGACCACAACAGGGTTGTGAACATGAAAACTAAGTTCCCACTTAGGTGTTATAAAACTTTAAACTAGCTTTCTTTGCTTCTGAACTCAGTTAAGGTAAATCTAGCTTTTTGCAAAACAACCTAGAGCTTAGTATTCCTAATCAAACCACTTTACCTGTTAGTGATAGTTTGCGAGTACTTAAAGAGTACTCATGGCTTTGTCCCTGGCTATTCCCGTGGCCAGACTATGAAGAGGACTATCAGGAGGATGGACCAAAGGAAGGTTATGATAACTAGGATCATCTCCCATCGTCAGCATTGCCTGTTACCATGAAGATGGAGCTTCGCCCACGCTATCGTTATCATATTATTCGACTGCTTTGATTGTACTAAGACTGGATCATGTGATCCTTTATTTGTTGTAAGACCTTATGTATGGTTTGTAATGGATGATGTACTGTGATATCCAATCTGTTATGTCTCATAAAAATGGTAATCCTGGGATTGCGATGTATGGCATAACAGGCATCTGGGATTAAAAATCCGGGTGTTGACAGTACGGGAGCTATCCCATAACCAAAATGACAAGGCAAGCAGACAATGAGCATCTCAGCGATCTTTTTATTTGCTATTTGCATATGTTTTTATTGAGGATGCTTCACAGATTGCTCATTGTGGTGATGCTGCAAGTTTCCACAATGATTAGGCATGGCTTAGGCTAGCGGCCCGGGCATTTCTCTAACACAAAATACATAACTCCACGGACTTACAAGCTCCCTTTTTATTTCACACCGGCGACATCCATAGACAAAAGAGCATGATATCAACTATGTACAAAGTACAAGTGCAATGTTGAAAACATTCCCCATGACAACATGGTTCTGCTAATTCCAACGTATAAGTGCAAGCATATACAACATAGATGACACAATGATTCAAGTTTATTAGGGGCAAGAAATAAAAGGTGTGCCATCAAGTTCGTGAGAGATTTAATGACTAAGTTTTCACATAGCAAAATACTTTTTAATTGGAATATAGATGAAAACAAGAATATACTTGGAATGGTGTAACACACCATGCATAGGAATTTATAGTGGACACGTTGGAATAACTTGGTTTCTTGGGAGTTGGAAGCATGAGTAGAACTTACTCATACAAGTGGAGGCTAGCAAAAGACTGGGAGCAACCAACTAAGAGAGCAATAATGGCCATAATCATGCAGAGCGACAAAACATTACTAATCAAGGCATAAAGTGGTACTACAAGTCAAGTACTAAATGATCATAGAGGCTATGGTGACTTGTTCATAGTCATAACATGGTGTGAGCATGTGCCAAGTCAACCCAAACAAAGCATCAAAGGAGAACACCACAATACTATGATTTTGTATGCTAAAACAACGCATGATTCTTTTGAGGCACACTAAGCAATCCCAATTTTTTGGAACAAATCATGCTACAACAGTAATCCTAATCATAAGGTCAAAACAACACCTAGCATGTCATGCTAAAGTCCAAGCCAGAGTCAAAGCAAGCTCCTCTTGCACTATTCAAGCAAGAACCTTCTACTCCTTTCCAACACCAATCAACTTATTTGAAACAACACAGCGAGAACGGGGGTCCAAACTACTTTATTAAAGCAAACTAAGCAAAGCAAATAAAAACTAAGACGCTCCAAGAACAACATAACAGTGCACGAAACAATAAAAACGAAGTGTCTAGAAAGACCCGAGCTTTTAATTGATGAAGAAGGGGATGCCTTGGGCATCCCCAAGCTTTCACGCTTGTACCTCTTGGATATTTCTTGGGGTGACACCGGGGGTGGCATCCCCAAGCTTGAGATTTTGTCCATTCTGCATCTCATTACATTATTCTCTCTCTACACGTGAAATTTTTCCTTCATACAAAACTTCACACAATCTTCATTAGCAACATTAGTGTATTCAAAAGATAATAGACCCTTGGGCTTAGCTTTGGAACAGAAAAAACTTTCAATAAAAACACAAGCTACTGTATCAACTCCTTCAAAAAGCTCAATTTCCCTAAAAGAACCCAAAAAGAAATCAATAAGAAGCTAATGCAAATAAATGGCAGAAATCTGTCAAAACAGACCAGCAGGTAGAAACCGATTTTTTCGAAGACCTTATGTTGCTCAAATCAAAAAGTGTTGAACTAACTAAAGTTAGATAACATACTGAGGGATTTATTCGTAAATTTTCAGCTCAATTTTACTTACATAGACTCCTCACGAATTTTTATGGAGGACAGAAATCTGTTTCGGGACAATAACTCCCCAAATCTTACTTCCTCTCATTAGAGGTCATTCTTGGCACAAAAAGCAAACAAAAAGGATAAGAAGAGGTCATTACCGAAGTACTTCCAAGACTCAAGAAAACTCTTGGATTATCTCCCAACAAGTACTTTTCTTTAACGCCTTTAAGTTAGGCACAACAAGAAAGAAATCAAGTATTTTAAAATGAAGAAGCATTAACATCAAACCTTGCTTTCAAAGGAGGAGCAAAAATCAACTTCTCTCTCCTCATAGGGAAATGTTCAATACCTTTCTTGAATGGAAAATGATATTTAATGGTGCCTTCTTTCATATCAATGATGGCACCAACAATTCTAAGAAAAGGTATTCCCAAAGTAATAGGACAAGAAGCATTGTATTCAACATCCAAAACATAGAAATCAACAGGGGCGTAAGCATTGTTAACCATAATAATAACATCATTAACACTCCCCATGAGTTTCTTCTTAGCATTATCATTAAGTGGGACATCCAAATAACAATCTTCTAGAGGTGGTAAATCAAGCATTTCATAAATCTTTCTAGGCATAATAGAGACACTAGAACCAAGGTCACATGAAGCTTTGAGATCAAATTCATTCACTTGCATATTAATAATGGGTTCCCAACTATATTCTACTTTCCTAGGAATAGAAGCTTTGTGTTTTAACTTCTCTTCCTTTATTTTAACAAGAGCATCTGTAATGTGTTTAGTGAAAGCAACATGCATATCACTAGCATTAGGACTTCTAGCAAGCTTTTGCAGGAAAATAATCACTTCAAAAATATTGCAACCATCAAGATCAAAATCAAACTTAGCATCACTAGTAGTAGAATCAGTAGGCTTGGGCATTGTAGGAGGAGGAATAGGGACTTCTTGGGGTTTAGTGACATCCATATTGGTGGTGATGGTGCACACACTATTGTTTCTAGCAATTTCAGCTTCCTTTCCCACTTAGCATGAAGTTGGGCTAACAGTCTAACATTTCCATCAATAGTAACTGATACGTCCAAAACGTATCTACTTTCCCGAACACCTTTTCTATTGTTTCGCCTCTAAACTTGTGTGATTTGGATACAACTAACACGAACTGACGCTGTTTTCAGCGGAATTACCTTGGTGTCTTGTTTTTGTGCAGAAAATCAACTATCAGGAAAAATCCCGGAAAATATGCCAAAGATTATATTTCACTAGAAGATCCACGGAGCCAGAAGACGAGACGGAGAAGGGGCCTGGGGGGCCCACACCCCTGCCAGGCGTGGGCCCACCTCTGGCCGCGCCTAGGAGGTGTGCAACCACCCCAGGCACCCCCTCGGCCTCCCTCTGCACCTATAAGTTTCCTCTTGACCTAAAAACCGAGGGGGGTTCGATAGTTTTCCGAAAAGAGTTCCGCTCCGCCGCCACCAGAAACCAAGATTCGGATCCAGAAACTCCGTTCTGGCACCCTGCCAGGACGGGAAATTTGGAGAGATCATCGCCATAGTCATCACCAATGCATCTCCATCAACCACCGATGTTTCCCTCATCCATGAGTGAGTAATACCCCGCTGTAGTCTTGGGAATGGTAGGGATTGGATGAGTTCTATCATGTAATCGAATAAGATCTGTTAGGGCATAGTGCCTAGTATCTCTATTAGTGCTATTTGACTTTGTTGCGACTTGTTGTGCTTAATGCTTGTCACTAGGGCCCGAGTGCCATGATATCATATCTGAACTTATTATTGAATCATTATGATAGTATTGTTTGTGGTCTTATCTGCAAGTTGTGTACACATATCATTGTCCGGATCCAAAGGCCCCAAAGTGACAATCATTGGGACAACCGCAGGGGATGGCTGTGGTGTGAGGATCACATGTGTTCACGGAGTGTTAATGCTTTGCTCCGTTGCTATATTAAAAGGAGCACCTTAATTTCTAATAGTTCCCTAGAGGCCCCGCTGCCATGGGCTGGCTGGACAGAAGATGTTGTGCAATTTCTCATTGCGAGCACGTATGACTATATTTGGAGCACATGCCTAAGATTGTTTAGTACTTGGATGCTTGTTATTATTTATCTGCAATTCCCTAGATCTTGAAGTTACATGTTTAGACTCGTCCATGCAACGCCCATTCATCCATCCCTATGCCTACCGCACTCGAATCCCACTGTTTACTGTTACTGTTACTGTTACTATTTCTCTTGTTTCACTATTGCTATTGCTTTGCTGTTGCTACTACAAACTGTTGCTACTGATAAACTTCTGTGAGCAAGAACTATTTCCAGGTGCAGCTGAACTGACAACTCTGTTGTTAAGGCTTGCAAGTATTCTTTGGCTCCCCTTGTGTCGAATCAATAAATTGGGTAATACTACCTGGGAAGACTGTTGCGATCCCCTACACTTGTGGGTCATCAAGACTATTTTCTGGCGCCGTTGCCGGGGAGCATAGCTTTATTTGTAAGTTCACTTGAATCTATTATTGTTCACTGCTACTCCTTTCATCATGGGGAAGTCTCGTGATGGAAAGTTCCCTATTTTACCATCCACTACAAGAAGAGGTATAGTCCTAAACTAAAGGGTTCGCAGCATGGAAAACAAAAAATTTCCTACGA
Source organism: Avena insularis (assembly GCA_023614405.1). Classification (NCBI taxonomy): domain Eukaryota; kingdom Viridiplantae; phylum Streptophyta; class Magnoliopsida; order Poales; family Poaceae; genus Avena; species Avena insularis. The sequence continues at coordinate 251,795,934 of CM042685.1, forward strand.
TGGGAACTATGTACCAAGATCTATCTACTAGATACAAACAACGGGCAGATGTATATCCATAGAGAACATACCCTTGAAGACTGACAAAACTTAACGAGTTCAACTCATGGTTGATGTAGACGATCTCTTGCCGATCTCAAGATCGAGAGGAAGTCCTAGCGCCGCAAAGCAGCAGCACATCCGTGCTCGCACACACGTACAAGACACCGGGCAACCTCCGCCTCCTCGCTCCAGCGATGCAGCGGAAGCACAACCCTTTCTTGCCGAATAGCCACCGGGAACATGTATCTCGCTAGTCCGAGACCATGGGGGATAAATTCTAGAGGGGGAGAGAGATCCTTCACGAGGAGGTGTGAGAGACAAGTGAGAGGAGGGGCTCCTTTTATAGGAGGAGGGGGCACCCAAGGGGGTGGCCGCCGGCCATGGGGGCTGCCCCCTCCCCTCCTTCATTCATGTGGGTGGACACTCCATTCACAGAATGTCCTTTAAATTCCCTCCACTCAAAAGTCCACTCAAATTCCCATTAAATTTCCACCAAATTTAATGCAAACTCTCATTAAATAAAACTCTTTTATTTTTATTCAGAATTTTCTCAATTAATTTAATGACAAACATTCACAAATAACCCCTTGCTAGAATTCCATTTCACATGCATAACCACTTTATGCAATTTCACCCGAAAACCTGTTTCGGTATCTAGTGAAATAAATTCCTGCGCTTGTTTATTCTTTCGGCATGAAACATTTGCTCCGACTGTATGCCAGTGTCCCTTAAGTGTGTCACCCTACAGTTCGCGAATAATGCGGACATGATCGAGACCCTTCTCCGATCAATAATCAGTAGCGGGACCTGGAGATCCATACTGACTCCCACACATTCAACGATGACTTTTCCTGTGATCGTCGGAACCTTTTACGCTTGTATCTTAATCCATTTGTTTCACGATATATTACATGTCCGAGATTCGATCATCGGTATCTCCATACCTAGTTTGATATTGTTACTGACATGCACTCTTTTCTCGTTCCCGTGATATAACATTCTAGTGATCAAATCACTTGGTTGCAAGCTAACCAACGTGATATCACCGAGAGGGACCAGAGCATATCTATGCGTCATAGGGATGAACAAATTCCACTCTTGATCCATGATTCTCAACATAAAACTTTAGTAGCTTTGAAGCCATCTTTATAATCACCCAGTTACGAAGTGACGTTTGATGTCAACAAGAAACTCTTTGGTGTTAGTGATTGGCATGATCTCATGGTCTAAGGATTAGGACTACTTCGTAGTTTGTTTATAGCAATATAAACTCAATGACTTTGATCGTAATGCTATACTTTGGATGAATGTTCATCACACCATTACACTAATGTTGTGATCTCGTTATTAACAACATCCAATGTCTATGATCAGGAAACCGTGATCATCTTGTTAATCAACGAACTAGTTTATGAGAGAGGCATAACTAGGAACTTTCTGTTGGTTTATTAAACACACATGTATTAACGTTTCCGTATTAATACAATTATAGCATGCAAAATAAACATCTATCATATACTTGGAATACACATAATAAACATTTTATTATTGCCTCTCAGGGCATATTCCCTTCAGTCTCCCACTTGCACTAGAGATAATAATCTAGTTACATTGTGATGTATCTAACACCCATGGAGTTCTGGTGTAGATCATGTTTTGCTCTAGGGAGAGTTTTAGTCAACGGATCTGCTACATTGAGATCCGTATGTACTTTACAAATCTTTATATCGCCATCCTTGACATGCTCGCGGATGGAGTGAAACCAGCGCTTAATATGCTTGGAATGCTTGTGATACCTTGGCTCTTTGGCATTGGCAATGGCACCATTGTTTTCACAATAGGTCACCATTGGTCCAATGCGTTTGCAACCAGACCTAGTTCGGATATGAACTCCTTCATCCAAACTGCTTCCTGAGCCGCTTCTGAAGCAGCAACATATTCGGCCTCCGTTGTTGATCCCGCCACCACGGGTTGTTGGAGCTCCTCCAACTAACCGCTCCGCCATTCATGAGAAATACGTATCCGGATTGAGACTTAGAGTCATCCGGATCGGTGTCAAAGCTAGCATCGACATAACACTTAGCGATGAGCTCTTCTTCACCTCCGTATACAAGAAACATATCCTTAGTTCTTCGCAAGTACTTAAGGATATTCTTGACCGCTTTCGATGTTACGAACACGGATCCGATTGGTACCTACTAGTAAAACTAATAGCATGTGCCACATCCGGTCTTGTACATAGCATGGCGTACATTATAGAGCCTATGGCTGAAGCATAGGGGACCTTGTCCATTATCTCTCTTTCTTCCGCCGAAGCCGGACTCTGAGTCTTACTCAATGTCGTGCCTTGTGTCATAGGTAAGAACCCCTTCTTACTATCTTCCATTTTAAACTTCTTTAAAATCTTATCAAGGTATGTACTTTGCGATAGCCCTATTAGGCGCCTAGATCTATCTCTATAGATCTTTATGCCTAATATGTATGACGCTCACCTAGGTCCTTCATTGAAAATTTGTTGTTTAGATAACTTTTAACACCGTTTAAAGATCTATATCATTTCCGATCAATAATATGTCATCCACATATAATATCGAAATGCCACATTGCTCCCACTCACTTTCTTGTAAATACAAGCTTCTCCATAAGTTTGGACAAATCCAAACTCTTTGATCACCTCATCAAAGCGGAGATTCCAACCGTTCGATGCTTGCTTCAATCCATAGATGGATCGCTGAAGCTTGCACACCTTGTTAGCATCCTTAGGATCGACAAAACCCTTTGGTTGTATCATATACAACTCTTCTTTAATATTACCATTGAGAAATGCGGTTTTGACATCCATCTGCCATATCTCATAATCGAAATATGCAGCAATTGCTAACATAATCCTAACTGACTTTAGCATCGCTACGGGAGAGAATGTCTCATCGTAGTCAACTCCTTGAATTTGTCGAAACCACTTTGCGACAAGTCGAGCTTTATAGACGGTTATATTACCATCAGCATCAGTTTTCCTTTTGAAAATCCATTTGTTCTCCACGGCCTTTCGGTCGTGAGGTAAGTCCACCAAGTTCCAAACTTGATTTTCATACATGGATTCCATCTCGGATTTCATGGCTTCTAACCATTTGTTGGAATCTGGGCTCATCATCGCTTCTTCATACGTCGCAGGGTCATCATTTTCATCAACCATGAAATTCATGACAGGATCCGGATTTCCGTCTCGGGTCTGCACGCGTCCTTCTTGACCTGCGAGGTTCGGTAGTACTCTCTTTCGGAGTTTCATGATCATTATCATTAGTTCCCTCTTCAAAGGTGGAGCCAACTCCGGAACAACTTCCGGCGCTGCGCTACTCGCCATACTTTGAAGAGAAGGTTCCATAACCTCTTCGAGTTCTACCTTCCGACTACTCACACCTTTCACGAGAAACTCTTTCTCTAGAAAGGATCCATTCTTGGTAACAAAAACCTTGCCCTCGGATCTGTGATAGAAGGAATACCCAATAGTTTCCTTAGGGTATCCTATGAAGACGCATTTTTCCGCTTTGGGTTCGAGTTTATCCGGTTGAAGTTTCTTCACATAAACATCGCATCCCCAAACTTTAAGAAATGACAGCTTAGGTTTGTTTTCAAACCACAATTCATACGGTGTCTTTTCAACGGATTTAGATGGTGCCCGATTTAAAGTGAATGCAACAGTTTCTAGTGCATAGCCCCAAAATGACAACGGCAAGTCCGTCAGAGACATCATAGATCGAACCATATCTAATAAAGTATGATTACGACGTTCCGACACACCATTTCGCTGTGGTGTTCCGGCAGGTGTGAGTTGTGAAACAATTCCACACTCTTTCATGTGAGTGCTAAACTCGTAACTTAGATACTCACCTCCACGGTCGGACCGTAGAAATTTGATCTTTCTATTACGATGATTTTCCACTTCATTCTGAAATTCCTTGAACTTTTCAAAGGTTTCAGACTTGTGTTTCATCAAGTAGATATAACCGTATCTACTCAAATCATCTGTGAAAGTAACAAAATAACGATATCCACCTCGCGCCGACACACTCATTGGACCACATACATCAGAATGTATGATTTCCAATAAATCATCGCCTGCTCCATTGAACCGGAAAACGGCGTTCTAGTCATCTTGCCCATAAGGCATGGCTCACATGTATCAAATGATTCATAATCAAGTGATTCCAAAAGTCCATCCGAATGGAGCTTCTTCATGCTATTAACGCCAATATGACCTAGACGGCAGTGCCACATATATGCGGATATATCATCATTTAGTTTAATCCTTTTAGCATCAACATTATGAATATGTGTAACATTATTATCGATATCCAAAAGAAATAAACCATTCATCATCGGTGCATGACCATAAAAGATTTCATTCATATAAATGGAACAACCATTGTTCTCGGATTTAAATGAATAACCACTTCGCATCAAACACGATCCAGATACAATGTTCATGCTTAGTGCAGGCACCAAATAACAATTATTCAAGTTTATAACTAATCCCGACGGCAAGTGGAGAGGCAGCGTTCCGACGGCGATCACATCAACGCTTGATCCATTGCCGACACGCATCTTGACCTCAGCCCTTGCTAGCGGTCGCTTGTTCCGCAGCCCCTGATTCGAGTTACAGATATTAGCAACTGAACCGGTATCAAATACCCAGGTGCTACTGCGAGCACTAGTCAAGTACACATCAATAACATGTATATCATATATACCTTTGTTTGCCTTGTCGGCTTTCTTGTCTGCCAAATACTTGGGGCAGTTGCGCTTCGATGCGATCCCCTTACAATAGTAGCACTTTTCGGTATCGACTTGGGTCCAACTCGGGGTTTCTTTTCAGCACGCAACAGGCTTGCCGCCCTTACTTCCCTTCCGTTTTCCCTTCTTGTCTTTCTTGAAACCAGTGTTCCTATTGATCATCAACACTTGATCTTCCTTTTTGATCTCCACTTCTGCAGTTTTAAGCATTGACAGAAGCTCGGGGAGAGACTTCTTCATGCCTTGCATATTATAGTTCATCACGAAGCTCTTATAGCTAGGTGGCAGAGACTGCAGAACACGATGGATGCCTAAGTCAATAGGAATCGATATTCCCAAGGACACAAGCTTATCGGCGTAACCCGACATCTTGAGTACATGCTCACTAACGGAGCTGTGCTCTTCCATCATGCAGCTAAAGAACTTTTCTAAAGCGTTGTAGCTCTCTACAGCAGCATGTGTGTCGAAAATCATTTTCAACGCACCCATTGTATCAAAAGCATTGCCATTTTCGAAACGCTTTCGAAGTTCCGGCTCTAGCCCATACAATATGCCGCAATGAACTAAGTTGTGGTCCTCCTGACGAGTCTGATAGACATTCTTCTCCTCGTCAGGGGCATCATCTAAAGGTGGGGGGCCTAACGGCGCTTCTAGCACATATTGCTTTTGTGCAGCAGAGAGGAGAATCCTCAAATTCATGGCACATTCGGTAAAGTTGCTACCGTTCGTTGCAAGTTTCTCTTTCTCCATGAACACATTGAAATTAAAAGCAGGTGGTGCCATCTACAACAGAATTTGTAAAGTTTAGACTAAGTGTATGATAGATTGATTTCAACTAATCCATATTACGAATGAACTCCCACTCAAAAACGACATCCCTCGTGCCTTTTTGGTGATTACATGAACCAAATCCACTACACCAAGTCCGATCATCACGTGAGTCGGTGTAGCTTCAAAGGCGAGCATGAAATGGGCATCATATCAACTATATGACTCATGCTTAACCTTTCGGTCCGTGTTCCGAGGCCATGTCTGTACATGCTAGGCTCGCCAAGTTAGAACCTTAGTATTCGCGTGTGTAACTGTTTTACACCCGAAATATGGTCGTGGATCCAAGAACACCCGATCATCACGTGATGTCTTGGATCGACGAAAACATAATCGGTGCATACTAAAGGAAGAACACATTCTTATCTTGATATTTAAAAGAGGGATCATCTTATTATGCTAACAAAGCGCTAAACAAGCAATATAAGATGCTATCAAACATCACATGTTTATTAGTGAAATGATATGGTTCCCGCATATGATCTCTATCATGTGCACCGTGGTATGATCACTATCATACCTATATGTGTAAGTCCAAGGTCTATGGAGATTACACGTTATGTATGTTGTAAGAGTATCTTCTCATACTTCTACTTACAACATCACCATATCATAACACTAGCCCAGCAACAATCTAAACTAGACTCCTCTAATTTATCCATTGCAAGTTTTACGTGGCTTGGGCTTTCGAGATAGAACCGTTCTTACCTACGAACATGAACCACAACGAGGATAACCAAATTGTTGACAATTCGTTGCAAAATAGATATTGACTATAGTAGGAGAGACAGACACCCACTAGCCACTTATGCAAACTAGTTGCATGTCAAGCGTGGAACAGGTCTCATGTGCGAGGACATGTAAAGTTTGTCCGGGCCGCTTCATCCCACTATGCCACCAATATCCAAAATTACAACAAAGGAGCAACAACATGATCATAATTGCCCACATACTCATATGTGTACTACCCGTGTAAAGCATCTACGCATAGATTCGGCTCTGATACCACTGAAGGGTTCGCAGCATAGAAAACAAAAAATTCCTACGATGGGAACTATGTACCAAGATCTATCTACTAGATAAAAACAACGGGCGGATGTATATCCATAGAGAACATACCCTTGAAGACCGACAAAGCTTAATGAGTTCAACTCGTGGTTGATGTAGACGATCTCTTGATGATCTCAAGGTCGAGAGGAAGTCCTAGCGCCGCAAAGCAGCAGCGCATCCGTGCTCGCACACACGTACAAGACACCGGGCAACCTCCGCCTCCTCGCTCCAGCGATGCAGCGGAAGCACAACCCTTTCTTGCCGAATATCCACCGAGAACATGTATCTCGCTAGTCCGAGACCATGGGGGATAAATTCTAGAGGGGGAGAGAGATCCTTCACGAGGAGGTGTGAGAGACAAGTGAGAGGAGGGGCTCCTTTTATAGGAGGAGGGGGGCACCCAAGGGGGTGGCCGCCATGGGGTTGCCCTCCTCCTTCATTCATGTGGGTGGACACTCCACTCACAAAATGTCCTTTAAATTCCCTCCACTCAAAAGTCCACTCAAATTCCCATTAAATTTCCACCAAATTTAATGCAAACTCTCATTAAATAAAACTCTTTTATTTTTATTCAGAATTTTGTCAATTACTTTAATGACAAACATTCACAAATAACCCCTTGCTAGAATTCCATTTCACATGCATAACCACTTTATGCAATTTCACCCGAAAACCTGTTTCGGTATCTAGTGAAATAAATTCCTGCGCTTGTTTATTCTTTCGGCATGAAACATTTGCTCCGACTGTATGCCAGTGTCCCTTAAGTGTGTCACCCTACAGTTCACGAATAATGCGGACATGATCGAGACCCTTCTCCGATCAATAATCGAGCGGACACAGAGATCCATACTGACTCCCACACATTCAACGATGACTTTTCCTGTGATCGTCGGAACCTTTTACGCTTGTATCTTAATCCCTTTGTTTCACGATATATTACATGTCCGAGATTCGATCATCGGTATCTCCATACCTAGTTTGATATCGTTACTGACATGCACTCTTTTCTCGTTCCCGTGATATAACATTCTAGTGATCAAATCACTTGCTTGCAAGCTAACCAACGTGATATCACCGAGAGGGCCCAGAGCATATCTATGCGTCATCGGGATGAACAAATTCCACTATTGATCCATGATTCTCAACATAACACTTTAGTAGCTTTGAAGCCATCTTTATAATCACCCAGTTACGGAGTGACGTTTGATGTCAACAAGAAACTCTTCCGGTGTTAGTGATTGGCATGATCTCATGGTCTAAGGATTAGGACTACTTCGTAGTTTGTTTATAGCAATATAAACTCAATGACTTTGATCGTAATGCTATACTTCGGATGAATGTTCATCACACCATTACACTAATGTTGTGATCTCGTTATTAACAACATCCAATGTCTATGATTAGGAAACCGTGATCATCTTGTTAATCAACGAACTAGTTTATGAGAGAGGCATAACTAGGAACTTTCTGTTGGTTTATTAAACACACATGTATTAACGTTTCCGTATTAATACAATTATAGCATGCAAAATAAACATCTATCATATACTTGGAATACACATAATAAACATTTTATTATTGCCTCTCAGGGCATATTCCCTTCATAAACACCTCTGTTGCTCTTGATTCACCGTCTATTATAAGTAAGCTTGTCACACCACCACCACATAATCATGCTACACACTGCTACTACTGCTGAATTTGAAACTGCTTTTGATGCTCATGATGTTACTTCTACGGTGCTTGATGCGAGTGGTTCATTAGGTCCTTTTCTAGATGCTACTATGGATAGTCTAGGAAATACCGAAACTCCTAGTGAAGACACTGTTACACATGTTAGCTCACCTGAGTCTGGAGAAAGTTATGATATTAATGATAGTTACGTTGAGTTCACTGATGAATTTGTTGAAGAGTGCCAAAACACACAGGGTACTAGTGCTATTAAGAGTATCCTTGCTAGACATACTATTATGCCTAAACTGTCCTCTAATCCTAAGTTTGCCACCTCTCCCATAGATATTAAAGATAAAGACTATGATTTCTCTCTTGATTTATCTTATTTAGATATTGTTGAGAAAGAAGCTTTTTGTGGGAATGAAAATGAGAGTGTTGTGGCTCATATGAATGAGCTTTCTACTATGAGTGCTTTGTTCTCTGATGATTTTAAGATGCGCAAATACTTTGTTACTAATATCTTCCCTTTTTCACTAAAAGGATAAGCTAGGGCTTGGTTTAATAGATTACCTCCTGGTTCCATTGATAGCCCTGATTGCTTGATTGCTTCTTTCTTATAGAAATATTTTCCTCCCAGTGCTAGACATGCTGCTTTGCAGAGAATTTTTGATTTTAAACAGGGAGAAGAAGAGAAATTACCTAAGTCATGGACAAGGTTCTGTGCCTTGATTCATGCACATCCTGGATGTCCATTACCTAAGAATGAGCTTCTTGATATTTATTATAATGGACTAACTGATGATTCTAGGACATACCTAGATAGCTTTGCTGATTGTGTTTTCAGGAAAAGAACTCCTATAGATGCTGAAGAATTAATGGCTAAGATAAGAAAGAATTATGATGATTGGACTTCAAATGAGCTAAATACACCTAAGCCTATTACTCCTGAACCAGTTGTGCCTGAACCAGTTCCAACACCAACACCAAAGAAGAGGGGAGTTATTGCATTAAATGATGAAGTAATGAAGGAAGCTAAGAAATGTCTAAAGGTAAGCCTCCTGATCAACGCTTAGAGGAACTTGACACATTTATTGTTAAACAAGGTAATTTTAATAAACAAGTTTAGAATCATTTATTGGAAAACTCTAGAGCTATCCATGAGTTGAAAGATATTGTGGAAAGAACTTCTAATGATATTAAAATGCTTTGTAAACACTTTCAAATGGTTTAAACTCAACTTGATCAACTTGCTAAGGTACAAGGATATGCTAGTTAATGCATCAGGAAATAAACATGCTTATGGAATTAGAACTAGGAGTGGTATAGCTACTCAAGATCCTTTATATCCTGAAGGACACCCTAAAATAATTGAGCAGGACTCTCAACAAGGTGAGAATAGTGGTAGTCCTCGTAAGAGAAAGAAAAAGAAACATAAGATAGTTGAGGAACCACTTGAACCTGCTGTAGATCCTAATAGTATAGCTGTCTCTGATGCTGAAACTGAGAGTGGTAATGATAAAAATGATGCTCCTGATAAGAAGTAAGTTGAGGAAGAACTTGAGAAGTACACTAAGAACACTAGGTACACTAAGGAAGATTTTATTGCTAATAAACATGGTAAAGAGAGAGAACCTTGGGTGCAGAAACCTATGCCTTTTCTAGCTAAGAAACACAAGTCAAAGGAGGAAGAACACTACAACAAGTTTTTTGAGTGGATGAAACCTTTATTTTTGCAAATTCCTTTGACTGATGCTATTAAATTGCCTCCTTATTCAAAGTATATGAAGGATATTGTCTCTAATAAAAGGAAGATTCCTAATGAGGAGATTTCTACTTTGCTTGCCAATTACTCCTTCAATGGTAAGGTTCCAAAGAAACTTGGTGATCCAGGTATACCAACTATTCCTTGCTCTATTAAGAATAATTATGTTAGAACTGCCTTATGTGATTTGGGAGCTGGAGTTAGTGTTATGCCTTTTTCTCTCTACAAGAGACTCCAGCTAGAAAAGTTGATACCAACTGATATATCTTTGCACATAGCTAATAAGTCAACTACTATTCCTATTGGTATATGTGAGGATGTTCCTGTTCAAGTGGCTCATAATTGCTTGGTTTTCACTAATTTTTTTGTGCTTGAGATGCCTGAAGATGATAATATGTCTATTATTCTTGGGAGACCTTTTCTTAATACTGCAAGTGCTGTTATTAATTGTAATCAAGGAAAAGTAACATTCAATATTGATGACAAAGAGCACACTATTTATTTCCCCAAGAAGGTTGCTAGAAGCTATTGCCTGAATTCCATTGAAAATGTTGAGAGCATCAAGGTTGGAGAAATATATTGTCCCATTCCACATATTTTTTTTGAAACTATTATTATTGGGACCATTGCTATCAAGTATGAGGTAACATAATCACCTTGTGGAATACAAAGTTTTGTTTCATATAAGATTGTTTTGGTAATAAGACTTGATCAACCTTGTTAACAAAAGGATTTTAATGAACAAAATAATGTTTTCACTGTGGTTATACTTGCTTTCTTTTACTTTTCTCCTTCCTAGTCTTTGCCCTTCTTTTGATAGCTTTGGTTTTAGTAGTTGCTTGTTTGTTAGAGTGTATTAGAACTTCTGTAGTTTGTCTTTTGGTTTGCTTTTGCTTCTTCTGAAAAAATTGTTTCTGTGAGAAAATCAATTTTCATACCCTGAAAATTGGCCAAAAATAAAGTTTCCCGAAAATACCAAAAAATTCAAAATCAATTTTTCCTCGAAAAAAGGGGCAGAGGGACTCCTGAAGTGACCAAGGGAGCCACCACACCCATGGTAGGCGCGGCCTACCTGTGGGTGGCGCCTAGGGGGGGGGTCTGGCCCACCTGGGACCCTTCAAGGTGCCCCCTCATAGCCATCTTCTTTCTTTCTCCCAAAAAACATCAGAAAACTTGCTCAAGATCGAGTTCTTGTTGTTCTTGCTCGCGATTTTCGATCTCCTTGCTCATCCCATCTTTGGTGATGATTTTTGGAGGGATTGCTCCTTGGTATGTGCCTCCTCCACTTGTCCAATTAGATTTGTGATTGGTAGATTATATCTTGAGTATTTTGCTGCTATAGGTGACAGGTTGTTTGAGCTTGCATGCTTGTTCTATGCTTGGAGATTTCATTTTGATGCGTGTGTAGCCCTCTAGCAAGTTCCTATAGTAGTTGTTCATCATTTGTCAACTTGGAAATCACTTGGTTTGATGTTTGTCTAAAAATTTCAGCAAGGAAGATGAGCACCTATCCATTGAATCAATATGACTTGATGGTGTCTGAGCCAATGAAGGTTCATCGTGAGAAGGCAGTTTTTCATTCCATATATCCATGCCATGAATTTATGAGAACCGCGGGAATCTCCCAGGATTTCCAAACCTTGATTGCCAATGCAGGATTGGAACACTTTGTTGAAGGTGAACCATTTCAATTTGTTAAGCTAACCATGGATTTTGTGCATGAATTCGGTTCACTTGGTGTACATCTAATTCCATGGTCCATTACAAATATATAATATTCCTATCGACCTGCCTTTTGCTGATTTCTGTGCAGCAATTAGAGTACTGATTGCCTGTCAGAGAGGCCTTTGTTGGGAACCCTAAGAGCAAGGTATGATGAGCACACCAGCAAGCTTTTCCTCAGTAGAGACCAAGGTTATCGAACCAGAAGGAGGAAGGAAACGTCACACAGGTGTTGCAAGCAACGCGGAGACCTGCAAAACACAAACTCAAGACTTTGCCCCAACGAATCAGTGAGGTTGTCAAGCTCACCGGTTTGCTGTAACAAAGGATTAAATGTATGGTGTGGAAGGTAATGGTTTGCAGTAAGTAAACAAGTAACAATGGAAGATGTACCAATGGTAAATATTGGACCGGGGTACATAGTTCACTAGAGGTGCTCTCCTTAGATAAACATGGCATGAAGGGTAAACAAATTACAGCAGGGTAATTGACAGGAACCGAGCAAGGCATAACAATGCAATTACTAGTCAGAAAGATCCTATGAGATTCGATTGGGCAATATAACAAGATACATAGACCGCCATCCAACTGCATCTATGACTAGAAGTCCACCTTCAGGTTATCATCCGAACCCCCTCCAGTATTAAGTTGCAAGCAACAGACAACTACTTTAAGCAAAGTGTGTAAGGTAAACAGTCCACATGTTCCATGAACAAGAGACTGTTGTGTTCTCCCTAGTAGCAATAACACATCTACAACCGAAGAGATTATCGTCACTTCCCTTGGAAACTAGAGGCATGAACCCACTATCGAGCATAAATACCCCTTCTTGGAGTCACTAGCAACTACTTGGCCAAGATAGCTACTAACAACGGAGAGCATGTAAGATCACAAACAACACAGACATGATAGAATCATAAAGACAAAACCATTAATCAAACCAATATAATAATCTCAATATCCATCGGATCCGCACAAACACAACATGCATGATTACAAATAGATTAGATCTTGATCATGAACGGAGCTCACAAGATCTATATATGAAAGCACAAAGGAGGAGATACAACCATCTAGCTACTACATGGACCCATAGTCCAAGGTGGAACTACTCACGCATCATACCGGAGAGAAGGCCTCCGGGATGATCTCCCTCTGGCAGGGTGCCGGGAAGAACTTTAGATCCCCCCGATCTAGGGACGATGGTGGCGGTGGCTATAGAAGGTTTCGTGGAGATTTGATCGGGTACTTAGGATTTCTGCATCGGGGGCTTCTTATAGGCGAAGGGGGAGGACGAGGAGGCGGCCAGAGGGGCCAAACCCTACCCAGGCGCGGGGCAGGTCCCACCCGCGCGTAGGAGGGTTTGGTCACCCTGGCCCATTTCTTTGTATCTCCTCTAGACTTCTTGTTCCCCACGGAAAGTAATTGACTTTGATGTTTGTCCCATCCAATTCCAAGAATATTTCTTTACTAGCTTTTCTGAAACCAAAATAGCAGAAAACAGACAACTGGCACTGTGGCAACTTGTTAATAGGTTAGTACCAGAAAACATGTAAAAAGTAACTCAAAGTGTTGAAAAAGCAAAGTAGATACTAAACAAGCATGGAGCATCAAAAATTATAGATACATTTCCGACGTATCAAGCATCCCCAAGCTTAACTCTTGCTCGTCCTGGAGTAGGTAAGTGATAAAAAGAATAATTTTTGAGGTGACATGCACCCTCACAATAAAGATGCAACCATTTGCAAGCTGGGATCAAAGAACTCTAAACATGTGCATGAAAGATGGAGGTCTAACAATAGGAAATAGTAACTATGCATGCAACATGACAAGTTACAAACAAAGATCATGAATAACATGCATTGAAAAACGTTTGTTTGTTTCACATACAGAAACATAGCATAGTGGCAATCAGCTTGTCCCTCATAGAGTATCAAATAGATGCATAGGACACCTTCAAAGTTCACAAGGGTGACTAGAAACAAGTAGCACAAGAGCAAGTAATATCACAATATGCATCAATCAATAAGCTTTGGAACACTGCACACAGAATGACAACTATGCTCTCTTAATGGTGCCTAAAGGTAGAAGGTGGAGACTCAAATAATGGTGGAAGAAAAGCATTTTATAAAGGAAGAAGGGATTTTCAAGTTTCAAAAAGATCTTCAAAAAATTATGGTACTTGTTAGCTTTCAGCCCTCATTGCCCCTATCATAAGCATCTTGAAGTGATTAAGGTTAAAGTGGCAGAGATGGAGTATATGCTTGACGAAGTATAAGTTGGCAATCTCAAGTCCCTTGAATACGAGGGCCACACCTCATGCTACTCAACTTTGGTCACCTGTAAGTTCTTGTCATTGTAAGTATTTGCATATCATTGAGAACCGCCAACGGGGTACCCCTTGCACATGGTACACGAGATTTCCCATAACCAAAATGACAAGGCAAGTAGACAATGAGCATCTCAGCAATCTTCTTATTTACCATGGGAATATGGTGCTTTTTCTCTCTTTCCTCTTTCTCAATGTGTCTCTCTTTTTTTATAAGAAGAATGCTTCATAGATGTCACTATGGTGATGCTGCAAGTTTCCACCATGATTAGGCATGACTTAGGCTAGCGGCCCAGACGTTTCTCTAACACAGGATACAAACTCCATGGACTTACAAGTTCCCTCTTTATTTCGCACCGGTGACATCCATAGACAATAGAGCATGATATCAACTGAGTACAAAGTACAAGTGCAATGTTGAAAACATTCCCCGTGACAGCACGGTTCTGCTAATTCCAACGTATAAGTGCAAGCATATACAACATAGATGACACAATGGTTCAAGTTTATTAGGGGCAAGAAAAATAAAGTGTGCCATCAAGTTTGTGAGAGATTTAATCACTAATTTTCACATAACAAGTTTAATTTGGGAGATAGACAAAACAAGAATATACTTTCGAATGGTGTAACACACCATGCATACGAGTTTATAGTGGACACTTTGGAATAACTTGGTTTCTTGCGAGTTGGAAGCATGAGTAGAGCTTAATCATACAAGTGGAGGCTAGCAAAAGACTGGGAGCAACCAAATAAGAGAGCAATAATGGCCATAATCATGCAGTGCAACAAAGCATTACTAATCAAAGCAAAGAGTGGTACTACAAGTCAAGGACTAAATGATCATAGAGGCTATGGTGACTTGTCATAGTCATAACATGGTGTGAGCATGTGCCAAGTCAACCCAAGCAAAGCATCAAAGGAGAATACCACAATACTATGCTTTTGCATGCTAAAACAAAGCATGATTTATTCAAGGCACACTAAGCAATCCCAATTGTTTGGAACAAGACATGCTACAGAAATAATCACTAAGTATAAGGTCAAAACAACACCTAGCATGTCATGCTAAATTCTAAGTCACAGTCAATGCAATCTCCTCTTGCACTTACAAGCAAAAACTTACTACTCCTTTCCAACACCAAGCAACTTATTTGCAAAACAACACAACGAGAACGGGGGTCCAAACTACTCAAACAAACTAAAAAAACTAAGCAAAGCAAACGAAAACTAAGATGCTCCAAGAACAACACAACTGTGCATGAAACAATAAAAATGAAGTATCTAGACAGACCTGAGCTTTTTATTGATGAAGAAGGGGATGCCTTGGGCATCCCCAAGCTTTGACGCTTGTACCACTTGGATATTTCTTGGGGTGACACCATGGTGGCATCCCCAAGCTTGAGATTTTGTCCATTCTTTATCTCATTGCATCATTCTCTCTCTACACCTGAATTTTTTCCTTCATACAAAACTTCACACGATCTTCATTAGCAACATAGCTGATTCAAAAGATATTAGACCTCTGGCAAAGCTTTGGAACAACAAGGATTTTCACTAAAAAGACAAGCTACTGCAGTAACTCCTTAAAAAAGCTAAATTCACCTAAAGAGAACTAAAAAAGGAATCAATAAGAAGCAAATGCAAATAATGGCAGAAATCTGTCAAAACAGACCAGCATGTAGAAACCGATTTTTTCGAACGTCTTCTGTTGCTCAAATCAAAAAGTGTTGAACTAACGAAAGTTATCTAACATACTGGGGGATTTATTTGTAAATTTTCAGCTCAATCTGAGTTACAGAGACTCCTCACGATTTTTTTGGTGGAGGAAAGAAGTCTGTTTCGGGACAGCAACTCCCCAAATCTTACTTCCCTCTCATTAGAGGTCATTCTTGGCACAAAAAGCAAAACAAAACGGATAAGGAGAGGTAATTACTGAAGTAATAACTACCAAGACTCAAGGAAACTCTT
The DNA here is from genome assembly GCA_023614405.1 of Avena insularis. Classification (NCBI taxonomy): domain Eukaryota; kingdom Viridiplantae; phylum Streptophyta; class Magnoliopsida; order Poales; family Poaceae; genus Avena; species Avena insularis. Next base: position 251,812,100 of record CM042685.1, read on the forward strand.
GGGTTATCTCCCAACAAGTACTTTTCTTTCACGCCTTTAAGTTAGGCACAAGAAGCAAGAAGAATCAAGTATTTTCAAATGAAGAAGCATTAACATCAAACCTTGCTTTCAAAGTAGGAGCAAAAAGAAACTTCTCTCTCCTCATAGGGAAGTGTTCAATACCTTTCTTGAATGTAAAATGATATTTAATGGTGCCTTCTTTCATATCAATGATGGCACCAACTTTTCTAAGAAAAGGTCTTTCCAAAGTAATAGGACAAGAAGAATTGTATTCAACATCCAAAACATAGAAATCAACATGGATATAAGCATTATTAACCATAATGAGAACATCATTAATACTCCCCATGAGTTTCTTCTTAGCATTGTCATTGAGTGGGACATCTAAATAACAATCTTACAAAGGTGGCAAATCAAGCATTTCATAAATCTTCCTAGGCATAATAGAGACACTAGAACCAAGATCACATGAAGCTTTGAGATCAAAGTCATTCACTTACATATTAATAATGGGTTCCCAACTATCTTCTACTTTCCTAGGAATAGAAGCTTTGTGTTTTAGCTTCTCTTCCTTAATCTTAACAAGAGCATCTGTAATGTGTTTAGTGAAAGCAACATGCATATCACTAGCATCAGGACTTCTAGCAAGCTTTTGTAGGAACATAATCACTTAAGAAATATTGCAACCATCAATATCAAAGTAAAACTTAGCATCACTAGTAGTATGCATAGTAGGAGTAGGAATAGGGACTACTTGTTTCTATCAGTTTCAGCTTTCCTTTCCCACTTAGCATGAAGTTGAGCTAACAGCCTAACATTTTCATTAATAGTAACTTGTATGGCATGAGCAGTAGCAAAGGTATTTTCCATAGTTTCAAGTTTAGCAACCATTTTATTAACCAAGGAAGTTTGAGCTTCAGACAAAGAGGATATATTTTTCTCAACATTTAAAAGCTTTTCCTCTATTGCCTTATTGAAAGTGGTTTGTTTACTAATAAAGTCTTTGAGCATGACTTCAAGTTCAGAGGGGGCACTTCTAGCATTGTTGTAGGAGTTTCCATAGGAATTGCCATTATTAGGAGGATAAGGCCTATAATTGTTGTTACCACCAAAATTATTCCTATATGCATTGTTGTTGAAATTGTTGTTTCTAATGAAGTTCACATCAACTTGCTCTTCTTGAGAAACCAAAGAGGCTAAGGGAACACTATTAGGATCTAGAGGAGCTTTCCCATTAACAAGCATAGCCATAATAACATCAATCTTTTCACTCAAGGAGGAATTTTCCTCAACAGAATTTACCTTCTTACCATGTGGAGCTCTTTCAACATGCCATTCAGAGTAGTTAACCATCATATTATCAAGGAGCCTTGTTGCATCACCCAAAGTGAGGCCCATAAAGGTACCTCCAACAACAGAATCCAACAGATTTCTTGAGGAGAAATTCAAACCTGCATAAAAAGTCTGGATAATCATCCAAGCAGTGAGTCCATGAGTGGGACAATTCTTAACCAAAGATTTCATTCTTTCCCAAGAAGGAGCAACATGTTCACTATCAAGCTGTTTAAATTTCATAATTTCACTTCTCATAGATATAATCTTAGTAGGAGGATAGTATTTTCCAATAAAAGCATCTTTGCACTTACTCCAAGAATCAATATTATTTTTAGGCAAGGATAGCAACCATTCTTTAGCTTTTCCTCTCAAGGAGAAGGGAAAAATCTTGAGCTTAATAATATCTCCATCTACATCCTTATACTTTTGCATCTCACAAAGTTCAACAAAGCTATTGAGATGGGCAGCATGATCATCAGAACTAGCACCAGAAAATTGCTCTCTCATAACAAGATTCAACAAAGCAGGCTTAATTTCATAAAGGTAGCATCAGGAGCAGGTGGAGAACTAGTAGTGCTTAGGAAATCATTGTTGTTGGTGCTAGTAAAGTCACACAACTTGGTGTTCTCATCAGAGTTCATTTTGGCAAAGGTGGGCAAGCCAAAAACAGCAGCAACAGTAGCTAGAGCAGGAACCAATTTTTTGTGTTTTTTGAATAAGGAAAGCAAACCAAACTAGACTATTTTTTTGGGTTTTTTGAAAAGAGGCAAACAAAACCAAGCAAAAGAAACAAAGCAAACTAAAAACAAATTAAAGAGAAAGGAAGTGGAAGACTCCCCTAGTGAAGACGTCCTTAGCCTCCCCGGCAACGGCGCCAGAAAGCTTGATTACCTGTCAGAGAGGCCTTTGTTGGGAACCCCAAGAGTAAGGTATGATGAGCACGGCAGCAAGCTTTCCCTTAGTAGAGACCAAGGTTATCGAACGAGAAGAAGGAAGGAAATGTCATACAGGTGTTGAAAGCAACACGGAGACCTGCACAACACACACTCAAGACTTTGCCCCAACGAATCAGTGAGGTTGTCAAGGTCACCGGTTTACTGTAATAAAGGATTAAACATATGGTGTGGAAGGTAATTGTTTTCAGCAAGTAAACAAGTAACAATGGAAGATGTATCAATGGTAAATATTGGACCGGGGTCCATAGTTAACTAGAGGTGCTCTCCTTAGATAAACAAGATGGCATGAAGGGTAAACAAATTACAGTAGGGCAATTGACAGGAATTGAGCAAGGCATAACAATGCAATTACTAGTCAGAAAGATCCTATGAGATTCGATTGGGCAATACAACAAGATACATAGACCGCCATCCAACTACATCTATGAATAGAAGTTGTAGTGACCTCGGATCAAGTAAGATCCTAAGTCCCTGTGATTAACATGCTAGTCCCTGGATCAATAGCTAGCACTCACAGTCGATGAAATATCATGTAAAACACAAGTCTTTATTACATGAATCGAATAATCCAGAGTTTACATTATTACAACAGAAGCAATATAAATACAACTTGGAGTCCCATCAATGCCACAGGCAGGTTGAGTGAAGACCCGTGATCCTAGCGCACCTTTCAACGACCTCCGAAATTCTGCACATGAAACGTGCAGCCAACAAGTTGGGTCAATACTTTGAATGTATTGGCAAATTACACCAAGGAGAGAAAAGACTATCTCTACATGCAAGGCTGGTATAGGCTGTAGAGTTCATTTGCTCAAAGCTAGTTTTCTTAAGTAGAGAGAAGAAGAGAGGATTGTCCTACTTTGTAAACATTTAATAAAATAAGGTCGAGTGGCACACGAGGATATTACGCACCAAGTGTCCAAACAACCAAACACTTGGATATTACGCACCAAGCGTCACTTGGATATTACACACCAAGTTCCCAAATTCCCACCCATTAGCGATATTACGCACGCCATGGGGTTTCAAAACTTTGTTTTGGAAAAGAGAGAGGAAGATCCTTCAGAGGCTCCATCCTTCAGATGCTCAATGTTGTTCTGTTACCATGAACACGGCTGATCGATCAGATTGCAATACTCTCGAGAGTTTGTGCACTTTACCCACAATCCACGATCAAGTCCTTTTACAGACAAGACCATGGCGAGGCTTTCCCTTAGTAGCCCCTCTACCTTCTGGATCCAACCGTGCCAAGAACCTCCAAATGTTGGTACTCAGGTGAGGTTTCCCACTAAGTACTAGGCCAAGACAGAGCCCATAATGTATTGTGGTTGCACTGGAAGCTTCTGAATTCTGAAACATGGCAGACTTCTTTGATTCCTAGGCGGCCGTCCTCCACCAAAATCTCACTCGTTGACCCGACAACCATTCCGCCCAGAAGAAAACTTAGTTTTATTTTGAAGTGGATTTGAGAAGAAAAGTTTGCTCTAGAGAGCCTTTATACTTAGAAAAATTCTTTGTCTTTCGAACCCCCCAACGGTACTTTGTATATATAGCATAGCAAGCAATACTTAGCAAAAACAGGGGTAACCTATTAGGATGGGAAATCCTAAGTATAGAGCTACTCAAAGCATACTACAAAATTATCGCACTTGCAAAATAACACTAAGGAAAAATTCTACTAGAACATCCTACACATGCATACTACAGAATTTTGAAGAACACATGCATAGAATCAAAACTGGGACAAAATTATGAACAAGTGGTGTAACTTGCCTTATGTTGATAATATGGGTGTTGGTTGTATTTCTCCGCAGCAATCGCACTCTCCGAACAATCTAATACGAGGACAAGGTAGTTCCAATCAAAACAATTGCAAACATAACAAACACAACAAGGATGATTGAAAACATGCATGATGATTTAACATGACACAATGGTTATAATTAGTTTTATGAACATTAATATATCATATGATGCATGTATGAGTTCATTTAATGCAATAGGGTACTTGTTATTAATAATTACTTGCCAATATAAGGGTTTTGATAGTTCTGTTGTAACGTCTGTTCTAACTGTAGAATTAAATTTGTTTCTTGGGTTTACTGGATAGAGGACGTTAATACGAACCAGTAGGCGTTGGATTCACCCTAATTGGAGTTAAAGATCTTTTTATATGATTTAAATAGTGTTTAATGGGTTTTAAATGATTCGTACAGTTTCTGTTGCCTAAAAATCAAACAAAAATTATATCTGTAATCTCCATGGAATTGTGATTTCAGGGACATATTATTTGTAATTTTCTGAGTAGTATTTATTTTCTTATGAATTTATTATTCTAAATAATCCATTAAACCATTTATTTAATTCCTGCGAAACATTATAGTATTTTACTGAACCATTTGCAGATTGATGATCTACATGGAACCAGCTTTCTATCGGTATATTATTTATATTTTTGTGACAAGCAATTAATTTACTATAAATTTAATGATTTATAAATCCACTAAAACTAATTAAATTTCTACGGTTTAAAAAATCTGCAAAGGCTAGATCCAACCAGATATTCTTAAAGTACATTACAGTAGCTTCAATTTTATATATTATTCATATTTTTCGGAGTTACAGATAATTTCTTATAAATTTATTAACCTAAAAGACCATTAAAACTAATTAAATTACTGCAGTAACCATGTACAGTAAAAGTTGGATCTATTCTGATAAGATGATTCTACGTAAAATTATCTTCAATTTGGTATATTATACGCAATTTTTGGACATGGTATGAATTTCTAATAAATTTTACAAGTTAGATCTATAATATGCAAATTTAAATTCGAACGGAATATTCCAGGGAATATTCCGCTGACTGGACAGGTTGACTTTGCATGCTGACTGGGACTAGATGTTGACCTTACGTTGACGTGGCGTTGAAGAGGAAGATGACCGGGATGACGACATTGCATGCACCGGTTTGATTGGATCTCGACCGTCTGGATAGGATCCGGTGGCTAGAAGAAGAGATTGACCCGATTTTGGCTCAGAATAGACAAGAAACAGATCTGAGTTAGAGAGACAAATCCGTAGGTCGAATCGAAAAACTCAGAACATGAAAGTTGTGGGGAATCATTATTCTTACCTTCTCACCAAAGGAATTTGGATTTGAAGAAACGAGCGCGAGTAGATCTTGGATTTACACCGTAAGATCTGAAATCTTGCGATGCGAAATTCTCCGTCTGTGGTGGATTAAAAGAGGTGAGGTTTGTCGGGATTGAAATATTTTGACGCAATCTTCAACTTTCGTTTTTTGACCGAAGGCAAACGACGAAGTCTAGATGGGTTAAAAAGCAAAATAAGATTCGGGAATATGTAGATTCGGGATTTCGAGAATAGAAACTCATACAGCCGTGGCTCCACGAGTTTATATGGAGATTTAGGACGGTGTAGAGATAGGCCTTGGAGTAGGGAACAAGTAGAAACAAACGAAAGTCGATTTGGAGTTGTAGATAAAAAGTTATAAGTGTTTGAATAGAGATAGGTTTAACAAAACAGATTTTGCACGCTTTTTGGAGCAACCCGATCGATCCGGTACGCGTGGCCTACCCGGCTGGCTCGGTCCGGTCGGACCGGGTGGGCCGGCCCGTTCAGTTTTTTTTTATAGTTGTTTCCCTCATATCTTTTGCATACGAACTCCAAATGACATGATTCTTGTTTCTAAATTTTTCTAAAATTGAATAGGTCATTATAGAATCAAATTTGTAATCTTTTTACTAGTTTGGAAGTAGTGGGTTTATAAATCCTTGTATATCTCATTTTATTTATATCTTTATGTGTTTGTATTTATTCCATAACTTTTTCATACTAGCTCCAAATGAGCTCAATTTTGTTTCTAAAATTTTGTAGTATTAATTGGATCTCTTTAGGCTATGATTTAGCAACAATTTATGCCTTAGCAACAGTGGGTTTTAATAAGTCAATTTAATTACCCTTAGGAACATTTAACATTTGGGAATCAACTATAGGATTTAGATACCAGGATTTGGATTTAGTTTGTGAGAACTTTGCATGGATGAAATGCATATGAATGCTTCATGATTTTCATTTTGAAATCTTGCACACCAATTCTACAATCCATAATCAATCCATGCCCTTTTTCCTATATGGCTACTTAGGTCTTAACAAAAGAATATAAGATTTTGAATTCAAGGTTGAGAGGATTTTCTATTCAAAAAGTTTCTTCTCTTTGAGAATTTTCAAAAAGTCAAACAATTAATCAATCTTATTTATTTGTTTCACATTCCAATATTAGGAGAATTTTGGGATGTGACAGACTACCACCCTTAAAAGAAATCTCGTCCCGAGATTTGGGGAAGGCTAGAAAGAAAGAAAGGTTCGGGATCCTTCAGGATGCTACCACCCTTAAAAGAAATTGACTAGGTCACTTCTCCAGGATTCACTTATCTCAGATTGGTTCTCTTTTAGACTTTTATTGGCACAATGTCTAGCACATTCTAAACATCATGATTGATAGTTTCCGAGAAAGCACTTCTTAAACTAGCAAAACTCTCATGGTGGGCAAATAGGGAGCGTTTACTTCACGGTGCCCATAATTCACGGTTGGGATTCATCCTTACCGTACATCCTATGCTTAGCAATGGATTCTTTTAGAAGGGTGTAACAATATACCATTCTAGGGTTTAGGCTCAACGTCGACTCTCTGCTAAGGTTGAAAAGGGCCCTCAAGATTCGCAAAGCCAACAGTACAAGAGCGAATAATAAGAGTAGTAGGAATGGTGATCAATCCATCCTGCACCCAAATCATTACCCTGTATGAGGATAGGTGAATCACGTTTTTCTATCACTCGGGCATTCTCACTTGCCTTGAAGAATGTTTCCATGGGCACGAACTAATGATCTATGTATACTCCCATGTATTCAATCAACAAAGCTACTACTAAAACTAAGGTATCGATACTTCAACTTTCAGGTTGGGTAATCTACTACATAACATCATGTGCAACACTTCATACTTCCACATCCTTTTTCCATTAGGTGAAGCATTTTCTTTCCTAAATGCATTGTGTTGTTAAACCTTCCACTTAACACATCATTATATCTCCAAGGGTTCAATATAGGAAAGGATAGATTCTATAGGAGAGAAACGACTAAGAAAATAATCCTACCCATAACTATATAAAGCAATCAATGTTACAAACAAGGAAGCATAGGCGATAAACACTCAATCAAACACTTGTATAATAACATTACAGGTGTATAAACTTAGTAGTATATAACCACAAAATAGTTTGAAAGCATTGGGAACAATATTAGAGTAAAATAGAGCAACATATAAGCAATAAACAAAATCTGTCAAAACGGTACAGCAGACTTCACGAATTTTTCTAACCGACCTAAACTCGTCAGGAATTTCGGCCAATTTTTGTGCATGTACTACAGGTAATTACGCTCCATATCCTATTTTGTTAGATTTTTATGAGTTACCAATAAAATATGTAAAATCGCGCGGTACAACAGGTCAGGCAGAAAACTGCAGCAGTAATCCCACGAATTTCAATCACTTCACACCATTAAAATAATTTTAAAACCACACAAAAACTCCAGCAACTTTAGAGTTTCAAAACAACAGATCCTAAACAAGGCATCACACGATATGGTTCAGTACAAACAAGCAAGCAACCTATATTGTCATACCACATAAGTTGGTAAAAAACAATATGCTAACACGATAGTGATCTCCTAAAGAGATAAAATATGGTGGTCCAGACCTAAACAAACTTGGTGAGATGTTCATTTATGCCATGTTATTTGTTCTTTTACTTAGCTAACTCTCATATAGGTATCATAAGAATGGACAACCACAAATTTGAACAAGAAGAGGTTATAGAAAAGATAGACAAGAAATATAAGAACATCTAATAAGTATAAAATATGATAGTTCTCCTAATAAAGGTCTTCTATTGCTATTACCATCGTCGTTTTTATCCTTTCCAGCTACATTCACATGTTTTGGACAATTATCAGCATAATGCCCAAGATTGTGACACTGGAAGCATAGGACTTTTGCTTAGATCCTTCCTCCTTTTTGGCAAGGACATCCCGTCTTGTGGTTCTTCATACTCTACCTCAACATTTGGAAGCCTTGATCGTTTCCTTGTGCCAGTTTGGGGAAAATGGGCATTCCTTTCATATGTCAAGTATTGCGAAGTGATGACTTTGGGTGCGGTGTCTAGAGTCTTGAATCCGTCCCTTGTCTTTGTCGTGTCCTCGCGGAGCTTCATGAGGTCTTGGCATTCCTCTCGACTTGTTGATTCAGTTGATGTACCACGGGTAGAGGTGCATTGAGCGGGGTTGTGATTGGTCCTTCATAGGAAGAATGTAACTTGAGAGGTGGGACATTCTTCCGATGGGTGCCTTCCTTCACTGAGGGCGGCGATCATGATGCTCCTTGGTGATATGTCCTATTTCTCCATACATCGTGCAAGCTAAATGTTTCGGGACTTCAACTTCTTGGATTTTTGGTATACGAGACGAGATTGAAGTAGAACCACTTTAAATTCTTCCTGAGATATCACCCCTTGATGATCATCAATGGTGTGTTGCATCTCCCACCAAGTTGGAGCGTCGTCCTTTAGGAATTGGGTGGCATAATGAAGCATTCTGTTGACTTCAATGTTGGCATCCTTCATTCTTTCTTCAACCTGGAGCATCCACTTCTTTGCATCGGCGTGGCTCTTACGCTTGGTGGAATTGAGTTCCTTGTCCTCCTTATTGATATGATCCATCCGTCGAGTTGACCTAGGTTTAGAGTGGGAACGAATGGAGTATGGAAGGAAGAAGAATAACCCACACAAGAAATCTTGTTTAGAAAATAGGTTTTCATTAGCTATGGTAATAAATCATACAAGATAGCAAACAATTTATCGTATCTATATTTAGCGAAATCTTATTCGGGTTTGGTTCCTAATAGGTCACTTGGAATCTTCGAGGCTTCGAGTCTCCAAAAGTCTTCGTGCTCTTGATAGTCTTCATGTTCTTCATAATCTTCAATCTTTCGAGTTCTTTAGTTAATAACATTGACTTAAGGCCTTTGAAGTCTTTAATCTCGTATCTTCAGTCTTGGAACATCTTTCATGGAGGTCTTCAAGTACCAACTTAATCGAAACATTGAGATGATCTTCTTTGAAAAGGTAATCTTGAGAAAAGTTTCTTCTTGAAGTGTGTAGTGGTCATTTTCTAATGTTGAAAAGAAAAGACTTAAGAAATTTTAAAACCCCAAGGTAGATGATGAGAAGTATGAGAGTTTTCTGAAATAACTTAGAAAATATTTGTCCTACGGTTTTTCCATGTTTAGGGTCACGATCTACAGTCAACTTATGCTCTGATACCATCTGTAGTGACCTCGGATCAAGTAAGATCCTAAGTCCCTGTGATTAACATGCTAGTTCCTGGATCAATAGCTAGCACTCACAGTCGATGAAATATCATGTAAAACACAAGTCTTTATTACATGAATCGAATAATCCAGAGTTTACATTATTACAATAGAAGCGATATAAATACAACTTGGAGTCCCATCAATGCCACAGGCAGGTTGAGTGAAGACCCGCGATCCTAGAGCACCTTTCAGCGACCTCCGAAATTCTGCACATGAAACGTGCAGCCAACAAGTTGGGTCAATACTTTGAATGTATTGGCAAATTACACCAAGGAGAGAAAAGACTATCTCTACATGCAAGGCTGGTATAGGCTGTAGAGTTCATTTGCTCAAAGCTAGTTTTCTTAAGTAGAGAGAAGAAGAGAGGATTGTCCTACTTTGTAAACATTTGCTTAGATAAAATAAGGTCGAGTGGCACACGAGGATATTACGCACCAAGTGTCCAAACAACCAAACACTTGGATATTACGCACCAAGCGTCACTTGGATATTACACACCAAGTTCCCAAATTCCCACCCATTAGCGATATTACGCACGCCATGGGGTTTCAAAACTTTGTTTTGGAAAAGAGAGAGGAAGATCCTTCAGAGGCTCCATCCTTCAGATGCTCAATGTTGTTCTGTTACCGTGAACACGGCTGATCGATCAGATTGCAATACTCTCGAGAGTTTGTGCACTTTACCCACAATCCACGATCAAGTCCTTTTACAAACAAGACCATGGCGAGGCTTTCCCTTAGTAGCCCTCTACCTTGGATCCAACTGCCAAGAACCTCCAAATGTTGGTACCGGTGAGGTTTCCCACTAAGTACTAGGCCAAGACAGAGCCCATAATGTATTGTGGTTGCTTTGGAAGCTTCAATTCAAACATGGCAGACTTCTTTGATTCTGGGCGCCGTCCTCCACCAAAATCTCACTCGTTGACCCGACAACCATTCCGCCCAGAAGAAAACTTAGTTTTATTTTGAAGTGGATTTGAGAAGAAAAGTTTGCTCTAGAGAGCCTTTATACTTAGAAAAATTCTTTGTCTTTCGAACCCCCCAACGGTACTTTGTATATATAGCATAGCAAGCAATACTTAGCAAAAACAGGGGTAATCTATTAGGATGGGAAATCCTAAGTATAGAGCTACTCATGGCATACTACAAAATTATCGCACTTGCAAAATAACACTAAGGAAAAATTCTACTAGAACATCCTACACATGCATACTGCAGAATTTTGAAGATCACATGCATAGAATCAAAACTGGGACAAAATTATGAACAAGTGGTGTAACTTGCCTTATGTTGATAATATGGGTGTTGGTTGTATTTCTCCGCAGCAATCGCACTCTCCGAACAATCTAATACGAGGACAAGGTAGTTCCAATCAAAACAATTGCAAACATAACAAACACAACAAGGATGATTGAAAACATGCATGATGATTTAATATGACACAATGGTTATAATTGGTTTTATGAACATTAATATATCATATGATGCATGTATGAGTTCATTTAATGCAATAGGGTACTTGTTATAAATAATTACTTGCCAATATAAGGGTTTTGATAGTTCTGTTATAACGCCTATTCTAACTGTAGAATTAAATTTGTTTCTTGGGTTTACGGGATAGAGGACGTTAATACGAACCAGTAGGCGTTGGATTCACCCTAATCGGAGTTATAGATCTTTTTATATGATTTAAATAGTGTTTAATGGGTTTTAAATGATTCGTACAAATTCTGTTGCCTAAAAATCAAACAAAAATTATATCTGTAATCTCCACGGAATTTTGATTTCAGGGACATATTATTTGTAATTTTCTGAATAGTATTTATTTTCTTATGAATTTATTATTCTAAATAAGTCATTAAACCATTTATCTCATTGCTGCGAAACCTTATAGTATTTTACTGAACCATTTGCAGATTGATGATCTACATGGAACCAGCTTTCTATCGGTATATTATTTATATTTTTGTGACAAGCAATTAATTTACTATGAATTTAATGATTTATAAATCCACTAAAACTAATTAAATTTCTACGGTTTAAAAAATCTGCAAAGGCTGGATCCAACCAGATATTCTTAAAGTACATTACAGTAGCTTCAATTTGATATATTATTCATATTTTTCGGAGTTACAGATAATTTCTTATGAATTTATTAACCTAAAAGACTATTAAACCTAATTAAATTACTGCAGTAACCACGTACAACAAAAGTTGGATCTATTCCGATAAGATGATTATACGTAAAATTATCTTCAATTTGGTATATTATACGCAATTTTTGGACATGGTATGAATTTCTAATGAATTTTACAAGTTAGATCTATAATATGCAAATTTAAATTCGAACGGAATATTCCAGGGAATATTCCGCTAACTGGACAGGTTGACTTTGCATGCTGACTGGGACTAGATGTTGACCTTACGTTGACGTGGCGTTGATGAGGAAGATGACCGGGATGACGACATGGCACGCACCGGTTTGATTGGATCTCGACCGTCTGGATAGGATCCGGTGGCTAGAAGAAGAGATTGACCCGATTTTGGCTCAGAATAGACAAGAAATAGATCTAAGTTAGAGAGACAAATCCGTAGGTCAAATCGAAAACTCAGAACATGAAAGTTGTGGGGAATCATTATTCTTACCTTCTCACCAAAGGAATTTGGATTTGAAGAAACGAGCGCGAGTAGATCTTGGATTTACACCGTAAGATCTGAAATCTTGCGATGCGAAATTCTCCGTCTGTGGTGGATGAAAAGAGGTGAAGTTTGTCGGGATTGAAAGATATCGACGCGATCTTCAACTTTCGTTTTTTGACCGAAGGCAAACGACGAAGTCTAGATGGGTTAAAAAGCGAAATAAGATTCGGGAATATGTAGATTCGGGATTTCGAGAATAGAAACTCGTACAGCCGTGGCTCCATGAGTTTATATGGAGATTTAGGATGGTGTAGAGATAGGCCTTGGAGTAGGGAACAAGTAGAAACAAACGGAAGAGTTGTAGATAAAAAGTTATAAGTGTTTGAATAGAGATAGGTTTAACAAAACAGATTTTGCACGCTTTTTGGAGCAACCCGATCGATCCGGTACGCCTGGTTTCGGTCCGGCTGACCGTGGGTCACTGCTTAGTTTTTTTTTATAGTTGTTTCCCTCATATCTTTTGCATACGAACTCCAAATGACATGATTCTTGTTTCTAAATTTTTCTAAAATCGAATAGGTCATTATAGAATCAAATTTGTAATCTTTTTACTAGTTTGGAAGTAGTGGGTTTATAAATCCTTGTATATCTCATTTTATTTATATCTTTATGTGTTTGTATTTATTCCATAACTTTTTCATACTAGCTCCAAATGAGCTCAATTTTGTTTCTAAAATTTTGTAGTATTAATTGGATCTCTTTAGGCTATGATTTAGCAATAATTTATGCCTTAGCAACAGTGGGTTTTAATAAGTCAATTTAATTACCCTTAGGAACATTTGGGAATCAACTATAGGATTTAGATACCAGGATTTGGATTTAGTTTGTGAGAACTTTGCATGGATGAAATGCATATGAATGCTTCATGATTTTCATTTTGAAATCTGTGGTGGATTAAAAGAGGTGAGGTTTGTCGGGATTGAAATATTTTGACGCAATCTTCAACTTTCGTTTTTTGACCGAAGGCAAACGACGAAGTCTAGATGGGTTAAAAAGCAAAATAAGATTCGGGAATATGTAGATTCGGGATTTCGAGAATAGAAACTCATACAGCCGTGGCTCCACGAGTTTATATGGAGATTTAGGACGGTGTAGAGATAGGCCTTGGAGTAGGGAACAAGTAGAAACAAACGAAAGTCGATTCGGAGTTGTAGATAAAAAGTTATAAGTGTTTGAATAGAGATAGGTTTAACAAAACAGAATTTGCACGCTTTTTGGAGCAACCCGATCGATCGATCGATGCCTACCGGGCTGGCCTACCGTCGGCTGGTAACTGCTCAGCTTTTTTTTTATAGTTGTTTCCCTCATATCTTTTGCATACAAACTCCAAATGACATGATTCTTGTTTCTAAATTTTTCTAAAATCGAATAGGTCATTATAGAATCAAATTTGTAATCTTTTTACTAGTTTGGAAGTAGTGGGTTTATAGATCCTTGTATATCTCATTTTATTTATATCTTTATGTGTTTGTATTTATTCCATAACTTTTTCATACTAGCTCCAAATGAGCTCAATTTTGTTTCTAAAATTTTGTAGTATTAATTGGATCTCTTTAGGCTATGATTTAGCAACAATTTATGCCTTAGCAACAGTGGGTTTTAATAAGTCAATTTAATTACCCTTAGGAACATTTGGGCGAATCAACTATAGGATTTAGATACCAGGATTTGGATTTAGTTTGTGAGAACTTTGCATGGATGAAATGCATATGAATGCTTCATGATTTTCATTTTGAAATCTTGCACACCAATTCTACAATCCATAATCAATCCATGCCCTTTTGCCTATATGGCTACTTAGGTCTTAACAAAAGAATATAAGATTTTGAATTCAAGGTTGAGAGGATTTTCTATTCAAAAAGTTTCTTCTCTTTGAGAATTTTCAACAAAGTCAAACAATCAATCAATCTTATTTATTTGTTTCACATTCCAATATTAGGAGAATTTTGGGATGTGACAGAAGTCCACCTTCAGGTTATCATCTGAACCCCCTCCAATATTAAGTTGCAAGCAATAGACAACTGCTTTAAGCAAAGTGTGTAAGGTAAACAGTCCACGTGTTCCATGAATAAGAGACCGTTGTTTTCTCCCTAGTAGCAACAGCACATCTACAACCAAAGAGATTATTGTCACTTCCCTTGGAAACTAGAGGCATGAACCCACTATCGAGCATAAATACCCCCTCTTGGAGTCACTAGCAACTACTTGGCCAAGATAGCTACTAACAACGGAGAGCATGAAAGATCACAAACAAAACAGACATGATAGAATCATAAATACAAAACCATTAATTAAACCAACATAATAATCTCAATATCCATAGGATTCCTGCAAACACAACATGCATGATTACAAATAGATTAGATCTTGATCATGAACGGAGCTCACAAGATCTATATATGAAAGAACAAAGGAGGAGATACAACCATCTAGCTACTACATGGACCCATAGTCCAAGGTGTAACTACTCACGCATCATACCGGAGAGAAGGCCTCCGGGATGATCTCCCCTCCGGTAGGGTGCCGGGAAGAACTTCATATCCCCCCGATCTAGGGACGATGGTGGCGGCGGATACAGAAGGTTTCGTGGAGATTTGATCGAGTACTTAGGGGTTATGCATCGGGGGCTTCTTATAGGCGAAGGGGGAGGCCGAGGAGGCGGCCAGAGGGGCCAAACCCTACCTAGGCGCGGGGCAGGGCCCACCCGCGCCTAGGGGAGGATGGGGGCGTTGGTCGCCCTGTCCCGCTTCTTCGTCTCCCCTCTGGACTTCTTGTTCCCCATAGAAACTAATTGACTTTGACGTTTGTCCCGTCCAATTCCGAGAATATTTCTTTACTAGCTTTTCTGAAACCAAAAATAGCAGAAAACAGGCAACTGGCACTGTAGAAACTTGGTAATAGGTTAGTACCAAAAAACATGTAAAAAGTACCTCAAAGTGTAGATAAAGCAAATCAAAGTAGATACTAAACAAACATGGAGCATAAAAAATTATAGATACGTTTTCGACGTATCAAGTACCTCAGTGGGGATGTTGTGAGAAGATCAAGGAAAGGGCCAAGTCACTTATGGATTTATATGCTGAGATTTTCCAAGGTTTTGACTTCTCAAAGTAAAGTGGTAAAATTCGGAACATTCAGTTTCCAGCTATTAGATACTTTGCCTATTTCATTACCAAGTGTGTTCTTGCTAGAAAGATTGCTAGAAAGTTGTCTTCTTTTGATCTAGCTTTTATCGCAGCTGCTCTGAATAGGAATAGATCTTATAGCCTGGGTGCTTTGATAGCTCACCGTTTCACCACCAACCGCGAGAAGGGTGGAATTTGTGGAGGTCTCATTGCTTCTAGGTTGCTAGCTTTCCATGGTTTAGAGCCTCACTATTCAGATTATCAGTTCCCCACAGGAAGGCTGGATCTTGAATCCATGGTTCTGCATGGTTTTGTGTCCCTGGGGGCTAATGTGAGAAGTTTACCGTATGAATTATCTTTTGCCCAGAAAGGTCGGAGAAAGGGTAGGACTGAGAAAATAGTTTATTTGCCTGCACCTGCTTTGTTTAACTTTGATAACAGGCAAGGATGGTCGCTTACGGAGGAGGAGGTTAACACATATGTGGTGGAGCTCTCCCAGCAAGAGGAGAATGTTGAAGAGGATGCCGAAGGCAATTCGGTTTAGCCCTCCAACTTGGGAGAGTTTTCATACCAGCAGACCTCATTTGATTGGGGCGCGTCTTCTTCTTCATCGCAAGCGCCTGACTATGATCATTCCTATGATGACTCACCAGCATGGGGTTACTACTTGCGCTATTGAGCCCCACTTAGGCCAAAATCCTAAGCTTGGGGGGAGGTATACCGACATCACACTCATCTATATATCATGTTCGGTCGGTTCTTTGTATATCCATTGTTTCGCTTTCTTTTTGGTTATTGTTGCTTCTTTCTCAAAAACACAAAAATACCAAAAATATTTTTGTTGTTTCTCTTGGTTTTTTCCTTTGTTTCTTTGCTTTGGTTTGCCTTAAAAGAAAAATCCAAAAAGATTTTGCTTTGCTTGGTTTGTTTTTGCTTTGTTTGCTTTCTTTAAAAAAATCGAAAACACCAAAAATATTTTTTGTTCTTCTTTGGTTTTGTGAGTTATTTGCAAGGTTCAGCCGTCCTTAGTGGATTTTGGGTTTCATGTTATTATTCAAGTCACACAAGTGAAGGGCAATAATGAAGATTAAGACAACTTGAGGAGTGGTAGAGGCTGGTAACGAACTCTATCTGTTTCATTTTTGTACATATACTCATCACTGTGAGCATGCTTAGTCTGTTCATGGTAAGGAGTGTGTTACTGATGGATGCTTAGTAGTTCTTGTTTGTCTATGATTAGCTCCAGCTTGCTAATAGTTTGTATCATGTCATATGAATGTTTGCTTGCATTGTTTTGTTCATATTTTGGTATGAAATTGTGGTATCCTCCTCTGAAAGTTTCATGTGAATCGACTTGGCACATTGATACGTCGGAAACATATCTATAATTTTTGATGTTCCATGCTTGTTTTGTATCATTTGTCTTATGTTTTGTCTACACTTTGAGGTATTTTTATACACTTTCTGGAACTAACCTATTGACAAGATGTCACAGTGCCACTTGCCTATTTTCTTATGTTTTTGGTTCCATAAAGGCAGAAAATCAATATTCTCGGAATTGGACGGGACAAAAGCCAAAGTCATTATTTTTCCCGGAGCAACACGGAACCACGAAGCAGAGCCGGAGGGGGGCCACAGGGTGGTCGCACCCCTAGGCACGGGCAAGCCCTAGAGGCGCCCATAGGGTGTGTGGGCCCCCTGAACCCCCACCGACCTTGATTCCTGCGCCTATAAGAAGCCTCCGACCCAAAAACCCTAGGGCATCTAGAAGAAATCCACGAAAACCTCTATAGCGCCACCGCCACCGAAGGGGAGATTTGGGGGACAGAAAGTCACTATTCCGGCACCTTGCCGGGACGGGGAAGTGCCCCCGCAGCCATCTCCATCGATCTCCATCGCCATCTTCATCACCATTGTTGATTCCCATGATGAGGAGGGAGTAGTTCTTCCTCAGGGCTAAGGGATCTTCCGGTAGCTATGTGTTCATCTCTCTCTCTATGCACGATCTTGTGGTCATGAGCTTTGTAATCAAGTAGATCTACCTTGCTACTCAAGTGATTCATTAGATCTCTGCTCTCCCCATGTGTGTGAAAGTGACAGTGTGCATGCCATGGTGGCACTTAGGTTTGAGTCTACATAAATACTCTTTGTGCTTTAATAGATCTATGCTTTTCCCCACGTGTGTGAAAGTGACAGCGGGCATACCGTGTGTGGCACTTTGGCTAGATTGAATATTTTTATGATTTATAT
Source organism: Avena insularis (assembly GCA_023614405.1). Classification (NCBI taxonomy): domain Eukaryota; kingdom Viridiplantae; phylum Streptophyta; class Magnoliopsida; order Poales; family Poaceae; genus Avena; species Avena insularis. Next base: position 251,829,918 of record CM042685.1, read on the forward strand.
TTGGAGTTGGATGTCTCTATGAAATTGTGGTGTTTGTTGGAACCATCTTGCGCTCAAGGTGACAGTGTGGGGTTATCTAGATTGGGGAAGGCGGACTTTGAGGTGTGCTGTTATAGCCCTACCTTGGATTAGAGTGTCCAACCGGAGAGTAGTTAAGAGTAGTATCATGAAGAGAGGATATTTATATGAGAGAGTGTTCACTAGTGAAAGTATGATCCCTAGGCCTTGTTTCTAAGCATTGAAACACTGTTTGCTACTAGATATGTTGCATGTTTGCTTGCTTCCTTCTTGTTGCCTTTATTCTTTCCCTCACCGTCAAGCTATTTTCTAGCACCGTTACCACTTGTATTTCACTATCTCTTCCCCGAACTAGTGCACCTATATTGGGTGTGTTGGGGATACAAGAGACTCCTTGTATCTTTATTGCAGGATTGCTTGAGAGGGAATACCTTTAACCACTTCCTCCCTGAGTTCTATAAACCTTGGGTAATCCACTTAAGGGAAATTTGCTGCTGTTCTACAAACCTCTGCACTTGGAGGCCCAACAACTGTCTACAAGAATAGAAGTGCGTAGACATCACACATGATCACGCATGCATATGTGTGGCATCCCGCAAAACCAGTACTAGAAAATCGCGTTGTTTTTGTGCATTGCATCATCATGACAGCATGCTCATGTCATCATGCCACATTGCATTTGAGCATCGTCATCGTCTTGCATCTGTTCGCATAAAACTAATTTCGAGAAAACCCAAATTGTTTTCGAAAACGCCCCGTCTTTTATTCAAACGCCAAACACGGGTCTCCGGATTATTTTGTTTTGTTGCTATCGGTTTGCAAACGGTCCAATTAAAGTAAATAAAATATTAAGTTATTTTTTTAGTGGGGCAGTCGAACGGGCCGAATAGACCCGAACGACCACCCCCAGTACAATCGGTCCAGACCAGTTCAAAACGGTCCACTCCTTAATCTTTTTCTACCTAGTCCTATCCTAACCACACCCCGGCCACCTCACCCCGACCACTCCCCTCGTGACACCTCATCCTCTCTCCCTTCCCCCACCACTCTCACGCTGCCACTTGGCCTCTCTCCCTCTCTCCCCAATCAACCACCACACAACACACCCAACACCACACACGCAGCACCCCTGGTCCCTCTCTACAGCTTTGGTCCACCCCACTGCCCCACCTGGGCCCCACCCTGCCTCCTGTCTTCTTCCCCCACCAACCGCGCCCCGTCCCTATCCTCTCTCCCAACCCCGACGCCTTCCCTCTCCCTCGGCTGACCCCTGCCATCCCGACCCGCCTGCCCTTCCTCTTCACGGACCCGCCTCCCCACGCACGCGCTCCCTCCCCTGTTCCTCTTCCTCCTCCCGCTCTTCTCCCTCCTCTCTGCGTCTGCCCACCGCCGCGCAACCTCGCCGCCAACCTCTGCCGACCCCGCCGCCCGAGCCCGCCCTCACCGCCGCCGCTCCCTCCGGCCACCGCAGTCGCCGTGTCCTCCTCCCCCACCGCCGTTCACCGCCAGGCCCCCTCCCCGCGGCCCCTCTCCGTCCGACCCCCTCCCTTCCGCTCTCCGGCCCCGCCTCCTCCGGCTTCGCCCCGACCAGATCTCCCGTCCAGGCCTCGTCCTCGCGCCCAAGTGCCGACCCCGGCGCGTCTGCCTCGAAGCTTCCAGCCGCCGGTGGCCTCGTCGACTCCCTACCCCGGTAGCTGCTCGCCCAGCGCCACGTCGACCTCCGGCGTCTCCTCGTTGATGCCGTCGAGGCCTTCCCGAGCGCCGCGCCAAGATGGTCCTGACGCCTGACGCTTAAGCGTTCGGCCATTGCCGCTGCCGTCCTTAGGTCTCTCTGCCTCGGTCGCTTTGCCCGTCTCCTTTGCATGTATGTCCTGTGTTTGTGTGTTTCTATGGGCACCTAAATATTGGTTTGTCCTCTGATTTGCACAAGCTCCAGGCAGACGTGCAGGCACCCTTACGGTTATCCCCCAAGGCATATCTCGACAAGATCTCGGAAGAAGCCATGTGGCCATGGGTTGCCAAGACGTGTCAAGGTCTTCTCTTCGATCGGCGCGGACGAACGGTACCCCTAGGCCTCCAACATGGTGCGACATGTGCTTCTACCAGAGCATAAGCCCGCGGAACCCTGATGCCGTCGACACGGAACCCGAGTTTGCCATCACGGATATGTGGCGCCACACCCCAAGATCTCCTTTAAGGAACGCCAAGTTCTTCCTCCCGAACGCCAAGTCCGACCCGACGACCGCGGATGCGACAGGATCGTCCCCAGGACGCCAAGATTGCCACGAGAACGCGCCCGAACGCTAACACCGACTCGATGGCGCGGGCCCGACAAGACCCTCGCAACGGCAAGATCGACCCCGTGGGACCCGACAAGATCTGCAAGACGATAAGAACGACAGCGACCAGGCGAGTCCGATGCGCCCCGACGCCACGCCAAGTTCGTCTACCCGGACGCCAAGATCTACCCCGTTACCCGAGAACGATCCCGGAGTTCGAGACCGATCCCGTCGAACCCTGAACCCCGAGGCCGAACCCCGAACCCTCGGACCAAGTTCGTCGAACCCTAATGTGTGACCCCTTCCCGAAACCCTATTTTTATAACATAATACAATTGTTGCATATTAAATCATTCATCTCGCATGCACGTCATGTGGTTTGGGGGCCTTATGCCGATTCACCTAAGAATTAAATATGGGGCCCATATGCGGGCAAATCTAGCCTTATATCGGCCTCATTTAAATTTGTGTAGCGAACCCGGTACCTTATTTTGCCATGTTAAAACAACATTTAAATTGCGGGGTAGATAAACAACTTGAACCATCTAAGTAATTGTCGGGACCCCGGTTCCGCTTAATATGACCTAATTGCATCGCATCTTTGCCATGTCATTCATCATACATGCATCATGCCCGATCTTCTGCCGTAATCTTAAATATTGCATCCGGTGTTATGCTAGTGTTTTGGTTCTTCGCGGATAAGGTCGATGAGTTGATGTGAGCTTCGCCCCGATCTTCGGTTGAACCTTCGACAATGTTTTTCAGGCGAGCATCTCCCCCTTTCTACCTATCTTACTTTTATAGTATTTATTCCCTCCTGTTGATCTATTGCTATCTGTGTTGCGATGCTCTAGTGTTCATACCCGTGAAATCCCTTGCAGCCGTATATTGCCTTGGACACATCCTATTACCTGTTGTTTGGTAGATAGTTGGACTTGCGCGTCGTAGTCGCTTGCTCGAGTGCTGTTGCGTGTCGTCTAGTGCCACAGTTGTTGATGTATTGCCGCATGTTGATGTTGGAGATGATCCTAGTTTTACTTATCGTTCACTTTAATTTCTGTTTAACAACTAAAATTGAAGTAAGCAGAGGCATCGGTGGGTGATAGAAAATATTTGGTTTCCGAACGCCCACTTGTGTCCCGTAGGACCCCGAGTACTTGATACCTGTTCCTTGATTTATCGCGCTATCCACATCCGGGAGGTATATGGGACCCCCCTGAGCCAGAGCTTGATTCAGTCTTATTTCTTGGGGCCACAAACTAGTTTGAGGTTTTATTTACTATCCTGTACTTATGCCATGCTACTTCTGTATTTACGATTGTGCGAGGAGCACACTGTACTGTTTAGGTAAGCGGAATGTTTTCGCGGTATCGACAAGCCCAGCCACACTTTCGGGTTCCCAGTCGTTTACAGCCATTGGCGCAAACCTTGAGTCCGTCTCGGAGCTTGCTTACTTGCTATGGTCTACTCAATGGGGTGGCCCCTGAAATATTTCTGAATCCTGTGATTGCTTTGTCGTGAAAGCCTCGTTGGGTTTTGATTTGGTTTTTCCGAGGTTGATCGAGTGTGTGTTGCTATTGGTGCACCCCGGCCGGGTAAAACTTTCTGAAAGCCGTGTCCGCGGTTATGGACGACTTGGAGCACAGTATCTCGACCATAGACAAGCATAACTAAAGTTTATTGCTATAAATTTGAATTTATAATGACTAGTAATCAGCTTCACTATAATGGAATGGCTAAATAATACTGCCCACAATTGCTTGTTTGAGATGTCGCTTGCGACCATTGTATCTGACTAGTAAGTACTGCAACTACAACGGAATGGCTAAATAAAAGTACCAACCACTGTTGGGTTTTGGGTTATCTCATGCTAACTGTATCTGACTAGTAAGTGTTGCAACTATCACGGAATGGCTAACTAAAAGTGCCCACTGCTTACTTTATCAGGATGATTATCTAAACCTGACTAGTAATTGCTGCAACGACAACTGAATAAGTAAAACTGCCAACTGTGTGAGTTCCTCGGTTGACTTCCTCGTTGGTCTCGAGGGGGAAACGCCAGGATGGGTTTGTTTGTTGATAGTATCAGGTTGGTTCCGGATAGGTCCTTCTTAACCCCCTCTGATTTGCCGTCAGTTGTATCGAGTCTCTATAGGTTGTTTAGTGCATGCTGCCGCTGCCGCTCAGTCCACCATACCTATGTAGGCGAGGACCGCCGAATTCTAGTCTCGCCTGTAATCGGCCTCGGCCTCGACGCTCCTCTTTTTCCTTTGCCCTTTGTCGGCACCCCTTTTGTTTAAGCAGGTTTTGAGATCGACGCCGTTAGCAGGGTTACCCTTCCGGCTTGGCCTGGGCAGGGTTATGGACGCCATTGGTTATTCTTCAGGGATCTTAGCCCCATTTGCATCTTGTCCGTAGACGGACGCTCTATCATTTTCAAGGTGATTTGGATCTTGTATATTATATCTGTATTCTTGGCTCTTTGAGTCGCTGTTGTATATATCTGTTCTGTGGGTCCCATCGAGGACTGTTGTGTAATGTTATTACTTCGTTTTCCACCCGCACGAAAGTGCCTGGTGGGCACCTTTGAATCGTTTCTATGTGGGTTTGGCGGGTTTCGCTAAAACATGCATAGGTCCGATTCTGAGGGTGTTACAATATGACTAAACAATAGTCAGTAAGCCTCGATGATTTATTTTGCCTCAGAGTTCTTGTATCACTTTCATGCCATAATTAGTCATGTTTTGTTGCAAGCATGATTATGACAATTATTGCTCTCTCGTTTGTCGCTCCCTCTCTTTTGCTAGCCTTCACTTGCATTGAGTATACGCTATACCTATGTTTCCAACTCCCCAAAACCAATATTGCCAGCTGTGTCCACCATACCTACCTATTAGCATCGTTTGCTATTTCAATGCATATTCTATATGCCTTGTTTTCTTCCAAATAAAATGTTTGTCTGTTTTGAGAAAGTTATTTAGTAAAGCTCTCACGAACTTGATGGCACACTTTATTTCTTGAACTTAATAATCTTGAACCATTGTGACTTTTCCATGAAAGTTATATGCTTGCAAATTATATGCTGGGAGTCAGCAGAACCATGCCGTCACAGGGAACGCTTTCAACACTTTTTGGATATCCTATCCAGTTGATACTTTGCCCTTTTGTTTATGGATGTTGACGATGTGAAATAAAAGGGGAGCTTGTGAGTTCATGGAGTCTATAAATTGTGTTAGAGAAACACCTGGGCTGCTAGCCTAAGCCATGCCTAATCATGGTGGAAACTTGCAACATCACCATAATGAGCATTCTATGAAGCATCCCCAATAAAAATCTATGCACATAGTAAATAAAAAGATCGCTGAGATGCTCATTGTCTGCTTGCCTTGTCATTTTGATCACGGGATAGCTCCTGTATCATGTGCAAGGGGTACCCCGTTGGCGGTTCTCTATGATATGCGTGTATTTACAATAACAAGAACTTACAGGTAACCAAAGTTGAGTAGCATGCGGAGCGGCCCTCGTACTCAAGGGACTTGAGATTTTCAGTCTATGGTCTGCCAAGCATATTATTCAGAGTGGACCTCACTTTCACCTTAACCACATGAAGATTCCTATGATAGGGGAAATGAGAGCTCAAAGCTAATGAGTACCTTCCTTTTAGCATTAGGAAGCCTTTAAAAGTTTTCAAAACCTTTTCACAACCTTGTTGAGTCACCACTTATTCTATGAGCACCTTCTTGAGAGCATAGTTGTCATTCTTGTGTTTGTTCCAAAACTTGGTTAATTATGTCATGACTTTGATGCTTGTATCTCTGATATATTTACCTCTAGTATTCAGTTGAACTTCAGAGGTGCCTGGGCATTTATATTGCGCTCTACAAACAAAGGCAAGCGAGATACCACTCTATCATACCTCACTATGAGCATTGCAATGTTTCTTATGTTTATGTTCCATGCTACTTATTATTATTGAGTTGGTTTCTCTTCATAGCTTGCAATTATTATTGAGTAGACTTAGTTGCATACTTCTTATTATGAATGGTTTAAGCATCTACTCCTGTGCTGAGAATATATACATCATATGAAGCAAATGTGTTTGTGAAAGTTCTTTTATCGCACTCAGTTTTCAACTGAATTGCTTGAGGACAAGCAATAAGCTAAGCTTGGGGGAGTTGATATGTCCAAAACATATCTACTTTCCCGAACACTTTTGCTATTGTTTCTCCTCTAAACTTGTGTGATTTGGATACAACTAACACAGACTGACGTTGTTTTCAGCAGAATTACCTTGGTGTCTTGTTTTTGTGCAGAAAATCAACTATCAGGAAAAATCCCGGAAAATATGCCAAAGATTATATTTCACCAGAAGATCCACGGAGCCAGAAGACGAGACGGAGAAGGGGGCTAGGGGCCCACACCCCTGCCAGCGCGGCCCACCTGGCGCGCCTAGGGGGTACCACCACTCGGGCACCCCCTCGGCCTTCCTCTGCGCCTTTAAGTTGCCTCTCGACCTAAAAACCGAGGGGGGTCGATAGTTTTCCAGAAAGAGCTCCGCTCCGCCGCCGCCACCAGAAACCAAGATTCGGATCTAGAAACTCCGTTCTGGCACCCTGCCGGGGCAGAGAATTTGGAGAGGATCATCGCCATCGTCATCACCAATGCATCTCCATCAACCACCGATGTTTCCCTCATCCATGAGTGAGTAATCCCCCGCTATAGGCTTGGGGATGGTAGGAATTGGATGAGTTCTATCATGTAATCGAATAAGATTTGTTAGGGCATAATACATAGTATCTCTATTAGTGCTATTTGACTTTGTTGCGACTTGTTGTCCTTAATGCTTGTCACTAGGGCCCGAGTGCCATGATCTCAGATCTGAACTTATTATTGAATTATTATGATAGTATTGTTTGTGATCTTATCTGCAATTTGTGTACACATATCATTGTCTGGATCCAAAGGCCCTAAAGTGACAATAATTGGTACAACCGGAGGGGATGGCTGTGGTATGAGGATCACATGTGTTCACGGAGTGTTAATGCTTTGCTCTGGTGCTCTATTAAAAGGAGCACCTTAATTGCCAGTAGTTCCCTAGAGGCCCCACTGCCACGGGCTGGCTGGACAGAAGATGTTGTGCAAGTTCTCATTGCGAGCACGTATGACTATATTTGGAGCACATGCCTAGGATTGTTTAGTACCTGGATGCTTGTTATTATTTATCTACAATGCCCTATATCTTGAAGTTACATGTTTAGACTCATCCATGCAACGCCCGTTCATCCATCCCTATGCCTACCGCACTCGAATCCCACTGTTTACTGTTACTGTTACTATTGCTCCTGTTTCACTGTTGCTATTGCTTTGCTGTTGCTACTACAAACTGTTGCTACTGATAAACTTCTGTGAGCAAGAACTATTTCCAGGTGCAACTGAACTGACAACTCAGTTGTTAAGGCTTGCAAGTATTCTTTGGCTCCCCTTGTGTCGAATCAATAAATTGGGTAATACTACCCGTGAAGACTGTTGCGATCCCCTACACTTGTGGGTCATCAGTAACTTGTATGGCATGAGTAGCAGCAAAGGTACTTTCCATGGTTTCAGGTTTAGCAGCCATTTTATTAATCAAAGAGGACTGTGCTTCAGACAAAGAGGAAATGTTTTTCTCTACATTCAAAAGCTTTTCCTCCATAGTCTTTTTGAAGGTGGTTTGTTTACTAATAAAGTCTTTGAGCATGACTTCAAGTTCAGAGGGGGCACTTCTAGCATTGTTGTAGGACTTTCCATATGTATTGCCATTATTAGGAGGATAAGGCCTATACTTGTTGTTACTACAAAAATTATTCCTATAGGCATTGTTATTGAAATTGTTGTTTCTAATGAAGTTCACATCAAATTGCTCTTTTTGAGCAACCAAAGAGGCTAAATGAACATTATTTGGATCTAAAGGATTTTTCCCATTAACAAGCATAGCCATGATAACATCTATCTTATCACTCAAAGAGGAGGTTTCTTCAACAGAATTTACCATCTTACCATGTGGGGCTCTCTCAGTGTGCCATTCAGAATAATTAACCATCATATTATCAAGGAGTTTTGTTGCAGCACCCAAGGTGATGGTCATAAAGGTACCTCCAGCAGCTGAATCCAACAGGTTTGAAGTTCAAAACTGCATAAAAAGTCTGGATAATCATCCAAACAGTAAGTCCATGAGTGGGACAATTCTTAACCAAAGATTTCATTCTTTCCCAAGCTTGAGCAACATGTTCATTATCAAGTTGTTTAAATTTCATAATATCACTTCTCATATATATAATCTTAGTAGGAGGGTAGTACTTTACAATAAAAGCATCTTTGCACTTAATCCAAGAATCAATACTATTTCTAGGCAAGGATAGCAACCATTCTATACATTTTCCTCTCAAAAAGAAACGAAACAACTTGAGCTTAATAATATCTCCATCCTTATACTTGTGCATCTCACAAAGTTCAACAAAGTTATTGAGATGGGAAGCAGCATCATCAGAACTAGCACCAGAAAATTGCTCTCTCATCACAAGATTCAACAAAGCAGGCTTAATTTCATAAAAGGTAGCATCAGGAGCATGTGGGGCAATAGGAGTGCTTAGGAAATCATTTTTGTTTGTGCTAGTGAAGTCACACAACTTGGTGTTCTCAACAGAGTTCATTTTGGCAAAAGTGGAGCAAGCCAAAAACAGCAGCGGCATCTAGAGTAGGAACTAATTTTTTGTGTGTTTTTGATAAGAGAAAGCAAACCAAACTAAACTATTTTTTTTGGAGTTTTTGATAAAAAGAGGCAAAAAACCAAGCAAAATAAACTAAGCAAACCAAAAACAAAGTAAAGAGAAAGGTTGAGGAGGACTCCCCTTGTGAAGACGTCCTTAGCCTCCCCGGAAACGGCGCCATAAAATCTTGATCGTGCTGCGTCAACATGGAGCGCTTCGTCGGGAAACCCCAAGAGAAAGGTATGATGAAGCACATCAGCAAGTCTTCCCTCAGTAAGAAACCGAGGTTATCGAACCAGTAGGAGGAAGGAAACATCTCAAAGGTGTTGCAAGCAACATGGAAACCTGCACAACACAAACTCAAGACTTTGCCCCAACTAACAGTGAGGTTGTCAATCTCACCGGTTCCTGTAAAAAAGTATTAACTGTATGCTGTGAAAGGTGATGATGGTTTGCAGCAAGTAAATAGTAACAGAGGAATATGTATCAATGGTAAAGATTGGACCGAGGTCCATAGTTCACTAGAGGTGTTCTCCTTAGATAAAAAAACATGGCATGCTGGGTAAACAAATTACAGCAGGGAAATCGACAGGACTGTGCAAGGCATAACAATGCAATACTAGACATAAAGATCCTATGAGATTCGATTGGGCAATACAACAAGATACATAGACCGCCATCCAACTGCATCTATGACTAGAAGTCCACCTTTGGGTTATCATCCTAACCCCCTCCAGTATTAAGTTGCAAGCAACAGACAACTGCTTTAAGCAAAGTGTGTAAGGTAAACAATCCACTTGTTCCATGAACAAGAGACCATTGTTTTCTCCCTAGTGGCAACATCACATATACAACCTTAGAGATTTCTGTCACTTCCCTTGATTAAATAGAGGCATAAACCCACTATCGAGCATAAATACCCCCTCTTGGAGTCACTAGCAACTACTTGGCAAAAATAGCTACTAACAACGGAGAGCATGCAAGATCACAAACAACACAGACATGATAGAATCAATAAGACAAAACCATTAATACTTCTGACATAGTAATCTCAATATCCATCGGATCCCTGCAAACACAACATGCATGATTACAAATAGATGAGATCTTGATCATGAACGGAGCTCACAAGATCTACATGAAAGCAAAAAAGGTACAACCATATAGCTACTACATGGACCCGTAGTCCAAGGTGGAACTACTCACGCTTCATACCGGAGGCTTGCATGATAAAGAAGAAGGCCTCAGGGATGATATCCCCTCCGGCATGGTGCCGGGAAGAGCTTCAAATCCCCCCGATCTAGGGACGATGGTGGGGGCGGCTATAGACGCTTTCATGGAAATTGATTGGTTACTTAGGGTTTAGGCATCATGGACTTATTATAGGTGAAGAGGTGAGTGTGGGAGGCGGCCAGGGGGGCCCACACCCTGCCTAGGCGTGACCTAGGGTGGGCCCGCGCCTGGGGGGTGCAGCCGCCCTCTGGTGCCCCTTCGTATCTCCTCTGGACTCCGTGTTCTCCTCGCTGAAATATTGACTTCGGCTTTTGTCCCGTCTAATTCCGAGAATATTTCCTTAATAGTTTTTTTGGAACCAAAAACAGCAGAAAACAGGCAACTGGCACCGTGGCAACTTGTTAATAGGTTAGTACTAGAAAACATATAAAAAGCACCTCGAAGTGTGGACAAAGCAAAGCAAAGTAGATACTAAACAAGCATGGAACATCAAAAATTATAGATATGTTTCCGACGTATCATTAGGCTAGAGTCCTAACTATCCCATACTATCATAACAACCGTGTCCGTATAATACTCTACCCCCTCCCGTAGTCATAGAGGTAGCGTCGTGAACAACTAGAACGTCGCAGAGGGTCAGACTAGAGATAAGCTAAAGTAGAACCAGTGGGCTGACATCCCCCCGTAGTTCGAGTAGGAACGTCATGCACAATGCCGTGTCGTGGTAGCTTGAACTGTAGAGGAAGCTGATGATGCTCAAGCGAGGTGGTAGCCCTTGTGCCGATGTCGAGGGAGCCGAGAGCGTTGGACAATGTCGTGGTCGAGGTAGGCGTTGCGAGGGGTTGCCGTGGTCGATGTCGTGGTCGGGGATGCCGGTGTCGAGGTAGCCGCACGTGAAGCCTAATACGCATAGTGCGCGAGGAGGAGGATGGAGACGCGTCGAGCCAGTCTTCGAGGATGTCGATGCCGAAGCCGATGTTGTCAGAGCCGTCGAGGATGAGGTGCGTCCATAGTTTTGCCAGAACTAGGCGCACGTCGGGAACAAACGCATACTCCGATTTTTCCAGAACCGAGTATGCAAAGAAGAACTCGTCGGTGAAGCGGTCAAGGTAGTTGTTGAGGAGGCTGCGATGCCGAAGAAGACCATGTCGAAGCCAATGAAGACAAGGCATCGATCCGAGCTTACCAGACTCGGGAATGCATCGGGGATGAAGGCACTCCTGGTGTTGCCAGTACCAGGCGTGCGAGGGATAGGGACCATCATGAACTTGTCGCCATGTCAGAGAGACTAGCAGAGGAGGCCTCTAGAGAGGTTGCGAGGCGCAGATCGACGAAGGGAGAGATGCGGATGCTGTCTGCAATTGTCGGAGTAGAGGAGTAGGTGGTGTAGTCGGGGACGAGGCGATGACGCTGACGGCAAAGTTGTAGTGGACGAAGACGTAGAGGGCGGTGAAACCAGTGGCGACCCGGAGTTATCATGCTGGACGCCTAGAGAGGCGCAGCGGAGGTTCTCTATGTAGGCAAAGAAGAACCCGGCGGCATGACGCATACCATGCGCAAACGACGGTGATCCACACTGTAGATGGCGCGATGGAAACCGAGGACGTCGATGCACGGGGACCACGAAGTAGACTACGTGGAGCGAATCTACGACCCGAAGGGCGACATAGGTGCAAGGCGCAAGTTGGTGCAGCGAATGGGAGACCACCAGCGACGTACATGAGAAGGAAGGCGTGTTGGGAGCCGGTAGCATGGACCAAAGGCGGCGGCGTTGCGGTCCGAAGGGGCGACGCATCGGCATCCCGTAGCTCGATCAGTGGTAGGCGCATGCTCGGGGACGTGCTTGGCGTAGAGAGGCGCGATATCGGTTGATCAGATCGACGGTGCACCGTATGAGCCATGGCATGGACGACGCGTAGATCGGAGTCGATAGCGGCATTGTTGGCAAAGTATCGGATGATGATGACAATGAAGATCCAGGGGGCGACCGTGGCAGCCTTCCAAGGAAGGCACAACCACCGTCTGCCATGCGCGGAAGCCTGCCATCAGGCCGTGACAGCTTGCCGAGGCTGGCATGGTAACAGAGAGAGCAGGCGCACATGCGCGATGTAGATCGTCAATGCTGATGGTAGGAGTAGAAGTGCGAGTGGATGACGGTGATGGGCGACTCAATCCGATCTAAGATCGGTAAACCAAAAAAGAAAACTGGTCAAAAGATCGGGAAAAGAGACTTATAGGGCAGCCGATTGATGAGCTCATATCACTGTAGAGCTTCGTTAGGAAACCCCAAGAGGAAGGTGTGATTAGCACAGCAGTAAGTTTTCCCTCAGTTATGAAACCAAGGTTATCGAACCACTAGGAGGAAGGAAACAACTTCCAAGGTGTTGCCAGTAACTTGGAATCCGGCACAACACAAACTCAAGGCTTTGCCCCAACTTACAGTGAGATTGTCAATCTCACTGGTTTGCTAAAAACAAAGGATTAAACGTATAGTGTGGAAGGTAATAGTTGATTATAGAGAGTAAACAGTAATAGTAGATGATGTGTCAATGGTAAAGATTGGACCGGGGTCCACAGTTCACTAGAGGTGTTCTCCTTAAGAAAGATAACACAACATGTTGGGTAAACAAATTACAGCGGGGCAATTGACAGGAAATGAGCAAGGAATAACAATGCAAATACTAGACATTCATGATCCTATGATATTTGATTGGGCATTACAACAATATACATATACCGCCATCCAACTACATCTATGACTAGCAATCTAACTTTAGGTTATCATCCGAACCCCCTCTAGTATTAAGTTGCAAGCAACGGATAACTGCATTAAGCAATGTGTGTAAAGTAAACAATACAATTGTTCCATGAATAAGAGATTGTTGTTTTATCCCTAGTGGCAACATCACATCTACAACCTTAGATATTTTTGTCACTTCCCTAGATTCAATAGAGGCATGAACCCACTATCGAGCATAAATACTCCCTCTTGGAGTCACTAGCATATACTTGGCCAAGATAGCTACTAGAAACGGAGAGCATGCAAGATCTCAAACAACACAGACATGATAGAATTAATAATCAATAAGACATGATAGAATCAATAATCAATCTGACATAGTAATCTCAATATCCATCAGATCCCCACAAACACAACATGTGTGATTACAAATAGATGATCTTGATCATGAACGGAGCTCACAAGATCTAAACATGATAGCACAAAGGAGGAGAAACAACCATCTAGCTATTGTATGGACCCATAGTCCAAGGGTGAACTACGCATGCATCATACCAGAGGCTGGCATGGTGATGAAGAAGGCCTCCGAGACAATCTATCCCCTCCGGCAGGGTGCCGGGAAGAGCTTCAGATCCCCCCGGTCTAGGGACGATGGTGGCTACGGCTACGGACTGTTTCGTGGAGATCTGATCGGGTACTTAGGGTTTTGGCATCGGGGGGCTTTTATAGGCGAGGCAGGAGGGCGGCCAGGGCGCCAACACCATAGGATGGTGCGCCCTAGGGTAGGCCCACGCGGCCCTAGGGTGTGGCGGCCCTGTGGTGCTCCTCCGTCTCTCCTCTGGACTTCGTGTTCTCCTCGTTGAAATATTGACTTTGGCTTTTGCCCCGTCCAATTCCGAGAATATTTCTTTACTAGCTTTTCAAAAACCAAAAACAGCAGAAAACAAGCATCTGACACTGTGGCATCTTGTTAATAGGTTAGTCCCAGAAAATGTATAAAAATACCTCAAAGTGTAGACAAAGCATAGCAAAGTGGATACTAAACAAGCATGGAACATAAAAAATTATAGATACGCTTACGACATATCACCGATCACGGATCAGCGAACGATCCCCTGCGTACGGGTTGTGCAGCCCCCGGTGGAGATCATGGAGATCGACCTCCCTGGGGGCAACGCGGCGGAAGCGTGCCAGCGGCGGCTAGGGTTTGGGATCAGTTTTAGGCTGATACCATGTAGAATGATAGAGAGGGATTGGTGGAATATGTTGGATTTATTATTAAGCCTCATGAGCGAGTATATATAGGCGTACATGGATCATCTTGGAGTACAAGTCAAATTAGGTTAGAGTCCCTAAACTATCATAACAACCGTGTCCGTATAATACTCTAACAGATCTCTGGCACCGTTGGCTGATACGTCGTAAACGTATCTATAATTTTTGATGTTCCACGCTTATTTAGTATCCACTTTGCTTTGCTTTATCTATATTTTGAGGTATTTTTATACACTTTCTGGGACTAACCTATTAACAAGTTGCCACAGTGCCAATTGCCTGTTTTCTGTTGTTTTTGGTTCCAGAAAAGCCAGAAAATGAATATTCTCGGAATTCGACAGGACAAAAGCCAAAGTCAATATTTCACTAAGGAGAACCCTGAAGCCAGAAGACGAGACGGAGGAGGGCCACGAGGGGCCCACACTCCCTAGCCGCGCGGCCAGGCCTGGCCCGCGCCTAGGGGGTGCGCCTCGGGCACCCCCTTGGTCTCCCCCTTCGCCTATAAGAAGCCCCCGATACCAAAACCCTAAGTACCCGATCAGATCTCCATGAAATAGTCCGTATCCGCCGTCACTATCATCCCTAGATCCGGGGGGGGGGGGTCTGAAGTTCTTCCCGGCACCCTGCCGGAGGGGAGAGATCATCCCAAGGGCCTTCTTCATCACCATGCCAGCCTCCGGTATGATGCGTGAGTACTTCCACCTTGGACTATGGGTCCATACAGTATCTAGATGGTTGTTTCTCCTCCTTTGTGCTATCATGTCTAGATCTCATGAGCTCCGTTCATGATCAAGATCATCTATTTGTAATCATGCATGTTGTGTTTGTGGGGATCCGATGGATATTGAGATTACTATGTCAGATTGGTTAATGAGTTTATCTTATTGATTCTATCATGTCTGTGTTGTTTGAGATCTTGCATGCTCTCCGTTTCTAGTAGCTATCTTAGGCAAGTAGATGCTAGTGACTCCAAGAGGGAGTATTTATGCTCGATAGTGGGTTCATGCCTCTATTGAATCTTGGGAAGTGATAGAAATCTCTAAGGTTGTAGATGTGATGTTGCTACTAGGGACAAAACAACGATCTTTTGTTCATGAAACAATTGTATTGTTTACTTTACACACTTTGCTTAAAGCAGTTATCCGTTGCTTGCAACTTAATACTGGAGGGGGTTCATATGATAACCTGAAGGTGGATTACTAGTAATATATGCAGTTGGATGGTGGTTTATGTATCTTGTTGTAATGCCCAATCGAATCTCATAGGATCATCATGAATGTCTAATATTGCATTGTTATGCCTTGCTCTGTCCTGTCAATTGCCCCGCTGTAATTTGTTTACCCAGCATGTTATGTTGTCTATCTTAAGGAGAACATCTCCAGTGAACTGTGGACCTGTTACAATCTTTACCATTAATACATATTCTACTGTTACTGTTTACTTCCTGCAAGCCACCATCACCTTCCACACCATACATTTAATCCTTTGTTTTCAGCAAACTGGTGAGATTGACAACCTCACTGTTCATTGGGGAAAACTCTTGAGTTTGTGTTGTGCAGGTTTCCAAGTTGTTAGCAACACCTTTGAGTCGTTTCCTTCCTCCTACTGGTTCGATAACCTTGGTTTCTTATTGAGGGAAGACTTACTGCCGTGCTCATTATACCTTCGTCTTGGGGTTTCCCAACGAATATCTAAAGTGATCTGAGCCGCATCATCGGCTCGCCACCCCCAATAAACATATATTGTCTTGTTTACTTGAAGAATTTAGTCTTCCTAGTGATAGTTCTAGTTGTTCTCATGATTTCTCGCATTGTAATGCCTGTCAACGCAGAAAATATGTTAGATTATCTTTTGGTACCTCCACCTATAGTTCTTTTTCATTTGAATTACTGCATTGTAATATATGGACATCTTTAATGCCTAGTGTTTCTAGTTTTACATATTATCTTGTTATCCTTGATGATTACTCTCACTATATTTGCACTTTTCCTCTACATGCCAAGTCCGGTGTTCACAAACTTTTTCACAATTTTCGGCACTATGTTCTTACACACTTTGGTCTTCCTATCTGCTTCATCCAATGTGACAATGACCGAGCATTTGATAACACTCAGAAAAGATCATTCTTTCTCTCTCAAGACATTCTTTTTCATTCTTATGTCCATACACATCTCCACAAAACGGCAAAGCATCTTTTTCATTTTTATGTCCATACACATCTCCACAAAAAAGATCATTCTTTCTCTCTCAAGACATTCTTTTTAATTTTTATGTCCATACTCTCTACGATCTATTAATGATATATTACGCACCTTGCTCATCCAAGCATCTCTACCACCACATTTTTGGGCTGAAGCTATCTGCACCGCCACCTATCTCCTCAACATCCGACCAACAAAAACTTGTCCCCTCTACACTCCTTTTCAATCTCTATTTGTTCATCATCCTGACTATTCTAAATTGCGCGTATTCGGTTTTTTATGCTTCCCCAACATTGCCTCCATCGCCCCTCACAAAATTGCTCCTCGCTCATTGCCATGTATTTACCTCGGTATCTCCGACGTTCACAAGGGTTCTCGTTGTTTTGACCTATCTTCTAGATGTGTACTGGTCTCTCGTCACGTTATTTTCAATGAAACAACTTTTCCCTTCTCCATTGTCCAGTCATCCCCGACCACCAATACCCAACCTACCATCGCCCCGTACCCCTTCCTCTCGACACTCATACCCGCGTACACCTTTGCCGTGAGCCCATGACAGCCCACCGCGCCTCTTTCCCCTGTCGCGACAACATCTTCTGTCGTGACACCATCTACAATCGTGCCTTCTTCTCATGTTGTGGCAGACTTTTCTGCACCATCTACCTGCCATCAATTTATCCACCAGCAGTTCAACTTCCTCATCTCCCACTCCCACAATTCCTCCTAATGTTGTTCCTATAGCTATTCCTGACAATGATCACGTCACGTGCACTCATGGTAAAAAGGGTTTCCATGTTCCTCGTCGTTGTCTCTAAAGGGAATATGCCCGAGAGGCAATAATAAAGTGGTTATTATCTTATTCCTTGTTTATGATAAATGTTTATTTCTCATGTTATAATTGTGTTAATAGGAAATGTTAATACATGTGTGGTTAATAAACATATAAGAGTTCCTAGTTATGCCTCTCATATAAACTAGCTTGTTGATTAACAAGATGATCAAGGTTTCCTGATCATGGACATGTGATGTTGTTAATAATGGGGTCACAACATTGGTGGGATGATATGATGAACACTCAGACGAAGTATAGTAATACGATCAAAGTCATTACGTTTACATTTCTATAATAAGTCCTACGAAGTAACCCTAATCCTTAGACCATGAGATCATTCTAATTGCTAACACCGAAAGAGTACTTTGATAGCATCAAACGTCACACCGTAACAGGGTGACTATAAAGGTGGGTTTGGGTACTCTGAAAGTGTTCTGTCGAGGCTCATAGATCAAGAGTGGGATTTGTCCATCCCGATGACATAGAGATATACTCTGGGCCCTCTCGGTGATATAACATTGACATAGCTTACAAGCAAGTGATAAGATTACTAGAATGTTATATCACGGGAACGAGAAAAGAGTACTTGTTGGTAACAAGATTAAACTTGGTATGGGGATACCGATGATCGAATCTCGGACTTGTAATATATTGTGAGACAAAGGGATTTAGTTACGACGTCAAAGGTTCTCACGATCACTAAGTCATCGTTGAATGTGTGGGAGTCACTATGGATCTCCAGACCCCACAACAGATTATTGATCGGAGAGGGGTCTCGATCATGTCTACATTATTCGAGGACCATAGGGTGACACACTTAAGGTGTACCGACACCAATTAGGGCATATATAATACCAGAGAAAGGTTTTAAAAACGCTGGAATTATTTTGATGGACATCGGAATTATTTCGAGTGAAATTGCTCAAATTGCTTTTTTGCATGTGATATCAAAATGTTGCAAGGGGTTTTATGTAAATGCTTTGATAATTAAAGTAATTAACAAAATTTTGAATAAAATAAATAAAATGGTTTTATTAAATGAGAGATACATTAATTTTGGTGGAAAATTAATGCATGTGAGTGGACATGTGAGTGGAGGTGTGTTCATGTGAGTCGGATCTCCACTCACCATTATGGAGGGAGAGGTGGGGGCACCAATCATGGTCGGCGGCCATGCCCCTTGGGAAGCCCCTCCCCTATATAAGGAGCATCTCCTCCTCCACTCTCACACCTCCTCGTGAAGGATCTATCTCCCCCTTTAGTAAATTCTCCATGGCTTTGGATCGGCAAAGTACATGTTCTCGGTAGTTTCTTTGGAAAGATCTGCTGCTTTCGCTGTTGTGCTGGAGCGAGGGACGGAGGTTGTCAGGGTACTGGACATGTGTGAGATTACGAATGCACCACTGCTTTGCGGTGCTGCACTTGCTAGACTTCATCACGATCTTGAGATCGGCAAGTGAACGACCATATCATCCACGAGAACCAATCTCATAACACTTTATCGGTCTTCCAGAGTAAGTTATGTATGGATATATATCCACCCGTTGCTTGTATCTAGATAGATAGATCTTGGTGCTTAGTTATTCATATCGTAGGAATTTTTTTGTTTTCTATGTTGTGAACCCAAGAGTTTCAACCTCACTACTAGCCCAAATATTTCACCAATACCCACTTCCTACAGACGAGCCCTTCTTGATCCTCTTTGCTACTCTGCCATGCATGATGAATTTAATGCTCTTCTTCAAAACAATACATGGACTCTAGTTTCTAAACCATCAAGTGTTAATGTTATTTCTGGCAAGTGGGTCTTTCTCCACAAATACACCTCTAATTGTTCTCTAGTACGATACAAGGCTCGTTGGGTCTGCCGGAGGTATAGATGGAAAAAACTATGCATGCCTACATTATCAAATTGATAGGATTGGGTTTGAAGGACCGTTCAAGATATCTTTATGAATTAATAATGCTAAGTGAATTAATTGAGATACTTCATATTTGATATCCACATCACACACCATGGAAATAATTTAAAAGTTAAATGGACTAAAATGTGTACGATTTTAATTTTTAGAAAATTCCAAAACATGGTTTGTATGATTTGATATATTTGATGTGACGGAGTAAACTGAAGAGCACATTTCATGTATTAAATAAACGAGATTCTCATCACACAATAAAATTGATTATTCATTAAGAGGTTGAACTATGCCATCCAAGCCACGCAATAGTACATGGCACAACAAATACATGTGATCGAGTGTGTAGAAGACCGGAATGAAGCTTGAAATGGCATGGATATATTTTTAAAAGTATACCAAAAAATAATATATCAAAATATGATACTTTAGAAATTTAATGCGATCGAACTTACGTTTTAATGAATCTATTGAAACAACAAATATATCTTGAAACTGAGTTGATTTTGTACTACCATTGTTTTTAGCAGCATGCTAATATAGAGAGTAATTGTTTAATTTTCGCCATGAGAATGTATTACTGTCAAAATAATTCACACATTTTTAACTACTCCATTTTTTAAATCAACGTGAGGAATAAATAGAGAATTAGGTAACAATTATAACTATTTTATTAGGTTTGTTTAAGCTCATGAAGAGAACTATCATTGTGATTTAACCTCACATAGATATAACATGACATAAAATAATACTTATTTACTGATCTAATATAATATACAAACAAAAAATAATTTGTGTTCTAACAGGTAACTAAGGATGTTAAGCATATCACTCACATTTGTGATATTTCGTTTCCCTAAATATTTTCATAGTCAGAAAACAATATTATTTCTTATTAACAAATATGATATTCCTTAAGTAGTAACTTTATTTCAACTTACTAAAGATGATACCCTCGCATTTGTGAGGGCAACTGTCCTAGTTTCCATAAAAGTGAAAATTTTGTTTTGGAAAAGCAAAAGAGATGGAACTAGATTATAAGATTTTTTTTGTTGCGAGTCTGGTTCTCTCCCTTTTTAGGTATCTTGGAGTACCCATCAATTACAACAAATTAAAGAATTCAGAATGGATTGCCATAGAGAGTCGGTTCCTATCTAAGCTAGGATGTTGGCAAGGGAAATTGCTATCCTATGAGGTTCATCTAGTTCTTATTAACTCGGTTTGACTAGTATACCAATGTTTATGCTTTTTTCTTAAAAATTCCTAAGGGAGTAAGAAATGATTGAACTTCTATAGATCTACTTTCTTTTTGGCAAAGTACGAATACTAAGAAGAAATATAGATTATCAAAGTACATCATTATATGTATCCCTAAAGATCGAGGAGTGGGGGAGGCATAGAGGTACCAGAGATTAAGAACAGGTGTTTACTTAGTAAATGACTTTGTAAACTACTAACTGAGGAGGGTATATGGCAACAACTCTTGTCTAATAAGTACGTTCATGATAAAAACTTTGTCTAAAGTAGAAGTAAAACCGACGGATTCTCCATTTTGGGAATGCCTTATGAGAGTAAAATGAATTTTTTTCATCATGGTTTTTAAATTGGAAATGGTGAAAGTGTTCGCTTTTGGGAAGATGTTTGGTTAGGGTACAACAGCTGCATAGAAATATCCGACCTTATACAATATTGTTCAATAAAAAAATATTCCGATGGAAAATGTCCTTGCTCAAACACCTATTAATATTGTTTTAGGAGGGTTATGACTGGTAATTAGTGGACACAGTGGTTGCACTTATGTCAGCAGCTAATGATGATTCACCTTACTGATAACCCTAATAAATTTGTGTGGAAGCTAACCACCATGGATACCTTTTCTGTTGAGTCTATGCATTTTATCAAATGAATGGTCATACAAGATTCTTACCTAAGTACCTTTGGAAATTAAAAATCCCACTCAAAATTAAAATATTTATGTGGGTCCTTAATGTTGTAATAGTGTCGAATATGTGTATAGGTTACAGTTGGACTCGGACTGTGCGGTAGGGTTAGGTGTTTGAGTCGGACACTTGTAACCTGGCCTATTATATAAAGGCACCGGGAGTAGCCAAAATAGACTAGACGCAAGACAGATTAGACACAAGATCGAGTTTTGGGGACGGTCCGGTGCTCGTGGCAGGGGCGCCGGACCGGCGTGGCGTATTGTAGATCTGATGTGTCTGTACACCATGACAGGCTTGTCGTCGACGGTACTCTGATTATAGTACCAGGGGAGGAGCGTCCGTAAAGCATGCCCCGCAGATGTAGGCTTTGCCGAACTGCGTTACCAAACATCGTCTTCTTCATCTACTTTCTGCAATGATCTAATCGTGTATATTGCTACCAAGTGGTATCAGAGCATCAGGTTACAAGATCGAATTCATGGTGCGAATGATCGTAGAGGAAGGCGAGTAGATGGAGGTTCTGGTGGGTGGCGGGATTCTATCGAGCGGAGGACGGAGCGAAGCGAGGTTCCTTACGCGGACTATGGTACGCGTTGTTGATGACGGCGGAACACCATCAACAAAGGACGGCATTGATCGCGGGCGTGACAATGCGAGGGAGCCATGTCGTCGAAGCAGATCCGATTGGCAGGCACCGTCAGTTGGATAGCTTGGCACGCAAGTTGGGGGAGATCATACCGACTGAGGCGGCGCAACATGGTTCGAGCGGTCAGACTGGCTGGTTCAACCGGAGAGGCCGGCTCGACGAAAGGAGACCAGGTGCAATACGGCAAGGACACGACATGTTCTGATGTCGTGACGGTTATGGTCTCTGAGGCACGTAAACAGACGTGCGGGTGTGGACTCTAAGATTCGAAATATCTGGTGGAGCCCAACACGGTTTAAATTCGACACGGCGTGGACTGACTCTATTATGGTGTACACACGGAACAAGGAAGACCGAGTTGGATGACGCAAGGCGTGGCTTGGAGCTTAGGAAAGAGAATCACGTACGGTTCGGTTTGAAGGTGGAGATAGATCCGAACTATCTCGAGGTCAATAAAAGGAGGGCTGAGGAGGCAATAGAGAGCTCACAAGTTGCTTTGCCCTAAGTTCGAGCACGAAATTTCGGAGGCTAGGCGGCGCACGCGAGAAGGCTTTGCTGAACCGAAGGAGAGGCTTTGGTCGGTTGGATCGTCCTGACCTAAACAATCTGATCGGTGGCTGTTCTTGTGAGTGCAGCGGGAGGACGCGATGTCTTCCACCAGGTTCGAGGTGACGAAGTTCGATGGTACGGGCAACTTACCGCTTTGGCAGTCGAGGGTCAAGGATTTGCTGGGGCAGCAGGGACTCCTGAGGACAATCAAGACTGATGCGGTGAAGCCTGCAAAGTTGGACGTTGATGACTGGGCTGAGATGCAAATCAGGGTGGCCAATACTATACGGCTGAGCCTAGATGATCAGGTCCTGTACCATGTGATGAACGAGGAGTCGCCGAGTGCAATATGGAAGACGTTGGAGGATCAGTTCCTGGACAAGGCTGCGCCCAATAAGTTGTATCTGAAGCAGGAACTGTACGGGATGAGGCGAACGGGCGAACCTTACTAAACACATCAATACCTTCAACCATGTGGTCTCGGATCTAGAGAGGATTGGGTCCAAGGTGGAGGATGAGGGCAAGGCTTTGCTCATGCTTGTTTCATTGCCAAAATCCTACAAGAGTTTCATGGTTACCCTGACATACGGCAAATCAAGCATCACTTCAAGCGAGGTACAAACTGCGCTGTTATCATATGATCAACGTGAAAAAAAGACTTCTGAAGAAAGTACTTCCGCTGGTGCTAGTGATGGACAAGGGCTGGTGGTCAAGGGCAATCATGGTGGGAAGGGCAAGAAAAAGAAGGGAAAGCCACAGTGTCATCATTGTAAGGAGTGGGGTCATATCAGAAGGTTTTGTCCAACGTATAAGGCTGATGGAGTTACAAATATTTCTGCTAAATCTGCAGCTGATTCTGATAGTGAAGTTCTGGTTTTGATAAGCAAATTGTTCGATGAGGTGTGGATGTTGGATTCAGGGAGCTCTTATCATGTGACGTCTAACAAGGAGTGGTTCTCTACCTACAAGCTTGGTGATTTTGGAGCTGTCTATCAAGTCGATGGTGCGCCTCAGCGCATCATGGGCATGAGAGATATCAAGATCAAGTCTAAAGATGGTGGTGAAATGGTGCTCCACGATGTTAGATATGTGCCGAGGGCTTGCAAGAATCTAATCTCACTGGGAGAACTCCATGACAACGGTTATACCTATCGTGTTGACAGGGACAAGTTGTCTATGCGGGTAAAGAAGAACAAGAAGCTGGTGCCGAAGGGCAGAAGGACTATGAATAACCTGTACAAGGTGCGTGTGAGCATCGTGCCAGGTGGAGCTGAAGAGAAGCACGATGAGGCGGCAGGATCAGCTGGGGCGACCGGGTCCGATGAGGGCTCGGACGATGACTCATGCAAGTGAGCAACAAGAAAACCAAGTTCAACATACACTGAGGTGTTCGCGCGAAGACGGCGGTTCCATTAGCGACATATTCGCCAAGGTGGATATTGTTGTAATAGTGTCGAATATGTGTATAGGCTACAGTTGGACTTGGACCGTACGGTAGGGTTAGGTGTTTGAGTCGGACACTTGTAACCTGGCCTATTATATAAAGACACCGGGAGTAGCTAAAATAGACTAGACGCAAGATAGGTTAGACAAAAGACTAGACGCAAGACAGGTTAGACACAAGATCGAGTTTTGGGGACGGTCCGGTGCTCGTGGCAGGGGCGCCGGACCGGCATGGCGTATTGTAGATCTGATGTGTCTGTACACCGTGACGGGCTTATCGTTGACGGTACTCTGATTATAGTACCAGGAGAGGAGCGCTCGTAAAGCATGCCCCACAAATGTAGGCTTTGCCGAACTGCGTTACCAAACGTTGTCTTCTCCGTCTACTTTCTGCAATGATCTAATCGCGTATATTGCTAACACTTAAGAACAAAGTCTTTTTGACTAAGGATAACTTTTTTTTGGTGAGGATCTTGGTTAAGCGCAAATGGATGGGATATAAAAAATATTGGTTTTTGTGATTCTACGAAATCTATAGACCATTTGTTTTCGCTACTATAATTTAGCGAATCATTTATTTTATTTTTAATATACCTCCACCATCTAGTATTACAAACATATTTGAAAATTGCCTAAATGGGGTTAATAAGAAGAATAAAGCTAGACTACGAGTTGGAATGCCTGCTTTATGTCGGTCCATATACACGTCTAGAAATAACATTGTTTTTAATATAAATAAATAGGTACTAATTTTTAATATTATCTTTAATAAAAAAATAGGGACTAAATTTTTGCAGGTTATTTGATTGACAACGTATTGGATACAACTATAGTCCTACATACTTTTGGTGGATTAGCGGAAGCCATGCATACCGGATAGGATCGATTGCTCATGGTCGCACAAGATTTCTATTTTCTGGCTGGTAGGCTGCATCAAACTAGTAGACTTTAAAATGGATAGCGTTATGTTGCTTTTTATTTTTTGATGGTTGGTACATATCACAACCCTGTCTGATATATGGTTGTAATAATTTGAAATCTGTTTTGAATTTTGTAATAAATCAGGCTGTGTGCGTCAAATGATGAAAAAGCCGGGCCTTCGCTTCCCATTTTGAAAAAAAAAAATCTGGATATTCGTGTTTCACGACGCATCGTTCGAATTCTGAAGTGGAGTTTTATTGTAATATAGTTGATACAGGTTTTGTACTGTTATTTTTCATGACTTTTTGAGTGCTTAGGTGCTCGCCAGTTAGGATGCTGCCCAAATCGACAAATCTGGACGATTTATTATTGAACATACACTTGATTTTTACATATACCTTAACAAATTCAGGAACTCGCATACAAAAGCTATACTCCTACTACGTCAAGCAGAATCAATGATCTCTTCTCTACAAATCACTTTGCATGCTTGAGCTTTGTTGCATCGGACAGCATGCCTTGGATGGCGGCGTTCCAGATCTTCCAGTGCGTCTGGTCCTCCAGCAGCAGCTGCACGCTGCCCGCCGACGTGCTGAGCTCCACCGCGAAGCACCTCCTGCCGTCGACCACCGCCTCGCCCCCCGGCGCCACCGCGAGGACCTGGTCTGTATCACGACAAAACAGCCAACAGAGACAGCAGTCAGTAAACGGCCAGACACGTAGAGACGAAACGTCGGCACGGTGGCCGACGATCGAGGACGAGACGAGAGTACAAGACTGAGCTATCTGGAGGGGAACATTTCAGGTGGCGCCGTACGGGGCGAGACGACAAGCAGCGCGTGGGCGCAGGTGGAGCGCGAGGAAGACGACGGGCGCGTGCGCGTGGTGTGTGGCGTGCTTTCTGCTTTGCATGGATGGCGAAGCAACAACTAGACGACGAACGTTGGTATCGGAGATGATGCGTGCGTGTGTGGTGCGTATGCGTGGTGACCATGTGTGTGGACGTGTCGTTCGTTTCTTAGATTATTGACGTGTGGACGTGGTATAGATCGGAATATCTTACGGTCTTCGTAGGTGGCGAAGGCGCCGCGCAGCCGCTTCTTCCCCAGCCTCAGCGCCACCGTGCCGCCGCCGCCGCCGCGCCGGGGGGAGACGGACACCGTCCTCACCCGCACCTTCCCTGCAACCAACGGAGAATGATCTTAACTTTGCGGTTCGCAGTCGATTATAACAATGGCGGCCGTGACGTGTCACTGCACTCACCGCACGGCAGGCAGACCCTGAGCGCGACGCCTTTCTGGATGCCGGCGCTGATGCTCACGGCCATGGCGTTGCCTTTGCCGTTGGCACCGCCACCGCCAGTGCTGATTCCTCTGACGTCCGCGGCCCTGAGCTTCAGCGCGGCGGCTCCCCTGAGGCACGTGGCCGCGGCGGCGGTCAGCGTGAGGAGATCGGCGGGGGAGCGGCTCTCGAGGCCGGTCTTCACCGCGGAGGTCACGTGCGGCCTGTTGGCGCCGGCGGACTCCGCCGCCTCCGCGCACACGGTGGCCACCAGCGCGGCGGCGGAGGCCAGCACCGCTCCCAGCTTGCCGCTGTCCGCGTCGCCCCTCCGCAGCTCGCACCCCGACACGACGCCGGCGATGGCCGCGGCGAGCTGGGCCACCGACACGGCCGCGTGCGCCTGCGCCGAGTGCAGACGGAGCTCGTCGCGCCGCCGCCGCCTCCGGCTACCGCTGACGGAGACGTTGTCCAGGAAGTAGCCTCGCAGGAGCGCCTTCATCTGTCCGACGTTCAGCTGCCAAAACATGCACTAACTGTTGTCAAGCTCAAATCCGACAATATGACGACTGTACTATCACAGTATCTGTACTTAACTAGTTACCCATCATCATACAGTTATTTGAATGCACACAAATTATCTGTATTCATTACGTTTACATACTCATCACCTTCAGCTCTTAAAGGTAAACCATGATATTTATTACGACAAGTAAGAAAAATACAGAGAATAGAAGTACTATTTGCATTTGGTACTATATGTTGGCATTGGCTCATGAGAATAATTTCTTGTGTTTTGATGTGCTTACCCAAGTAGGTTGGTTGAGCCCATGCTTGCCCTTCTTGGAGCTAGTCTTCCCACTGGCTAGAACTCTCTGTGAGACAAAAACCCCAAAACAGTTGACCATTCGTTCACAGGGAAGATCACAAAGGTAAAATATCTAGCTTTCCATATGCAGTGGCAGTTCATGGCATACCCATGTCTGAATCTGATTGAACAATTGGCCTTTTCCTCCATCGAATCGAACCGTGTCAAAATCTTTGTCTCCGTCTTCTTTTTTTCCTTCCTTCGTCTCGCCTTCTTCCTGGTGGTGATCTTCTGGTGGTGCTCCCACTCCCAGACACTAGTTGGTGGTACAAAATCCAGTCAGAAGTTGTTCTGAACATTCGTATTCGACACCTCAAAGATGCAGAAGAAAGTACATGCTGCTAATATATTTACTACCGCTTTTAGAAAGGTTCACAAATTCTTAGAAGCAAAGCAAGGATACCAATCAGTACGGATGCACTGTGTCCGACTGAGTTTCATATAATAGAGGTTAACTAACGTTGACACTGTCTGTTTGTTAAACGTAATAAGAGGTGTGGTCCATGTAAGAATGCGGATAAACATACACTGGGCGAGAGTATCTGGAAGAGATCCGAGGAGGAGGGGTTCCACGTCCGAGATAGGAACTCCATCGCCTCCTCAGGGATCACCGTCATCTCTTCACATTTCGGGCGCCGCGACGATGACTTCTCCTTGCGACGGGTGCCCGCCTTGTGCGGATCGATCTGCGTGCTCTCTGCCTGCTTGGAAATCCAGCAAACAGAAGTCAGAACACGCTGATGGGGATGCAGCGGTAGCATTGCTGAAACATTTAGCTTAGTACAAACAGTGCTTAAAACTTATAACGGGTGTAGTGGTACTATATTATAATACGACTAGGCCACACATATGTGTATTATATTCTGTATATATATATATATATATATATAGAGCTAAAAACAGAAGTATACATATATATCAACAAGCAGAAAAGTTTCATCACCATTTGACAGGACAAGGAGTGGCATCTCTGGAAGGAGGCCGTCCCAAACTCCACTCCTATCCTGAAGTGCTCCATGTTGAATCGGGTTTCGCCTAGAGATTTAACAGAATCCGTATGATCGATGAGAATGGAGTAATGGGAGCTCAAAGTTCATGTCTAACACTGCCTTATTTATAGCCAGGGCCAAGTTCTTGTCGTCCACTAAATGTGACATCAAGATCACAGCAACAGTATAATCCCTTCACTATATCCCGATCCGTCATTCTCGCTACGAGAAATTTTGCTAGAAAACAGGCACTAGAGAACAACTGCAATTATTTGATCAAAAAACATTGCCTAATTGACAATTTAGACAGAGAATTATTGGAGAGCTAAGTTTTAGTTGAGACAATACTCTATTTTCCCATGCTAAAACGTTCATATAATCTAGTACTTGTCTGTCTGATTAACACTTGCAAGTTTTCATTAAGCAGTACCTTATCAATGGAACTGACCCTAGTACTCTACAGTAGGTACAAAGCTGCACACATGTGGTGAACAGCAAAATAGGGTTAGCAGATACTAATTTTGGTTTTAGATGAGGCAAATTTGGGAGGATCTAGGATAGAATTAAGAAGAGCAGGTACTAGTTTTACAAGAAGCAAAACAAGAACAGGAAGAACTGCAGTGGTAGCAACTAACATGGAGACAAGCGCTTTAGAGAAGGAAGACTTACCTTACTAGGAAGCCCTGGACGCACTGATATTGTGACACCTGCATTGGTTCAAGTATTTATATCACAAGCTCATCCTAAAAAGGGTAGTCGCAAACGGCAATCACACTGTATTAGCAGTAAGTTAATCTAGCATTATATTTTCCAACCCCACGAGATCCATCTTGCTCTTATTATATGCCCATACCCACTTTCGTTTCGACACCCTGTTGGACCCATCTTTCCCCCATCCAGGATCTACGCAGCTCGAGTAGAGTAGTAAACTGCAAAAAGGTGTAGATTTCACAATGCTTCTTCTGGAGACTAACCAACAAGGCCTGAATCGATATGGATGAGACCGGATAGATGGTCCTAGTAATGGCAATTTGGCATGGTTTATGATTGCCACTAATGGTATATGAGAATGGAAAACTCGTGGCGTGGCACCGTGTGTTTCGTTAAAAGAGGGAAGTGTTTGAGTGTGTGCCACAATACAATAGTAAATGGTAGTCAAGCAGTTTGCTCCTCTAACCAAGATAGATCTACAAGGCACTGTGAATGATTGTGACGCCAAACAAATCAGAAGATTAGCACTGATTTGAAATGATGGTCCATAACGGAAGCTTTCGAACAAAGCAACTCGCCTTACTTTGCAGTGTACTGCTGAATATAATCTATGATTTTCTCAAGTGAAAATGTACTGTCTATTTTTCCTGCATGATTGCATTGTTAGTTAAGCAACGCTTCATCTTTTTCAGAGAACAATGGCGCTACTTATTACGGAATAGTATATAAGCCGTCACCAGCTACAATGGCATGATCATTTTGACTACCCGAACAAGGAGAGGTTGAGTGGGGAGAAAAATTTCTGTTTCTTTCCTTTCTGAAGGCTGGCACCACTGGTGCACATGTAACTGACGACATTGGCAGATGACCAGCTGAACTAAGAAGGCGATCAGATATTCAGGTCAAAAGCACAGCAGAAGCAGAGCTATGTGGATCAGGGACTGGTCGTCCCAGTGAGCCGAACCGGGCGGCGCCGGTGCTACCGCACGCTCTTCGCCCCGTAATCGACACGCGGTAATCGCCATCGCTGCCCCTCTCGCAGAGATCATCCGATCACTGCTTCTCCTCAGATTGTGCAGCAGATTGTCTAGACGTTCAAGACGAGGGAGAGCCGGAGAGAGAGAGAGGAGAGAGTTGGGCACTTACCTCTGACCAGATCTGCTGCTGTTCGAAGTCGCTGATGATTTGGTTTCCTGTTCCTGAGCCGAGAGAGAGGAAGGGGAGCAGCTATGATGGGGATCACATCACACGACGAATTGCAGCAGCGGCAGAAGCATGATATCATTCCGTTGAGCCAACGATACTTAATTACTGATCTGGTGTCGTAATCCATGGATTCATGGCACGAATTCGAGGTAGCCGTTTGAGAGGGAGCCAGGAGAAGCCCCCCCACCCCCACCAGCACTGGCCCACAGAGTCCAGGAATTGCGGCGAGAAGAAAACTAATACTAGTACTCCGGTAAAAAAAAAAAATTAGATGAGTTCTCCGGTACTAGTAGCATGTAAACTGGATCGCTTCCGGAATCGAGGCTGCCCTCTTGCCGATGGTGTGGCCGACTGTTTGGTGGTTTTCTTTGCGTGCTTCACGGGGTCGTGTGGTGTTGTATCTAGGGTGTCAGATACCATCACTAGTTCATTATGAAATTTCTAGTGTAAAATTTTGACAAAACTTTATACTAGAAAATTTAAAATAAACTAAAAATGAGATCTAGGTGGGATCCCACTTGAGATCTTGTATCCTAGGATCTTGATCCATGGATCAACGAGAAGAGAGTGGGTAGAGATGAATTTGGGATGAGAGGCACATGAGAATTTCAGACTAGTTTAATTTAATTGATCAATAATTAGCGAATTTCGGACTTGTTTCATTTAATTTGGGATGAGAGGCAGATGGGAATTCCTCACACACGGCCAACTCATCACCGCCACACTAGCAATAGCTAGGATATGTCTTCTCACTCTCCGCCTTCGACGTCTTCTATAACCCCTTCAACCACAACTCCGTCAGGTGGACGCCCAACCACCTCAGTCATCATGGCATGCCTGGCATTTTCTCCCGTTTGAGAACCAGGCTGACCCCGTGCTTCTGGGTAACAAACACGCAACACTGTCTCATTTTCCATGTAGCCATTAAGGAAGGTAAAGCACTCCATTTGATTAACAATAGAGCACTATTGCCTCTCTTAACCAACCTGCACTCCAGAATCTCTTTCGGTCGAACATCCAAAATATTCAGCTCCAACTGAGATGGCAACTCTTTGTATACTGGAGTATGATTAGGTACAAAATCTTTCAAACGGAAGACATGAAAAACAAGGTTCACCTGACTCAAGGAGGCAAATCCAGTTTGTAAGCCATAGTGCCCACTTTTTCCAATATTGTATATGGATCAAAAAACTTCATCAAGATTTTTGGAAACGGTCGGTTAACCACTACTCCCTCTGTTTCAAAATATAAGATGTTTTAGGTTTGTAAAAAAAATGAATCTAGACTTCTTTTAATGTGTAGATTCACCCCTAAGTTGAGTGAACCTTTATGCTAAAACAAGTCTAGATACATGTGCTTCACAAACCTAAAACATCTTATATTTTGAAACAGAGGGAGTATTTTCTAAGCATACGGGTGCAAATTTAGAAATACCTTTCTCGTACTTGAAATGATCGCACCGAACGGAGAGCATCAGCATATTTCTTCGTATGATCTTGAGCCTTCTGAATGTGCTTAGTAATCTATCCATATAATGCTCACGTCTGACACCACATGTGATGCTTCTGTGGATAATATAGTTTCCAGCAGGTAATATCAATATAATTTGGTTTAGTATCATAAAGTGCCTTGAAAGGTGTAGTGGCAATAGCTATATGATATGTAGTGTTACTAGATGGACCTAGCGCGCTTTGCTGCGCCGTTTTTTGTTACTGTCATTTAAATTTTTGGTTGATCCTACATGGTTGCGGAATATTATAATTAATGGACGCGTCGATTAAGCAAGCAACTGTTGTGCGAGATTTCTTCAAAACAACTCATCTCATTCAACACAGGACACTTTAGTGATGCGGGCAGCTAGTGTGCCTGGCGTGTCATTTGGTGGCGGTCGTTCCGGCGCGGGAGTGCTAGCTACTGTTATCCACTGAAAGCTTCACTACATTTCACTTCCTCATTACCAGAAGAATCGGTATGTGTCATGCAGATAGAAAAGTCAGTCTGCAGCATGATTAAGAAACCATCTTGCTCAACTAAGGATACATAATATTATGGTTCTAGCAACACTTGGAATCATAGTTAACTCCATTGTACTCATCAATGATCTCACTTTAGCTAGCTGAAACGCAAATCCTGCTAACAGTAAATTATATTCCAAACCATGATGCATTAAGAATTATTATGAACATAAGTTCAGCAGAGTTCTTCATCTTGCATCTTGAATACATTGTGATCAGTAAGTGCACCACACACATGCAATTCACTTTCCAACCTTCAGATACCACTCTTACCACATGCTTTGAGGCCAATCAACAGCTCATAGAGTCCACCCCTGACTCGTGGCAATTCCTCATTTGTGACAAAAATCTGATCACTTCATTGTAGTTCTTTGCATTCAAATTATGTGCTGCAACTGCACTCCATGTCACAACGTTTTACCCCAGGAGCCCGCTGAACCAGCTCAAACGCCTTAGGCAATGGGTGACATCTATTAGTTCATGTTCTTTTTTGACGGATGGCATCCGTTCATGTTGGTTTCACGTGGGATATAGAAGATGCGGATATGGGAGCAGCTGGGATAGATGATCGGAGGGCTTACGCTGTCTATTGTGTGCCTTCTCCCCGTGAGGTTGACCGTGCTCCACAAATTCAAGCACAAGGCAACACTAACTCTTAGGTCTGTAGCAAGAAATCAACTAAACTATCAGCTTCTTAAAGTACATATCCAATGCATGGCTTGTCCGAGAGGAAAACTCTATCTGCATAACCTAAGAAGCACAAGTGAAAGTTCAGTTAGCATTAAATTATAGGGCAAACCCAGCAATGACATGTGTGTTACAACTGATGTGATCCTCAAAGCACACATATGAACATTTTAGGATACCACAAATGTATGTTTTACGACCTGCAAACTGTGCTTCAGGCTGGAGCCTTGTAATATCAATCAATACAATATAAGATATTACCATTCAGAAAACTGAAAATATATTTCAAATTTTTCTAGGAACATACGATAGTTTAATTATGTTTTCAAGTAGCAAATCGTAACTCTAGTAAATTATTGTGCCATACCTTGTCTGATTGTACAATGGTCATAAGCTAGGTATGATCTGAATAGCAGTCACACGGTTCTGCTCCCCACACTTCTAACCCCAATCCCTTTTTAGAAATGCTGGTGTAACTTTTCTTGGTCAGTCTGTAACTGTAATAAAAGCAATGAACAAGAATTATTAGTGCCTCAATGCAATTCCAACAAAGGAAATCTGGAATTGTTCCTCCAATGATAGAACAATATAACAGTCCAGGCAAATTTATATCACAAACTCGACCTTGTGAATCTTTAAGAAAAAAGCAACTGGCAATAGACATATCAAAATTATTTTCACAAGGATAATTTGGAAATAGTGAGGCATCTATCGAATTTAAAATTTGGAAAAGTGATAGAAGAGAGAGTAGGACGGTGTGAAATTAATAAGACATTGGGAAGCATAATAATAAAATTAATTACCTAACAAAGATGAAAAGATGAGGATTCTGCTGTTGCGAGAGACAATAGGTCTCTACCCAAGTATATGTGCTGATCACAAACAAAAGTTGGAAGTACACAAGAACTCTATCAAAGTAAAAGAGCATCCAAAGACAACATATCCGTATAATGGCAAAGAATTGGTTCGATTCAAAGTATAAATGCAATACATTAGTCTAGTAATAGCCTTAGCAGGAATGCCAACTATCCTTAGTAATACAACATAAGAGAATGTATCAGAAATTTAACCTATAGACTTATCTCCGCTAAATATAACTTTACACTGCCTATTTCCTCTAGGAAAACAATGCATCACCTCTAAATTTCTGTTTGTTTTTCGAGGACCTAGTTGGCAATTTACTAAATACTGAATAGTGCCTCAAACCTGTACTTGAAGCCAGATGCAATAAATACTGAATACTGAATACTGAATAGTGCCTCAAACCCTGCTCCTGCGGTCATGCACCACCGACCAACAGAAGAGTGGCTTCCAGGAGCAGCAGGCAGTGAAGCTACTGGCTGCCGAGAAGCCACGCGACAGACGCGAGGAGCTGCAAGCAAGCGACAACACTGCCAGTAGCCATAGAGGAGGTGTTGACGCTAGACCCTGTCGCTCTCTTTACTGTCCGAAGCCGGTAGTGGAGTCATGGATATGCCGGAGGCCAGAGGATGGCGCTTCCGGTAACCGTCAAGCCGAGGACATGCCGACGAAGGTGGAGATCCTGCAGTGCGCCCATCTCTATGCTCGTTGACACAGAGAGAGGAGGTGAGGCGGGAGGCGGAGAAGACACAGGTAGAGGACGGAGCGGTCAGGAGGCGTATCTGCGCATCGAGGCGCGTGGCCGCTCGGTCATCGCTGGACCCGTGGTCGACGCGGACGTCTCCATCTTTGCCACTCCCGATCCGCCGGCCCCATCCATGCCGACAGCGCTGCCGCCACCCTAGCTTTCACCCGAAGTCGCGCGGCGGTCAGATCGACAGGCGCCATCGCGAGCTTGCCGAGTGTCGGATGCTGCCCGGAGCGGGAGTTCCCGCAGTGAGCCGCGCCACATCGCGTACCGATGGGAAGGGGGAGGGGTAGGCGCGGGGATTGAGGGGGACGGAGAGGGAGGATCGACAACCGCGGAGGTTGGCCCCGTCGGTCGGTTGGGAGAGAGAAGTAGAGGGGATAGAGGACTCACCGGCAGCCGACGCCGAAGAGGAGAGATCGGAGGAGGTGAGGCAAGGTGTGGTGCTGGTACATGGGCGAGCGCTGGGGTCGCGTGCGAGCGGTCGACAACGACGCTGCCGACGGCGACTCCTCCTTCAGCGGTGGCAGCGCAGCGGTGTGATGAGTGTGTGGTGCCAACGAAGCCCCACAACAAAGCCACCACGCTACCCCAGTCTCCCCGGCAGCCCAGCGAAAAGAACCGACCCAACTAATCACCACGCGTCTGCAAACCAAGCAGCAGCGAACCGCCTCGAATCAGACAGCCAAGGCCCACCTACGCTAAGCGGCCCGAACAAGGACAGGGCTTCAAAACAAGAGAGCTTAGAGCATCTCCAGCAGTTGCCCAAAGACGCCGCGCGCTAAAAACCTTTTGGCGCGCGATATTGATCCGCGCTCCAGCAGCGGCGGTAAATTTTGCGCGCGCGAAAAAAGACAGGCGCTGTAAATTTAGCGCGTAAAAACACAGATTCGACCGAAACAAACTTAAACGATAGATTAAACTTGAAATTAAACATTGTTCGAGCAAACAAACTTAAACGAAGATTAAACATAGAAATAAGCAACCTAAATAACTACTCATCATCGGAATCGTCCCAGTCCGAGCCGAGGAGGTAGTGTCCGAGGACACTTTGTCCCAAAGCTCGGCGAAAATCTCCGATTCTTCGTCGATGTCGATCTCGGCTTCCACCATCTCCTCCACCTCCTTCTTGCGCAGACGACGCTCGGCCCGCGCTGCCCGGCGCGCCTTCTTCTGCTCGTCCCGCTGTGCCCGGCGTAGAATTCTTCTTCCGCCTGGACATCTTGCGGGAAGAGACGCCGCCATTCCGCCATCGCGCGCTCGTCGGAGGCGGCGATGTCGGCGGCTAACTTTCTGGTGGCGGCGGCGGTTCTCGTTGGTGATGAGCGCCGGAGTAGGCGCCACCAGTTTCGCCTCCTGGACGCTCTCCACGTCCGGGAAATTCATCGAGCGGCGGCATCGCGGCGGAGGAGGAGCGCGGCGGAGGCGGAGCGACGGCGGAGGCGGAGCAACGGCGGAGGCGGAGCGACGGACGCGTGGGAACTGTTCAGCGATAGCGCGCGCGGAAGCGGTGGCGGTTGGATGCTAGCGCTACGCTTCGTTTTATAGCGCATGCGCTTGAAGGCCTTAAAGCTCCCCGGGATAAGCGCTTCCAGCAGCGCTGTAAAAATTTCCAGCAGCATTTTGGCGCTGCTGCTGGAGCGCGAAACGCAGCTCCCGCGCGCTAAAAAAACGGTTTTCCGCACGCGCTTTATTTTGCGCTGCTGCTGGAGATGCTCTTAGAGCTCCTTAGAGATATCAAAATTCAGCCGCTGGTAACCAAGTGGATCACTTTGTAGGTGTCTCACTCATAGCACACCTCAAAAAAACTCCAAACACTGATTTACACACTCAGTCTGACCATCACTCCGAGGATAATAGGCAGTACTCAAATTCAGTTTAGTATCATTTCTTTTGAATAATTCCTTCTAGAAAGAACTTGTAAAAAAAGGTTTCTATCTGAAACAATAGTTTTGGGATAGCTATGAATTTTGACAATATTGTTATGAAACAAGTGAGCCACCACCGTTGTTGTAAATGGATGCTTCAATAGTTGAAAATGAGCATATTTAGTAAAATGGTCCACCGCCACTAAAATGCAAGTGTAGCCCTGAAATTTGGGCAACCCAACAATGGAATCCGTTGATATATCATGCCAAGGACTTTTTGGTGCTGGAAGAGGTTGTAATAATCCAGGAACTCTCAAGTTCTCATGTTTAGCTTGTTGAAAAATGGCACACTGTTTAACCATATTCTCCACATAAAGTTTCGATCCTTTCCAATGAAATAATTTATGGACCTTTTTATATGTGCCGTGTATCATAGAATACCCCCAATAGCTGAAGCATGGAATGCCAGAATAATTTGGTTTGCAAACCCGCATTTGCTCCCATAAAGGTCTTTTGATGATGTTTAATCAATCCTCCTTCCAGAGTATGTCCTTGGTCATTGGTGCTCACAATAGTCAGCTATTGCAACAATTGTTGAGCTGCTAGATCAACATCCTAAGAATTCACCACTTCTTGAACCCAGACTGGTTGAGCCACGGACACATACTGAGTAAGAAGTGTCCTACTCTAGAAAGAGCATCTGCAGGTTTATTGTCCAACCCTCTCTTATATTGAAACTTGTATTGCAACCCAATCAACCTTGTCACTGCTTTATTTTGTAACTCAGCAGAGAGATTTTGATCCTCCAAATGGCAAAGACTTTTATGACCAGTCCTAATAACTAAAGGTCCTCTGATTAAGTATAGCCTCCACTTATCCATAGCCATGAGAATTGCTAGAAATTCTTTCTCATAAATGCTCAAAGTTTGAATTCTAGGACTGATGAGTGCCTTGATATAATAAGCCACATGATGGTTATCTTGTAACAACACTTCTCCTACGCTAGTACCACATGCATCTATTTCCACCATAAAGGTCTAAGAGAAATCTGGCAGGACCAGGACAGGTGTGGTGCTCTTGGCAGCTTTCAATTTTTTAAATGATTCCCATGCTTCAACATCCTAGACAAATTTTGTTTTGATTTGTAACAGCCTGGTTAATGGTTTGGCCAGAACTCCATAACCCTTCACAAATTTTCTATAATAACTAGTTAAACCCAAGAATCCCCTCAATTCAGTGATAGTGGAAGGAACTAGCCATTTTAACATAGCTGTTATCTTTGTAGGATCAATAGCTACCCCCTCATCAGATATGATATGTCCTAAGTATTCTAACTGGTTGACAACAAAAGTGCACTTATTGAGTTTAGCAAACAGTTGATGTTTCTATAAGCGTAGAAACACCAACTCCAAATGATGTAAATGAGCCACTATAGATTTGTTGTAAACCAGAATATCATCAATAAAAACAATTAAAAACTTCCTGAGGTTAGGTGCAAAAAATGTTATTCATCAAACACTGGAAGGTGGTAAAGCATTTGTTAAACCAAATGGCATGACCTTAAATTGGAAATGACAATGATGAGTTTTGAATGCAGTCTTGGCTTTATCTATAGGTACCATCCTGATCTGATGATATCCACTTCTCAAATCAAGTTTAGAAAAATATTTGGTACTAGACAACTCATCAAGCAGTTCATCCAAAATAGGTAGTGGAAACTTGTTCTTAGCAATGATTACATTCAATCTCCTATAATCAACACAGAACCTCCATGTATTATCCTTTTCTTGACCAACAACATAGGGGAAGCAAAAGGACTAATACTAGGTGTGACAGTCCCATTGGCAATCATTTATCCTATTTGATTTTCTATTTCATCTTTCTGAAATGGGGAATACCTATATGGTCTAGTATTAACAGGATGTGACCTAGGAAGGAGGGTAATTGCATGATCAAAAGATTTGTGAGGAGGTAATGATGTAGGTTCTTGGAACACATTATTGTACCTTTGAAGCAAAGTCTCCACTATAGCTGGCACCTGAGAAGGATGTATAGATGTGACCTCATTAAGTGAGTGTAATACTGCTACAACCCACAATTCATTACCCTATTCCCATTTCAGAAGCTACTCAATAGTTACTAGCAAGAGTCCAGTAGTTTCCTGGGAAGAGATGCCT
The DNA here is from genome assembly GCA_023614405.1 of Avena insularis. Lineage (NCBI taxonomy): Eukaryota > Viridiplantae > Streptophyta > Magnoliopsida > Poales > Poaceae > Avena > Avena insularis. The sequence goes on from CM042685.1 coordinate 251,868,068, forward strand.
TGCAGAGAAATCATCTTGTGATCATGTTCAAAAGCAATCTTCTTACCCACCCAATCACAAACCATTGGATTATGAAATTCCAACCAGTCCATGCCTAATACTCCATCATAACCTACAATTGGTAACACCTTCATATTGTGAGACAATGTGTTACCTTGACACCACCAAGTAGCAGCAGAGATTTTTGTGGTACAATGCATAATATTTCCATCAGCAATCTTCACTTGCATCTTAGGAACAGGAACCTCTGTGAGATTCAATCTAGTCACCATGTCACTATGAAGAAAACTATGGGAGCTTCCAGAGTCAATTAAGAACAACAACACTTGATTCCCCATGAGAACTCTCAATTGAATAGAGTTATGATGCATAGTTCCAGATAAAGCATGGATACACATGAACATACTATCAGAAGGCCAACCTTGTTCTAGTTCTGTAATTGCATCCAATGCAGCATCAGACAAAACCTCAGTCCCAACATTAGTATCAATTACCTTGAGTTGAGCTTTAGGTTGAGCACAATGGTGACCAGGGGTAAACTTATCCCCACACTTGAAACAGAGGCCATTAGTCCTTCTATACTCCTTTAGTTGCTGAGACTTCCAAATTTTAGTGGAATTATTGTGGCCTTTGTTATCTTTCCTGAATGGAATGTGCTAATTGTTGCGTTGCATGAATCCTTTGATAGATTTCTTCTGCCTATCAAACACTGCTTCATGAATGGAAGCATAAGTAACATCCATACTAACCGAATTAGGCAATTGTGCCTCTACAGGAACTTTTCTTTCAACCCCAATATGTGTTGGAGATATGCCCAAGAGGCAATAATAAAGTGATTATTATCATATCTTCATGCTTATGATAAATGTTTACATGCCATGCTAAAATTGTATTAACCGGAAACATTAATACTTGTGTGATTTGTAAACATGTAAGAGTCCCTAGTAAAGCCTCTCGTTAAACTAGCTTGTTGGTTAATATATGATCATGGTTTCCTGATCATGAACATTGAGATGTTATTAACAACAAGGTCATATCATTAGGAGAATGATGTGATGGACATACTACTATAGTTAAGCGTAGCATAAGATCAAGTCATTCAAATAGTTCACTTGCTATAAGCTTTCAAATACATAGTAACCTAAATCCTTCGATCATGAGATCATGTTAATCACCATCACCAGATGGATGCTTTAATGACATCAAAAACCACTTCGTAACTGGGTGGCTATAAAGGTGGAATTGAGTGTTCGGAAAGTATGTGTTGAGGCACATGGATCAAGAGTGGGATTTGTCCATCCATATGACGGATAGATATACTCTGGGCCCTCTCGATGGAATGTCATCCAATTAGCTTGCAAACATGTGACTGGCTCACAAGAGATCACATATCACGGGAACAAGAAAAGAGTACTTATCGGTAACGAGGTTGAACTAGGTATGCAGAGATACCGACGATCAAACCTCGGATAAGTGAAGTATCGCGAGATAAAGGGAAATTGGTATCGTATGTGAATGGTTCATTCGATCACGAAGTAATCGTAGAAATATGTGGGAGCCATATGAATTTCTAGATTCCTCTATTGGTTATTGATCGGAGAAAAGTATCGATCATGTCTGCATAATTCACGAACCGTAGGGAGACACACTTAAGGATTCAATGTTGTTTAGTAGATATGGAAAGTGAGTAAAGATACAAAATGTAGTTCGGAGTCTCGGATGGGATCTGGGATGTCACAAGAAGATCCAAAATGGTCTGGAGAATAAGATTCATATAAGGAAAGTCCAATTCCGGAGTTCGGAAATGGTTTCGGTGTTTTCACCAGAATGTTCTAGAAGGGTCTAGAAGGTCCACCAAACCGGAAGAGGAAGGGTACATGGATGTGTCATGACAAAATGGAATGGTCGCATAATGTCCTAGGTCACTTGGTTGGACACTTGGAAGAGAGAAATCAAACTCTAATTTGAAAGTCAAAAAGGCAGTTTGAAAAGTCAAATCCCAACATGGTTTCCGAGTTAGGGAGGGTTTATGAGTTAGGGAGGGTTTCCACCTAGGGTGGGAACACCCTTGGATGCCCCCACCTATATAAGGAGGGGTGGAGGCGCACCCCAAGGTATCCCCTTGCCCTAGGCACCCAAGACCCAATCCCTAGGCCGCTGCCCTCCCAAACTGTCGGCGCCCTAGATCCCCTCTAAACCACCGCTGCCGTCTAGCCTAAGCCTTAGCCGCCGGCTGCCCTCTTCCCTCGTCATATAAAACCTAGATCACTGAGGCCCTCTTCTAATCCACCATACTCGCTCCGGCTTAGGCGAAGCCCTGCGGGATCTCCCCTCTACTTCCGACACCACGCCGCCATGCTGCCGGAATCCCAAGGAGAGAGCTACAACCTCCGCTGCCTGCTATAACAAGGGAGAGGAAGGTATTCATCGAGTACCATACGTGTGACCGACTGTGGGAGCGCTGCCGGAACGCGGCGCTGGAAGGATCGTCTACGCGATCTTGAGATCGGCAAGTGAATGACTGCATCACCCACGAGAATCTGCTCCCGTTAACCGCTTTGGATCTTCGAGGGTTAGTACTCTATCGACTCGTTGCTACAATCTAGTAGATAGATCTTGGCTTGTGTGTGTTCACGTGATAGAATTTTTTTGTTTTCCTTGCTACGAACCCCTTCAGTGGTATCAGAGCCGTGTCTATATGTAGATCTGTTGCACGAATAGAACATAATGTTCATTATGGGCGGTGGTGCTTTTATTATCAATTGCTTCTTGTGTACTTTGTATCTTGCGGGATGGTGGGAAGAAGCGGCCTAGGATAACCTTACATGACATCGTTCATGAGACTTGCTCCATGCTCGACTTGAAACTTGTATTGCATAAGTGGATTTGCGTGTGTCTGTCTCTCCCATCATAGTGAAGATTCAATTTACAACGAGCACTTGATAGTACATGCATCAACATTGTGGTTCTTGTTCGTAAGTTAGAATGGTACTTATTGAAAGCCCCAAACCACGTAAAATATGCAAAGAAAATTATAGGCGTCTAACTTTGTTTTGCAGGGGTGTGTTGTGATGTGATATGGCCATGATTGTGGTTATATATGATGTATGCAATGATCCTTATTGTAAGTCGACAACCGACAGGAGCCTTATGGTTGTCTTTTAATTTCGTTAAGACCTGCATGTCTATTATTCAAAGTAGTTGATATAGTTGATGCTGTTGGACGACAACCATGGAGCGGTGCCATTGACCTTGACGCCACACCGGTGATGATGGAAATCATGTTCGTGCTTGAAGATGGAGATCGGAAGCACAAAAATAAAGGCCATATCATATCACATATTATGAATTGAATGTGATGTTAATCCTTTATGCATCTTGTATTGCTTAGATCGCGACTCTAGCATTATAAGATGATCCCTCTCACAAAATATCAATGTAAGATCCCTCCCTTTATAAAGGTAAGGATCCCTGTGATTGCAATGCTAGTCCCTGGATCAATAGCTAGCATCCACAGTTAAGATGTAATATCAAGAAACAAAGGTCATACAAATTTATAACCAGGTTATAAAATAATTTATTACATCTTACATAGCTCATTTGGCTATCACATTACAATGCAGCAGAATATAACAATAGCATGGGGTCCTTCATCTTCAAAGTGCCACAGGCAGTCATGTTGGTTATAGACTTGTAATCCTAATCATTAAACCTCACTAACATCAAACAAACCTGCAATATAATAAGTTACAGCCACAAGGGTCAATACATTTGAATTGTATTGGCAAGTGATACTATGATAGTATAGTGGAGTCTATCAACTATATGCATTTGGCTAAGTGGAGCTTAGGCTTGCTTTGCTCAAAATAGATTTTCCTTACCATTTGAAAACACTAAGTTTTTGCTTGAAAAAATCACCCAAGGCATCTCCCAATAGAAATTGGTGATCCTTCAACCTTGTTCAACCACAAGTTTTAACTTAGAAATTGGGATGAGGAGATTCTTGATAGCTTCCATGTCTTGATGCTCAAATTGTCCTTTACCAGGGACATGGCTAAGTACTTAGATTTTACACTCTGCAGAGGTGGTGCACTTTCCCCACAAGACTTGGTTTCACCAAGACAAGATCTTTCAGAAGCCTTCCCTTAGACCAGAATGGACGCGTTCCAACCTATCATCCCCTACCACCAACTGTCCATTTGGCTAAGTTATTGCAACCTATATGATCCAGGCAGAGCCCATAATGCCAAGTGGCTGCACTTGAAGCTTCTCAACATTTGACATCTCAAATATCTTTGTTCCTGGGTGTCCATCCACAAGTGAGATACACAAGGTAAACCATAGAAATGGGCCTTGTGTAACCACTCAACACAAACCATTCCTTCCATTCCACCCAGGCGATTCATTCACTTAGTTGTTTTATTAAACAAAACACAAGTCCTTGACTTAGAAATATTCCATAGTATGAATATATTCCACCCTTGTTTTCTACTAGCTAAGTTAAGCATGATGGTAGTAGGAATCTTAACTTAGGAAAATTCTACTAAGATTTCATCTACTAGGATTTCCCATGGCATAGTTTATACTTAGCAAAAATTCCAGGCAAGTCCTACTTAGAAATATCACTAATGCATAGTGAAAATAATGGGACAAAAGTATGAAGCATCACTTGCCTTTTTGGTAGAGAGTATAAGTTCACTCCTCGACCTTGCAATATTCACACTCTTCAAATTCCACTACAATTCAATCAAGCAAGCAAATATTCAATCCACCATTCAAGCAACCATCACATAAAATAATAGAAACAAAGCAATGCATGCAAGCATGCTAAAGATTGTTTTATTTGGAAAAGTGGTTTATAATAGCTTATAAACATTTGAAAACACCTATTGGTAATTTTATAAAAGTGGAAAAACCATTTGCAAAAGATTTTACTTATAAACTATTTTTAAACCAAATCAATATTTTATGTGGTTAAAAATGCCTTTAGCAAAGTAATAATCTTTATAGGGTTCACCAAATACATTTTTAATTCTAAAACTTGGTGTTTGGGGTCAGAGAGTTTAAATCAAAACATTTTCCCAAAGGTTTTCTTCCAAAAGCATTTTTAATAAATAAACCTTATTTTTATTTGACTAGTAATGTTCTAAATCAAAGATTTATTCTTTTGCTTCACCAAATATGTTTTTGAAATCACAAATTGATTTCTATGGTCAGTAGGGTCAAAACAAACCATTTGCCAAAGATTTTATCACCAAAATAATTTTATATTCAAAACATGCTACACAAGTTTCTGCAAAAACAACCATTTTTCTAGAAGCAATTCATTAAACAAAGTGCATGGTTGGATAGGGTTTGTCTTGCTGATTCCATTGATATAAAATTTGCAAAATTTGGACGTGTGGATCAAAAGTTATGCAACTTACAAGTTTGGTCATCTAATAGATCAATTTTTGGTTTTTATAAACAGACTGGGCCACGTGTCTTGATTCTACTGGTCCATACCGTTTCGGTTGGATCGGCCTCTCTGGTGCGTTAGATTAAAGTGAAATCGTGCGGCTCTTGTTCAACCATACCCCTTCGATAAGTGGATCAATCGCATCCAATGGATCAAGATCCAGCGGCTCAGGATACTGTGACCAAATACTAGCGGCACTCGACGGTGGCTGGCGGCGGCAACGCTCGGCTAACGGCGGTCTCAGCGAATCAGGAAGCAAGGGAACAAGAGATATGGATCACCAGGTTCACGTGGTGTCACTGATGCTCGACGTGCTCGTGGGAAGACAGGGGGCGCACGAGGATAGTGACAATTGCTCGCCGGAGAAGAGATAGACGACGGCTGCGTACTGTCGAAGACGGAGGCGATGCTATGGTGCGAGCTAGGACACGAAAACGGTGGCATTAGATGCGGACGAGTTCACTGGTCACAGGCGTATCATCGGAAGGACGAGGGGCAGTCAGAAGGTTACCAGGGAAGTCGCCGGTGAAGGAGCAGACGGCGGCGATGTTCTGTTGGAGACGTTGTCGACGATGCAGAGCACGCGTGGGCGAGTGGAGAGTACTGGGAGGTGCAGGAGATGCTGGCGAGCAAGCTCGTGTGCTCAGGAGGCAGTGGGGCTGACGGTGGTGGCCGGAATTCGACCGCGAGCTCGCTGGAGACAGTGGGGGTTCGGAGATGATTCCGAGCAGCCTGGTGGCTCTGGTTGGGGGAAAGGGAGAGAGGAGCATGGCGATTAAGTATGCGAGGTCAGGGGGGAATTAATGGGGGCAGTAACGCGTATTGACGCTGTCTTCAATCGGCCAGAAACGGCGAGGAGGGTTTGGGGGCGTGGTCGTCGCGTGGGTGAAGAAGAAGACTGGGGAGGTGGGGTCAGGTTGATAGTGAGAGAGAGAGGAGGAGTGGGTCCAGGCAGTCATCGACTCTGCGGGTGACTATTCGAGTGAAAAACGATTCACTGCAGGGTTAGAGGGATGGGATGATGCTGGGCCAGATAGGTTAGTTGGGGCTGGGCTGAACCCTTTCCATTTTTTTTGTGTTGTTGCATTTTTCATTTTCTGTTTTCATTTTTCTATTTTGATTTTGTTTAAATTTTTCAAACAACAATTTGATTTCAAACTTCAACCAATCCTTGTGTGTATTTAAATACTGATTAATAATTTATTCTAAAGTCAAATTTAGAATAAATCTTTTATTCTTTTTAGGGTCTTTTAATTATTTAAAACAAATCCCTTGCTTTAAATTCAATTAATATCAAATATATTTTTAACCCTTATTTAATTTCAATTTTTACAAAAACCTTTTCAGTAGGTTTTATTTATTTATTAGGGTGTCAAATACTTCACTTTGAATTATTTGGAATATTTTTAATATGATTTATTAATCATTTAATTTGGGTACTTGTCTTTATTCCAATGAAAATAATTATGGGTTTAATTCCATAAACTTATTTAGTTGCTTTCTTTGATCCCATTTAAGTTAATTAAATAACTTTTATTCCACTTGGGTAAATTCCAAATTCTATTTTCCCATGATTTAATTAATCATTTCTTAATAGGGATTTTGTCTTTTATCCAAATAGAAATAGAATTTGGTTAATGCCACTTTATTTTATTTGGAAAATTCTTTATCCATTTATTTTATTTGGATTTGGATTATATTTATTCCATTTGCTTATGGATTAGGTAAAGAGTTAATTTAGTCTTTAAATATTCCTCATTTAATATTTCTATCTTTACCTTATAAAATCCATATCTTTTTATTTATAGGTCCAAACTTGGTGATTCCAATTTGTAAAATCTTATTTAATATTTATTTATCCTTTTAAATGTCTTTAGGATTATTTCTCACCATTTGGTATGGATTTTTAGGTAGGTGTTTTATTAGTTTTGGAAATTCAATTTCCTTAACTTATTAAATTCATAAGATTTTATCTATGGTTCCAAATTAAGTGAAACCAATTTCTATGGTTTTTATAATATTTCTATTTGTCATTCTTGATCATTTTGAAATGTTTGTTTGACAAATTTTTATATGGATCAAATCCATAGGCTTGGAGATAGCTTGGAAATGTTTTCCTTCCATTAGGGTTTTAGAGTTTTGGTTTATTTTCCAAGTGTTTAAATTTCCAGATGTATTTGTGAAGAATACAATTCACTTGATTTGAATTTAGTTGGATTCAAACATTAACCAAAGTTTGTTCAAGATGGGATTTTAATGTTTCCATTTAGAAATAAAAAGTTTCTTTTCACCCTAAATTTCAACAATTATTTATTTTGTTTATTTATTTTTCACATTACAAAATTTGGAAAATTTTGGGATGTGACAGGCTACCACCCTTAAAATAAATCTTGTCCCGAGATTTGGGAAAGATAGGGGTTACAAGTTGGCTCAAAGCAACTAGGTACTACCACCCTTAAAATTTTTCCAACTAGATTACATCTTGGCTTGCTTGGGATCTTGTTGAAATCTCTCTGGACATACATCTGCATAGTGTCCTTTGTTTCCACACTTGAAACATGTGACAAGGCTGAGATCCTTCATAGGCTTTATCTTGTGTTTCATCTTTTCTGGACAATTGCTTGCATAATGTCCTTGATCACCACAATTGTAACATGTGACAAGATTGAGTTCTTCACGTATCTTCTGTGGACAAGTTGACATATAATGGCCTAGCTCTTTGCAGTTGTTGCACCACACTTGGTTAATCTCCTTATATTTTTGTTTCTTCTCAGGGCATTCATTGGCATAGTGTCCCATTTCTTTGCAATGGCAACATTGCACTTGGCTTTTGTCCTTCTTCTTCTTGGGTTTCTCCAAAGCTAGGAGTGCTTCTAGTTCATGCTCGTCATATCTTATCTCAAAGGTGGGAAAGTTTCCTGGTCTCCTTGATCTTTTCCTTGGATAATACATATGTCTCCTCTTTGGTCCATCAAATTGAGTCATATTGCATGGAGGTGCAAGCTGAGATTTTCCTTTGTCTTCACCCTCTTTGGTAGAAGTTGTTCCCTCATGGAAGTCTACAATCTGTTGTTGCACTCCACCTTGTTTCCTTTGTTGAACTATGGAATAGATGGGGCATTGGATAGGGACATGATTATTTCCTTCACATAGGAAACAAGTAGCTTGAGATGTGGGGCATTGATTTGTTGGATGTTTCTCTTCACAATTTGGGCATTGATCTTCATGCTCTTTGGAAGTGTGATATTTGTCTCCACAAACATTGCAAGCTTGGGTTCCTTTTAGAATATCATCCTTGACATCCTTGTTGTCACAAACTCCTTGAAAAGAGTTGTCTCCCATGTTGATCATTTGGTTTGTCACCTTTTGCATCAACTGAGTTTGGGTTTCCAAAAACCTTTGCATGGTTGGGTCTAACTCATTGTAGTTGGCTAAAATCTGAGTTGTCACGTGGTTCAACTGGGTTTGGGTTACTATGAGTTCTCTCATGTTGATCTCTTGGTTGTTGTTGTCACCATCCTTGATGTTGGAGTTTCTTGGAGTAGTCATCTGTTTGGGTTGGATTGGGATTAGAATAGGCAAAAGATTTCTAAGGAAGAAGTCTAATCACACACAACAATTCATACAAGCAATGTGCAAGCAATCACAACAACATTCCACTCAAACAACAAGTTTCAAGCACATTTTTAGGCAATAAAATATTTTGCTACACCACATAAGTTGGTGGGTTTGATTTAAACTAAATATGGTGGTCCAACTATATGGTTCACTTGAGATCCTTCCATTATTCTTTGTTGTTTCTCCTTGAATGAGATCATGGTTTCCTTGGAAAAATTCTTGTGTCTTGGTCACAAAACTTCAAAGGCGATGATGATTCCTAAGTTGTGTTTCCTTAGTCTTCAAGTCTTGAGCAATATTTCTTGTCTCACTTGTAGTCCTTAGTGATATCCAATGTTGAAGTCCTTGGTGAAAATGAAGTTGAAGTCTTTGGCCATGGGGAAGGCTTTATCTATCAAGTTTTGAAAAGGAAGAGATGTAGAATCAAAACCAAAAAGGTTGAGGAAAGAGTTTACAAGATTGTTTGTAAATAAGTTTTGGAACAAATACAACTCCTATTTTTCTAAGGGGTTTTGTCCAATCCTAGGGTTACAATCCTACAGGCAACACAATGCTCTGATACCATCTATAAGATCCCTCCCTTTATAAAGGTAAGGATCCCTGTGATTGCAATGCTAGTCCCTGGATCAATAGCTAGCATCCACAATTAAGATGTAGTATCAAGAAACAAAGGTCATAATACAACTTTATAACCAGGAATAAAATAATTTATTACATCTTACATAGATCATTTGGCTATCACATTACAATACAGTAGAATATAACAATAGCATGGGGTCCTTCATCTTCAAAGTTCCACAGGCAGTCATGTTGGTTGTAGACTTGTAATCCTAATCATTAAACCTCACTAACATCAAACAAACCTGCAACATAATAAGTTACAACCACAAGGGTCAATACATTTGAATTGTATTGGCAAGTGATACTATGGTAGTATAGGGAAGTCTATCAACTATATGCATTTGGCTAAGTGGAGATTAGGCTTGCTTTGCTCAAAATAGATTTTCCTTATCATTTGAAAACACCAAGTTTTTGCTTGACAAAATCACCCAAGGCATCTTCCAATAGAAATTCGTGATCCTTCAACCTTGTTCAACCACAAGTTTTAACTTAGAAATTGGGATGAGGAGATTCTTGATAGCTTCCATGTCTTGATGCTCAAATTTTCCTTTACCAGGGACATGGCTAAGTACTTAGATTTTACACTCTGCAGAGGTGGTGTACTTTCCCCACAAGACTTGGTTTCACCAAGACAAGATCTTTCAGAAGCCTTCCCTTAGACCAGAATGGACGCGTTCCAACCTATCATCCCCTACCACCAACTGTCCATTTGGCTAAGTTATTGCAACCTATATGATCCAGGCAGAGCCCATAATGCCAAGTGGCTGCACTTGAAGCTTCTCAACATTTGACATCTCAAATATCTTTGTTCCTGGGTGGCCATCCACAAGTGAGATACACAAGGTAAACCATAGAAATGGGCCTTGTGTAACCACTCAACACAAACCATTCCTTCCATTCCACCCAGGTGATTCATTTACTTAGTTGTTTTATTAAACAAAACACAAGTCCTTGACTTAGAAATATTCCATAGTATGAATATATTCCACCCTTGTTTTCTACTAGCTAAGCTAAGCATGGTGGTAGTAGGAATCTTAACTTAGGAAAATTCTACTAAGATTTCATCTACTAGGATTTCCCATGGCATAGTTTATACTTAGCAAAAATTCCAGGCAAGTCCTACTTAGAAATATCACTAATGTATAGTGAAAATAATGGGACAAAAGTATGAAGCATCACTTGCCTTTTTGGTAGAGAGTATAAGTTCACTCCTTGACCTTGCAATATTCACACTCTTCAAATTCCACTACAATTCAATCAAGCAAGCAAATATTCAATCCACCATTCAAGCAACCATCACATAAAATAATAGAAATAAAGCAATGCATGCAAGCATGCTAAAGATTGTTTTATTTGGAAAAGTGGTTTCTAATAGCTTATAAACATTTGAAAACACCTATTGGTCATTTTATAAAAGTGGCAAAACCATTTGCAAAAGATTTTACTTATAAAATATTTTTAAACCAAATCAATATTTTATGTGGTTGAAAATGCCTTTAGTAAAGTGTTAACAGTGTAATTTGGCTAGTTAGTATGGATGACCAGCCAAATTAAATAGTCGGTCGAATTAATTATTTTGTATTTTGTTTAAGAATTGCAGCCAGGACTTACATGGATAAGGAGCTACTCAAGACGAGTCCTAGCCAGATTCAGAGATAGAGAGATACAAAGAGGAAAAATGCAGCTGGGAAAATCACGCATACATGAGCGACGACAGTGTAATTTGGCTATTAGGATTGTTCAGAGTCTAATATTACATCAAGAATCAGACATAACAAGGACAAGATCTTGTTTGCCTTGGATGCCAAGCTTCTCGTAAGGAAAGTGCAACAAGGAGAACTCCAATCACATGGAAAGTTATGCATGAGGCAAGCGACAGCTTTATTATTTGATGTAATTAGCGACGTTGCCGGTTAGTTTATTATTTTTTCTATGGACCAAAACGCATTACGTGCTGGTGCAAATTACCTATCAGATATGTAGGTACAACTTTGTACTTATAACCGAATTAAAGGGATAGTCCTATTCGGTTTAGATTTAGTGTTTTGGTCGTACACGCCAAGTCCTACGTGTCCTGTATATAAAGGGTTCTGGCCGATTGAGACAACCCCGAACAATTGATCTATTCACAAAAACGCATCCACTTTTACGTACTGTCTTTTGCCGTTCTTTCTCTCCAACTAAGCTCTAGCAATCTAGGGTTTGGTTGGATCTTTGCCGTTTTGTCCTAAAAAGCAGTCGGATCTCCTCCACGAAAGCGAGGAATTCTTTGTTGATTTGCTCGAAAATCATCCGTTCGTCGTCATGAAAGTACGACGGTTATCCCAGTGTTACGCGGCAGATTTTTGCGGCAACACAATTGGCGACTCCGCTGGGGACGAAGATCAAGAAGTAAACGATGACTGATCCCAAGGACACGAGCGATCTCAACCCGGACAACATCATCCCCGTCACGCTCGACGATCTGCCCGAAGACGTGCGGCGGGAACTCGAGCTGGAGCTTGAATAGCAGAAGGCTGAGGCGCTGAAATTGAAGTTGAGTGGGTACTTCAAGACAAGGGGCGGTGCCGTAAAAAAGGTAACACCGCCAAACCCTCCTCTGGCACTCGACGCGAAGGTAATTAATTCAACCGAAGATATTGCTCATCTGATTGAAGTATCTGTAGCTAGCAAGTATGGATCTGATATGGCAGATGCGTCACGCACAATTACTCAATTAGCTAGTAAATTTGGCGAGTTTAAAGAACAATTTAGTAAGGAAATTGAAACTAGTTTATCTCGCCAGGTTCGCTCGTTAGTGCTGCAACTCAATGATGAAAATCGTGACAAACGGCCGATGCCCCCGGAAAATAATGAATTTATAAATTTACCTGGTCATACTTATATACCCGGTGCATCGGTTAATATAGCGCAACCTCACATTAATTTAAACAACAATCAAACTGGCCGAAATTATGCTAGCAGTTCGGCTCATAATTTTGCACCTAGTGTTGCTCCTGCAATAGTATCGACTTCGGTTCCACAAGCTTATAGCAGCCATAACCGAAGCACAGGTTTTAACTCTAATTTACAGCAGCCTAGTTATCAAACGGTAGCATATAGTACACCACCTTTGCCACCGGTTGGTACCGGGATTCCTTATGGGCCGGTACCGGATTCATATTTTAACATATCTCCACAGCAAACCACATATGCTCAAACTGCTTTGCCTGAGATACCACCACGTACTTTTATTCCATCTGTTCTACAAAATGGTTCTCCACAACCCACTGATAGTTTTAAAGATTAACTTGCTAATATACTTAGGGAGTTTGGTTTGGAACCTAAGGGTAGGGCACGTGCGTATCAGAAGCCATATCCTGATTATTTCGACTTGACGCCATATCCTCGTGGTTTTAGAATTCCAGATTTTGTTAAGTTTACGGGGGAAGATGGTAGTTCAACTTTTGAACACATAGGGAAATTTTTAGCACAATACAGTGATATCGGCACATCTGATGTTTATAGAGTAAAATTATTTCCTTTATCTTTGTCCGGTACTGCATTTACTTGGTTTACATCGCTTGCTCCTAATTCTATTTCGGCATGGGCACCATTGGAGCAGAAATTTCATGAGTATTTTTATAGCGGTGAAACTGAACTTCGACTTTCAGATTTAACTATGGTTAGACAGAAATATAATGAAAGTGTTCATGAGTATATTAGGAGATTTAGGGATGTCAAGAACCGTTGTTTCAGCCTTAACATAGCCGAAAAGGATTTAGCTGACCTTGTTTTTTCGGGTTTGCTTACTCATATTAAGGATAAGTTAGAAGGTCAAGAATTCTCAGATGTTAATCAGGTTTTGCAAAAGGCTTTGGCGCAAGAAAATCAGGCTAAAGATGTTAAACAATATAGCCGGTTTAAAGATAATAGAAATAAAGAGAAGGAAAACCACGCAGTTAATGCTTTAGATTATGAAGATGATTCGGCTAGTGAAGATGATGTTGATATATGTGTAGCCGAGTGGGTTCAATCATCTAAATCAAAACCTTTTACATGTCCTGCTTTGAAACCTACACCTGCTAGAAGAGAGGACATTAAGTATACTTTTGATGTTAGCAAGTGTGATAAAATATTTGATATGTTGCTGCAAGGAAATTTAGTTAGATTGAGAGAAGGTCATGTAATACGATCCGCAGAAAAATTGGGTAGGAAAGCTTACTGCAAGTGGCATAATTCTTTTTCACATGCTACTAATGATTGTAACGTGTTTCGTCGACAGGTGCAATCGGCCATTGATGACGGACGATTGACATTTACAGAAGGTTCTAAGATGAAGCTTGATAGTGACCCGTTTCCTATTAATGTAATTGAAGTTGAGACAAAGAAGATGCTTATTCGGTCGGATCAGGCCGAGTCCGTGAGAGAAAAGAATCTTGTTGATAATAATGCTCCTCCAAGGATGATCAAGCCAAAAAATCCAGAAGTAGGTGTGTGGAAATTCAATGGAACCAAGAAAAAAGCTCCAAAGCCAAAGCCCACAGTTAACATGTTGCTGGAGAAATACACTTCACGCAATACCGATAGTGTGTTTAATCGGCTTGGAGGTAATAAGCGTCCTAGGTCTCCTACTCGACTCGGGGGGCATGAGCGATGGCAAGAAAATCCATATAACTAGCAGCCTTATTTTCCGACGAAGCCAACATACTGGGGTTGTCCGCCACCAATGTATCCTCAATATCCTCCGTGGGGCTTCAATCCGTGGATGCCATATCCTATAGGACCAGCAGGTTATTTTTAGCAGGGATGGGTTCCGCCGAGGCCTACGTTCAGACCATATATGCATGAGAAAAAGGCTCATTTTGATCATAAGGCTCGGTCGCGCGATACAATTGTTGTGCAAAGGAAACTATCGCCAAGTCGCGGTGTCGGTGGCAAGAATTATAGTGATGAAAGCCAATGCATATGGATGCCAAAGTCAGTTCAAAAGTCAGGCGATTCAGATCTTGTTCATGGTCTCAAATCTGGAGAATCAAAAATAGATGTCGTTGATGATAGTATCCAACAGCAAAAACAAAGCTTTCACGTTTAGAAGATCCGTTGAAGCTTAGCATAGAAAAGGGTAAGGAGAATTTCAGTCATACAAATGCCTTTACATGTGATGGATCTAGTCCTAGTTGCACAAGCAAAATTGCAACGGAAGTCATTACTCTGCCCGGTGATTTTGAGCCTAAAATGCATACACATTCAGATAAACTTGATGTACGTGCTAGTACTACTAATTCAGCTACCGTGGCTACTGATATATGCGTGGGAGGTAGCAGAAAATTTGAAGCCAGTGGTCCATCTAATCATAAGAGGATTTTATCGGCTAAGTACGGAGAGTTTGCGCCGACAGCAATCCATCAGTATAGACCGAAAAACTCATGGGGCAGTAGAAACATGTCAGTCGCACCGGGAACTAAACCAGGACCTCAGTGGTGTCCGCGAGGTCTCACGCATACTCAAAAGCGACGGGTACAGCGACTACGAGCATAGGAAATTAAAGAAAAGGTGGCCGACGAGAGGCGCGATGAATGGTTCAATCGAACTAGACCAATGGTGGCGCCTACGAAAACTTGGAAGGAGAAACGCATCGCTGCCGAGGAGAATAAAAATTCTAATGATGCGGCTGCTGATGAGAAATCAGAAAGTAAAGAGGACGCATCTACTGATATGGATGTTAATATGGTGTTTGCATTGCCCGCTGACTTCCGTGCACCTGAAGCCGAGGTTGCAGAGCTTGCTCTTGGTCCGAAAAGTGCTACATTCGAGAAGCCGAAAAAGCCTGAACAACACTTGAAGCCGCTGTTTATCCGGGGACACATTGACGGTAAGCCTATTGGTCGCATGCTTGTTGACGGTGGTGCTGGTGTCAATATTATGCCTCTTTCGGTGTTTTCTAAATTGAACCGAAAGGAGAGCGAGTTAATGAAGACCAACATGGGACTTAGCGGATTCTGAGGAGAACTATCTGAAGCGAAGGGTGTTGTATCTATGGAGCTCACAGTCGGAAGCAAGACATTGCCGACTGCGTTTTTTGTTGTTGATGTCAAAGGCCGCTACAATATTCTTTTGGGGCGCGATTGGATTCATGCAAATTGTTGCATCCCTTCTACTCTATATCAGTGCTTGATTCAATGGGTTGATGATGATGTGGAGATAGTTGAGGCGAACAATTCATCTTGCATTGCTTTGACAGAGACGCCGGTTGACTGGCAACACGGTGAGATGCGATGTTTGACCGGTAGGGATTTATCCGATTATGATTATATCAATGTTGGTAGAGATGGTTTTGTACCTATAAACGCACAGCCGGCTAGCATAGCTCGGCTTAACAATTTATCTATATAATGATGAGTAAAGATGATAGTATTAAATGGCTGCAAAGACGCACCGAGGAGTATCGTTCCGGAAAGAACGATATGCATGAAACTATTGAAGATTTTGGTGATATGGAGAAGCTCGGACAAGGATTCTCATCGGCTGATCCACTTGAGGAGGTAGATATTGGTGATGGAAGTAATCCAAGGCCTACATTTATCAATGCCAACATGGGAGCCGATCAGAAAAGCGAGGTATGTGCATTACTTAAAGAATTTATTGATTGCTTTGCTTGGAATTATAGTGAGATGCCTGGTTTGAGTAGAGAATTAGTTGAGCATAGATTACCTATTAAAATTGGTTTTAGGCCACATAAGCAACCTCGTAGAAGTTTTAATTCTAATTTGTATGACCGCATCAAAGAAGAAATTGATCGGTTGATGAAAGCTGGGTTTATTCAACCATGTAGATATGCAGAATGGGTTCTAATATTATGCCTGTTGAGAATAAAAACACTACTAATATAAGGATATGCGTTGATTTTAGATATTTGAATAAAGCTACTCCTAAAGATGAATATCCTATGCCTATAGCCGACATGCTTATTAATGATGCTTCGGGGCATAAAGTAATTAGTTTTTTAGATGGTAATGCTGGTTATAATCAGATATTTATGGCCGAAAAAGATATGTCTAAGACTGCTTTTCGTTGCCCAGGTTTTGTTGGTTTATTCGAGTGGGTCGTTATGATGTTTGGACTAAAAAATGCCGGCGCTACATACCAACATGCTATGAATTTGATATTTCATGATCTTTTAGGCATAATACTAGAGGTGTATATTGACGATATAGTTGTTAAATCGGATGAGTTTGGTAATCATTTAGCCGATTTACGTTTAGCTTTTGAAAGGATGCGCCAGTATGGTTTGAAAATGAATCCATTCAAATGTGCTTTTGGTGTGTCAGCTGGAAAGTTTTTGGGATTTATTATTCATGAACAAGGCATAGAGATTGATCTGACAAAAGTTGATTTAATTAAAAAGTTGGAGGAGCCCAAGTGTAAAAAGGATGTGCAAAAATTGTTGGGAAAAATTAATTACTTGAGACGATTCATATCTAACCTTGCAGGAAAAATTGAATTGTTTGTTCCCTTACTTCGGCTAAAGCATGAAGCCGAATTTACTTGGGGGGGCAGAACAGCGGGATGCCTTTAATAATATAAAGAGATACTTGTTGAGTCCTCCGGTATTGCGAGCGCCCAAATCCGGTGTGCCGTTCAGGTTATATATTGCTGCACAAGATACAGTGATCGGCACGGTGTTGGTAAAGAAGACGACGGAAAGGAGTACATCATTGCATATCTAGTCGTCGTCTGCTCGACACCGAGACTCGGTACGTGTTTATTGAAAAGTTATGCTTGTCTTTATATTATGCATGTACCAAGTTTCGACATTATCTACTTTCTAGTACATGCGTGGTAGCTTGCCAAGCCGACGTAATTAAGTATATGTTGCAACGACCGATTCTTAGTGGTAGGATTGGAAAGTGAGCTTATGCGCTAATAGAATATGATTTAGTATATGAATCGCTGCGTTCTATAAGAGGTCAAGTTATTGCCGATTTTATTGTTGATCATAGAATTAAGGACGAGGAAGATATTAGTTATGTTAGTTTTTATCCATGGAAACTTTATTTTGATGGATCGGTTTGTAGAGATGGACAAGGCGTCGGCAATGTTTTAATTTCACCTAATAATGTTGTTTATGAAACATCGGTCCGTTTAGAATATGATTGTACCAATAACCAAGCTGAATATGAAGCTTTATTGTTTGGTTTACAAAGTTTAGTAGATATGGGTGTAAAAGATATCGATGCTTTGTGGGATTCGCTTCTAGTAGTACAACAAATTAAGGGTGAATTTCAGCGTTTTGATGGATTACTAAATAGATACTTGGACCGTTGTTTGGACATAATTAAATATCTAGATATGTTCACTATTCATTATATACCTAGGGAATAAAATTCTAGAGCTAATAGTTTGGCGCAGCAGGCATCCGGTTATCAAATTAGTAAAGAAAGTTTTTCATATTAGAACAATCGATGCCAGCTCTTGTAGGGTCTAGCTCATTGGAGGTTAATTTGATGCATGGCACAACTGGTACGTTTTCATTTCAGCAATTAGTAGTGCATGGCAAGGATGATTCGGTTCATGGATCTCGTATAGCCGAATTAGAAAATATTTCAGAATCAGAAGACTGGAGAATGCCTATACTTAATTATTTAAAGGATCCAAGTAAAACAAGAGATAGGAAAATTTGGCGACAAGCTTTAAAGTATACTTTGTTAAATGACGAGTTATATCGCCGAACTATAGATGGATTACTTTTAAAGTGTTTAGACTCTGATCAGTCTAAAATAGCTATGGGTGAGGTGCATGAAGGGATATGCGGGACACATCAGTCGGTTCATAAAATGCGATGGTTATTAAAAAGAGCAGGTTTTTACTGGCCGACTTTATTAGATGATTGTTTTCGGTACTATAAGGGTTGTGAAGCATGTCAAAAATTCGGAAATATACAACTAGCACCCGTGGCTATGTTGAATTCGATAATTAAACCGTGGCCGTTTAGGGAATGTGGTTTAGATTTTATTGGTGAAATACATTATTCATCTTCTAAGAAGCATCGCTTCATCCTAGTAGCTACAGATTATTTTACCAAATGGACTGAAGCGGTTCCCTTGAAGAATATGACTCATGTAGAGTTGATTAGTTTTGTTTTGGAGCATATTATTCATAGATTCGGTATTCCTCAAACTTTAACTATTGATCAAGGTTCTTCTTTTATGTCCCATCAATTCCGTGAGTTTGCCGAATCTTTTAGAATTAATTTGTTAAATTCGTTGCCTTATTATGCATAAGCTAATGGACAAGCCGAATCTAGCAATAAGACTCTAATTAAGCTTATAAAGAAGAAAATTGAGGAGCATCCGAAAAGATGGCATGAGGTGCTTTCGGAAGCTTTATAGGCTCATCGGATATCTAAGCATGGAGCGACTCAAGTAACACCATACGAGCTAGTCTATGGACAGGAGGCGGTGTTGCCTATAGAGATTAATTTACAAGCTCTTCGAGTAGTCAGATAAAATGGTTTGTCGGCTGTAGATTATAATAATTTGATGATGGATATAATAGACGATGTTCCATAAGAGAGATTAAAAGCCTTGCGAGAGATTGAAAAAGAAAAATTAAGAGTAGCAAAGGCTTATAATAAAAAGGTAAAGGAAAAATTGTTTCAAATAGGAGATTTAGTGTGGAAAACGATTTTACCTATTGGAACTAGAGATAGAAAATTCGGCAAATGGTCGCCGAGTTAGGAGGGACCATATACTGTTGTAGAGATTGTTCCTGAAAATTCATATTTTGTACAATCTTTGCAGGGAGTGAAGTTGCCAAAGGCCCTTAATGGAAAATACTTGAAAAAGTATTATCCTAGCATGTGGCAGGAGGCTTAATGATGCCATGGCCGATACATTATTTGGAGTATCTCCCTAAGAATTTTTTGGCCGATATGTTACTTGAAATATCGACCTAAGAAAAATGGCTGGTGAGTTATTTAAACATCATGAAAGCAAAAGTTACGCCGGTATATTCTTTTGTAATTGCCCTAAACAATTATATAGCCGATGAAGTTATTGACATCGCCCTAAGGTGTTAAATATGTGTTTTTGGTCAAATCAATCGTACCAAAAACAGGGGGCATGTGTTAACAGTGTAATTTGGCTAGTTAGTATGGATGACCAGCCAAATTAAATAGTCGGTCGAATTAATTATTTTGTATTTTGTTTAAGAATTGCAGCAAGGACTTACATGGATAAGGATCTACTCAAGACGAGTCCTAGCCAGATTCAGAGATAGAGAGATACAAAGAGGAAAAATGCAGCTGGGAAAATCACGTATACATGAGCGACGACAGTGTAATTTGGCTACTAGGATTGGTCAGAATCTAATATTACATCAAGAATCAGACATAACAAGGACAAGATCTTGTTTGCCTCGATGCCAAGCTTCTCGTAAGGAAAGTGCAATAAGGAGAACTCCAATCACATGGAAAGTTATGCATGAGGCAGGCGACCGCTTCATTATTGACAGAGGCAGGCGACCGGTTAGTTTATTATTTTTTTTATGGACCAAAACACATTACGTGCTGGTGCAAATTACCTATCAGATATGTAGGTACAACTTTGTACTTATAACCGAATTAAAGGAATAGTCCTATTAGGTTTAGATTTAGTGTTTTGGTCGTACACGCCAAGTCCTGCGTGCCCTATATATAAAGGGTTCTGGCCGATTGAGACAACCCCGAACAATCGATCTATTCACAAAAACGCATCTACTTTTACGTATTGTCTTTTGTCGTTCTTTCTCTCCAACTAAGCTCTAGCAATCTAGGGTTTTGTTGGATCTTTGCCGTTTTGTCCTGAAAAGCGGTCGGATCTCCTCCACGAAAGCGAGGAATTCTTTGTTGATTTGCTCGGAAATCATCTGTTCGTCGTCACGAAAGTACGACGGTTATCCTAGTGTTACGCGGTAAATTCTTGCGGCAACACAAAGTAATAATCTTTATAGGGTTCACCAAATACATTTTTAATTCTAAAACTTGGTGTTTGGGGTCAGAAAGTTTAAATCAAAACATTTTCCCAAAGATTTTCTTCCAAAAGCATTTTTAATAAATAAACCTTATTTTTATTTGACTAGAAATGTTCTAAATCAAAGATTTATTCTTTTTCTTCACCAAATATGTTTTTTAAACAATAAATTGATTTCTATGGTCAGTAGGGTCAAAACAAACCATTTGCCAAAGATTTTATCACCAAAATAATTTTTAGAAAGAATTTTATATTCAAAACATGCCTACACAAGTTTCTGCAAAAACAACCATTTTTCCAGAAGCAATTAATTAAACAAAGTACATGGTTGTATAGGGTTTGTCTTGCTGATTCCATTGATATAAAATTTGCAAAATTTGGATGTGTGGATCAAAAGTTATGCAACTTACAAGTTTGGTCATCTAATAGATCAATTTTTGGTTTTTATAAACAGACTGGGCCACGTGTCTTGATTCTACTGGTCCATACCGTTTTGGTTGGATCGGCCTCTCTGATGCGCTAGATTAAAGTGAAATCGTGCGGCTCTGGTTTAACCATACCCCTTCGATAAGTGGATCAATCGGATCCAATGGATCAAGATCCAGCGGCTCAGGATACTGTGACCAAATACCAGCGGCGCTCGACGGTGGCTGACGGCAGTGACGCTCGGCTAACGGCGGTCTCAGCGAATCAGGAAGCAAGGGAACAAGAGATATGGCTCACCAGGTTCGCGTGGTGTCACTGATGCTCGACGTGCTCGTGGGAAGACAGGGGGCGCACGACGATAGTGACAATTGCTCGCCGGAGAAGAGACAGACGGTGGCTGCGTACTATCGAAGACGGAGGCGACGCTATGGTGCGAGCTAGGACACGAAAACGGTGGCGTTAGATGCGGACGAGTTCACTGATCACATGCGTATCATCGGAAGGACGAGGGGCAGTCAGAAGGTTACCAGGGAAGTCGCCGGAGAAGGAGTAGACGGCAACGATGTTCTGTTGGAGACGTTGTCGACGATGCAGAGCACGCGCGAGTGAGTGGAGAGTACTGGGAGGTGCAGGAGATGCTGTCGAGCAAGCTCGTGTGCTCAGGAGGCAGTGGGGCTGACGGTGGTGGCCGGAATTCGAACGCGAGCTCGCCGGAGACAGTGGGGGTTCGGAGATGATTCCAAGCAGCCTGGTGGCTCTCTGGTGGCTCTGGTTGGGGGAAAGGGAGAGAGGATCATGGCTATTAAGTATGTGAGGTCAGGGGGGAATTAATGGGGGCAGTAACACGTATTGACGCTGTCTTCAATCAGCCAGAAACGGCGAGGAGGGGTTGGGGGCGTGGTCGTCGCGTGGGTGAAGAAGAAGACTCGGGAGGTGGGGCCGGGTTGACAGTGAGAGAGAGAGAGAGAGGAGGAGTGGGTCAAGGCAGTCATCGACTCTGCGGGTGACTATTTGAGTGAAAAACGATTCACTGCGGGGTTAGAGGGATGGGCTGATGCTGGGACAGATAGGTTAGTTGGGGGCTGGGCTGAACCCTTTCCATTTTTTTGTGCTGTTTCATTTTTCATTTTCTGTTTTGATTTTGTTTAAATTTTTCAAACAGAAATTTGATTTCAAACTTCAACCAATCCTTGTGTGTATTTAAATACTGATTAATAATTTATTCTGAAGTCAAATTTAGAATAAATCTTTTATTCTTTTTAGGGTCTTTTAATTATTTAAAACAAAGCCCTTGCTTTAAATTCAATTAATATCAAATATATTTTTAACCCTTATTTAATTTCAATTTTTACAAAAACCTTTTCAGTAGGTTTTATTTATTTATTAGGGTGTCAAATACTTCACTTTGAATTATTTGGAATATTTTTAATATGATTTATTAATCATTTAATTTGGGTACTTGTCTTTATTCCAATGAAAATAATTATGGGTTTAATTCCATAAACTTATTTAGTTGCTTTCTTTGATCCCATTTAAGTTAATTAAATAACTTTTATTCCACTTGGGTAAATTCCAAATTCTATTTTCCCATGATTTAATTAATCATTTCTTATTAGGGATTTTGTCTTTTATCCAAATAGAAATAGAATTTGGTTAATGCCACTTTATTTTATTGGAAAATTCTTTATCCATTTATTTTATTTGTATTTGGATTATACTTATTCCATTTTCTTATGGATTAGGTCAAGAGTTAATTTAGTCTTTAAATATTCCTCATTTAATATTTCTATCTTTAGCTTATAAAATCCATATCTTTTTATTTATAGGTCCAAACTTGGTGATTCCAATTTGTAAAATCTTATTTAATATTTATTTATCCTTTTAAATCTCTTTAGGATTATTGCTCACCATTTGGTATGGATTTTTAGGTAGGTGTTTTATTAGTTTTGGAAATTCAATTTCCTTAACTTATTAAATTCATAAGATTTTATCTATGGTTCCAAATTAAGTGAAACCAATTTCTATGGTTTTTGTAATATTTCTATTTGTCATTCTTGATCATTTTGAAATGTTTGTTTGACAAATTTTTATATGGATCAAATCCATAGGCTTGGAGATAGCTTGGAAATGTTTTCCTTCCATTAGGGTTTTAGAGTTTTGGTTTATTTTCCAAGTGTTTAAATTTCCAAATGTATTTATGAAGAATGCAATTCACTTGATTTGAATTTAGTTGGATTCAAACATTAACCAAAGTTTGTTTAAGATGGGATTTTAATGTTTCCATTTAGAAATAAAAAGTTTCTTTTCACCCTAAATTTCAATAATTATTTATTTTGTTTATTTATTTTTCACATTACAAAATTTGGAAAATTTTGGGATGTGACAATCAAGTTATAAAGTGTTTATCCTTAGTAGGCACCATTGCCAAAGCTCGTTGTTTTGAAGCACCACATGATGATCGGGTGTGTTAGATTCTGCGAGTGCATACAACGGGAGCAAACCAGATTTGCTTATGCGGAAACTAAGGTTACGTATTGACGAGCCTATCATGTACAGACATGGTCTCGGAACATGGATTACCGAAAGGTAAATCATGAGTCATATAGATGATATCATGATCATGATGATTGTTTGCCTTTGAAACTACCGTCACGTGATGATCGGACTTGGTGTAGTGGATTTGGTTCGTATGATCACTAAAACAATGTGAGGGATATTGTTTTGAGTGGGAGTTCAATAGTAATATGATTAAAAGTGGAACACTATTTATCATAAATTAAATAAAAGTGAATTTGCATAGTTGTTGTAGTCATTGGAATCCGTTTACCACCTTGCTCTTAGTTATAATTGAGATAATAGAACTATAGAATTCTGGTTACTTACTTTACGAACTGGTATCGTATTGTTTTGAAGTGTTAATCTAAAGTTTAAAGTCCTATTGCAAACTTTCAGTAAGTTCCGGTTACTCCGTGAAGTTTAATAATTGGTATTAAATCAAGAGTAACAATTCCAATGTTAGTATATCAGTATCATGTTTGTCTCCATGATTCTTGATATTCAAAAGATTGTTTGAATATCAAGGTTATCAGAGAGCTGGAAGAATTGTTTCAGAAACCATCATATGTGGAAGATATTGCGATATCTGAAATAATGTTTTGATCACAACATGATAGAGTATAATATGGCAAAGTTTATGTTCTCATATTTGATGAGAATTTGTGAAAGGTTGGATACGCTAGTCTTCCTAATCCTCCAAAAGGTTTTGGAGAGCAACATTATACTCGCAATTCACCGTTATAAATATTTCCATGATAAGGATGAATATTTGATGTAGGTAAAATGTTTACTACACTAAAAGATTACTAAAGGATAGAATTTGAAAGAACACCAAACATTTGATGATGGTGATCTACTTCAGAGTGCAAGTCTAAATACATTGGTATTTACCTATACACGCTTTGGACTATGTGTCATGAGTATGGCGCCAATGTTGATGTTGATAGATTCTTTTGAAAGGATAAAGAAATACTAAAAGAGAATCTAAGAAATATTTGGCAGAAGAGAGAAGACTAGAATTGTCCATCTTAGGTATATAGATGATATACATGTTATGGCTATATTCTTTGCTTATTAAACAATGCGATTCTTAAGTATTTGATACTAAATTTGTTGGTATGAATCGTCATACGAAACAACACAATTTCATGAACTACAATGGCCTAAGTAACTAGCAAAAGAATATGTGATGATATTCATCGAAAACAAAATAAAGAGTTATTATGTTTCTCATTGAAATCAAAACTTACCTTCAAGATTTGTTTCAATAATTGTTATTTTGATCAGGTATTATGAGAACAAAAGGGTTGTGCAAATACTTGCTGTAATCCATAAAAGATGGATGATTTACAAATCTCGTTGGAGAAATCACATCCATAAAACTAGTGCTAAAAATTTCAAAAGAAAATTGATTGAAAGACCACTTAAGAAGTGACATCGCCGTTTAAATTATAGTAGAAAGAAAACATGAAGAAACCCCATGCTTGATGGAATTTTGGATTCTTTTGATTTTTTTATAAAATGACGCTTGTGAAACTTTCCTAGAGATAATTAAACTCCATTCATAGGGCAAAGGGAACGGATGACTAGCTTATTGGAACTTGTACATATTGTTGTATGAAGTCCATTATGTGTAGTCAAGAGCGATGGATTTCAACTTCATATGCTTTCTCTAAAAATTTGAGTGAATATATGTATATTTACTTAATGAGGATGAAGTTTGAAACATTTGAAAAGTTCAAAGACTTTCAAGATGAAGTGCAAAATCAATGTGACAAGAAAATAAAGAATTTATTATAGGATCATAAAGGAAGATATTTGAGTTACAAGTTTAGCATAACACCTAAGATTTGAGGAATCGTTCCATGGATTTGCATTTCCCAAAACACCATATGAGTATGGAATAGTTGAGATATGCAATGAAACCTTGTTTGACATGGTAAGATCAAAGGTGTAATTCATAAAACTACCATTATATTTTAAAGATTAAAAGCTTTAGAGACTACCGCTTTTTCATTGAAAAGAGATCCATCATGATCCGTTGAAATAACACCATATAAAGTTATGGGTTGGGATAAAACCCAAGTTGTCCTTTCTTAAACATTGGTATGCTATGCATAAGTAAGATGTTTACAACCAAAGTCGGATGAACATGTCTTTGTATGTTATTTCGAATAACTGTTGAGTATTCCTCCATAGCACCAAAGACAAATATGTTTGTCGTTTAGTGATATGTCAGAAACATATCTATAATTTTTGATGCTCCATGCTTGTTTAGTATCTACTTTGATTTTCTTGTCTACACTTTAAGGTGCTTTTTACATGTTTTCTGCTACTAACCTATTAACAAGTTTCCACAGTGCCAGTTGCCTGTTTTCTGTTGTTTTTGGTTCCATAAAAGCTAGTAAGGAAATATTCTCGGAATTGGACGGGACAAAATCCGAAGTCAATAACTTTTCGTGGGGAACAAGAAGTCTAGAGGGGATACGGAGAAGCGGGCTAGGGCGCCCAGACCCCCCCTAGGAGTGGGTGGGACCTGCCCCGCGCCTAGGCAGGGTGTGGGGCCCCTAGCCGCCTCCTCGGCCTCCCCCTTCGCCTATAAGAAGCCCCCGATGCAGAAACCCTAAGCACCCGATCAAATATCCACGAAACCATCTATAGCCGCCGCCACCATCGTCCCTAGATTGGGGGGATCTGAAGTTCTTCCTGGCACCCTGCCGGAGGGGAGATCATCCCGGAGGCCTTCTCTCTGGTATGATGCGTGAGTAGTTCCACCTTGGACTATGGGTCCATGTAGTGGCTAGATGGTTGTATCTCCTCCTTGTGCTTTCATGTATAGATCTTGTGAGCTCCGTTCATGATCAAGATCTAATCTATTTGTAATCATGCATGTTGTGTTTTCGTGGATCCGATGGATATTGAGATTATTATGTTGGTTTGATTAATGGTTTTGTATTTATGATTCTATCATGTCTGTGTTGTTTGTGATCTTGCATACTCTCCGTTGTTAGTATCTATCTTGGCCAAGTAGTTGCTAGTGACTCCAAGAGGGGGTATTTATGCTCGATAGTGGGTTCATGCCTCTAGTTTCCAAGGGAAGTGACAGAAATCTCTTCGGTTGTAGATGTGATGTTGCTACTAGGGAGAAAACAATGGTCTCTTGTTCATGGAACATGTGGATTGTTTACCTTACACACTTTGCTTAAAGCAGTTGTCTGTTGCTTGCAACTTAATACTGGAGGGGGTTCGGATGATAACCTGAAGGTGGACTTCTAGTCATAGATGCATTTGGATGGCGGTCTATGTATCTTGTTGTATTGCACAGTCGAATCTCATAGGATCTTTCTGGCTAGTAATTGCATCGTTATGCCTTGCTCAGTTCCTGTCAATTGCCCTGTTGTAATTTGTTTACCCTTCATGACATGTTTTTTATCTAAGGAGAGCACCTCTAGTGAACTATGGACCTCGGTCCAATCTTTACCATTGATACATCTTCCACTATTACTTGTTTACTTGTTGCAAACCATTACCTTCCACACCATACATTTAATCCTTTGTTACAGCAAACTGGTGAGCTTGACAACCTCACTGATTCATTGGGGCAAAGTCTTAAGTTTGTGTTGTGCAGGTCTCCGTGTTTCTTGCAACACCTGTGTGACGTTTCATTCCTCCTTCTGGTTCGATAACCTCGGTCTCTACTGAGGGAAGACTTGCTGCTATGCTCATCACACCTTGCTCTTGGGGTTTCCAACGAAGTGCTCTACGTCTGCACCATCAACAAGTTCTCTAGCGCCGTTGCCGGGGAGGCAAAGGACGTCTTCACTAGGGGAGTCCTCCACTTCCTTTCTCTTTACTTTGTTTTTAGTTTGCTTTGTTTATTTTGCTTGGTTTTGTTTGCCTCTTTTCAAAAAACCAAATGAAATTAGTCTAGTTTGTTTTGCTTTCTTTATTCAAAAATACAAAAAAAATAGTTCCTGCTCTAGCTGCTGCTGTTTTTGGCTTGCCCACCTTTGCCAAAATGAACTCTGCTGAGAACACCAAGTTGTGTGACTTCACTAGCACCAACAACAATGATTTCCTTAGCACACCTATTGCTCCACCTGCTCCTGATGCTACCTTTTATGAAATTAAGCCTGCTTTGTTGAATCTTGTGATGAGAGAGCAATTTTCCGGTGCTAGTTCTGATGATCCTGCTGCCCATCTCAATAGCTTTGTTGAACGTGAGATGCAAAAGTATAAGGATGTAGATGGAGATATTATTAAGCTCAATCTTTTTCCTTTCTCCTTGAGAGGAAAATCTAAAGAATGGTTGCTTTCTTTGCCTAAAAATAGTTTTGATTCTTGGACTAAGTGCAAAGATGCTTTTATTGGAAAGTACTATCCTCCTGCTAAGATTATATCTATGAGAAGTGACATTATGAAATTTAAACAACTTGATAGTGAACATGTTGCTCCAGCTTGGGAAAGAATGAAGTCTTTGGTTAAGAATTGCCCCACTCATGGACTGACTCCTTGGATGATTATCTAGACTTTTTATGCAGGTTTGAACTTATCTTCAAGAAATATGTTGGATTCAGCCGCTGGAGGTACCTTCATGGGCCTCACTTTGGGTGCTGCAACAAGGCTCCTTGATAATATGATGGTTAACTACTCTGAATGGCATGTTGAGAGAGCTCCACATGGTAAGAAGGTAAATTCTGTTGAGGAAACTTCCTCTTTGAGTGATAAGATTGATGTTATTATGGCTATGCTTGTTAATGGGAAAGCTCCTCTAGATCCTAGTAGTGTTCCTTTAGCATCTTTGGTTGCTCAAGAAGAGCAAGTTGATGTGAACTTCATTAGAAACAACAATTTTAACAACAATGCCTATAGGAATAATTTTGGTAGCAACAAAAATTATAGGCTTTATCCTCCTAATAATGGCAATTCCTATGGAAGCTCTTACAATAATGCTAGAAGTGCCCCTCTGAATTTGAAGTCATGCTCAAAGACTTTATTAGTAAACAAACCACTTTCAATAAGACTATAGAAGAAAAGCTTCTAAATGTTGAGAAAAATATAACAACTTTGTTTGAAGCTCAATCTTCCTTGGATAATAAAATGGCTGCTAAACCTGAAACTATGGAAAATAACTTTGCTACTGCTCATGCCATACAAGTTACTATTGATGAAAATGTTAGGCTATTAGCTCAACTTCATGCTAGGTGGGAAAGGGAAGTTGAAATTGATAGAAACAATAGTGTGTGCACCATCACCACTAAACCACAAGTATTCCCTATTCCTCCTCTTACTATGCCTAAGCCTATGGAGCCTACTACTAGTGATGCTAAGTTTGAATTTGATATTGATGGTTGCAATATTTCTGAAGTGATTATGTTCCTACAAAATCTTGCTAGAAGTCCTGATGCTAGTGATATGCATGTTGCTTTCATTAAACACATTACAGATGCTCTTGTGAAAATTAAGGAAGAGAAGCTAAAACACAAAGATTCTATTCCTAGGAAAGTAGAAGATAGTTGGGAACCATTATTAATATGCAAGTGAATGACTTTGATCTCAAAGCTTCATGTGATCTTGGTTCTAGTGTCTCTATTATGCCTAGGAAGATTTATGAAATGCTTGATTTGCCACCTTTGGAAGATTGTTATTTGGATGTCCCACTTAATGATAATGCTAAGAAGAAACTCATGGGGAGTATTAATTATGTTCTTATTATGGTTCACAATGCTTATGTCCCTGTGGATTTCTATGTTTTGGATGTTGAATACAATGCTTCTTGTCCTATTACTTTGGGAAGACCTTTTCTTAGAATAGTTGGTGCCATCATTGATATGAAAGAAGGCACCATTAAATATCATTTTCCATTTAAGAAAGGTATTGAACACTTCCCTATGAGGAGAGAGAAGTTGCTTTTTTCTCCTCCTTTGAAAGCAAGATTTGATGCTAATGCTTCCTCATTTGAAAATACTTGATTCTTCTTGCTTCTTGTGCCTAACTTAAAGGCGTTAAAGAAAAGTACTTGTTGGGAGATAACCCACGAGTTTCCTTGAGTCTTGGAAGTTATTACTTCAGTAATGAACTCTCCTTATCCTTTTTGTTTGCTTTTTGTGCCAAGAATGACCACTAATAAGAGGGAAGTAAGATTTGGGGAGTTGCTGTCCCGAAACAGATTTCTGTTCTCCACCATAAACATTCGTGATGAGTCTCCATAACTCGGATTGAGATCAAAATGTACGAATAAATCCCCCAGTATGTTATCTAACTTTTGTTAGTTTAACACTTTCTGATTTGAGCAACAGAAGATGTTCGAAAAAAATCGGTTTCTACCTGCTGGTCTGTTTTGATAGACTTCTGCCATTATTTGCATTTGCTTCTTATTGATTAATTTTTGAGTTCTCTTTTGGGGAATTGAGCTTTTTTAAGGAGTTAGTATAGTAGCTTGTGTTTTTAGTGAAAAGCCTTTCTGTTCCAAAGCTTTGCCAGAGGTCAAATATCTTTTGAATAGACTAATGTTGCTAATGAAGATTGTGTGAAGTTTTGAATGAAGGAAAAATTTCAGGTGTAGAGAGAGAATGATGCAATGAGATGAAAAATGGACAAAAGCTCAAGCTTGGGGATGCCACCACAGTGTCACCCCAAGAAATATCCAAGAGGTACAAGCGTCAAAGCTTGGGGATGCCCAAGGTATCCCCTTCTTCATCAATAAAAAGCTCAGGTATGTCTAGACACTTCGTTTTTATTGTTTCATGCACAGTTGTGTTGTTCTTGGAGCGTCTTAGTTTTCGTTTGCTTTGCTTAGGTTGTTTAGTTTGCTTGAATAAAGTAGTTTGGACCCCCGTTGAAAGGGCATTTATTGTCATAATCACTTTTGGTGTTCGGTAACAACAAGTTGATCATTTTACAGTTTGTTATTATCCACAGGTTGGTTTGACCACAGATAAACATCACACACACTCTTGGGAAAAGACCACACACATTTGCCACTGTTCTGGAAACTACAGACCGGAATCTCCGGTCTTCCAAGACCGGAGTCTCCGGTGTGGTCCGGAGTTTCAGGTGCTGGCTCCGGTGGTGCCTCCCAGGACATGGTTGGGTCAGTCAGATGGCCTGTCCGGAGACTGGTCCAGAGATTGACCGGAGTCTCCGGACTTTGGTCAGACCGGAGTCTCCGGTGTTGGAAGTCCGGAGTCTCCGGTGTTGCTGGTGAAGAAATGGGTTGGGTCAGTCAGATGGCCAGTCCAGAGACTGGTCCGGAGATTGTCCGGAGACTTTGGTCAGACCGGAGTCTCCGGTGTTGGAAGTCCGGAGTCTCCGGTGTTGCTAGTGAAGAAATGGGCTGGGTCAGTCAGATGGCCAGTCCGGAGACTGGTCTGGAGATTGGCCGGAGTCTCCGGTGCAGTCTCCG
The DNA here is from genome assembly GCA_023614405.1 of Avena insularis. Taxonomy (NCBI): domain Eukaryota; kingdom Viridiplantae; phylum Streptophyta; class Magnoliopsida; order Poales; family Poaceae; genus Avena; species Avena insularis. The sequence goes on from CM042685.1 coordinate 251,899,143, forward strand.
GTCGACTTTCTACAACGGTCGAAAGCAGTCAGGCGGTTCGTGGAGAGGGTCTATATAAAATAGGGACCCTTATCTTCTTCCTCCAGTTGCTCGAGCTGCTCAAGAACACCAACACCATTAGAGCCACCAAATCCACAAGATCTCTTCATCCAACCATCCAAAGTCATTGATCTTTGGAGAATCGAAGGAGGAGGCCTTGATTCACATCTTCACCAAGAGAGATCTTCATTTCCCCCTCATTCACTTGAGGGCCCCCAAGCTCTAGTGTTTCTTTGGAAACCCTAACTTTGATTTGGTTCTTACAAGCTTGTCTTTGATTTGTCTTGACATCTTGCTTGTATTTGGGAGCCTCCAATTCAGTTGTGGATGTGTGCCCCGAACTTGTTGTAAAGGTGCCGGCTTCCACCTCGAAGGTTGCCGATATAGTGGAAGGTGAATCGAGCCCTTTGGGGTGAGGTTCATCGGAGAACAAGGGAGGCCTCTCGTGGCGTTGGTGGTTTGAAATCACCCCCTCTCCAAGCGTGAGCGATTCCCTCAAAAGGAAGGAACTACGGAAACAAATCCTTGTGTCTCGCGTCCACTCCCTTGGTTACTTCTATCCTTCTACTTTACTTACTTGTTCTTGCTTAGTGTTGTGTTAGTTTGTGCTTGTTTGGCATATAGGTAAATTCACTATAGTTGCATATTCTAGAGAATTTACCTTTCTTGTCAAACCCTAATTTGAAAAAGAGTAAAATTTGAATTAGCACCTATTCACCCCCCCCTCTAGGTGCCCATACGATCCTTTCAATTGGTATCAGATCCTCAGCTCTTTATTTGGGCTTTACCGCCTAAGAGAATATGGGCAGCCGCGAAGGGGATGGTGATGGTGAGCCAACCACGGTGACCATGGAAGATCTCAAAAACTTGAAAACAAGATTGAGCTCTTCCTTGGTCAACGAAGTCAAGAAGATGCTTGAGCAACTTCTTAAAGACAAAGAAGGTTCACCACCCCCATCTCCTCAAGAGGATCAACCATCCATTTTACCTAAAGGGAATACGTCAGTATCCCCCGAGGGTGCATTGGTAGGGGGTAAACCAGACAACGCTAATTCCTCCACACACAATAATGGTGGGAAGGGTGAGCACCGTGAATCATGGTACTCTCCCGACCCTCCAATCCCCCACCCTCATGTATACAATAGAGGTGACCCACCTAAGCTTGAAGAATCTGCTACTTTTGATCAATGGCAATCACTAATGAGAACTCATATGCGCAGCTCTTGCATTGAACTATGGAACATCATCGAGCATGGACTCTTTATTGGGGATCCAAACAACTTGACAAGAAGAGAGATTGTTAATAGTCAACTCAATGCCACTGCTCTGCATATGATTCAACAAGGTTTGGGGACAAAGGATTATCCACACATTGAGAACTTTAGCATTGCCAATGAAGCTTGGGATGCTCTCACTGTGTTGTTCATTGGAAATGAGAGTATGAGGAGGAACCGATATGATTCTCTAAGCAATGAAGCCGAAGGCTTCTACATGAAAGAAGGTGAAGATCACGAAGATATGTACCGTAGGCTCAAGACCACCGCCACTGCTTTTAGGAATGTGGGTGCCTCACATGTGGATGATGCATGGATAAAAAGGAAATATGTGAGTGCCCTCATGCCTTTTGAGCCCACCGACTTGAAGAGCCTACAAGGAAGACACAACTACCATCTCATGACCTCAAATGAAGTTATGCAAGATATGGCTGCTTTCAAGGTTGCCGCCAAGAATGTCAAAGATGCCCGTGCTCGTGCCCTTGGCATGAGCAATGTTGTCAATGTTGCTTTAAAGGCCAAAGTTGTGGACCATGGGGATGAAAATGACAGTGATGAAGGGCTTTCCATGGACCATCCCGATGAAGTCAAGATTGCTCATAGTCAATATATGGCTTTCTATGCAAAGAACTTTTGGAAGAATCCTGCCAAGGCCAAGATGGAAATGGAACGGAGAAGCAATCCAAATGGGAAAAGAGAGAATACCACAAGATTGAGAACTTGCTTCAATTGTGGTGACCGCTACCACTTTGTAGCTAGTTGCCCCTATGAGAAGAGAGAAGATCATGGTGGAAAGCTTGTGTTGAAGAAGACTCTCAAGGGACCATACAAGAAACCTTTCATCAAAAAGAATCCCATCAACAAGAAGCCGGGAGAAATTGTCTTGATCACTCATGAAGAGTACTCCTCCGACAATGAAGATGATGAAGATGACGAAGAGGAAACTTCTCATGGTGTGGCTGCTCTTGCCACCACCTCTACTCCGACATTCTCACTCTTCGATTCTCCAAATGAGAACTCTTCCGCCAAGAACGCCACTTGCCTTATGGCAAGAGGAACGGAGGTATCTTCATCATCCCGCTCTACTCACCTGGATAATGATGAAATTAATGATGAGATGTCTCTTGATGTTAAAAAGGAATTAATTGCCTTTGATGAGTTTATGACTAACCTAGAAGGTGATGCTAAGCTACATTTTGGAAACATCTTAGATCAACTATCACATACTCAAGAGCTTCTAGATGTAAGATGTAAACTTGGGCATGAACATATGATTGAGCTAGAGGCCCTAAACAATGCTCTAGAAGAAGAACAAGAAACTAGGTTGTCACTTGAATTAAAACTTGAAGGGCTTGATGAGGCCAATGAAATTATTGTTAACAAACTCATCAAAGAGCGTGATCATGCTATTGCTAAATATAAAAGAGCTAAAAAGGACAAGATTGAGTTTGGTGTGGTTCATGAAAAACTTGCCGAGGACTTTAGCTTGCTTAACAAGGCCCACAAGGCCTTGGAGAGTGAACTCTTGTCTCTCACAAAGTCCCATGAAACGCTTCAAACTCAATTGGCCAAAATTCCTTCACCTAGTAACTTCATTCCATCTAGTAGCACAACTACTCTTGAAGAGAATTCTAGGTTGAAGGGGGTGCTTGCTAAGGCAACATTTCCACAAGGCAACGAGTCTATTGATGTCCTTTTGAGCAAGCAAAGGCGTAATGGTGATAAAGGGGGCATTGGTTTTGTTTACAAAACAAATAAGAAGAACAATAAGAAGAAGAAGGACAAGCCTGCACAAGAGACCAACAAGACCATTGTGGAAAGTAAGATCACAAGTGGTAAAACTATGTCTCATGATGATTTTGCGGGAAGTGCTAACCCTCACTATGTTCTAATGCGAGATTATTATGGGGATGTGTATGCACAATATGTTGGCCCTTATGATGGTTATATTTCTTGGTCTATTTGGGTTCCCAAGACCCTTGTTGCTAACAAAAGAGGACCCATTGAGAAATGGGTACCTAAAAACTAGCTTGATCTTTTGTAGACTTATGCTTCCGGAGGGTCAAAATGGGTGATCGATAGTGGTTGCACAAGTCATATGACCAGAAGCTCGTCTATTGTCAAGGACTTGGTGTCAAATGAAGATCAAATCACCGTCACATATGCCGACAAGTCAAAGTCTAAGGTAATGGGTTTCGGCAAGGTAGTGGTGGCTCACGACACTACCGTCGTGAAAGTCATGCTTGTTGAAACCCTTGGATACAATTTACTTTCTGTCCGTGCTCTTGGAAAGATGGGCTTTGCCGTCTTTATCGATAATGATATTGTGGTCCTCATGTGGAGCAAGTCTCTCAAGGTCGCTTTCGTTGGGTACGTCGAAAATGACTTGTATGTGGTGGACTTTTCGGGGCAAGCCACTATAGGTCCGATGTGCTTATACGGAAAGGCCGATGTGGGTTGGCTATGGCACCGCTGACTAGCCCATGTCAATATGAGAACTTTGCAAAGTCTCCATAAAGAGGGCCATATTGTTGGACTAAAAGAAAATGTTTCCTTTGCCAAAGATCGTGTTTGCTGGGCATGTGTTCTAGGGAAGATGCATGATGCTCCACACAAGCCCACGAACCAAATCAAGTCTAACAAGATCTTGGAACTCCTTCATGTGGACCTATTTGGTCCTCCATCTCATGCAAGTCTTGGAGGGAAGAAATATTGTTTGGTGATTGTTGACGACTTTTCAAGATACTCTTGGGTCTATTTCTTCAAGTTGAAGAGTGAAACTCAAAAGACTTTTATTGACTTCATCAACTTGGTTCAACGACAACACAATGTTCCCGTATTGGTTATAAGAAGTGACAACGGCACCGAGTTCAAGAACTACACCTTTAATGATTTCCTTAGTGATGAGGGGATTAAACATCAATATTCCGCTGCATACACCCCTCAACAAAATGGTGTGGCCGAAAGGAAGGACCGGACTCTTATTGAGATGGCTAGGACCATGTTGGCGGAGTTTAAATCTCCATACAACTTCTGGGCCAAAGCCATATCCACCGCTTGCCATGCTTCAAACCGGATCTACCTCCGCAAGAAAATCAACAAGACTCCATATGAGATACTTACCGGTAACAAGCCCAACATATCTTATTTCCGGGTGTTCGGTTGTAAGTGTTTCTATCTCATCAAAGGTGTTCGTTTGTCTAAATTCGAGTCTAAAGCATTAGAGGGTATTTTTGTTGGCTATGGTCTCGAATCTCACACTTATAGAATCTATGACAAGCTCTCCGGAGCCGTCATAGAATCTTGTAGTGTGACTTCGAAGAATATGATGGTTCCCAAGGGGGGCGTGTTGATGCTTGTGATGCAGATGATGAAATGCCTCAGGATGCCATAGGAAGAATGGGTGTGGGTTATATCCTCCCCGTTGAGGAACCCCTTATGGCGGATCGAGAAGAACTATGCTCCACTCGAGTGGAGCCCTCATCTTCACAACCTCAACATGCTCCATCTACCGAAGAGGACATTGACTCAAGCCAAAGACAAGATGTGGACCCTCAACATGGTGATCAATGTGTGGATTCTAGTCAAAGGGTGCTTGGTCCATTCGATGGGTAGTCAAGTGGTGCCAAGTCAATTTGTCAAGGAAGATCCATCCAAGCTGTTTTGAGACGGGCTCAAATTGAGGCTACAAGAGCACTTGATCAAGACCAAGGTCAATCCTTGCCTCCCAATGTAGAGGATGACTTCAATGCTGATCAAGGTCATGTAGATGGTCAAGACGAGGATCAAAATGATGAAGAGGGTCCTTCAAGAAACAATGAGGAGATCCACACTCGTCGCGAAGCTAGAAAAGAAAGAATGTTGGAAATAAGAGACCACACTCTCCAAAATGTTGTTGGAGATCTAAGGAAAGGAATTTCCACAAGAGCACAATTGAAGAGGTTCAATGAACACCAAGCACACATCTCCATGATTGAACCAAAGAAAGTGTGGGAAGCTCTTGAAGATTCGGATTGGGTAGAAGCTATGCACAAAGAGCTCAACAATTTTGAGAGAAACAAAGTTTGGAAGTTAGTTGAGAAGCCAAAGGATTGCTGCAATGTTATTGGAACAAAGTGGATATTCAAGAACAAGAAAGATGAGCATGGAATTATAGTAAGGAACAAGGCAAGATTGGTTGCACAAGGGTATTCTCAAATTGAAGGCATTGATTATGGAGAGACTTATGCACCCGTGGCTCGCCTTGAGTCCATCCGTATCCTTCTTGCTTATGCGGCACATCATAACTTTAAGTTGCAACAAATGGATGTAGAAAGTGCATTTCTTTATGGTCCTTTAAATGAATTGGTATATGTTAAGCAACCCTCGGGATTTGAGGACCCCAACTTCCCAAACCATGTCTACAAACTTGATAAGGCGCTCTATGGGCTCAAGCAAGCCCCACGCACGTGGTATGAGCACCTTAGAGAGTTATTGTTTGACCGTGGGTTTGAGGTTGGGAAAATCGATCCCACTCTTTTTACTAAGAGGGTCAATGGGGAGCTTTTTGTATGCCAAATATATGTTGATGATATTATCTTTGGCTCATCTAACAAAGCTTTTAATGATGAATTCTCAAAGCTTATGACTAGTAGGTTCTGGATGTCATTGATGGGGGAGTTGAAGGTATTTCTTGGCTTTGAGATCAAGCAAGTTAGAGGAGGAACATTCTTCAACCAATCCAAGTATACTCAAGATATGCTCAAGAGATTCAAAATGCAAGATTTGAATGGAGCTCCTACTCCCATGGCTACAAAGACTCATCTAGAACAAAATCCAAATGGTAAAGATGTGGATCAAAAGGTATACCGGTCCATGATTGGTTCTTTTCTTTACCTTTGTGCATCTAGACCCGATATTGTGTTGAGTGTAGGTGTGTGTGCAAGATATCAAGCTGCTCCTAAGGAAAGCCATTTAATGGCGGTCAAGAGAATCTTTCGATATTTAGTTCATACCCAATTTTATGGTCTTTGGTACCCTCAAGGCTCAACATTCACTCTTTGTGGATACACGGATTCGGATTGGGTGGGAGACAAGGATGATAGAAAATCAACATCCGGGGCTTGTCAATTCCTTGGTAGGTCCTTGGTATGTTGGTCTTCTAAGAAGCAAAACTGTATATCTCTCTCCACCGCCGAAGCCGAGTATGTTGCTGCTGCTAGTGCTTGCACCCAATTGCTATGGATGAGGCAAACTTTAAAGGAATACGGTGTCCATTGTGACAAAGTGCCTCTTCTATGTGACAATGAAAGTGCCATCAAGATTGCATACAACCCGGTGGATCACACAAGGACAAAGCATATTGAGATTCGACATCACTTCATTAGAGATCATGTTGCTAGAGGTGATATTGATCTATCCTATGTATCAACCAAAGATCAACTTGCCGATATCTTCACGAAGCCACTTGATGAAGCAATATTTTGCTACTTGAGGAATGAACTAAATATCGTAGATTCAAGGAGCTTGACTTGATGTTATTGCACTCTCACCTATGTTTCATCTCATATTTGATCTAGGTGTAGGCATGGATATAAGGGGAGTGCGGTCCTAATTGATTGGACCATCCCTCCCCCCATTATGCCTAAAGCAATCAAAATCATTCCTCTTGATATCATTTAGTGATATGTGAGCTTAATGATGAGTGTTGGTAATGGACCCAAGATATATCTTCGTGGTGCCAAGACAAGTATACTCAAATATGGTGGCCTAGGCCACCGCCCTCTCTCATTTGAGAGGTTGGCACTTACTCATGTTCATCATTTGATTGTTTTTCGTCTCTTGGAGCTTTTCTGATTATTTTCGAACTTCCTTGGCTCTTATTGGTTCTTCACAGTTTGATGTCTCAACCCAAACCCTTTTCCTATCTTAAAAAACCATCTATCTCCCATATATGTCCCCAAACACATTTCCTGGAATTTTTGGTCGAGGAGGGCCGGAGTCTCCGGTGTAGACCGGAGTCTCCGGTCTGGATGGTTTCTGTCACTTAAAGAAGGGGCACGGGGTGAACTGGAACAGCAGTTCCTCTTTCTTCACCCGTCCCCTACCTCCAAACCCGTCGCCTTCTCCTCCAAAAATCCTCCCCGGAGGTCAAGAAGCCCCCGGGATCCGCCATGCAGCCGGCCAACCTCCTCCTCTCCTCCATTGGGTCATCCCCACCGAAGGAATCGATCCCATGGACAGATCTGGTACCTCTCCTCTCCTTCTTCCTCCTAGGGTTCATCCCTAGATGTGTTTTTGAGGATTGTTGCTAATTTGTCCATTGGAATCACTTGTTTGCTTGCACTCTAGTACTTTAGCCTTGTTGCATTGCCCGATCTACTAGATTTACCCTCACCAGCATCTCCCCATCGCATACCCGAGACTCCGGTCCCAAGGACCGGAGACTCCGGTCTGAACTGGAGACTCTAGTGTCTGGTGCGGAGACTCCGGTGCTGGGTGAATCAAAGTAGTCCAGAAATGCATCAAAGCTCATGTACTGCATCTTTGGGACATATATACTCATCTCCATGCTATCTCCCTCACTGTTGTTCACATGTGATGGTTCTAGTCGCCCTCGTCGTACCAAGGCCAAGTCCCAAAGGGGCAATCCTCGCTATGATGAAGCTCAGGGTCAGTTTATCGTGCCTCCATCCAACCGGAAACAGTGGGCACGTGATGCAGCTTACATGAAGAGGGATCAAGAAAGGGCTGAACGGGAGGAACGTGCAAAGAGAGCCAAGTATGACAACCTCCAGTCCCTAGAAAAGATGTCTAAAGAGGAGTTCCGTGAGCTGAGGAAGACAGATTTCTATGCACTGCCTCGTACCAGTGATGACCCTCATTTCTGGAGGAAAGAGCAGAGTGTGTTCATGAAGGATGTGTATGGTGTACTCACCAAATCTCCTGTTTGCCCTCAGAAGTTCATGAACATTAAGCAAATGCGCCAGAGCCCGTATTTCAGTGATGCCTTGTGGATCTATGAGAAGCTGGGTCTCTAGAACTTGATGGAGCTGCATGAAGACTACAGTGTGCACCTCGTTCAGCAGTTCTATGCCACTGTGGTGTTTGGGACTGATCTTGACAGGACTATGGTGTGGATGACAGGCTCTACTCGCTGCACAGCTACTTTCCATGACTTTGCCAATGTCATCTTTGAGACTTTCCACGGCGTATCTACTCCTGTGGGGCGGCGCATGCACTCGGCAGCCTTGGGTGAGAACAAGCTAAAACTGGCACCTCTGTATGATGATGGTGTTGTGGGGGCCTCCAAGGGACTCAAGTCCCTCTACAACCTTATGCTGAGGATTTTCCGTCACACTATTGCTCCAAGTGCTGGAAATGATGATGCTCTCAGGGGAGGACTTGTCAACCTCCTGTACCATACTCACCGGACCTTCAATGCTGGACCAGAGGCTGAGGCTGCACCCATTGATGTGATGGACTTCATTTTCGAGGATATGTTCCATGCAATTCTATTCAAGAAATCTCCTCCATATGCACCCTTGATTATGAGACTCATCAACACCCAGCCGCATGATTCTCCACATGCCATACCACCACACCTCACGATGCACACTCTGGTCTCTCTGCAGCAGAAGGGGCACATGGGGCCAGCTCCAAGGCGCTGATATGGAAATGATGATGAGGAGACTGAGACGGAGAGGGTTCCCTCTCCACCCAGGGTTCGGAGGAAGAATGCCTCAAATGTCCCTATGCCTACCATGACTAGAGACTATGTGCATGAGAGGGTCAAGAAGGCCAGCTTCTGGGAGAGGACTCTTTGCTGCATGAACGTTGACATTCGCAAGCAGCAGCATTCATCTTACCAAAGCAACCGCCGCATGGATAAGCTCCTCAAAGAGATCAAGGACCAGGGTGCTGCTGATACTGAGGAAGGTGAAGATGAATACAATGATGAGCATGGGGCCCATCAGTCCACAGAGTCTGATCACACTCTCTCATTTGGGGCATGGAATGCCGAACAGGAGAAGTCCGTGGTGGAAGGCGTTCTTGATGTCACCTCTGGGTATGGATACCAGGGTACTTCCTCTTCTCGCCCTCACGGCAAAGGGCCTGCTATCCCAGATGATGATGATGACTATGACCAGGATGAGGGTGACCAGGACGAGGATGACCAGGATGAGGATGAGGATGCCGAGGACGATGAGGATGACGATGACTACTGAGTCATTGGGGCGCTAGTATAGGTCTTTTCCCTTTTTGGTGTTTCGATGCCAAAGGGGGAGAAGACATTCTCATCGCTTTGCATGGGACTCGGGATTTGCGACTATCTGCCGTTATTTGCCTTTCTATTTGTTATTTGGATATTCGAACTTGAACTTTATGTGTGTTATCTGCTGTTCTTATGAGTGTCTTTCACTATGTGCTTGTGTGCAACACCTATTGTAACTCATGTGAGATTTATGTGTGCTATCGGTGATATTATCTTCCTTACATGATTTACTTCATTATCTTGCTGCACATAGTCAGGGGGAGCCACATTTATATGTTATTCCATGCAAATCACTTGTTGTCATCGAACACCAAAAATGGGGAGATTGAAAGGGAATTTATTGTCATAATCACTTTTGGTGTTCGGTAACAACAAGTTGATCATTTTACAGTTTGTTATTATCCACAGGTTGGTTTGACCATAGATAAACATCACACACACTCTTGGGAAAAGACCACACATTTGCCAGCTTTACGAAACTCGGACGGAATCTCGGTCTTCCAAGACCGGAGTCTCGATGTGTCTGGAGTTTCAGTCTTGGCTCGATGGTGCCTCCCAGGACATGGCTGGGTCAGTCAGATGGCCTGTCCGGAGACTGGTCCGGAGATTGGCCGGAGTCTCCGGTGTTGGAAGTCCGGAGTCTCCGGTGTTGCTGGTGAAGAAATGGGTTGGGTCAGTCAGATGGCCAGTCCGGAGACTGGTCCGGAGATTGTCCGGAGACTTTGGTCAGACCGGAGTCTCCGGTGTTGGAAGTCCGGAGTCTCCGGTGTTGCTGGTGAAGAAATGGGCTGGAGTCGGTCGGATGGCGGTCCGGAGATCGGAGATTGGCGGAGTCTCCGGTGTAGATCTGGAGTCTCCGGTCTGACTTTTCTACAACGGTCAGAAAACGGTTCGTGGAGAGGGCTGTCTATAAATAGGGACCCTTATCTTCTTCCTCCAGTTGCTCGAGCTGCTCAAGAACACCAACACCATTAGAGCCACCAAATCCACAAGATCTCTTCATCCAACCATCCAAAGTCATTAATCTTTGGAGAATCGAAGGAGGAGGCCTTGATTCACATCTTCACTAAGAGAGATCTTCATTTCCCCCTCATTCACTTGAGGGCCCCCAAGCTCTAGTGTTTCTTTGGAATCCCTAACTTTGATTTGGTTCTTACAAGCTTGTCTTTGATTTGTCTTGACAGCTTGCTTGTATTTGGGAGCCTCCAATTCAGTTGTGGATGTGTGCCCCGAACTTGTTGTAAAGGTGCCGGCTTCCACCTCGAAGGTTGTCGATATAGTGGAAGGTGAATCGAGCCCTTTGGGGTGAGGTTCATCGGAGAACAAGGGAGGCCTCTCGTGGCGTTGGTGGTTTGAAACCACCCCCTCTCAAAACATAGACGTACTTCCCCTCAAAAGGAAGGAACTACGGGAAACAAATCCTTGTGTCTCCGCGTCCACTCCCTTGGTTACTTCTATCCTTTACCGGACTTTACTTACTTGTTCTTGCTTAGTGTTGTGTTAGTTTGTGCTTGTTTGACATATAGGTAAATTCACTATAGTTGCATATTCTAGAGAATTTACCTTTCTTGTCAAACCCTAATTTGAAAAAGAGTAAAATTTGAAGTAGCACCTATTCACCCCCCCTCTAGGTGCCCATACGATCCTTTCACCCGTTCTCGCTGTGTTGTTTTGCAAATAAGTTTCCTTGGTGTTGGAAAGGAGTAGTAAGTTCTTGCTTGTAAGTGCAAGAGGAGCTTGCATTGACTGTGACTTAGACTTTAGCATGACATGCTAGGTGTTGTTTTGACCTTATGCTTAGTGATTATTGCTGTAGCATGTCTTGTTCCAAACAATTGGGATTGATTAGTGTGCCTTGAAGAAATTATGCGTTGTTTTAGCATGAAAAAGCATAGTGTTGTGGTATTCTCCTTTGATGCTTTGCTTGGGTTGACTTGGCACATGCTCACACCATGTTATGACTATGACAAGTCACCATAGCCTCTATGATCATTTAGTCCTTGACTTGTAGTACCACTCTATGCTTTGATTAGTAATGCTTTGTTGCTCTGCATGATTATGGCCATTATGCTCTCTTGGTTGGTTGCTCCTAGTCTTTTGCTAGCCTCCACTTGTATGAGTAAGCTCTACTCATGCTTCCAACTTCCAAGAAACCAAGTTATTCCAAAGTGTCCACTATAAACTCCTATGCATGGTGTTTTACACCATTCCAAGTATATTCTTGTTTTCAGCTATCTTCCAATTAAAAACTATTTTGTTATGTGAAAACTTAGTGATTAAAGCCCTCACAAACTTGATGGCACACTTTATATTCTTTGCCCCTAATAAACTTGAACCATTGTGTCATCTATGTTGTCTATGCTTGCACTTATACGTTGGAATTAGCAGAATCATGCTGTCACGGGGAACGTTTTCAACATTGCACTCGTACTTTGTACTCAGTTAATATCATGCTCTTTTGTCTATGGATGTCACCGGTGTGAAATAAAGAGGGAAATTGTAAGTCCATGGTGTTTGTATTTTGTGTTAGAGAAACGCCTGGGCTGCTAGCCTAAGCCATGCCTAATCATGGTGGAAACTTGCAGCATCACCATAGTGAGCTATCTATGAAGCATCCTCAATAAAAAGTTATGCATATAGTAAATAAAAAGATTGCTGAGATGCTCATTGTCTGTTTGCCTTGTCATTTTGGTTATGGGAAAGCTCCTATACCATGTGCAAGGGGTACCCCATTGGCGGTTCTCTATGATATGCAAATACTTACAGTGACAAGAACTTACAGGTGACTGAAGTTGAGTAGCATGAGGTGTGGCCCTCGTATTCAAGGGACTTGAGATTGCCAACGTATACTTCGTCAAGCATATACTCCATCTTTGTTCACTTTAACCTTAATCACTTCAAGATGCTTATGATAGGGGCAATGAGGGCTGGAAGCTAACAAGTACCATAATTTTTGGAAGCTCTTTTTGAAACTTGAAATCCCTGCTTCCTTTACAAAAAGGCCTTTCTTCCACCATTATTGAGTCTCCACCTTCTACCTTTAGGCACCATTAAGAGAGCATAGTTGTCATTCTGTGTGCACTATTCCAAAGCTTATTGATTGATGCATATTGTGGTATTACTTGATCTTATGCTATTTGTGTCTAGTCACCCTTGTGAACTTTGAAGGTGTCCTATGCATCTATATTGCTACTCTACGAGGGACAAGCTGATTGCCACTATGCCATGTTTTCTGTATGTGAAACAAACAAACGTTTTTCAACACACGTTATTCATGATCTTTCTTTGTATCCTTTCATGTTGCATGCATAGTTACTATGTCCTATTGTTAGAACTCCATCTTCCATGCACATGTTTAGAGTTCTTTGATCACAACTTTCAATGCTTGCAAATGGTTGGATCTTTATTATGAGGGTGCATCTCACCTCAAAAGTTATTATTTTATCACTTACCTACTCGAGGACGAGTAGGAGTTAAGCTTGGGGATGCTTGATACGTTAGAAACGTATCTATAATTTTTGATGCTCCATGCTTGTTTAGTATCTACTTTGCTTTGCTTGTATACACTTTGAGGTGCTTTTTACATGTTTTCTGGTACTAACCTATTAACAAGTTGCCATAGTGCCAGATGCCTGTTTTTTGCTGTTTTTGGTTCCAGAAAAGCTAGTAAGGAAATATTCTCGGCATTGGACGGGGAAAAAGCCAAAGTCAATAACTTTCCATGGGGAACAAGAAGTCCAGAGGGGAGACGAAGAAGTGGGCCAGGGCGCCCAGACCCCCCTAGGCGTGGGTGGGCCCTACCCTGCGCCTAGGCAGGGTGTAGGGCCCCTGGCCGCCTCCTCGGCCTCCCCCTTCGCCTATAAGAAGCTCCTGATGCAGAAACCCTAAGCACCCGATCAAATCTCCACGAAACCGTCTATAGCCGCCGCCACAATCGTCCCTAGATCGGGGGGATCTGAAGTTCTTCCCGGCACCCTGACGGAGGGGAGATCATCCTGGAGGCCTTCTCTCCGGTATGATGCGTGAGTAGTTCCACCTTGGACTATGGGTCCATGTAGTATCTAGATGGTTGTATCTCCTCCTTGTTCTTTCATGTATAGATCTTGTAAGATCCGTTCATGATCAAGATCTAATCTATTTGTAATCATGCATGTTGTGTTTGCGGGGATCCGATGGATATTGAGATTATTATGTTGGTTTGATTAATGGTTTTGTCTTTACGATTCTATCATGTCTGTGTTGTTTGTGATCTTGCATGCTCTCCGTTGTTAGTAGCTATCTTGGCCAAGTAGTTGCTAGTGACTCCAAGAGGGGGTATTTATGCTCGATAGTGGGTTCATGCCTCTAGTTTCCAAGGGAAGTGATAGAAATCTCTTCGGTTGTAGATGTGCTATTGATACTAGGGAGAAAACAACGGTCTCTTGTTCATGGAACATGTGGACCGTTTACATTACAGACTTTGCTTAAAGCAGTTGTCTGTTGCTTGCAACTTAATACTGGAGGGGGTTCGGATGATAACCTGAAGGTGGACTTCTAGTCACAGATGCATTTGGATGGCGGTCTATGTATCTTGTTGTATTGCCTAATCAAATATCATAGGATCTTTCTGACTAATAATTGCATTGTTATGCCTTGCTCAGTTCCTGTCAATTGCCCTGCTGTAATTTGTTTACCCTTCATGCCATGTTGTTTATCTAAGGAGAGCACCTATAGTGAACTATGGACCCCGGTCTATTCTTTACCATTGATACATCTTCCACTGTTACTTGTTTACTTGTTGCAAACCATTACCTTCCACACCATACGTTTAATCCTTTGTTATAGCAAACCAGTGAGCTTGACAACCTCACTGATTCGTTGGGGCAAAGTCTTGAGTTTGTGTTGTGCAGGTCTCCGCGTTGCTTGCAACACCTGTGTGACATTTCCTTCCTCCTTCTGGTTTGATAACCTCGGTCTCTACTGAGGGAAGACTTGCTGCTGTGCTCATCACACCTTGCTCTTGGGGTTTCCAACGAAGTGCTCCATGTCAGCACCATCACTTAGAACGTCAAGTTTCTTTGAGAAGGAACTTTCCATGAAAATTTAAGTGGGAGGACAATAGAACTTTGATAAGGTTAAAAGAACCTTAGCTATATGTGCAAAGTTGCACAGCGCCAAAAAGTGTTCCGGAGGCAGCAACAATGCTCATGGCTCACGTGCCTCAAAGTTTGTGGTTACGGAGGTCTAAGTTCCTATTGAACCAAGTAGGTCGGGTAAATAATCAAATACTAGGATTTGAAAGTAGATCATTGTTATTTGACAATGATGAACCGACTGTATGCAAAGAAGCGATGATGGGCCCTGACTCCGTCAGATGACTTTAATCCATAGAATCCGTGATAGTTCCATACACGAGAAATCAAGCTTTGAACTTGAAAGACCCTCTGGAAAGGTGTAAGACCTTATAGTCGTATTTGGATCTATAAAGAAATAGACATGGATATTTCACATCTATGAAATAGTCGACATGTTGGGAAAGAGTTCACAACAATTTTCAAAGGTTGACTATGGCAAGATTTGATCTTTCATAGCGATATTTAGTCTAAACGGATTAATGTAGCAACCACTACATATATTGGTATATGATAGTTGAATAAACAAAAAAAAGTTCTTCTAATAGAATTGTTACCTAGGACGTGTGCATAACACGATCCAAAGGGTTTTGTTAAATTCAAAGTATGCTAAAAGTGTATGCAAACTTCAATAGTTTAAATAAGCATCGAGGAGTTGGAATCTTCACCATGATGAAATTGTTAAAGGGTTTAATTTCATCGGAGACGATGAAGATGCTTGCATTTGTAAGAAATTAAGTGAGAGCGCTAATACATATTTGTAATACATTATGTGGAAGACATATTATTGATTGGAAATGATGTATCTTATATTAACACAAGTTAAGAATTTCATCTCGATGAAAGACTTAGGAAAAACCCGAATATTTGGTATCAATATCTATATGGATAGATTGAGACGCTAATATGGTTGTGCCAAATGTACATAGATGAGATATTGAATAACTTTAGTATGGAAATAACAAGAAAGGTTCTTGCCACATAGAAAGGATTAAATCAAAATTCAAGTGTATCAACACTTGGCATAAGTGAAACAAAGATTCAAGTATTTTGATACTTGATGATTGAAATCACAAAGAGAGTTTATCAATCAAACTGTGATATGTACACATCCATATATTTCATATACTCTAAATGTTATGAGAAAATACTAGAATGATTCATAAGATGATCATCAAGCGATAGTAAGGATACTCTTATGATATTTTGGAAGAATTAAGAATAAATCATTTTTGTAGAAGTGACAAATAGATGGTTAGTTCATTGTAAAGTATTACATTGATACTAGTTTTGTCAAAAAGTATAGATTAAGTTTATCTCAATACAAACTAAGGGTGGAACAATATAATGGAAAGTAAGTTCCATAATGGATTTGGATGAGTTCCAAAGTTAAAACATTGTGAAAGATACTACAACAAAAGGCTAAGTGTATGACTGCTATTATAGCAGCAAAAGAGGGCATTTGTGTCAAGCATTTTGTTGTCAAACTAGGTGTGGTTCATAGCGGGCTTGTACTATGAAGATATATTGTGTGACAATATTATCAACATGTTCAAACCCAAAGAACTAAAGGTCTCACCAAAGGACCAAATTTAGACAAATCCATCTCACTAGAGAATGAGTGATGCATAGAGACGCAAAGACATGCAATTATACAGGGACCTGAAAGTGTCGGATTCGAAGATCGTTTGACCACTAGAAATCGTGTACATACAACACCGGCAAGCCATAGGTGTTGAATACACAAAGATTTGAAACTAGATTATTGTCTCTAGTGCAAGTGGGAGACTGTTGGAGATATGCCCAAGAGGCAATAATAAAGTGATTATTATCATATCTTCATGCTTATGATAAATATTTACATGCCATGCTAAAATTGTATTAACCGGAAACATTAATACTTGTGTGATTTGTAAACATGTAAGAGTTCCTAGTAAAACCTCTTGTTAAACTAGCTTGTTGGTTAATATCATTAGGAGAATCATGTGATGGACATACTCCTATAGTTAAGCGTAGCATAAGATCAAGTCATTCAAATAGTTCACTTGCTATAAGCTTTCAAATACATAGTAACCTAAATCCTTCGACCATGAGATCATGTTAATCACCATCACCGGATGGATGCTTTGATGACATCAAACACCACTTCGTAACTGGGTGGCTATAAAGGTGGAATTGAGTGTTCGGAAAGTATGTATTGAGGCACATGGATCAAGAGTGGGATTTGTCCATCCATATGATGGATAGATATACTCTGGTCCCTCTCGATGGAATGTCATCCAATTATCTTGCAAACATGTGACTGGCTCACAAGGGATCACATATCACGGGAACGAGAAAAGAGTACTTATCGGTAACGAGGTTGAACTAGGTATGCAGAGATACCGACGATCAAACCTCGGATAAGTGAAGTATCGCGAGACAAAGGGAAATTGGTATCGTATGTGAATGGTTCATTCGATCACGAAGTAATCGTAGAAATATGTGGGAGCCATATGAATTTCCAGATTCCTCTATTGGTTATTGATCGGAGAAGAGTCTCGATCATGTCTGCATAATTCACGAACCTTAGGGAGACACACTTAAGGATTCAATGTTGTTTAGTAGATACAAAAAGTGAGTAAAGAGACCAAATGTAGTTCGGAGTCTCGTATGGGATCCGGGATGTCACGAGGAGATCTGGAATGGTCCGGAGAATAAGATTCATATAAGGATATTCCAATTCCGGAGTTCGGGAATGGTTTCGATGTTTTCACCGAAATTTTCTAGAAGGGTATAGAAGGTCCACCGAACCGGAAGGGGAAGGGTACATGGATGTGTCATGGCAAAGTGGAATGGTTGCATAATGTCCTAGGTCACTTGGCTGGACACTTTTAAGAGAGAAATCAAACTCTAATTTGAAAGTCAAAAAGGCAGTTTGAAAAAGTCAAATACCAATATGGTTTCCGAGCTAGGGAGGGTTTCCACATGGGTTGGGAACACCCTTGGACGCCCCACCACCTATATAAGGAGGGGTGGAGGCGCACCCCAAGGTATCCCTCTTTCCCTAGGCGCCCAAGACCCAATCCCTAGTCTGTCGCTGCCCCCCAAGCCGTCGGCGCCCTAGATCCCCTCTAAACTGCCGCTGCCGTCTAGCCTAAACCCTAGCCACCGGCTGCCCTCTTCCCTTGGCATCTAAAACCTAGATCACTGAGGCCCTCTTCTACTCCACCATACTCGCTCTGTCTTAGGCGAAGCTCTGCGGGATCTCCCCTCTACTTCCGACACCACGCCATCATGCTGCCGGAATAGCAAGGAGAGAGCTACAACCTCCGCTGCCTTCTGGAAGAAGGGAGAAGAAGGTCTTCATCGAGTACCATACGTGTGACCGACTGTGGGAGCGCTGCCGAACACGGCGCCGAAAGGATCGTCTACGCGATCTTGAGATCGACAAGTGAACGACTACATTACCCACGAGAATCTGATCTCGTTAACCGCTTTGGATCTTCGAGGGTTAGTACTCTATCGAATCATTGCTACAATCTAGTAGATAGATCTTGGCTTGTGTGCGTTCACGCGATAGAATTTTTTTTCCATGCTACGAACCCCTTCAATATGTGCTAAGTAACCAACATGATGCATCCAATAGATGAATCATATAACCTGATATTGTATACTAGCTGATTGAATTTCTTAGTATAAATCCATTGTGTTTGTATTATTCAACTGTAGCAATTCCCTCATTCTGTCGTGGTGAACATTTACTTCAAAATTCAGATAACACCGCTTGCTGAAATTGCTCCCAGGTAGGCCATGCATTGTCCATTTTATATGATTGATACCAGTGGGAAGCATTAGCAATTAAATTCATGGATGTAACACAACTTTAAAGCCTTCAGGAATTTGATACATGTGAAAGTAAGTATTGCAGGAATCTACCAAGATACGAGCATCACTGCCATCAAACTTTGGAAAATCCATATGCGACATCGCACAGTTCTGCCCTTGCCCCCTATCTATTCAATCCCCAAAGCCATGCTCAGTATTCATGACAGTAGGAAGAGTAGTTACTGATGTAGGTGCAAATGCAGGGAGGGAAACAATCGATGTTGATGACGAAAACAACGGCATGGTCTCCAACCATGAATCGGGTTGGTGCAGAGGTGGTCATGATGGTTACCCCAACACCCCCGCACCACCCAATGTGGCCAGTGGTAGGCGCCATCGTTGCTCCTTGGAGAGCTTTGCACACTTGTACTTTCGCATGCTGTACTTGACCGAGCGACACCAGAGAGAGATCCATCTTCATTTGTACCTGATCGCGCCGATGCGTGAAGCACAGATCCAGCTCGCCGATTTCCTCTTTCAGCGCCTCCAGGGATCCAAGCTTGTCCGTAAACAACTGAAGTTGCCCCACCAACCACGCCTCCATCTCCTCCATCACCCCTGCGATATAGTGATTCTGCTGGCTAGGCTTGAAAAGCGTTGTTGCAATGTCCTCCGAATCAACCAAACGCGAAGCGGGATTCATGACAGATCAACCAAAGTCGATCAACAATCTTTTCTGTCGGATTACTGTATGATCAAGAGATTATGACACGCAGATCAGACTGACTAGACATCTAATACCATCTGTTGTATCCTAGGATCCCGATCCAGGGATTAACAAGAAGAGAGTGAGTAGAGACGAATATGGGATGAGAGGCAGATGAGAGAGATGAAAATTTTAGACTAGTTTCATTTAATTGATCGATAATTTCACAATACAAGTTATAGGATTATAACAACGCCCGCCTCACACACATGTCTGGGCCCACGGCCAATTCATCACCGCCACGCTAGCGACGGCTAGGACACGAATTCTCACTCTCTGCTTCCGATGTCTTCTATAAACTCTTCAACCATAGCTTTGTCAGGTGGATGCCCAACCACCTCAGTCGTCATGGCATGCCTGTCATGCGGTGAGGACATTGTCGGTGGCCCTTCGTGGTGAAGTCGGAGTTGCTAACTTGACTATAAGTAAGGATGATGATGCTTGAACTTTCTCAGCGGCGTTTTTCAGCGGTATTTGTGGTTTACGTTGTGAACTAGGTCGGCATGAGTGTACACTGAGGATTCGGTCGTGCGCAACCATGTTTTTACTCTGTCCGTTTGGGTTTAGAGGGAGCGCTTCGAAGCTCTGTTGGCTATTAATATCACGGGGCATGTTCTTGTCCCATGGTGCCGATGGATAATGTCATGAAGGCTGAGATATCAGGACTAACAATGGTGGTTCAAGTCTAGGTGATGATGAGGAATTGGCTTATTGACTCATGACTTGGATTAGTGATATGCAAGCAGGGGCGACAGTACAGGAGAAACTCATGGTCCTATCTTGCAGGGTGAAAACCCAGGGTCTGGTCTTAATTGTATGTGCCTGGCAATGGCCTTGTTGAAGGTATTATTTTGAAAGCATGAACTTTCTTCAGGGTGAAAATCTAGATCTTTGATTGGCGATGACGGTGTTTGTGCACTGTTCCCTTCTTGGAGACGTTGTTTTAGGAGAATATGGACTTTTGGTGCTGTCTTGGTGGTGGTAGTACTATTGTTTCAATGAATAAGAAACTATACCGGGACTTTTCTTTTTTGTAATTCTTCTTTCATTTTTTGGCTATGTGCATCCGTATGGCCGCTAGGGCAATGCGTTGTTGTAGAAGTTGGGTGTAATTGGTATCCTCTGATATTAATATATGCTCCTTTCCAAAAAAAATAGACCCTCAAATAAAAACTAAAATAAGACAATGGGTTTAAATTACTAATGCATTTGTTTGCTTTTTGTCATCGTACGGTCCACGCTATTAATATAAAGATTTTTCTTTGAATTTTTATAGCAATCAATTATCCAGAAAAAAATCTCCACAAATAATCCGTATGTAGAATCTCTCCAAAATACCAAGTTACACCCTGCCTCTGCAAGGAATGCGACTATATCTGGACCTTGGTCCGGACGGTCCAGGCTAAGGTCCTGGTGAGGTATATAAGTTTCTAACATGTTCAAGACCTTGCCTAAGACCCCGGTCTAGTTATATAGGAACCGAGGTAAACACACGATATTATAATAGCACAAACACACATAGATATAGAGGGGCAGGATATAGAGTAGCATCCCCTTAGAAAAAGATCGAGGGGAATCCCCTACAACATAGATAAGTTATAGGGGTACAAGGTACTCAAGCAACAAACAAACAAAATAATGAAGAGCAATGACACCAACATGCAGAAGCATGGGCACCCGCTCCTTCATGAGAACATTTTAGCGATGCCATCTTCATGGATGTTCTCTTAGTTTAGCAAGATTCATCCCCTTGTCAAGATAGATGCCGTGAATTTGACCATGGTTTGATCGGGATAGTAGAAGTATCCAAAAAGATCAGAAGGTTAGAAAACCTACATATTCTATCTCTGTGTGTATGTTATCATGTGTAAGAAAAATTAGGTTATTTCATGATGGCCAAAAAAACACATTCTTAGAAAATCTGGCTCAAGTTAGCCCAAACGTTTCTTCTGTAAGTTTGTGATTTTTTTACCCTCTCCAAATGACCCCAAACTTTTTACGCATTCTTTCCTGACGATAGTAGTAATGAATATCCAAAAAAACTCGAAATCTGAAAGTTTGAAATCAGTGGTACTACCATCAGTTTTGCGGTAGTACCACTAATGTCATCCAAACTTCCTTCTTCGTGGGTGCTCGTTTCTTCTATAAATTTCTACCAACTAGCCTCTGAATACATAATATTCTCTTGGAGCAAAGAGACATGAGAACATTTTGGTGATGCCATCTTCATGGATGTTCTCTTAGCTTAGCAAGATTCATCCCCTTGTCAAGGTGGATGCCGTGAATTTGACCATGCATTGACCGGGCTATTCTGTATCTGTGTGTCTATGTTATCATGTGGAAGAAAAATTAGGTTATTTCATGATGGACAAAAAACCACATTCTTAGAAAATCTGGCTCAAGTAGCTCAAACGTCACTTCTATAAGTTTGTGATTTTTTTGACCCGCTCCAAATGATCCTAGACTTTTTACGCATGCTTGCATGACGGTAGTAGTAATGAATATCCAAAAAAACTTGAAATATGAAGTTCGAAATAAGTGGTACTACCTTTAGTTTTGCCGTAGTACCGCCAGTTTCTTCTATAAGTTTCTACCATCCTGTAAATACATCATCTTATGTTTGAACAAAGAGACATGAGAATATTTTAGCGATGTTATCTTCATGGATGTTTCCTTAGATTAGCATAAAGAACCAATTAAAAACAATGTGACAACTTTGTGTAGAAAATACAGTCATAATGTGACCTCAATACTTCTAGTCTTGTGGCTGCTTGTTTGCCTACAAAATAAAATAATAGTCAATGACATTTTCCGTTTTAGTGAGTACTGCATATGAAAAGGAAAATTTACATATATTTTATACCTTTTTGAATATTTTGCATTTAAGGATGTTGTGACCGAGCTGCCCGCAGAATCCACATTTCCCCTTTGATCTTGGCTTCTTCATATTTTCCAGTAGCCTTTTCTTCGATGAACCTCGGCCTTGCACACGGAGGGGATCCTAAACCTTTTCCAAATCATTAGAATCAATTTGTGCCGTCTGTGGCAAAACAGGACCATACCTCATTGAAAGGGCATGTATGCCCCATGTGTGGTTTTGGTAATTATTGACAATCTTTATGGACTAATGTTTAAATTGATTTTATCTTGTAGGTTTGTCCATTGGCATCACTTGGTACATGTGTTGGTCTCAAGGTTGAAAGATGAAGAAATGTCCAAGGGCTTTGTGCCCATTAGATCATGAAGAAAGAAAGTTCTTGAAGGTTGATCAAGACAAGTGCAAAGAGTTGCATCAACCTCAAGAAGGGATGAAGAAGGGAAAGCTCAAGATGAGCCATCTCAAGAAGATCTCATGCTTGAAGCTTGCCATCCTCGTGATCATGGAGTGATGAAGACAAGTTCAAGAAGAGGTTTTCCCATGGAGTATGGGAGAGCAATTTGCAAGTCTTCATCAAGCAAGAGCGAGCAAGAGCAAACAAGAAAGGTGTTCCCACCTGAGAAGAACAAGATGGTCTACATCAAGTTCAAGTGGAATGCTCAAGGCAAAGGTATGATCTTGATAGGGGTTCTCTTTTGCCGGTCTCGTGTTGTTAGTTGGGAGACCGGATTTAGAATAGATAGCCGTACTATCAAGAGGGGCTCTCAAGCGGGTGTCTCGATCGTATCATTCGGAGAAAGCTCAAACCTTTGCACGCATATCATCATCTTTCTTGGTTGTTAGTTGGTTATTGTCCATGATAGGATCTAGAGCTTGTGGTTATCACCATAATAAGCTCTAATTCATCAAATAAGGATTTCCCTTGCATATCTTTTGTGGCTATTGATCTTGCGAGATTTCCGGATCCACACCTTGGGAGATACATCACATATATATTCATGGTATTTTCTTCCTTGTTGATACCCAATATTTTTTTGTATTCTATTCGTCGTTATCTTTCCAACAAAATTGGTTTCATCTTGTTTGGAGTTCGGACGTGAAAGTTATTGCAGTTTTGGTTTCTGAAGTTTTACTGACCGAAAGTTCCGGCAACCCACCAGTAGTACCACTAGGGCATTTTGCCGCCGGTAGTTCTAGTGGAAGATCTGGTTCTTCTTCCGCTCATGTACTGTATCCTCTCTGTCTGGTTTGTTGTATTTGATGGAATTTAGATCGGAAGTTGCACCGGAAATTCTGCTCGGGCCTAGTTGCCACCGGAAGTTCCGGTTGAAAATCCGGCTCTCGTTCTTCTCACGTACTGTAACCTTTGTGTTTTATGTGCTCTATTTGACAGAACTTCGGTCGGAATTTCATCCGGTAGTTCCACTCCCACCGAAAGTTCGGGTGAACCAATGGAAGTTCCAGCCAATCTCTTTTTTCTGTCTTTCACATCGCAGTTTTCTGACCGTTGGTTGAGTTCCACCAGAATTTCCGGCCTCCCATCAAAAGTTCCGGCCAGGGTCGTGAATGCCCATAATAGACAGATCTAGGATCCTTTTAAAAGGGGCTCCTCTTCCCCTTCGTGGGCACTACCTCTTTTCTTGGTTCTTGGTTTTCTCTCTCTTCTCCATTGTTGACCTTGAAGAGCTTTCCCTATCCCCTTTCTCGTCCTATGATTCTTGCATCTTTTTGAGGGATTTGAGAGAGGAGATCTAGATCTACAATCCCCTAAGCCAAATCCCTTCTTTGTGAAGTATTCATTGGGATCTAGATCTTGGAGAGTTTTGTGTTCTCCTCTTGTGTTCTTCCCCCCTTATGCCCCAATAGCTTTTGTAGCTTTGTTGGAATTTGGGAGAGAAGTACTTTCCCTTGCATTTGTTGCATAGTTTTGAGTTCTCCACGAAGATTCGGCAAGTTAAAGCTTGTGCGCTTGTTACTCTTGGGTTCTTTGATCCCTTGAAGGTTGTGTGGTTGGGTTGTTGTGTTCTTGTGATCTTTTGTGGTCTTGTAGCCTTTTATGGCTTTGTTGGCCTTTTGTGGCATTGTAGCCATTTGTGGCATTGTTGTTGGGATCTTCCTATTGAGTTGTGGAGATTGCCCCAACCTTGTATGGTTTTTGGTGACCTCCCTCAAGTGTCCCTTAGTGGATCGTGAGTAGGCCTTTGTGGCGATCTCACGGGAGAATAGGGTGAGCCTTTTGTGGACCCGGTGAGTTCTATGCCTTCGCATCTAGGGTGAGGCCTTATGTGGCGTTGGGTGAGCATCGAGCCACCACACCCCGAGGTGAGCCATTTGTGGCGTTCGGAGAGCATTGCGCCATCACACCTATCCAACGGAGACGTAGATTCTTTGGAAGTGAACTTGGGGATAAAAATATTCGTCTCCGCGTCCATCGGTTATCTCTCAACCAAGCCCTTTACTTTTGCACTTTACTTTGTGATAGATATCGTGCTTGAAGTATTTCATCTTGCTATCACCTTGTTACTTGTATTGCTTACCATAGGTTGTTGGTGCACTTAGGTGATCCCAGTGGTTAAGTTTTTAAATTAAACATTAGTTTTATCCCGCATTTATTTGAGCCTTAACCGTAATAATTTTAAAAGCCTATTCACCCCCCTCTAGGCGATGTCCATTGCACTTTCACTGATGCATTCCTTGTGACCACTGGTTGATTCGTTGTTGTCATCTTATTCATCGAGAAGTCTAATAAGCCTCTCGTATGCTTTATCAGAATGAGATGCAGAGAAACATCTCTTAAGCACCTTCTTTCGCAGCTCACGAAACCTCTCCGGGCTATTCGAATACTCATATATGCATTTCTTTCTGGTCGAAGGAACTGTAGCCTTTGCACTCATCATCCACCTGGTGGAAACACAATAGCTGGGAAGTTGTTTTAATTTCAATATTGTTCCCAAAACGAAGAATATGTGTGAACATGGTGTTCCTAAGCACTCTATCTTACAACAAAAACAAGATATCATGTCTAGAGAACCTTCATTTCGCTCACACTCCACTTGGAACTTCTTATTTTCTATCATTCATGTACACACCAAATGTAGTCAAATCGTCTCCATCAAGAATCTGCCAAACGGAACAATTGCTAGCAGCATCTGTACTATATCTGACCAACGGAAACACTGTTGGAGTGAAAACCATTGTAGCATGTTTCTCGAGACATGAAGCATCCATCTCTGTAAATGGAATGGACTGCACAACCACGATTTCTAGGACCGCCTTGTTTAGGCGTCGCGTCAAAAGGCAACACTCATAGTTCTCTAGCATCTTTAACAATGTCATGCTACCATTTAGATGCATGTGCAGAACAGAGTTTAGGCTCTCGCTCCTTTGATTACTGCTAATTCCTAAGAAACATTTTCCCACCAGATACGAAGCACACCATAGCTTCCTCATATTATACATCTGATGCAGCCACAACTCCTTTGCTTGTTACTTTATTCCTTTCCAAGAAGTCTAACCATTTTAGCTCATACTCTTCTATGGAAGCAAATCATATATAAAGGATCTGGACTCTTCGTTGACCATATCATCACTTAGATTACGTGCAATGTACTGCTTAATGTGCCAAATACATAGCCTATGATTGATGTCAAACCAAATCATCTTGATTGCTCTCTGCATTGCTAGGTCACCGTCAGTGATCACATATATCGGGTGCTTCTGGCCCATGCAGTCTGAAAAGATTCGCAACATCCACTCGTACGCCTCGGTGGTCTCATGGGAGATAATTCCACATCCAAAGATAACAGTGTTGCGGTGATGGTTCAGCCCAACAAATGACAAAAAGGGAAGATTATATTTATTGGTCCTATACGTGCTGTCAAAAACAACGACGTCTCCAAAAGTCTGATAGTCGCGTCGGGATTGACTATCAGCCTAGAACAGTCCCTTTAGATGCCCCTCTTCGTCCCCTCTTCGTCAACCAAATACTTGAAGTAAAAATTTGGATCCTTCTCCTGTCGTGCCATCATATGACGGATCACCGTTTGGGTGTCTCTGTTTGCAATTGTTTTTTGCTTATAGCTATCGCAGAACGTATAAATGTCCCTTTTGGTGCATACTACTTAATCTTATCCACCATACTGTAACACCAAGACATTCATAATGTCAAATTAGGTGACATTAACGATTTGCAAATAACATACGAATCTGAAAGATACATACCATTGACGAAACATTTTCCACGAGCAAGCATGATCAATAGCACCATATGTGATATGATGGTATGATTAGTAATAAATACAACTAGATTATTTGTACTCTAGTGCAAGTGGAAGACTATTGAAGATATGCCCTAGAGGCAAATAATAAAGGATGTTTATTATCATATCTCATTAGTTCATAATAGTTGAAAGGACCGTATGGGCACCTAGAGGGGGGGTGAATATGTGCTACTTTAAATTTTCTTCTTTTTCAAATTAAGGTTTGACAATAAGGTAAATTCTCTAGATAATACAACTACGGTGAATTTACCTATATGAAAATTATGCAAGGGCTACCACAACACAAAGTAGTAACAAGTAAGTGAGGTGCGGCAAAGGATAGAAGTAACCGAAAAGTGGACGCGGAGACACAAGGATTTGTTTCCCGTAGTTCCTTCCTTTTGAGGGAAAGTACGTCTACGTTTGGAGAGAGGGTGGTTTCAAACCACCAACGCCACGAGAGGCCTCCCTTGTTCTCCGATGAATCTCACTCCAATGGGATCGATTAACCTTCCACTATATCGGCAACCTTCAAGGTGGAAGCCGACACCATTACAAGTTTGGGGCACACATCCACAACTTAATCGGAGGCTCCCAAATACAAGCAAGCTGTCAAAGCAATCAAAGACAAGCTTGTAAGAACCAAAACAAGAACTAGGGTTTCCAAGAAAACACTAGAGCAAAGGGGCCCTCAATGAAATGAGGGGGAAATGAAGATCTCTTTTGGTGAAGTAGTAGATCGGGGCCTCCTCCTTCGATTCCCCAAAGATCAAAGACTTTGGGTGGTGGGATGAGGAGATCTTGACGATTTGGGTGGCTCCAATGCACTCCAATGGTGGGCTATGACTTTAATGCGCTGAGCGATTTGTCCCAAGGTAGGTGGAGGGGTATTTATACCCCTCCACGAAATATGGCCGTTGGAGCATTTAATGTACCGGTAGTACCAGATTGCTCAAGCTGATAATACCGCTTGCAATCTGGCACCAGGTACCGGAGGTGCTTTAGTTCTTCAACATTCTTCAGTTTTGGTATCACCCTTGGTACTACCCCAAGCGGTACCGGTCGTGGGGACGCGATACTACCGGTTTGGCAAGTACCGGTCTAATACCGCAATCTTGACCAAAGCGGAGAGGGTGAGTGCTAGTCGGTATGCCCGTCTTGCCGGCAATACGACCGTGTCAAGCGGTAGTATCGCTTGTATCAAGCGGTACTACCGGTTGGACCAGTAGTGCCGCTCCGTGGTACCGGGTGGTACTGACTACCACACACCTTTATCAGCTTTGGACAGTGCCAACCGGTACTGGAACCAGTAGTACCGGTGTCAAGCGGTAGTACCGGTCGTAGTTCCGGTACTACCGGTTGGCACAGAGGTTTTTTGCAAGGGGAATTGATATGCCAATATTTGTGCCACCTCTTATCAAACCTGTGATAAGCTTAGCACACAGTTAAACCGATAAGTGTGTTGTTATCAAACATCAAAATCAGAGGGATAGGAAAATGCTCTTTCAATAGGTTTTATACTATGATATAATTGTACCAATCGAAAATATTGGTACACATATGGTATGTAAACAAACCAAGTACCTAGTAGCCTCTATTAAGCT
Organism: Avena insularis; assembly: GCA_023614405.1. NCBI lineage: Eukaryota > Viridiplantae > Streptophyta > Magnoliopsida > Poales > Poaceae > Avena > Avena insularis. The sequence continues at coordinate 251,927,135 of CM042685.1, forward strand.
AGTTCATTGGTCAATCGATGATCAAGGTTTCCTGATCATGGACATTCATGTCAATTGATAATGGGGTCATATCATTAGATGAATGATGTGATAGACCACTGTATCCAACATAAGTATTGCAACATGATCAAGTCACAAAGTTCATCGTGGCAATAATTAGGAATGAAGTATCCTACTTCTTAGACTGTGAGATCATATCTAATTATTGTCATCCAAGGCTACCTTGATTGCATCAACCGTCACACCGTAACAGAGTAGTAATAAAGATGTATATCAGGTATTCCGAAGGGATAGATTCAGGCGTATGTATCTAGATCGGGATTTGTTCTCCCATGTTACGGGAAGATACACCGGGCCCACTCGGTGAGATTACATCCAAGAAGCTACAACGTATGGCTAGGTCATGAGGATGGAATATCACGGGAACGAGTTAACTAGCACTTGTCGATAACGAAATTGAACTATGTATGATGATATCGACGATCAAATCTTGGACAAGTCATGTGTCAAAGTAACAAACAGAATTGGACTCGACGTTTATGGTTTAAATGACATTTACATCATGGAATGCGCATGGATCATTATGGGTATCCAGATTCCACTGATGATCATTGATCTGAGAGGTGTCTCGATCATGTATGCAGTATTCCCTTACCATAGGATAACACACCTAAGGGTTCGATAACGCTTGGATATTGTTTTGAAATCATCGGGATCACTGGAAGAAAGAGAAGAGAGAACCAGAATCGTTCTAGGAGAATCTGAAGGTAATTTGGAGTGATTCAAAAGGAGTTTTGGATCATGAGTAATTAATTAAATATGATATTAATATTAATTATTTAAATTAATGAATAAAATCTATTTTAAATTTAATTTTATGCTAGCCCCCTTATTGGGCCACTTTCCGGAGGAAAGGGCTCATGAGGCGGGGCGCTGCCCCAAGGGAGTAAGGGGCCGACCGAGCATAGGGTTAGGGCGTGCGTGGGGGTGTCCCCCCAAGCCGATACCCCGCCTCCAAATCTCCTCCCCCTATATAAGGAAGGGACACGTGGGGGAAGGGAGCACACCACAATCCCAAGGAAATTATTTCTTCTCTCTCTCCCTCTCTATTTTCTTGGCTCTCGTGCTCATGGTTCCAAGAAGAACTATGTGCGTGGGAGATGACTTCATCTTCGGCACGCCGTCACGCTGCTAGACCCCCGATATGAAAGATCTACTTCTGTAATCTTGGCTGGATCGGAGAAACCGGGAATCGTTGTTAAGAACCGAACGTGCGCGAAACCCAGGTGGTGCTGCCACTTGTGGCACCTTTTCGTTGAGCGAGGATCAACGCGACCTTGAGGTCAGATACGAGTTCGAATACATCATCCATGTTCATTGTGAATGTTAACGCTTTCTGACTATAAGGGTATGTTACTGAAACCTCTCTCTATTGCAGCATTAACTCATAGATAAATCTTGGCAATTGGAGTAAGTTAGTTAAAAAAATTATTGTTTTCTCATGCGAACCTCTTCAGGGAAGCAGTTGGGGGCGCGTGTGGCGGCGGTCGGAGGTGCTGGGTGGTCGCAGCCGGCGTCATGGACAAGACAAGTCACACGATGCAAATAATCTCACGAGCATTTATCAGGGAATGGTAAACTCAATGATCAATTATACAAGATGCTTAAAACATATTTGGGATGAGATCAAAAGCATACATGTAGACAACTCAATCATCAAGCAGTCAAACCTTGCTATGTTTTGAGAAGACAAATAAGCTTGTATGCTAGTGACGTGAAGAGACACTCTGATTGTTGTTTGCAAGAATCAACAAAATCATTGGGGGTTTGGAGTGACCCATGTGTATGCCAAGTTTGTTGTGGAAAAGTTCCTTGAAGAAACCTCCATGCCCAAATCATACATGATATCCATATCCAATAATGAAACAACTACAACACCCTCACCCCAATGATGGTCTATAATTGTTTCTCACCCATGATGACCTGGTAAAGACCGGAAGGAGACCAAAGCCTTGTCAAAGTCAAACAAGAAGGACAATCTAGCTCTCATGGCAAGAAAGGTGGCTATCCAAGTGTCAAGTGAAGAAGATGAAGTTGAAATTAACTGAGTCCGTACAACCATTCCATGATATGACTCTCTTGGTCAACAATTACAAGCACACCATGGGTATAAAAGGTCAAGGTGCCAAGAGATACTCCACCAAACCCAAGAGATGTTGTTATAGTACTTGTGATGACCCTTTCCACTTCATTTTCGATTGATCCAAGGACAAGAAGTAAAAGGAGAAGGAGAAGCACTTATTATACAACAACAATAATAACAAGAGGGAGAAAAACCTAAGGCATCTGACTATCTAAGAATGAAACACCTTAACTCTGACGATCGCTTGAACATCCAGTCGTGTGGTCTGCTCAATTCTGATTGTGCATCACCTTTAATGGGTTCACATAAAGCCTCGTCAAAAGGCCTAGTCAGAGGTATTAACCTTGTTGGTGGGCCCATTATCTAATGGTTGTATGCTAGTTAAGGGATGACTAAACCGGAGTAATCGTCTAGAGACTCTGGCTGGTCTAGCGCTGTCATGGCTATTGTGCACGCCTACTTTTCCCACGCTTTTTCCGTCCCTTCCCACACACGTCTTGACCTATACTTGCACTTGTGAGGCAAACTTCCACACACAAGCCACATAGCTGACAATACCTTAATCATCTCTCCCCTATTCCTCTTCCGAACATTCTTCTACCGCCGCCATGATGCCGCACCCTTCTCGAGTATGTCACGGGGGAGGCGCGACAAAGTGATTGTCCACAACATCTATGGCGGCCTTTCCGTCATCGCATTCCGGCCAACTCCAGTTTCATCCATGGGGTGTTCTCATTGTGGCAAGCCGTCGAGCTCTATGGCAGCATGGCCTCGTTGCTATCACCACCGGCCACTCTCCTGGACGTCACCTTTTCACATCTACCGACATCTCCTCATCCGAGGGCCACCAAGCCCACATCGGAGGACCAACCACATCTGATTTTGACTACGAGAAGATCTTATTTTGAGATCCCACATAAGCCGACGTGACATGTCACTACATACAAAAAACTCGTCGATATTTGAACAAAGGCTTTGGAAAAAAATAAGTTCATGGAGTTGCATCAAAATATTAGCACGGGCTAATGAGATTATGGGAGTGATTTATTAGTTTATATTGTTTCCCATTAGTTACTCGTTCTTTCAAAGAGTGCCTCGTTTTTTTAAAAGACAAACAATGTAAAGTTCGACAAGTTTTTGGAAAAAATAAATTAGTACTATGGTACTAATATAGATATCCTACAAAAATATATATTTCACAATGTATCTAACAATATTTATTCTATATTGTGTATATTAATGATTGTTTCTATAAACTTGAACAAACTTTACATAGTTTAACTTTTTTTAAAAATACTTGTAGCTCTTTGAGGAATAGATGGAATCCCACGTTCTTTTGATTAGCTAGACGAAGGCCTTGACGATCTGGTCGTCGGATGGCTTAACGATGGCGGCCGTGACTGAAGCAGCGGGGTGACTAGCGCCACCAACCTTTGTATTCTATAGACGGAAGACTAGAGATGAGAACGAAACCATCAACCGGTCAAGAATTACATAAGGCCACCATTACAAGACCACCGCGTCCTGGGTGATACAAGAGATCAGTCTAATCATCTTACAACTCTACGATGAAACCAAATCATTAAAGAAAAACAAATGAGAGCGAGCACCACTTGCTAAAGAAGAGACCACGACTCTTTGGCACCAAGGAGACCAACCAGTAGAGGCCAGACAAGGCAATGCACATCGATGGAGCAGAATGGAAGTCTTGAACGAGCGAGGAGAACATCTGGGACTGGAAGCACCAAAACACCTTTCGGCACTCATGCCGAAGAAGGGCCCTAACCCTCTCGCTTTGCTCGAAGGCATCGAACCATCGGACATGCGAGATGCTGACCCAAGAGCTGGAGAAGTGATGGACTCGAGACCCATAGTACGTAGTCCAAGAATACGACCACCTTGTCAAGGACACACTGACCACATTGACCACACCGCCCTAGTCCAATGACACCTGAGAGGAGCAGGAAAGCCACGGCCGGGGGGCGGGGGCAGCTGCAGAGGAATGCGCAGTAGGCGCCCTACGAGACGACGAGAACACGGGACGTTGTGGAACTAGGCCCGTAATTAAAGAAGGACTGGAGCCCCCGGCCAACGGCATGCTTCTACTTCCACTGGATCGAAGACGCGGCACCACCGAAACAAAGCCACACACACCGTTGGAGAGCAGCACCCAACGAAAGCCAGCCAAGCCAAATGCTGAACCGTTGTCGCTCGACAACCATAGCCACCCAAAGCTCCCACACCTTCTACTCCCAGTCTCCCACTGCTTGAAGCCAAACAACTCCCCAAGCAGCTCCTCCAAGGAGGACTCGGCACGCGCAGCTCATCGACGTCACCCAAGGCCCAACCTGTGAGATTTTGGACTGTCGTCTGAGAGATGTGTCAGGGTGGATAGAAGGGACCTCAGCCATATGCCTCCAAGGAGAAAGAACAACGCCTGAGAGCGTCACGGTCGCTGGGCCAGACCAAACATGCAACCCAGGGTTTCCCTGGTTCCGATCGAGCTACCCACCAGACATCACTGAGATCCAGATCTGCTGGCAGCAAAGCTGCTATCAGCAGGAACCGGCGGGGGAGAGAAACCAACCTCAGATCAGAAAGTACTCCGTATCTTTTTATAAGATGATGGGAGCCAGAAAATTCAGTACGCTGTGCAAATTCCTCGTCTTCTATGTGTTCTTCGAGTCCATCTCTCGCGTTCAGTTGGATAACTGCTGCAACTAGAGCGATAGGATCAGATTGCAATTTGAGAAAGAACTTAAACCTCTATGATGCCTTTATCTTCATGTCCGGTTAGATTTCAATCTCATCCTACCAAACCTAACACTCAAAACACCAAGAGCAGCGCAGCTGGGCGTTGTGAGTCGGAGCATCAGAAATCAAGACCTAACTACTCCCTCCGTTTTAGTGTGTAGATTCGGAGTAAACCTCACCGAATCTATACACTAAAAACGTCTAGATACGTTATCTTTATAAATCTAAAACATCTTATATTATGAAACGGAGGGAGTACGAAACAACTTTAGTTTGACCAATGTTGCATCATGCTCAATGAAAATATCCGCCAGTATCCACATTGTTAATTTTCTCTGGTTGCTCTTTCAGTCAACTTGAACACAGGGTGGTTCTAGCCCCACACTAAGATTTCATCTTAGCATATATATTAATGAAAAAAATAGAAACACAAATCATTAGTGTACATCACAAGGTCTTGATTGCCGACCCAACCAAAAATTTCTAGACCCAAACATCGTGGCTGATAGAAAAGGCCGCCAGGAAGCCTATTGGAGTAACAATGCTCACCTAACATATATAGCAGAAAAAACACAAATTAGAAGAATAATGCTTACCTGAATTCATACTATAGCATGTGTAATTTAATGCGATGGCAATGAGTTACCTGAATTCGAACGCCATGCAGCAATATAAAATCCAGTTTCTTAAGTATACGCCCTGACTGACTAGGCATTCTCTAAAGTACCCCTAGGGAAGCTTGCATCGTCAGCAAAACGGCCTCTCCGCACCACCGGACGCCGCCGTCGTATTCCCCCGCCGTGACACCGGCGGGATACTGAAATGCCAGAGCCTGCCGGTGCCTCCCACCCGGAACCTATCGCAGAGGAACTCCTCGGCGAACGTCTTCTCCACCGGGCGGTCCACGTCGTGCAGGAACACGTCGGTGTCCCCTTCGCCACGCCTAGACCATGCCATTGCCGTCGCCGTCCATATCGCCGCCATCCTGCCCGGCGCCGCCGGGAAGTATCCCTTGGGCGCGTCTATCATGAGCATGTCCCACTCGTTCTCGTAAATCTCCGGCGGCAAGTTGTGCAGCGCCAGCGGGCAGTCGTCGTTGCCGCGGATGCGCACGGGAGATTCCGCGGCCTCGCCGGGGAGGCAGGAGTTGAACCGCTTGTAGGACTCGAAGAGGGCGTCGGCGTGGTCGAGCCGCGTGCGGTACTGGACCAGGTGGGCGCGCAGGAACGGCGACTCCGTGCGGACAATGTTGTACCACTCCGGGTCCTCCTCCAGGAAGACGGTGACGCCGCCGGGGTTGAGCGCGTGCCAGAGCGGAGAATCGTAGCCGAGGCCGAACACGAGCAGCCGCATCGGCGCGCGGCGTCGGAGCACGGCAAGGGAGAGCGATATCTCGTCTCGATTCTGCTGCGGCACGGTCGGTGTGGTGGCATAGTACACGGCAGCGTCGGCGAGCGCGGCGAGGCCGGGAGGCTGGTACCCGGTGCCCGATGGGGCTGCGACAGCGGGCAGGCACGGGAGGAACCGCAGCGGCGAGGTGAGGAGGCTGGCGATCAGGAGAGATACGGCGAGGAGCAGCACGGCTGCCGAGGCGACGACGAGGCGGCCGGGGGCCTTCATCGCGGTTGTGTTGGGTCGCCGGCGTGGGAACTGGCGGGACCTTGGTTTATTGGGAATGTTTTGGAAGGTCGGGACCGGTCACGCTTTAATTAGGCTTCCTTGCACAATCCAAGCACATCCTTATTTCAGCGTCCCAAGACCTGAGAATTGTCAGGACCAAGCAGAAGTGCAAAACGATACTCCCCGAGGCTATCACCTTGCTGAACAAGATCGTAAGCAAGAAGTCTCATCACGGAATTCATCGTCCTATGGGCCTAACCCGAGACGTGCAGCTTCTCTCGCGGCTGGACTCCTCGAAACAGCCTTTCCTTTCGCCGCGATATATTTATATAGCAACCCCATAATATAATCCATAAGATTCTCGAAACAAAAAAAAATGGGACAGCAGCAAGCAAGAGCCTAAAATTGAGAAAGAAAGAAAAAAAAAAGAAAAAGAAAGAAGCAATATAGACCTGCAACCGCTCCGCCTCGCAGGGACGTACCTGAGAAATTAGAGGCCCGGTGCAAAATATGAAAGTAGTTCTTATGAAGTTAGTCATTTTTTTATTATCGTGGTTGTAATAAACAGTATGGACCATCTAATTCGCCGTATCATCTATATAGCAGTTATCTGTACAAAAATATTCAATAAATTTTTTCACGAAATCATCAAACTCTTATTGATGCTATATAGAATCAAAAGAAGAATCAACTAAACTAAGAAGAAAACATCCAATACTATCTGTTAGAAACTAACGGCTACCAATAATCGCCCCTAATTACCAATTTATGCGGAAAGTTTGAAGCTGCATATTCCTGGAGCACATTAGCAGAAGCATCTAGTCGATGGCCAAAGCTCGCCGTCCAGCTGTTGATATTCATGGCCGAAGGGCGGCCGCTCCGAGATCTGATATCGGCTTTATGCCGGTGCCATCTCCGCTTCCTCCAAGCCGGTGAGCCAATTGGCAGGATCTTCATGCGCTCCATGACGGCGTCCATTGTCTCGTACCCTCCAAGTGGTGTCGTACTGTCGTCTTCGGCGACGTCACAGGCGGCCACGGCGATGTGCTCATTGTCGACGGTCGAGAAGGATCAGATTGTGTTTCTGGATTTTCTTGCAGGATCCTTTGTGTAAATTCTGAGGCCTTTAGGTAAAAAGCAATCTTCAAATTCTAGGTTTTTATATTTAAAATAAAAATTCTAGGTTTTTAGGACAGGTGATGTTTAGGGGCCTCTTTGTAAAACTGTATCCACCGTTTATTAATTGCAGTTTCTAGGCCTCTTGAGACTTTTTACGTTTAAAAAAATATGAATTCATGTAGCTAGAAAAGGAAAGATAACGAAAGAGAGAAATCGATGGAGTAGAGCATAGTAGTTTTTTTCTTAGAACAGAGTACCTACTAGCTATTTCTAGAAACGTGGAGTCAGAAAACATAGGCCTGCAAGCGATTGGTTGGAGTAACATTTTTAGGGACATTAAAAATTAATTAGTGGTAATTAAAATTTGGGGCCCTAATTTTCTGGGGGCCTGTGCAGTTGCACACTCTGAACATGCTTGCCACACGGGCATACCGCCTCGGAAAAAGTTCCAAGCAACACTTTCAAGAAGGAAAGCGACAACGTTGCTATCCGGACCAGCTGGTCCTAGGTTTCCCCCCGACACATAATGGAAGTGAATATGGGGTAGCCACGATGCCCCCCGGGAAGGAATGGTGGCATCGTGTCGGTGTCGAGCAAGCCGACAAGGATTTCTCATGAAAAAACCCATCCACAACCCCGGGCGATCCGTTGTGCAGGAGCCCCGCAAGGTCGAAGCCTCAACACCAGCAAACTTGTCATCCACCAGCATGTGCCACTAAGGTCAAGAAGCCACTATCGTCATCTCACTAAAGCTATCGTCCACAGAGGCAAATGACAACTTGAATTGGCGCGAGTAGTACCACAGTCGCGCGTGGAGGAGGGGATAAACTCACAGCCGAAGGCAATAATCGGGCGGACGTGTCAGCATGGCACACTAGTCCCAGTTGGGTCCGGTCAAGCTCAACTGGTTTTAAAGCACCCGCGTAGGCACCACAGTCCAAAGCGGGTCCATCAGGCCTAGATCAAGCCCATAAAGCCTGCCACCATGCTGCAATACGCCGGCTGCCGTCACCACCATCCCCAACATCGAGCTCCCATCGCCACCATGTTTTGGAAATAGTGACGTCACGAATAGGATGGCCCGCCACCAGAGGGTAGTACTGGCTGCCATCCACGAGTTTCTTAAGAGTTTCAGTCAGTACTACCGCTAGAAGGCGGATACTACCACTGGAGGGTCGGCACTACCGCCGGAGCACGTGCATGTGCGAATGGTTGGTCCTTTGATCATGTAACTTATCCCCTACCTACCCCTTTTAGGCTAGACTATAACTAGGCACCTACACTTCCTTTGCAAACTAGATAAGACATGATGATGATATGAGGTAGAGGTTTGGCTCCCTCCCCTCCCCTTGTGGAGGAGACCCATATGTATAACGAGGCCTCTGGATTTAATCTATGAGATGTACAAGGAGCTCCTCAAGTACTTGGATATTTTCTGTTGTGCACTCTATTGTGTTGATCTCTCCATTTAGGTACTACAATCAATTCACAATAGGATTCTATCCTATTGCTTGCCCTTCTGTTTAACTTAGATCTCTAGCTTTGTGTCTTTTCCAAGTGGATTATATTGGGTTGGTGGTTCGGGCCAACGGGAGCAAACCGATTTGGATATGGTGTACATTTGTATCTTCGATTTCCACTCGTATGTTTGTCATGTTTTTCGTCTCCTCCCCCAAATCCGCCTTGAATCGAGATCAGGCCACAATAGTAGCTTTGAGCTACATTAGGGAGAGTGAAAACTAGAGAGACACTTTACGACATATATCTCAACTCATGCCCTCATTTTTTGACCCATCTAGGAGGGTGTTCTTCTCTCCAGCAAATGGACTCCAACATTAAAAACTCCCCTGAAGATTCATCCAATTAAGATAAAACCATACATGAAGAACCGCAAGTCCTAGACACATACCATTAAGACTTCACTTTTTGACCCATGGCCACAAATATGGATTTCTATGAATATGTCTTAAGACAACTCCCGTTGTAATGGACATTTTCAGCAAGTCAAATAGGAAGAGAAGACATAAAATACAAGGTCAAACAGAGAGCCAACGAATAAATAAGTGCATTAGGTGGAGATATATGCGAGTCTGTTCGCCATTGAAATCCCCCTCCCAACCACACTTAGACCAATGGACCAAACTTTACCCTTGCAACTCTCCTATATACTACCACCAAGGGCAGGCTTTGGTCTTTATTAAACTCCCTCACCTACATAAAACTTAAAAGAGAGACATAAAACTCCTCCACATCCAACTCAATACAAAGAAGGGGAGAGGAGTACAACTTTAAGAAGTTCCATATGACTCACAGCCGAGAGTCAAGAGTTTTCTTGACTTGAAATGCCCAAGATGGCAATACCATCCGCGACTCGATCCAAACATGAGTAGGCCACGCTATAATGTGACGTCCAAACCTATTTCGAAACATCAATGTTGAAAGTGCACAGATGCCGCCTAGAGGGGATAGGTGAATAGGCGGTTTTTTTTACGAGATAGGCTTAATAAAGGTGGAATAAGACTAGCATCTACTTTGTCAAGCACAAAACCTATATATACTATGGTTCACCTATGTGCACCAACAACTTATGCTAAGCAAGACAAGCAACAAGGTGATAACAAGGTAGATTACTTCAAGCATGAAGTCTATCACAATGTAAAGTACATAAGTAAAGGGATCGGGTATAGAGATAACCGAGGCACACGGAGACCATGATGTTTTACAGATTTTGTCTCTACAAGGGAGTACGTATCAGTGGAGGGGTGGACAGTACTGTAACACCCTCAGATCGGCCCTATGCAAGTTTTAGCGATTCCCACCAAACCCGCATAGAAACGATTCAAAGGTGCCCACCAGGCACTTGCGTACGGGGGAAAACGAAGTAATATCATTACAAAATAGTCCTTGATAGAACCCATAGAACAGATATATACAACAACGACTCAATGAGTCAAGAATACAAATATACAATACAAAGATCCCAATCACCTTGAAAATGATACCACATCCGACTACGGACAAGATGCAAATGAGGCTAAGAGCCCTAAAGAATAACAATGGCATCCATAACCCTGCCCGGGCCAAGCCGGAAGGGTAACCCTGCTAACGGCGTCGATCTCAAAACCTTCTTAAACAAAAGGGGTGCCGACAAAGGGCAAAGGAAAAAAGAGAGCGGTCAGTACTGAGGCCAGTACACGGCGAGCCTTAGAATTCGGCGGCTCTCGCCTACATAGATATGGTGGACTGAAGCGGTAGCGCAACAGGCACTAAACAACCTATAGAGACTCGATACAACTGGTGGCTATCAGTGAGAAGAAAGACCTATTCGGATCCAACCTGATACTACCACCAAACATACCCATCCTGATATTTTCCCCTCGATACCAAACAAGGAAGTCAAGCCGAGGAAACTCACATGGTTGATAGTTTTATTCATTCATTCCATGGTGGTTATCCACCTTACTAGTCATATCAGATACAAGTCAAATTTATAATAGTGAACTTTAGTTATAGTCGTCTATGATCGAGAAAATATGCTCCAAGTCTTCCATAACCGCGGACACAACTTTTTGAAAAATTTTAACCCTGCAGGGGTGCACCAAAGTTTCCACACGCACTTCGACCCATTTTGCCAGATCAATTAACATACTTCCATCGGTATGTCGGCGGGGCCTAAGACACGACGCTTTTCCAGACCCAAAGCAAGTACATAGGGGCTACCCCAATAAGCTACCCGTAACAAAGTCGGTCGAACTCCGAAGACGGACCTAGAGGTTGCGAGATTGGCCAAGAGATCAGAGGCCATAGGTATAATCCTCAACATAACGATCCACATCCTAAACAGTATAGTAGTAAACGCTCATCGAGCAATAGATAATAAACATGGCATAGCATGGCATACATGGCATGAAAACGGTAAACTAGTTTGTGGCCCCCGGTACAGTACTTTGAAATCAGGTACTAAGTTGATAGGGGTGCCCACACACCCTACATGTGGTTAGCACGCTCAGTCTCAGAACAGGTGTCAAGAACTCGGGTCCTAGGTGGACACAAGTGGGCGGTTAACAACCAAATCTCAACTATTACCCACCAGTGCCTCTTCATTAGTTATAACAATTTTAATATTTAAGTAACCAACTGTAATTAAATACGCAATCATCTCCACCTTTCTGAATATGACAACCCCCAACATCAGTGGAACATCGATGACGCAAACAACACCTAAGCAAGCGACTACGACTCGCAAGGCCAACTATCTACCCAAACAACAGGCAATAGGAGGTGTCCAAGGCAATATAAAGGCAACAGGGATATATAAAGGGGTACGGAATCTAAAGCATCACAACACAGATAGCAAATAGATCAACATGAGGAAGTAAAGACTATAAATGTAAAATAGGTAGAAACGGGGAGTATGCTTGCCTGAAAACATTGCCGAAGGTTCATCCGAAGATCAGGTCGACACTCACATCAACTCATCAGCCTAATCCGTGAAGAAGCAAAGCACTAGAAGAAAAACCGGATGTACTATTTAATTCTACGGCAGAAAACCGGGCATGATGCATGCATGATGTTATGATGATGCACAGAGATAAGACACGTGATTTTCTAGTAGTGGTTTTACCCGGGGTGCTACAATTCGACACCACTAACAATGGATCTCGCCCTCGAGATCCGCCTCATGGTACAGGGAAGAAGGCCGACGGTCTGAATCTTCTCGCTTCGTGTAGATCCTCGCGACACCACTAACAAGGATTCTTTCTCCATTTTGAAATCGGTGACACCGCCAATAAGGGTTGTTGTTCACGTACGTCAAGGGAACACTCCGTATAAACAAATGACGATGGTAAAGGTATCAAAAGGTAAGGCCACCTCTAGCTTCGATAGAAGGAGAGAAAAGATGCATTCTAATCCACTTCAATGTACAAGAGCAAATATAATGAGTAGTCGGCATGGGGGCCAATCCATCACGCACCCAAACTATTACTCCACACATGTAGTAGAAAATCACGCAACTCATTCTCGGAATTAGACTGAAGATCTTCATAAGCGATGTTCAGAGACAAAGGATTGATGTAGACTCTTTATCGGATCTGACGCAGATCAGGTCGTTGTGTTTGAGAACACCATAAGATACAAAGAATAATTTTAGTGAATTTTTTATCCACTGAAATGTACAACAGATGAAAGCTTCATCGGATAGCATGAAGACCGGATGTCGAAGAACCGTTACAAGAAGGAGGAAGATAAACCCTGAAGGTACGACAGAAACCCAACCACGAGAATTCCTGGATTCGAAGAAAAGATAAGAAGGCAGATTCAAAACACGCGAAGGTAAGAGGAGAATAGCACAGAGGTAAGGAGTAAAAGCAGACCTAATCAGATCTATACAACCGATTTTTCCAAAATGGTTTTAACACTCTACATCGGCCGTTAGCTAGGTTATCCTACAGGCTGGACCAGTGGGGTATTGTAACTGTTGAGCTCTGATACCACTCTGTAACACCCTCTGATCGGCCCTATGCAAGTTTTAGCGACTCCGGCCAAACCCGCATAGAAACGATTCAAAGGTGCCCACCAGGCACTTGCGTGCGGGTGGAAAACGAAGTAATATCATTACACAATAGTCCTCGATGGAAACCATAGAACAGATATATACAACAATGACTCAATGAGTCAAGAATACAAATATATAGTACAAAGATCCCAATCACCTTGAAAACGATACCACATCTGACTACGGACAAGATGCAAATGGGGCTAAGAGCCCTGAAGAATAACAATGGCGTCCATAACCCTGCCCAGGACAAGCCGGAAGGGTAACCCTGCTAACATCGTTGATCTCAAAACCTTCTTAAACAAAAGGGGTGCCAACAAAGGGCAAAGGAAAAAGAGAGCGGTCAGTATTGAGGCCAGTACACGACGAGTCTTAGAATTTGGTGGCTCTCGCCTACATAGGTATGGTGGACTGAAGCGACAGCACAGCAGGCACTAAACAACCTATAGAGACTCGATACAACTGGCGGCTATCAGAGAGGGATAAGAAATACCTATTCGGATCCAACCTGATACTACCACCAAACATACCCATCCTGGTATTTCCCCCTCGAGACCAAACGAGGAAGTCAAGCCGAGGAAACTCACATGGTTGATAGTTTTATTCATTCATTCCATGGTGGTTATCCAACTTACTAGTCATATCAGATACAAGTCAAATTTATAATAGTAAACTTTAGTTATAGTCGTCTATGGTCGAGAAACTGTGCTCCAAGTCATCCATAACCGCGAACATGACTTTTCAAAAAGATTTAACCCTGCAGGGGTGCACCAAAGTTACCACACGCACTTCGACCCATTTTGCCAGATCAATTAACATACTTCCATCGGTATGTCGGCGGGGCCTAGGACACGACGCTTTCCTAGACCCAAAGCAAGTACATGGGGGCCACCCCAATAAGCTACCCGTAACGAAGTTAGCCGAGCTCCGAAGATGGACCCAGAGGTTGCGAGAACGACCAAGAGATCAGAGGCCATAGGTATAATCCTCAACATAACGACCCACATCCTAAACAGTATAGTAGTAAACGCTCATCGAGCAACAAATAATAAACATGGCATAGCATGTCATACATGGCATGAAAACGGCAAACTAGTTTGTGGCCCCCGGTACAGTACTTTGAAATCAGGTACTAAGTCGATAGGGGTACCCACACACCCCACATGTGGTTAGCGCGCTCAGTCTCGGAACAGGTGTCAAGAATTCGGGTCCTAGGTGGACACAAGTGGGCGGTTAACAACCAAATATCAACTATTACCCACCGGTGCCTCTTCATTAGTTATAACAATTTTAATATTTAAGTAACCAACTGTAATTAAATCCGCAATCATCTCCACCTTTATGAATATGACAAGCCCCAACATCAGTGGAACATCGATGACACGAAACAGCACCTAAGCAAGCGACTACGACTCGCAAGGCCAACTGTATACCCAAACAACAGGCAATAGGAGGTGTCCAAGGCAATATAAAGGCTGTAGGGATATATAAAGGGGTACGGAATCTAAAGCATCGCAACACAGATAGCAAATAGATCAACAGGAGGAAGTAAAGACTATAAATGTAAAATAGGTAGAAAGGGGGAGTATGCTCGCTTGAAAACATTGCCGAAGGTTCATCCAAAGATCCGGTCGACACTCGCATCAACTCATCGGCCTAATCCGTGGAGAATCAAAGCACTAGAAGAAACACCGGATGCACTATTTAATTCTACGGCAGAAAACCGGGCATGATGCATTCATGATGTTATGATGATGCACAGAGATAAGACACGCGATTTTCTAGTAGTGGTTTTACCCGGGGTGCTACAGGTACTAAGACCACCAACGCCACAAGAGGCCTCATCTTATTCGCCCGAGTACCCACCGCACGACAAGCACCCGATCCACTTTGGGATATTTGAGGGTGGTCACTGATACCTTCGATCCAGATTTATGGATGTAGTATAGCTCTTTTTTGCTAGTAGACCTCGGTTTATCGAATCTTCGGGAAGCAGAAACCAAAGTGAGATTACTTAAACAGACCTTCGAGAGTTTTAGAGTTCCTATTGCGTTTTCACCGTACCAAGAGTTTGCGATCTTTGTTGTTGTTGATGATGATGGAGAGAGAGAGGGCCTAGGGTCTTCGGTTGTCACCAGTAGCTGTGCAAAACATCTGATGGGAATAATAGATAATAATAAAGTATGCATTAATTGTTAGAGCAAGATAATTATATGTGGGCAGTGCATCCATAAATGTGATTGTATCCACAACCGCTTATAGCAATAACCTATTAGTATCATCCATAGAATAAAGAGAACTAATGATATGCATACTGATGTCACCGTTAATCCGAAGTAAGTTCCTCACATACAACCGTACTACCCTTTCTGTCACTAGGGTTCCTATCCTGTAGATCAGTCGTTACTCACACTCCCTTTACCTAGATCAATCCTCGGGGTATTCGGGGTACCTGACAAGTCCTTAGATTGAGGCAAGAGAGGGTACTACAATGATCATGTCATACAAACTAATACATGATCCCATCTATGATAAATAACATGCACAAAAGCTACATGGATAGGCCGAATCCCTAATCCCAAAGAGAATTACTCACACATAGAGATGAGTTCGACAATCATAAACATTGTAACAGAGATCATAAAGTTGATAGCATATAGTCTTACAATGTCGCCAATTGGAGAAGAGATCTACTATTACAAGTGGTGTAAGATGGTGTAAGGTTCCCAACCTTTAATAAGGTAGAGATCCCTGTGTTTACAATGCTAGTCCCTGGATCAATAGCTAGCATCCACAGTTAAGATGTAATATCAAGAAACAAAGGTCATAATACAACTTTATAACCAGGAATAAAATAATTCATTACATCTTACATAGCTCATTTGGCTATCACATTATATTGTAGCAGAATAACTATAAAGCATGGGGTCCTTCATCTTCAAAGTGCCACAGGCAGTCATGTTGGTTGTAGACTTGTAATCCTATTCAACACACTTCACTAACATCAAACAAACCTGCAACATAATAAGTTGCAGCCACATGGGTCAATACATTTGAATTGTATTGGCAAGTTTCACTACTATGTAGAATTAAGTGGATCCTATCATTACATGCATATTTGGCTAAGTAGGGTTTAGGCTCATTTGCAGAAAGCAATATAGTTTTATCCTATCCTTTCAAAATAGTTTTGATCTTTTGTCAAATCTTTCTGAACTTCTTGGAAAACTCCAAGTGCTTCAAATCCCTTGTTGTCACCATCAAGTTTTACTTTGAGAAATTGGAATGTCGAGATCTTCCATAGCTTCAGGCCTTCGTTGCTCAGAGTTGTCCGTAACCGGGGACACGGCTAAGTACTTAGAATTTGATCTTCTGCAGAAGTGGTACACTTTACCCACATGACACAATCTCGTCTTGATGCCACCAGTGGCCGCTGGATAAGTACTCACCAAAATGGAGTACCGGCAGATCTAGAATGTGACAAAGTCTTTCCATAGGAGTCCTCCCAATACACAATGCTAGCTTGTCAACCAGGCACCAATGTAGGGATATATTTCCCTTACACAATTCTAGTTAACCTGAAGATGCCAATGCATGGGTCTTCCACTATGTAGTTGACTAAGCCAGAGCCCATTTAGCATGTGGCTGTACATGGAAGCCACTGTACGAGAAACATGTTCAATATCTAAGTCCCTGGGTGGTTTTCTTCTAGTGCACATCCAAAAAGATAGCCATATAAACATGGTTCTCTTTGTTGCCACCTTGTCCAAAACTTAAGTATCCTCTTTCCACCAAGGTGGTTCATTGAGTACTTGTTTTATTATATAAAACATATATTTTTCCAACACTTCATATAATCATATCATGTATCCCATCCCAAATATATAGCAGGGCTAAGCATACTACAACTACAATGTTTTTACTAAGGAAGATATAAGGATATCCTAATAGGATATAGCATAGCATAGAAATATAGTAGCCCTATCATGCATACTACAAAAATACCACTAAGTGTAGTGAAAATAGTAGGACATGGATGATAGTGCCACTTGCCTTTTTAGTAGAGAATGTTGGTTCACTTCTTGATCTTGCAAATATCACACTCTTATAACTTCACTACAATTCAATCAAGCAAACATATATTTCAACTAGCATTCCACCCAATATATCACACATAAAATAATAGAAACAAGGTCATGCATGCAAGCATGCAAAAGATAGTTTTACTTGCAAAAGTGGTTTCTACTAGGCTCTAAACATTATAAAGTTCAAAAGTGGCCATTTACTAAAGTGGTAAAACCATTTGCAAAAGGTTTTATCTATAAACCATTTTTAAATCAAATCAATATTTTATGTGGTTGAAAATGCTTTTAGCAGAGCAATATTCTTTAAAGGGTTCACCAAATATATTTTAATTCTCAAAACTTGGTGTTTAGGGTCAGAAGGTTTGAATCAAATCATTTCCCAAAGGTTTTACTCAAAATTCATTTCTAAACCAAAAACAATATTTTTATTTGACTAGAAATGCTCTAACTCTAATATTTATTCCTTAACTTCACATAATACATTTTTAAATCCATAAGTTGGTTCCTAGGTTCTGTAGGTTCACAACAAACCATTTTGAAAAGATTTCATCTCAAAAATATATCTAGAACAATTTTTATATACAAAATAAGCCTACAAAAGTTCCTGAAAATTCAACCAATTTTCTAGAAGCAAAACATTAAACAAAATGCATGATTGGGTAGGATTTGTCTTGCTGATTCCATTTATATAAAATTTGCAAAATTTGGACCTGTAGAATTAAAGTTATGAATTTTACAAGTTTGCAATTCTAATAGAATATTTTCTGTTTTTAAATCGAAACCAGTGCCACGCGGCGTGTTTCTATTGGACGGTACCGCTTCGTGCGGATCACGCACTGAGGATCGTTGGATCTAACTTAAAACGCACGGTCTGATGAAAACATACCCTTTCATTTAATTCTAATCCTAGCCGTAACATCAAGATCTAACGGGCACTGTGCCTCTGACCATGGTTGGGCGGCGCTAGCGGCGGCGGCAAGACGCCTGCTACTGGTGGAGCAGCGGCTGAGATAAGGAAGGAGGGAAGTAGCTCACCGTGATTGCAGGGAGATGCTGAAGCTCAACGTGTGGTCGGCTTGGCGAGGGGCGCTCAGGAACGGAGGGGATTTCTTGCCGGAGTCGGTGGCGGCGTCGGGCTTGTTCAGTTGTCGACGGGGGCGATGCTTGGGAGCGAGCTAAGACAAACGAGGCACATGGTTAGACGCAGGCGAGCGTGGGGAGTATGGGAGCATCATCAGGGGAGCTTGGGGCGGTCGGAGCTTACCGGGGAAACTCGCCGAAGAAATGACAGAAGACGGTGGCGCACTGGTGGTGACGAAGCCGAGGCTGTGGGGCACGCACGGGCGAGTGCGAGGCACTGTCAGGTGTGCCTGGTGCTGGCGAACAAGGTTGCGTGCAGTGGGAGACGAGGGGCGGCAAGGTGTGGCCGGAATCGGTGCAGAGGCTCGTCGGAGACGGCGATGCTTGGGCTCGAAATTCACCCAGCCTGGGGGCAGAGAGGGAGAGGCAAGCGAGGGGAAAGAGAGAGGAGACAAGGGCGATTAAGTACGCGTGGTTGCCGGGGGAGTGATGGCTGCAATAACGCGGATTGATCACCGGAGTTAATGGCAGAAATGGCGTGGGGGACTTGTCGCAGGTGAGAACGACGACGTGCTGGCGTGGGGCCGTGCTGACAGTGAGAGAGAGGGGGCGCGGGGTCCACTTATCTATGACTGCGCGGGTTCTTTCCTGAGTGAAAATGGTTCACCAGCGGGGGAGTTTAGTTGGGCTGCGTGTGGGCTTGCTGGGCTGGCCAGATGGGCTGCTGTTTGTTTGTTTTTTATACTGAAGCTTTTTCTTTTTCTATTTGGAATTTCTGTTTTGATTTTTAAACAAATAATTCAAACTCCAGTTCAAATCAAACCACCACCAAACTTTGTGTTGATTTTAATTCTGTTTAACAACATAATCCCAAGTCCAAAAAATAAAATAATTCTTTTATTCTTTTAGGATCTATTAATAATTAAATAAATAGACCTTAGTCTTTAATTCAAATAGGATTTAATTTATTTAAAAAAACTCTATTTGAAATCTAAATAATTCCAAAACCTTTTCAGTAGCTTTCATTTGAAAAACAAAAACACTTGGAAATCTTATTAAAATAAATTAACAAGTTTTAGTGTTTATTTAAAATGGAAAAGCCTTAACTTTAATAAAATTGGATATTAGGAAATCCTCATTGTTTTATTTAAATAAACCTTTACTCTTTTTATCAAATAGAAATACTTTATTTTAAAAAACTTGGCCAAGATTTAATTTGGCTCTATAAAATAATCCTTATTTATATTTCTACCTTTGCTTTATAAAAACCATATCTTTTTATTTAAAGATCCAAAAATAGTGATTCCAACTATTATAACTTTATTTATTAATTGTTTATCTTTTTAAATACCTTTAGAATTTTATTTGATCAAAATAGGTTTTGATGTTTCTAATTGGATTCAAAAAGTTTCTTCTCACCCTAAATTTCAACAAAATTTTATTTTGTTTATTTATTTTTCACATTTCAAAATTTGGAAAATTTTGGGATGTGACAGGCTACCACCCTTAAAATAAATCTCGTCCCGAGATTTGGAAAAGCTAGGGTTACAAGTTGGCTTGAAGACAACTAGGGTACTACCACCCTTAAAAGAAAGTCTCATAGGGTTACATTGATGGTTCACTTGACTATGAGTTCAACACTTAATATCCAGACAAGGAATCCTTATTTGACTCAACTGAGTTAACTAGTTCCTGACATCCACTTCTTCTATCTCTTCAAAGTTCCCATCCATGTCAATGTGGTTCACATGTCCTTTTTGGGTCACATTGGAGTCATTTCCATTGGCTCTTCTAGCATCCTTTTTCTTTTTCTTCTCAGGACAGTCTGATGCATAGTGTCCAAGTTCCTTGCAATTATAGCACTGCAACAGGCTAATATCTTTCTTCCTGAAAGTGTCATGTTGGTTCTGACCAAGGTCATCTCCGTTGTTAGTATCATTTCCATTATTATCACTTCCATTGTTATTGTGGTGATACTGATGTGGTTCAGAATCTTCCTTGCTCTTTTTGAATGAATGCTTCTTTTGTGATGATCCTGAGTGATTCTTGAGTTTATGCTTCCTCTTTCTGTTCTCAACTAGATTCATCTTGTTTTCCAAAATGGTGGCTTTGTCACAGAGTGATTGATAAGTTGGGACATAGGCAACAACTAGCTGCAGGTTCAACTCATCATTAAGTCCTTCAAGAAATTTCTCCTTTCTCTTAGCATCTGTGTCAACTTCATCCAGTGCATATCGTGCCAGATTGTTGAATTCCTCAATATACTCAGCCACACTGAGGTGACGCTGTTTCAGATTGTGAAACTCCTTTTTCTTCAAGTACATCACTCCAGGTGAGATGTGAGTTGTACGGAAACCATCCTCAAAAATATCCCAAGTCACATCCTCAAGGGGAGTGGTGATCTGGAAATTTTCCCACCATGTTGCTGCTGGTCCTTCAAGCAGAAATGTTGCAAACCTAACTTTTTCTTCATCGGTGAAGCCAACAGTCACTAAGTCCTTATTCACTGAATGTAACCAGTCATTGGCTTCCATTGGATCAGTTGTTCCAGAGAACCTTGCAGGCCTTAGTTTTAGAAACCTGGTGAGCATGTCAAGTGCTGGAGGATTATTCTGATTGTTGTTGTTGTTGTTGTTGTTGTTGTTGTTGTTGTTGTTGTTGTTGTTGATGCTGTTGTTGTTGTTGCTGCTGTTGCTGTTGCTGTTGCTGTTGTTGTTGTTGTTGTTGTTGTTGTTGTTGTTGTTGTTGTTGTTGTTGTTGTTGTTGTTGTTGTTGTTGTTGTTGTTGTTGTTGTTGCTTCTTTGCTTCTTCTTTCTTCTGTTGTTGTTGTTGTTGTTGTTGTTGTTGTTGTTGTTGTTGTTGTTGTTGTTGTTGTTGTTGTTGTTGTTGTTGCTGTTGTTGTTGTTCTTGCTGTTGTTGTTGTTGATCTTTGTTGTTGTTCTTTGTTGTTGTTGTTGTTGTTGTTGTTGTTGTTGTTGTTGTTGTTGTTGCTGTTGTTGTTGTTGTTGTTGTTGTTGTTGTTGTTGTTGTTGTTGTTGTTGTTGTTGTTGTTGTTGTTGTTGTTGTTGTTGTTGTTGTTGTTGTTGTTGTTGTGTATGAACGTGGTCATCTCTGCATCGGTATATACATTGTCATCATCTCTGCATCTCGTGAGTGATGTTGTTGTTTTGGTTGGGGTTGGCACGACGGGGAGGCATCTGTTGGTTTGATAGGGATGAGTAATGATGGATAGGTTTTTAAGAAGTTCTAACACACAACTCAAAACATCCAAGTTCAATCAAACAATTAATCAAGCAACAAGCAACTATCCACTTAACAACTTATGAGCTTAACTCATGAGTTGAAGGAAACAATAAGTTTTTCTTGAAATAATCAACTTAGTATAGTCATACCTCATAGGTCAATATGATCCATACTCTAACTTGACATCAATGTCTTTGGTAGGCAATCTAATGTCTCTTGGTTCTCACTTGTAGTCCTTAGTGATGTCTAGGTTGAAATGTTTGGTGGAACTAAAGGGGAAGTCATTGGTCATGGTGAAGGCTTTGTCCATCAAGTTGAAAAGGAGGAGATATAGAATCAAAACCAAAAGGTTGAGGAAAGAGTTTACAAGATTGTTTGTAAATAATTTTTGGAACAAATTCAACTCCTATTTTTCTAAGGGGTTTTGTCCAATCCTAGGGTTACAATCCTACAGGCAACACAGTGCTCTGATACCATCTATAAGGTTCCCAACCTTTAATAAGGTAGAGATCCATGTGTTTACAATGCTAGTCCCTGGATCAATAGCTAGCATCCACAGTTAAGATGTAATATCAAGAAACAAAGGTCATAATACAACTTTATAACCAGGAATAAAACAATTCATTACATCTTACATAGCTCATTTGGCTATCACATTACATTGCAGCAGAATAACTATAAAGCATGGGGTCCTTCATATTCAAAGTGCCACAAGCAGTCATGTTGGTTGTAGACTTGTAATCCTATTCAACACACTTCACTAACATCAAACAAACCTGCAACATAATAAGTTGCAGCCACATGGGTCAATACATTTGAATTGTATTGGCAAGTTTCACTACTATGTAGAATTAAGTGGATCCTATCATTACATGCATATTTGGCTAAGTAGGGTTTAGGCTCATTTGCAGAAAGCAATATAGTTTTATCCTATCCTTTCAAAATAGTTTTGATCTTTTGTCAAATCTTTCTGAACTTCTTGGAAAACTCCAAGTGCTTCAAATCCCTTGTTGTCACCATCAAGTTTTACTTTGAGAAATTGGAATGTCGAGATCTTCCATAGCTTCAGGCCTTAGTTGCTCAGAGTTGTCCGTAACCGGGGACATGGCTAAGTACTTAGAATTTGATCTTCTGTAGAAGTGGTACACTTTACCCACATGACACAATCTCGTCTTGATGCCACTAGTGGCCGCTGGATAAGTACTCACCAAAATGGAGTACCGGCAGATCTAGAATGTGACAAAGTCTTTCCATAGGAGTCCTCCCAATACACAATGCTAGCTTGTCAACCAGGCACCAATGTAGGGATATATTTCCCTTACACAATTCTAGTTAACCTGAAGATGCCAATGCATGGGTCTTCCACTATGTAGTTGACTAAGCCAGAGCCCATTTAGCATGTGGCTGTACACGGAAGCCACTGTACGAGAAACATGTTCAATCTCTAAGTCCCTGGGTGGTTTTCTTCTAGTGCACATCCAAAAAGATAGCCATATAAACATGGTTCTCTTTGTTGCCACCTTGTCCAAAACTTAAGTATCCTCTTTCCACCCAGGTGGTTCATTGAGTACTTGTTTTATTATATAAAACATATATTTTTCCAACACTTCATATAATCATATCATGTATCCCATCCCAAATATATAGCAGGGCTAAGCATACTACAACTACAATGTTTTTACTAAGGAAGATATAAGGATATCCTAATAGGATATAGCATAGCATAGAAATATAGTAGCCCTATCATGCATACTACAAAAATACCACTAAGTGTAGTGAAAATAGTAGGACATGGATGATAGTGCCACTTGCCTTTTTAGTAGAGAATGTTGGTTCACTTCTTGATCTTGCAAATATCACACTCTTATAACTTCACTACAATTCAATCAAGCAAACATATATTTCAACTAGTATTCCACCCAATATATCACACATAAAATAATAGAAACAAGGTCATGCATGCAAGCATGCAAAAGATAGTTTTACTTGCAAAAGTGGTTTCTACTAGGCTCTAAACATTATAAAGTTCAAAAGTGGTCATTTACTAAAGTGGTAAAACCATTTGCAAAAGGTTTTATCTATAAACCATTTTTAAATCAAACCAATATTTTATGTGGTTGAAAATGCTTTTAGCAGAGCAATATTCTTTAAAGGGTTCACCAAATATATTTTAATTCTCAAAACTTGGTGTTTAGGGTCAGAAGGTTTGAATCAAATCATTTCCCAAAGGTTTTACTCAAAATTCATTTCGAAACCAAAAACAATATTTTTATTTGACTAGAAATGCTCTAACTCTAATATTTATTCCTTAACTTCAAATAATACATTTTTAAATCCATAAGTTGGTTCCTAGGGTCAGTAGGTTCACAACAAACCATTTTGCAAAGATTTCATCTCAAAAATATATCTAGAACAATTTTTATATTCAAAATAAGCCTACACAAGTTTCTGCAAATTCAACCAATTTTCCAGAAGCAAAACATTAAACAAAATGCATGATTGGGTAGGATTTGTCTTGCTGATTCCATTGATATAAAATTTGCAAAATTTGGACATGTAGAATTAAAGTTATGAATTTTACAAGTTTGCAATTCTAATAGAACATTTTCTGTTTTTAAATCAAAACCAGTGCCACGCGGCGTGTTTCTATTGGACGGTACCGCTTCATGCGGATCACGCACTGAGGATCGTTGGATCTAACTTAAAACGCACGGCTCTGATGAAAACATACCCTTTCATTTAATTCTAATCCTAGCCGTAATATCAAGATCTAACGGGCACTGTGCCTCTGACCATGGTTGGGCGGCGCTAGCGGCGGCTGGCGGCGGCGCACGCTCTGGCTATGGTGGAGCCGGCGATACAGGACGCAAGGGAAGGAGGGAAGTAGCTCACCGTACTCGCAGGGAGATGCCGAAGCTCAACGTGTGGTCGGCTTGGCGAGGGGCGCTCAGGAACGGAGGGGATTTCTCGCCGAAGTCGGTGGCGGCATCGGGCTTGTTCAGTTGTCGACGGGGGAGATGCTTGGGAGTGAGCTAAGGCAAACGAGGCACATGGTTAGACGCGGGCGAGCGTGGGGAGTATGGGAGCATCATCAGGGGAGCTTGGGGCGGTCGGAGCTTACCGGGGAAACTCGCCGGAGAAATGACAGAAGACGGTGGCGCACTGGTGGTGATGAAGCCGAGGCTGTGGGGCACGCGCGGGCGAGTGCGAGGCACTGACAGGTGCGCCTGGTGCTAGCGAACAAGGTTGCGTGCAGTGGGAGACGAGGGGCGGCGAGGTGTGGCCAGAATCGGTGCAGAGGCTCGTCGGAGACGGCGATGCTTGGGCTCGAAATTCACCCAGCCTGGGGGCAGAGAGGGAGAGGAAAGCGAGGGGAAAGAGAGAGGAGACAAGGGCGATTAAGTACACGTGGTTTCCGGGGGAGTGATGGCTGCAATAACGCGGATTGATCGCCGGAGTTAATGGCAGAAACGGCGTGGGGGACTTGGTCGCGGGTGAGAACGACGACGTGCTGGCGTGGGGCCGTGCTGACAGTGAGAGAGAGAGGGGGCGCGGGGTCCACTTGTCTATGACTCCACGGGTTCTTTCCTGAGTGAAAACGGTTCACCAGCAGGGGAGTTTAGTTGGGTTGCGTGTGGGCTTGCTGGGCTGGCCAGATGGGCTGCTGTTTGTTTCTATTTTTTTATACTGAAGATTTTTCTTTTTCTATTTGGAATTTCTGTTTTGATTTTTAAACAAATAATTCAAACTCCAATTCAAATCAAACCACCACCAAACTTTGTGTTGATTTTAATTATGTTTAACAACATAATCACAAGTCCAAAAAATAAAATAATTCTTTTATTCTTTTAGGATCTATTAATAATTAAATAAATAGACCCTAGTCTTTAATTCAAATAGGATTTAATTTATTTTAAAAAAACTCTATTTGAAATCTAAATAATTCCAAAACCTTTTCAATAGCTTTCATTTGAAAAACAAAAACACTTGGAAATCTTATTTAAAATAAATTAACAAGTTTTAGTGTTTATTTAAAATGGAAAAGCCTTAACTTTAATAAAATTGGATATTAATAAATACTCATTATTTTATTTTAATAAACCTTTACTCTTTTTATCAAATAGAAATACTTTATTTTAAAAACTTGGCCAAGATTTAATTTGGCTCTATAAAATAATCCTTATTTATATTTCTACCTTTGCTTTATAAAAACCATATATTTTTATTTAAAGATCCAAAAATAGTGATTCCAACTATTATAACTTTATTTATTAATTGTTTATCTTTTTAAATCCCTTTAGGATTTTTTTTGATCAAAATAGGTTTTGATGTTTCTAATTGGATTCAAAAAGTTTCTTCTCACCCTAAATTTCAAAAAAAAATTATTTTGTTTATTTATTTTTCACATTTCAAAATTTGGAAAATTTTGGGATGTGACAGATGGCTATGGTGGTGGAGAAGGATTTAGAGGTTTAGATCTAGATCTATTCCTCTCGCGTGGCAGCTTCTGGTGGCAGGGAGAGTTGAGGTCGAAAAGAAGATGATGTTTCCCGTCGCCCGAAGTCTCTTTATATAGGGGACCCTTTAAGAAAGTTGTTCTGTTTGACCTAATGAGGTCAATGCCAACTATACGGACGGAACTATATGGCCAGAATAAAATTCCCGCCATATAGTTGGTCGTTAAGCTTGCAGAAATAGCTTCACGCCTCCTGGTTTCTTTGACGTGTTGGAAATCTCGTATCTTTGGCATTTATGTAGCGATTCCCATCATCATACGTCATTATATGCGCAAGGAAAAATAGCAAGAAAGTATTGCATACCCCTTTGATCATTAGGCATTAGTGGCAGGTTTTAGAGAGATATTTTATCAAATATATGAATAATGTCTAGTTTAAATGCGGACGTGGAGGGCTATATTTCACAGCCATCAGTCACCAAACCGTACAAGATTGGCGCAATCTCTACAACTTAATTGGAGGCTCACAATAATCGCCACCAATGACACTAACTTGGGGAGAGCTTCACAACATAATTGGAGGCCCGCCAAACTTACCACAAAGGCCACTACACCGTCTAGGGTTCTAAGAACCCAAGAGTAACAAGCTTCTTGATTTCACAAAACAAATCCTCCGAGGAGAAGTCAAAATGATGCACCTAATGCAATGGCAACTCCTTCTCTCTCAAATTCCACAAAAGCTACAAAAGATATTGGGAGAATAAGAGAGGAAGAACACAAGAGGAAATCCACAAAATAAACCCCAAGATCTAGATCCCGAGATGTTACCGTCACAAAGAGGAGATATGGATTGATGGAGTTGTAGATCTAGATCTCACCTTTCAAATTCCCCAAAAATATTCAAGATATATGGAAGGGATTGAGAGTATTTGCAAACTCTTGAAGGTAGAAACAATCGAGAAGAGAGGGAGAGCGGGCAACAAGTCCAATGAGGAAGAAGAGGGCCTTTTATAGGTTCCACCACAAAATATAGCCGTTGCTAGGAACTTACCCAGAAGTCTCTGGGGTCCAAACCCCAGAGTCTCTAGCCCTCTGAAACTGGCAGAAACACCAATACAAAAAATCCACAACTTTTGCATACAGACTCCGATTATGATGATCTTGGGCTCGCTTCGAAGATAGTAATGAGCTCTACAAGATCTTGCAGGGAACAATCATAGTACATCAAGGGAATAGAATAAAATTATGAAGGGGTTAATCTATCTATAGAAGACAAACCGAAAAACCTCCAAAATCAAAAACGCAATAGAGAATGCATATGATATCTATTTTCGATGAACTTGAGTTTGTCATGGAGATTAAAACAAGATCTAAATCCTATCATGGATAAGAACCAAGAAGGATGATGCCAAGTATGCAAACGTTTGAGCTCTCTTCGAAAGAAATGATCAAGTTACTCACTCAAGATCCCCTATGGATAGTACAGTCACCAATCAAGACCATACCTTTTCCTTGAGCATTCCACTTGATATTGATGTAGATGATCTTGTCCTCCTCAAGATGGAATGATTTTCTTAATTGATGTTGCTTGCGCTTGGTTGATGAAGACTTGCGAATTTCTCCCTCATACACCATGGGGAAATCACTTTTTTGAACTTTTATTCATCAATCCATGATCACCGAGGATGGCAAGCTTCAATCATATGATATCCTAGAGATGGAGCATATTGAGCTTGCACTTCATTTCTTCTAACTCCATTAGGATGATTTCTTGAAGATACACCTGAGAAATTCCATCTTCTTCTTCAAGACACTCTTGATCTTCTTTTCTTTATTCTTCTTATTATACATGATTTCGATAGGCCTAAAGCCCTTGGATAATGCTTCTTCTTCATTTCCTCTATCTTGAAGACAACACATGGTCCAAGCGATACCAATGGACAATTTCTACAAGTGTAACTCAATGCAAACATTAGTTCATACAGATTGTCATTAACTGCCAAAAACCACACATGGGGGCACACATGCCCTTTCAACTTTGTCATATCTCGCCAACTCTAAAAATGTGTGGACACATCATCATCCAGAGGTGGACAAGTCTTTTTCCATCAAAATATTATTTTTCAAACTTTTTCCGCACACAAATTCAGTAGACAAAGCCAGAAATAGATCCAAATGTTAATAGATAAGAAACATTACACAACATTTTCTATATATAGATAGCAATATAAGAAATTACAATAGGACACAATTTTTTTTACCCAAACGGTGACATCCCGCCGAAGTTTTAATGTTTACCACCATATGAGTATCCAAGTACCGTACAACAAAACAAGAATTGCACGAGAGACATAAATTCCAACCCATTGTCACCGAAGTGTAAATTAAAAGAAAAGACCTGTCCATGAACAAGATACTCCAAAACACCAACATCACCCTTTTTTTACACAAATACATTAACTTTGTCATTTTACATTTGATAAAATGAGGTGGAATATTTACATGGTCCATGTCTGCATTATTAGAAACTCATAGACTGTGAAGCCATGCTTGCATTTCTTTCTTGAGGTCAGGCCTAGACCTATGCATTGTAAAAGAGAAAAAATATTTAAATCTAGACAAGCATGTTTCTACAGATGGTATCTTTTCATTGAAAATGTAGTCATTGCTTTGGTCTCATAGACACTAGCGACAGTAATGAGGATTTCCATAATGAAGCTCATTGAGTATCTTTATGTTGTTTCCAAAATCATGTTATGGATGTCATAGTCAACATTCCTTTCTATGTCAATTGCCCACCAAAATATCTGGCTAACTCAAATAACAAATGTAGAAGTGATTCTTTAGGGCATGTGTCAAAGAGATACAGTCTATGAATTAGACATACAAAATTTTCCTTTTCATCATTTCCTTTGTATTCAGTCTGTTGTATAGCAGCAGCCATGCAAAGAATTTGTGCCTTGGAAGACCACAAGTCTTCCATATATCTAGAATTGTTTTGAGAGTTTCATGATGACCCATAAGTGCTCTGTAAATATTGTTTGTCAAATAGACAGAATTACCCCATCAAAAACTCCATATGTCATTATCTTCAGTCCTGGCAATGGAGTTTATTTCTTCTTGAATCTCATGCAGATCCTCATGAGCCACAGTGGACAGTGGTATACTGAACATATCATATATATGTTCATCAAAATATTCTAAGGCCTTTTCCATTAACAGATTTATATTTTTTGCAGCAACGAATATCAGCTTAGAGGAGCATCCGAAATCAAGACCGAACTGCAAAGCAACTTTTGGTGCAAAGCAACTTTTGGTGCAAACCAACGCTGCCTCATGCTCAATGAAACACGAGCCAATGTCCATATGGTCAATTCTCTCTGGTTTTCTTTTACATATACGTGCTCTTTCAGTCTTAACCCGAATAGTAGTTATGTGTACATCGTGGCTGGTAGAATTGCCGCAAGAAAGACTTTTGGAATAACAATATTCACCTAACATAGTAGAAAAAACATTTTTTTTAGAAAATCAGTAGAAAACACAATGGTGTTTAAGTTTCATATTTTTCAAGAACTGAAGACCATAATCACTACCTATATGAAAGTGAAGCATTCCAGCCATCGATCTGTACAGCCACGTCATCCCGTGGTACTGTAGAGGCACGAACTTAGAACTTCTACAGTGCATGTTTGTTCATCCGTCCTGCCCGCTAGATGCTCATGAACGCATCCTAGAAAATCTAGCAGTCATTGGTTGCCTCCTTGCCGCTTGACCGGATGATGAAGAGCGATTGCTTTCTCATGTTGTTGTTATGTTTCTTATGGAGTCGTTGTTGTATATATCTGTTTTGTGGGTTTCATCGTGAACTAATGTGTAATGGTATTACTTCGTTTTTCACCCACACGAAAGTGCCTTGTGGGCGCCTTTGAATCGTTTCTATGCGGGTTTGGCGGAAATCGCTAAAACTTGCATAGGCCGATCCGAGGGTGTTACACCTATGATAGATGGTCTATTATTATTGAATCTCGATAGTAGTGATACACATATTCATATAGATGCTAAACGTTTGAAATTGAATGATAATCCTACATGCATGTGGCACTGTCGTCTTGGTCATATTGGAGTGAAGCGTATGAAGAAACTCCATTCCGATGGACTTCTTGAATCACTTGATTTCGAATCACTTGAAAGATGCGAAGCATGTCTGATGGGAAAAATGACTAAGACTCCATTTTCTGGTATGATAGAGCGAGCTACAGACTTATTGGAAATCATACATACCGATGTGTGTGGCCCGATGAGTGTGGCATCGCGCGGTGGTTATCGTTATGTTCTTACTTTCACTGATAACTTGAGTAGATATGGGTATATCTATTTTATGAAACATAAGTCTGAAACTTTTGAGAAGTTTAAAGGAATTTCAAAGTGAAGTAGAGAATCAACATAACAAGAAGATTAAATTTCTGCAATCTGATCATGGAGGTGAATATCTAAGTTACGAGTTTGGCGAGCATTTGAAGAAATGCGTAATACTTTCACAATTGACAGCGTCAGGAACACCACAACGTAATGGTGTGTCCGAACGTCGTAATCGAACTCTCTTAGATATGATTCGTTCTATGATGTCTCTTACAGATTTACCGTTATTGTTTTTGGGTTATGCATTAGAAACAGCCGCATTCACTTTAAATACTGAACCATCTAAATCCATTGAAATGACACCATATGAATTATGGTTTGGTAAGAAACCTAAATTGTTGTTCCTTAAAGTTTGGGGTTGCGAAGCTTATGTAAAGAAGTTATAGCCCGACAAGCTTGAACCCAAAGCGGAAAAATGCGTCTTCATAGGATACCCTAAGGAAACTATTGGGTATACCTTCTATCATAGATCCGAAGGAAAAATATTCGTTGCCAAGAATGGATCCTTTCTCGAGAAGGACTTTCTCTCAAAAGAAGTGACTGGAAGGAAAGTAGAACTTGACGAGGTTGTCGAACCTTCTCTCGGATTTGAGAGTAGTGCAGCACCGGAAGATGTTCCTGTGGTGCCTGCACCAATAAGAGAGGAAGCTAATGATAATAATCATGAAACTTCGAACGAAGTTACTACTGAACCTCGTAGGTTGACGAGGACTTGTACCACTCCCGATTGGTATGATCCTGTTATGAGTGTCATTTTGATGGATAACACAAACTACCCTGTGACATATGAGGAAGCAATAATGATCCTAGATTCCATCAAATGGCAAGAAGCCATGAAATCCGAGATTGGATCCATGTATAAAATCCAAGTATGGACTTTGGTGGACTTATCAGATGGCCGGAAGGCTGTCAGAACAAATGGATTTTCAAGAAAAAAAGAAGATGTTGATGGTAATGTAACCGTTTATAAAGCTCGACTTGTCACGGAAGTTTTCTAAAAAATTCAAGGAGTTGACTATGATGGCACTTTCTCACCGGTAGCTAAGCTAAAGTCTGTGAGGATTTTGTTAGCAATCACTGCATATTACGATTATGAGATATGGCAGATTGATGTCAAAATGGCGTTCCTCAATGGAGACATTGATGACGAGTTGTATATGGTACAACCTAAAGGTTTTTTCGATCCTAAAGATGCTAACAAGGTATGCAAACTTCAACGGTACATTTATGGATTGAAGGAAGCATCCCGAAGTTGGAATCAATGTTTTGATAAGGTGATCAAAAGCTTTGGATTTATACAAACTTATGGAGAAGCTTGTATTTATAAGAAAGTGAGTGGGAGCTCTGTAGCATTCCTAGTACTATATGTGGATGACATATTGTTGATTGGGAATGATATAAAACTTCTTAAAAGTGTCAAAGAGTATTTGAATAATAGTTTTTCAATGAAGGATCTTGGCGAAGCTGCTTAAATATTAGGCATAAATATTTATAGAGATAGATCAAGATGCTTAATAGCGCTTTCACAAAGTACATATTTGGACAAGGTTCTAAAGAGGTTTGGAATGGAAGAAAGAAAGTGTTCTTGCCCATGTTGCCCAATACGACCTTGAGTAAGACTCAAAGTCCAGCCACGACAGAAGATAGAGAGAAGATGAACAAAACTCCCTATGCCTCAGCCATAGGTTCTATCATGTATTCCATGCTATGTACATGACCAGATATTGCATATGTTGTTAGTTTAACTAGAAGATATCAAAGTGATCCAGGAGTAGATCACTGGATAACGGTCAAAAATATCCTAAAGTACTTGAGAAGGACTAAGGATATGGTTCTTTCTTATGGAGGTGATGAACAACTCATTGTAAACGGTTACACCGATGCTAGTTGGAACACCGTGATACGTCGGAAACGTATCTATAATTTTTGATGCTCCATGCTTGTTTGTTATCTACTTTGCTTTACTTGTCCACACTTTGAGGTGCTTTTTACATGTTTTCTGGTACTAACCTACTAACAAGTTGCAACAGTGCCAGATGCCTGTTTTCTGCTGTTTTTGGTTTCAGAAAATTTAGTAAAGAAATATTCTCGGAATTGGACGGGACAAATGCCAAATTCAACTACTTTCCGTGGGGAACAAGAATTCCAGAAGGGAGCCGGAGGGGCCATCCAGGGGGGCCAGACCCACCCTAGGCGCGGGTGGGGCCCTAGCCCGCGCCTAGCTAGGG
This sequence comes from Avena insularis, assembly GCA_023614405.1. NCBI lineage: Eukaryota > Viridiplantae > Streptophyta > Magnoliopsida > Poales > Poaceae > Avena > Avena insularis. The sequence goes on from CM042685.1 coordinate 251,959,836, forward strand.
TTTTCCTGCCCTGGCCGCCTCCTTGGCCTCCCCCTTCACCTATAAGAAGCCCCCGATGCAGAAACCCTGAGTACCCAATCAGAAATCCACGAATCCATCTGTAGCCGCCGCCACCATCGTCCCTAGATCGGGGGGATCTGAAGTTTTCCGGCACCTGGAGGGAGATCATCCCGGAGGCCTTCTCTCCGGTATGATGCGTGAGTAGTTCCACCTTGGACTATGGGTCCATGTAGTAGCTAGATGGTTGTATCTCCTCCTTTGTGCTTTCATGTATAGATCTTGTGAGCTCCGTTCATGATCAAGATCTAATCTATTTGTAATCATGCATGTTGTGTTTGCGGGGATCCAATGGATATTGGGATTATTATGTTGGTTTGATTAATGGTTTTATCTTTATGATTCTATCATGTCTGTGTTGTTTGTGATCTTGCATGCTCTCCGTTGTTAGTAGCTATCTTGGCCAAGTAGTTGCTAGTGACTCCAAGAGGGAGTATTTATGCTCGGTAGTGCGTTCATGCCTCTAGTTTCCAAGGGAAGTGACAATAATCTCTTCGGTTGTAGATGTGCTGTTGTGATACGTCGGAAACGTATCTATAATTTATGATGTTCTATGCTTGTTTAGTATCTACTTTGCTTTGCTTTGTCTACACTTTGAGGTGTTTTTATATCTTTTCTGGAACTAACCTATTAACAAGTTGCCACAGTGCCAGTTGCCTGTTTTCTTCTGTTTTTGGTTCCAGAAAGGCAGAAAATCAATATTCTCGGAATTGGACGGGACAAAAGCCGAAGTTATTATTTTTCCCGAAGCAACACAGGAACCACAAAGCAGAGCCGGAGGGGGGCCACAGGGTGGCCAAACCCCCCTAGGCGCGGGAAAGTCCTAGGGGCGCTTGGAGGGGGTGTGGCCCCCCTGGACCCCCACCGACCTTGATTCTTACGCCTATATGAAGCCTCTGACCCAAAATCCCTAAATCATCCCAGAAAGATCCACAAAAACCTCTATAGTGCCGCTGTCACCGAAGGGGAGATTTGGGGGACAGAAGTCTCTGTTTCGGCACCCTGTCGGGACGAGGAAGTGCCCCCGGAGCCATCACCATTGATCTCCATCCCCATCTTCATCACCGTTGCTGATTCCCATGATGAGGAGGGAGTAATTCTTCCTCAGGGATAAGGGCTCTACCGGTAGCTATGTGTTGATCTCTCTCTCTATGCATGATCTTGTGGTCATGAGCTTTGTAATCAAGTAGATCTACCTTGCTACTGAAGTGCTTCATTAGATCTCTGCTCTCCCCATGTGTGTGAAAGTGACAGTGTGCACGCCATGGTGGCACTTAGGCTTGAGTCTACATAAATACTCTTTGTGCTTTAATAGATCTATGTTTTTCCCCACGTGTGTGAAAGTGACAACGTGCATACCGTGTGTGGCACTTTGGCTAGATTGAATATTTGTTATGAGTTATATTTGGATTTGGATGTCTCTATGAAATTGTGGTGTTTGTTGGAACCATCTAGCGCTCAAGGTGGCAGTGTGGGGTTATCTAGATTGGGGAAGGCGGACTTTGAGGTGTGCTGTTATAGCCCTACCATGGATTAGAGTGTTCAACCGGAGAGTATGAAGAGAGGATATTTATATGAGAGAGTGTTCACTAGTGAAAGTATGATCCCTAGGCCTTGTTTCCAAGCATTGAAACACCGTTTGATACTAGATATGTTGCATGTTTTCTTGCTTCCATCTTTATGCCGTTTACCGGGGAGGTTACCTTTCCTCCACGTCAAGCTCTTTTCTGGCACCGTTACCCCACGTCAACAACAAGTCAGAAGCTATTTTCTGGCACCGTTACCACTTGTATTTCACTATCTCTTCGTCGAACTAGTGCACCTATACACCTGACAAGTGTATTGGGTGTGTTGGGGACACAAGAGACTTCTTGTATCTTGATTGCAGGGTTACTTGAGAGGGGATACGTTTGACCACTTCCTTCCTGAGTTCGATAAACCTTGGGTGATCCACTTAAGGGAAACTTGCTGCTGTTCTACAAACCTCTGCACTTGGAGGCCCAACAACTGTCTACAAGAATAGAAGTGCGTAGACATCATGTTGCTACTAGGGAGAAAACAACGGTCTATTGTTCATGGAACATGTGGACTGTTTACCTTACACACTTTGCTTAAAGCAGTTGTCTATTGCTTGCAACTTAATACTAGAGGGGGTTCGGATGATAACCTGAAGGTGGACTTCTAGTCATAGATGCAGTTGGATGGCGGTCTATGTATCTTGTTGTATTGCCCAATCGAATCTCATAGGATCTTTCCGACTAGTAATTGCATTGTTATGCCTTGCTCAGATCCTGTCAATTGCCCTGCTGTAATTTGTTTACCCTTCATGCCATATTGTTTATCTAAGGAGAGCAACTCTAGTGAACTATGGACCCCGGTCCAATCTTTACCATTGATACATCTTCCACTGTTACTTGTTTACTTGCTGCAAACCATTAGATTCCACACCATATGTTTAATCCTTTGTTACAGCAAACCAGTGAGCTTGACAACCTCACTGATTTGTTGGGACAAAGTCTTGAGTTTGTGTTGTGCAGGATTCCACGTTTCTTGCAACACCTTTGAGACGTTTCCTTCCTCCTTCTGGTTCGATAACCTCGGTTTTCTCTAATGAGGGAAACTTGCTGCTGTGCTCCATCACACCTTGCTCTTGGGGTTTCCAACGAAGTGGTCCACGTCAGGCACCATCAACAATTTTTCTGGTGCCGTTGCCAGGGAACAAAGAAGAAGCTCCGACGTCAACACCGGACGCACACATCAAGATTTCTGGCGCCATTGCCGGGGAGGCTAAGGACGTCTTCACTAGGGGAGTCCTCCACTTCCTTTCTCTTTACTTTGTTTTTAGTTTTCTTTGTTTCTTTTGCTTGGTTTTGTTTGCCTCTTTCCAAAAATAAACACAAAAGAAATTAGTTCCTACTCTAGCTGCTGATGCTGCTGTTTTTGGCTTGCCCACCTTTGCCAAAATGAACTCTGATGAGAATGCCAAGTTGTGTGACTTCACTAGCACCAACAACAATGATTTCCTTAGCACACCTATTGCTCCACCTGCTCCTGATGCTACCTTTTATGAAATTAAGCATGCTTTGTTGAATCTTGTGATGAGAGAGCAATTTTCTAGTGCTAGTTTTGATGATCCTGCTTCCCATCTCAATAGCTTTGTCGAACTTTGTGAAATGCAAAAGTATAAGGATGTAGATGGAGATATTATTAAGCTCAAGCTTTTTCCTTTCTCCTTGAGAGGAAAAGCTAAAGAATGGTTGCTTTCTTTGCCTAAAAATAGTATTGATTCTTGGACTAAGTGCAAAGATGCTTTTATTGGGAAGTACTATCCTCCTACTAAGATTATTGCTATGAGAAGTGATATTATGAAATTTAAACAACTTGGTAATGAACATGTTTCTCAAGCTTGGGAAAGAATGAAAACTTTGGTTAAGAATTGTCCCACTCATGGACTCACTGCTTGGATGATTATCCAGACTTTTTATGCAGGTTTGAACTACTCTTCTAGGAACCTGCTGGATTCAGCCGTTGGAGGTACTTTCATGGGCCTCACCTTGGGTGCTGCAACAAGACTTCTTCACAATATGATGCTTAACTACTCTGAATGGTATGTTGAGAGAGCTCCACATGGTAAGAAGGTAAATTCTGTTAAGGAAACTTCCTCTTTGAGTGATAAGATTGATGTTATTATGGCTATGCTTGTTAATGGGAAAGCTCCTCTAGATCCTAATAGTGTTCCCATAGCCTCTTTGGTTGCTCAAGAAGAGCAAGTTGATGTGAACTTCATTAGAAACAACAATTTCAACAACAATGCCTATAGGAATAATTTTGGTAGCAACAACAACTATAGACCTTATCCTCCTAATAATGGCAATACCTATGGAAGCTCTTATAATAATGCTAGAAGTGCCCCCTCTAAACTTGAAGTCATGCTCAAGGACTTTATTAGTAAACAAACCACTTTCAATAAGACTATAGAGGAAAAGCTTTTAACCGTTGAGAAAAATATATCCTCTTTGTCTGAAGTTCAGTCTTCCTTGATTAATAAAATGGCTGCTACACCTGAAACTATGGAAAACACTTTTGCTACTGCTCATGCCATACAAGTTACTATTGATGAAAATGTTTGGCTGTTAGCCCAACTTCATGCTAAGTGGGAAAGGGAAGCTGAAATTGATAGAAACAATAGTGTGTGCACCATCACCACTAAACCACCAGTAGTCCATATTCCTCCTCCTACTATGCCTAGGACTATTGAGCCTACTACTAGTGATGCTAAGTTTAACTTTGATATTGATGGTTGCAATATTTCTGAAGTGATTATGTTCCTGCAAAAACTTGCTAGAAGTCCTGATTCTAGTGATATGCATGTTGCCTTTACCAAACACATTACAAATGCTCTTGTTAAGATCAAGGAAGAGAAGCTAAAACACAAAGCTTCTATTCCTAGGAAAGTAGAAGTTAGTTGGGAACCCATTATTAATATGCAAGTGAATGACTTTGATCTCAAAGCTTCATGTGATCTTGGTTCTAGTATCTCTATTATGCCTAGGAAGATTTATGAAATGATTGATTTGCCACCATTAGAAGATTGTTATTTATATGTCCCACTCAATGATAATGCTAAAAAGAAACTCATGGGGAGAATTAATGATATTCTCATTATGGTTAATAATGCTTATGTTCCTGTGGATTTCTATGTTCTGGATGTTGAATACAATGCTTCTTGTCCTATTACTTTGGGAAGACCTTTTCTTAGAACAGTTGGTGCCATCATTGATATGAAAGAAGGCACCATCAAATATCAATTTACATTCAAGAAAAGTATTGAACACTTCCCTATGAGGAGAGAGAAGTTTCTTTTTGCTCCTCCTTTGAAAGCAAGATTTGATATTAATGCTTCCTCATTTGAAAATACTTGATTCTTCTTGCTTCTTGTGCCTAACTTAAAGGCATTAAAGAAAAGTTCTTGTTGGGAGATAACCCAAGATTTTCCTTGAGTCTTGGAAGTTATTACTTCAGTAATGACCACTCCTTATCCTTTTTGTTTGCTTTTTGTGCCAAGAATGACCTCTAATGAGAGGGAAGTAAGATTTGGGGAGTTGCTGTCCCGAAACAGATTTATTTCCTCCACCAAAAAAATTCGTGAGAAGTCTCTGTAACTCGGATTGAGCTTAAAATTACGAATAAATCCCCCAGTATCTTAGACAACTTTCGTTAGTTCAACACTTTTTCATTTGAGCAGCATAAGATGTTCGAAAAAATTGGTTTCTACCTGCGGGTCTGTTTGGACTGATTTCTGCCATTATTTGCATTTGCTTCTTATTGATTCCTTTTTGAGTTATCTTCAGGTAAAATTAAACTTTTTGAAGGAGTTGCTATAGTAGCTTGTGTTTTTAGTGAAAATCCTTGATGTTCCAAAGCTTTGCCAGTGGTCTAATATCTTTTGAATAAACTAATCTTGCTAATGAAGATTGTGTGAAGTTTTGTATGAAGGAAAAATTTTAGGTGTAAAGAGAGAATGATGTAATGAGATGAAGAATGGACAAAAGCTCAAGCTTGGAGATGCCACCATGGTGTCACCCCAAGAAATATCCAAGAGGTACAGGCGTCAAAGCTTGGGGATGCCCAAGGCATCCCCTTTCTTCATCAATAAAAAACTCAGGTCTGTCTAGACACTTCACTTTTATTGTTTCATGCACAATTGTGTTGTTCTTGTAGCGTCTTAGTTTTCATTTGCTGTGCTTAGGTTGTTTATTTTGCTTGAATAAAGTAGTTTGGACCCCCGTTCTCGCTGTGTTGTTTTGGAAATAAGTTTGCTTGGTGTAGGAAAGGAGTAGTAAGTTCTTGCTTGAAGTGCAAGATGAGCTTGCATTCACTGTGACTTAAACTTTAGCATGACATGCTAGGTGTTGTTTTAGAATTATGCTTAGTGATTATTTCTGTAGCATGTCTTGTTCCAAACAATTGGGATTGCTTAGTGTGCCTTGAAAAAATTATGCATTGTTTTAGCATGCAAAAGCATAGTATTGTGGTATTCTCCTTTAATGCTTTGCTTGGGTTGACTTGGCACATGCTTACACCATGTTATGACTCTCACAAGTCACCATTAGCCTATATGATCATTTAGTCCTTGACTTGTAGTACCATTCTTTGCTTTGATTAGTATGCTTTGTTGCATTGCATGATTATGGCCATTATGCTCTCTTAGTTGGTTGCTCCTAGTCTTTTGCTAGCCTCCACTTGTATGAGTAAGTTCTACTCATGCTTCCAACTCCCAAGAAACAAAGTTATTCCAAAGTGTCCACTATAAACTCCTATGCATGGTGTGTTACACCATTCCAAGTATATTCTTGTTTTCAACTATCTTCCAATTAAAAAAACTATTTTGTTATGTGAAAACTTAGTGATTAAAGCCCTCACGAACTTGATGGCATACTTTATTCTTTGCCCCTAATAAACTTGAACCACTGTGACAACTTTGCTGTATATGCTTGCACTTATAAGTTGGGATTAGCAAAACCGTGTTGTCATGGGGAACGTTTTCAACATTGCACTTGTACTTCTGTACTCAGTTGATATCATGCTCTTTTGTCTATGGATGTCACCGGTGTGAAATGAAGTGGGAACTTGTAAGTCCATGGAGTTTGTATTCTGTGTTAGAGAAACGCCTGGGCTGCTAGCCTAAGCCATACTTAATCATGGTGGAAACTTGCAGCATCACCATAGTGATCTATCTATGAAGCATCCTCAATAAAAAGCTATGCATATGGTAAATAAAAAGATTGATGAGATGCTCATTGTCTGCTTGCCTTGTCATTTTGGTTATGGGAAAGCTCCTGTACCATGTGCAAGGGGTACCCTGTTGGTGGTTCTCAATGATATGCAAATACTTACAATGACAAGAACTTGCCTGGGCCCTAAGTTGAGTATCCATGAGGTGTGGCCCTCATTTTCAAGGGACTTGAGATTGTCAACTTATACTTTGTCAAGCATATACTCAGCTTTGCCACTTTAACCTTAACCACTTCAAGATGCTTATGATAGGGGCAATGAGGGCTGAAAGCTAACAAGTACCATGATTTTTGGAAGCTCTTTTTGAAACTTGTAATCCCTACTTCCTTTTAAAAAAGGCCTTTCTTCCACCATTATTGAGTCTCCACCTTCTACCTTTAGGCACCATTAAGAGATCATAGTTTTCATTATGTGTGTAGTGTTCCAAAGCTTATTAGTTGATGCATATTGTGATATTACTTGTTCTTGTGCTATTTGTTTCTAGTCACCCTTGTGAACTTTGAAGGTGTTCTATGCATCTATATTGATACTCTATGAGGGACAAGCTGATTGCCACTATGCTATGTTTTCTGTATGTGAAACAAAAAAATGTTTTTCAATGCATGTTATTCATGATCTTTGTTTGTAGCTTGCCATGTTGCATGCATAGTTACTATGTCCTATTGTTAGAACTCCATTCTTTCATGCACATGTTTAGAGTTCTTTGATCCCAGCTTTCAATGCTTGTAAATGGTTGGATTTTTATTGTGAGGGTGCATGTTCACCTCAAAAATTATTCTTTTTATCACTTACCTACTCTAGGACGAGCAGGAGTTAAGCTTGGGGATGTTGATACGTCGAAAATGTATCTATAATTTTTGATGATCCATGCTTGTTTGTTATCTACTTTGCTTTACTTGTCCACACTTTGAGGTGCTTCTTACATGTTTTCTGGTACTAACCTACTAACAAGTTGCAACAGTTCCAGATGCCTATTTTCTGATATTTTTGGTTTTAGAAAAGTTAGTAAAGAAATATTCTCGGAATTGGACGGGAGAAAAGCCAAAGTCAATTACTTTCCGTGGGGAATAAGAAGTCTAGAGGGGAGCCGGAGGGGCCAGACCCACCCTAGGAGAAGGTGGGCCCTAGCCCGCGCCTGGCTAGGGTTTGCCTGCCCTGGCCGCCTCCTCGGCCTCCCCCTTCGCCTATAAGAAGCCCCCGATGCAGAAACCCTGAGTACCCAATCAGAAATCCACGAATCCATTTGTAGCCGCCGCCACCATCGTCCCTAGATCGGGGGGATCTGAAGCTCTTCCCGGCACCCTGCCGGAGGGGAGATCATCCCGGAGGCCTTCTCTCCGGTATGATGCGTGAGTAGTTCCACCTTGGACTATGGGTCCATGTAGTAGCTAGATGGTTGTATATCCTCCTTTGTGCTTTCATGTATAGATCTTGTGAGCTCCGTTCATGATTAAGATATAATCTATTTATAATCATGCATGTTGTGTTTGCAGGGATCTGATGGATATTGAGATTATTATGTTGGTTGATTAATGGTTTTATCTTTATGATTCTATCATGTCTGTGTTGTTTGTGATCTTGCATGCTCTCCGTTGCTAGTGGTTATCTTGGCCAAGTAGTTTCTAGTGACTCCAAGAGGGAGTATTTATGCTCGATAGTGGGTTCATGCCTCTAGTTTCCAAGGGAAGTGACAATAATCTCTTCGGTTGGAGATGTGTTGTTGCTACTAGGGAGAAAACAATGGTCTCTTGTTCATGGAACATGTGGACTGTTTACCTTACACACTTCGCTTAAAGCAGTTGTCTGTTGCTTGCAACTTAATACTGGAGGGGGTTCGGATGATAACATGAAGGTGGACTTCTAGTCATAGATGCAGTTGGATAGCGGTCTATGTATCTTGTTGTATTGCCCAATCGAATCTCATAGGATCTTTTTGACTAGTAATTGCATTGTTATGCCTTGCTCAGTTCCTGTCAATTGCCCATGCTGTAATTTGTTTACCCTTCATGTCATGTTGTTTATCTAAGGAGAGCAACTCTAGTGAACTATGGACCCCGGTCCAACCTTTACCATTGATACATCTTCCACTGTTACTTGTTTACTTGATATAAACCATTACCTTCCACACCATACGTTTAATCCTTTGTTACAGCAAACTTGTGAGCTTGACAACCTCACTGATTTGTTGGGACAAAGTCTTGAGTTTGTATTGTGTAGGATTCCACGTTGCTTGCAACACCTTTGAGACGTTTTGTCACATCCCAAAATTTTCCAAATTTTGTAATGTGAAAAATAAATTAAACAAAATAAATAATTGTTGAAATTTAGGGTGAAAAGAAACTTTTGTTTCTAAATGGAAACTTAAAATCCCATTTGAACAAACTTTGAATAGAATTTGAATCCAACTAAATTCAAATCAAGTGAAATGCATTCTTCATAAATGCATCTTGAAATTTAAACACTTGGGAAATAAACCAAAACTCTAAAACCCTAATGGAAGGAAAACATTTCCAAGTTATATATAAGCCTATGAATTTGATCCATATAAAAATTGGTTAAACAAACATTTATAAATGATCAAAAATGACAAATAGAAATATTATAAAACCATATGAATTGGTTTCACTTAATTTGGAGCCATAGATAAAATCTTATGAATTTAATAAGATAAGGAAATTGAATTTCCAAAGCCAATAAAGCACCTATCTAAAAATCCATACCAAATGGTGAGGAAAAAATCCTAAAGATATTTAAAAGGATAAATAAATATTAAATAAGATTTTACAAATTGGAATCACCAATTTTGGATCTTTAAATAAAACGATATGGATTTTATAAGATAAAGAAAGAAATATTTAATGAGGAATATTTAAAGGCCAAACCAAATCTTGACATAAACCATAAGCAAATGGAATAAATATAATCCAAATCCAAATAAAATAAAAGGATAAAGAATTTTCCAAATAAAATAAAATGGCATTAACCAAATTCTATTTCTATTTGAATAAAAACAAATCCCTAATAAGATTGATTATTTTAAATCAGGGGAAAATAATTGGAATTTACCCAAGTGGAATAAAAGTTGTTTAATTGACTTAAATGAAATAAAAGAATCATCTAAATAAATTTATATGGAAATAAAACCATATTTGAATTTCATTGGAATAAAAACATTTGCCCAAATTAAAATGATTAATAATCATATTTAAATACTATAAATAATTCAAAGTGAATTATTTAGCACCCTATTAAATAAATAAAGCCTACTGAATAATTTTGGTAAAAATATGGATTTCAAATAAAGTTTTAAAACACATTAAAACCTATTTGAAATAAAGACAAATGTCCATTTATAAAATAAATAAAATACCTTAACAAGAATAAAAGAATTATTCTAAATTTGATTTTAGAATGTATTATTAATCAGTATTTGAATACACACAAAGTTTGGCTGAAATTTGAAATCAAATTGTTGTTTGAAATGATGAAACAAAAATCAAACAGATAAATAGAAGAAGAAAAGGAAAAACAGATCTATACAAAACAAAAAATGAAACAAGTAGCCAGCCCAGCAAACCAGCCCAACTAGCCCAGCAGCCCACTCCCTCTCTCCCCGCGAGAAAACGTTTCGCACCCGAAAAGGAACCCGCGTAGTATCCGAAATATGGACCCCACGCGCACCATCTCTCCTTCGCTGACGACGCAGGCCCACGCCACGCAAGCATCGTCCACACCCGCCCGCTGACCACGCCTCGCCGGCCGTTGCTGCCGATTGATTGCCGGCGTAAATTCGCATCAACGCCGTGTGATCCTCGCCCCTGTCCACGCACATTTAACCGCCCATGCCTCCTCCATCTTTCCCCTCAGACCTCATTCCCCCTCCGCCACCTGGCTGCCACGAATCGACTTTGCACCGCCGCGGCCCCGACAACCTTCCGGCGACAATTCCGGCCAAACCCCGTCGCCCCTCGCCTCCTCGACCACTCGAGCTTTCTCCCCACCCTCCTACGTATTCAGCAGTAACACCAGCTCACCCGTGCGTGCCCCCTAACGTCGACAGCTTCAACATCAGAGCGCCACCGATGACCGCGTCTACTCCGACGACCATCCCCCGTAAGCCCCAGCTTCCCCTCTCCCTCTGATTGATACGTGTGTGATCCCCAGCATCGTGCGCACCTAACGCAACCCTTTTTTCTTATTAGCGTGGCCCATAGCGTCGCCTCCGTCTTCGACAGTAAGCAGCCGCCGTCTGTCTCAACTCCGACGAGCAATACGCGTCGAACCCGTGCGCCCCTTCGCCAACCCCGAGCACTTTGAGCATCAGCAAAGCACGGCGATCTCAGTGAGCCCCTCCCCTATCTTGTTTGCTTCCTGCATCGCCGGCAACCTCACTTGCCGAGCGCGCCGCCGCCAGCCGCCGCCGAGGTCTGTTTGTGAGCCACTAGATCCAGATCCGAGCGTCACGATAGATTCATAGTCAAAGAGATATCCTGTGATCTGTGCCGTGCGATTAAGTTATATCCTGCGGCCTGTATCTGTTGATCCACGCGAATCGTTTTTTCCCAATAGGAAGCAGCCACGTGGCCTAGAGTTTGTTTTAAAAACATGATTTGATCTATTAGATGATCAAATTTGTAAATTTCATAACTTTTAATCTACATGTCCAAATTTTACAAATTTTATATCAATGGAATCAGCAAGACAAGTAATTTCCAACCATGCACTTTGTTTAGTAAATTGCTTCTGTTAAATTGATTGTTTTTGCAGAAACTTGTGTAGGCATAATTTGAATATAAAATTCATTCTAAAATTATTGTGTGATAAAATCTTTGGAAAAGGGTTTGTTTTGAACTTACTAACCATATAAACCAACTTATGTATTTAAAATGGTATTTTGAGAAGTTAAAGAATGAATCCTTGAATTTGAACATTTCTAGTCAAATAAAAATGTTGTTTATATGTTAAAAATACTTTTTGGAGAAAATCTTTGGAAACTGATTTGGATTAAACTCTCTAACCCCAAACACCAAGTTTTAGAATTAAAAATGTATTTGGTGAACCCTATAAATATTATTGCTTTGCTAAAAGCATTTTCAACCACATAAAATATTGATTTGGTTTAAAAATGATTTATAGGTAAAATCTTTTGCAAATGATTTTGCCACTTATATAAAATGACCAATAGGTGTTTTAGAATGTTTATAACCTATTAGAAACCACTTTTTCAAATAAAACAATCTTTGGCATGCTTGCATGCATTGCTTTGTTTCTATTATTTTATGTGATGTTTGCTTGAATGGTAGATTGAATCTTTGCTTGCTTGATTGAATTGTAGTGGAATTTGAAGAGAGTGAATATTGCAAGATCAAGGAGTGAACTTATATTCTCTACCAAAAAGGCAAGTGATGCTTCATACTTTGTCCCATTATTTTTCACTATGCATTAGTGATATTTCTAAGTAGGACTTGCATGGAATTTTTACTAAGTATAAACTATGCCATGGGAAATCCTAGTAGATGAAACCTTAGTAAAATTTCCTAAGTTAAGATTCCTACTACCATCATGTTTAGATTAGGTAGTAGAAAACAAGGGTGGATTATATTCATGCTATGGAATATTTCTAAGTCAAGGACTTGTGATTTTGTTTAATAAAACAACTAAGTGAATGAAACACCTGGGTGGAATGGAAAGAATGGTTTGTGTTGAGTGGTTATGCAAGTCCAGTATGCTGGGGAAAACTTGGTATCTCACTTGTGGAATGCCACCCAGGAACAAAGAGATTTGAGATGTCAAATGTTGAGAAGCTTCAAGTGCAGCCACTTGGCATTATGGGCTCTGCCTGGATCATATAGGTTGCAATAACTTAGCCAAATGGACAGTTGGTGGTAGGGGATGATAGGTTGGAACGCGTCCATTCTGGTCCAAGGGAAGGCTTCTGAAAGATCTTGTCTTGGTGAAACCAAGTCTTGTGGGGAAAGTGCACCACCTCTGCAGAGTGTAAAATCTAAGTACTTAGCCATGTCCCTGGTAAAGGACAATTTTAGCATCAACATATGGAAGCTATCAAGAATCTCCTCATCCCAATTTCTAAGTTAAAAATTTTGTGGTTGAACAAGGTTTGAAGGATCACCAATTTCTATTGGGAGATGCCTTGGGTGATTTTGACAAGCAAAAGCTTAGTGTTTTCAAATGATAAGGAAACTCTATTTTGAGCAAAGCAAGCCTAATCTCCACTTAGCGAAATGCATATAGATGATAGACTCCACTATACTACCATAGTATCACTTGCCAATACAATTCAAATGTATTGACCCTTGTGGCTATAACTTATTATGTTGCAGGTTTGTTTGATGTTAGTGAAGTGTGTTGATTAGGATTACAAGTCTACAACCAACATGTTTGCCTGTGGCACTTTGAAGATGAAGGACCCCATGCTATAGTTATATTCTGCTGCATTGTAATGAGATAGCCAAATGAGCTATGTAAGATGTAATAAATTATTTTATTCCTGGTTATAAAGTTGTATTATGACCTTTGTTTCTTGATATTACATCTTAACTGTGGATGCTAGCTATTTATCCAGGGACTAGCATTGTAAACACAGGGATCTCTACCTCATTGAAGGTTGGGACCTCTACACGTTTCCTTCCTCCTTCTGGTTCTATAACCTCGGTCTCTACTAAGGGAAACTTGCTGCCGTGCTCCATCACACCTTGCTCTTGGGGTTTCCAACAAAGTGCTCCACGTCAGGCACCATCAACAAGTTTTCTGGTCCCGTTGCCGGGGAACAAAGAAGAAGATCCCACGTCAACACCGGACGCACGCATCACACTGATCCAGATGATTCTAAATCACAATCTGGATATGTATTTACTTTGAATGGTGAAGCAGTGAGCTGGAGGAGTGCTAAGCAAAGCATTATGGCAAGATCTTCAACTGAATCAGAATACATAGCTACTTCGGAGGCTTCACAAAAGGCGATATGGATGAAGGAGTTCATTATGGATCTTGGTGTGGTTTCTAGTGCATCAAACCCGATGGCCATCTACTATTAGCGAGCATGACCAAGATCACACAAGAAGCCAAGGTCACACAAGAAGCTGAAGCATATCAAGCTACGTTTTCACGCTATTAGCGAGCATGTCCAAGATGGTGACATAAAGATTTGCAAAGTACACACAGATCTGAATGTGGCATATCTGTTGACTAAACCTCTCCCTAGGGCAAAACATGACCAACACCAGAACGCCATGGGTGTTAGGTATATTACCATGTAATCTAGATTATTGACTCTAGTGCAAGTGGGATACTGTTGGAGATATGCATAAGAGGCAATAATAAAGTTGTTCTTATTATATCTTTGTGTTTATGATGAATGTTTATACCCCATGCTATAATTGTATTAACCAGAAACATTAATACTTATGTGATTTGTAAAAATGTTAGAGTCCCTAGTAAGCCTCTTGTTAAAGTAGCTTGTTGATTGATTGATTGATGATCATGGTTTCCTAATCATGAACATTGGATGTTTTTGATAATGAGGTCATATCATTAGGAGAATGATGTGATGGACACACTCCGTAGCATAAGATCAAGTCATTTAAATAGTTCGTTTGCTATAAGCTTTCAAATACATAGTAACCTAAATCCTTCGACCATGAGATCATGTTAATCACCATCACCTGATGGATGCTTTGATGACATCAAACACCACTTCATAACTGGGTGGTTATAAAGGTGGCATTGAGTATTCTGAAAGTATGTGTTGAGGCACATGGATCAAGAGTGGTATTTGTCCATCCATATGACAGATAGATGTACTCTGGGATCTCTAGGTGGAATGTCATCCAATTGGCTTGCAAGCATGTGACTAGATCACAAGGGATCACATATCACAGGAACGAGTAAAGAGTACTTATCGGTAACGAGGTTGAACTAGGTATGCAGAGATACTAACAATCAAACCTCGGATAAGTAAAGTATCGCGAGACAAAGGGATATTGGTACTGTATGTAAATGGTTCATTCAATCAGAAATTTATCGTGGAAATATGTGGGAGACATATGAATTTCCAGATTCCTTTATTGGTTATTGATCGGAGAAGAGTCTTGATCATGTCTGCATAATTCACGAACCGTAGGGAGACACACTTAGTGATTCGATGTTGTTTAGTAGATATGGAATGTGAGTAAGATACCAAATGTTGTTCAGAGTCTCGGATTGGATTCGGGATATCACGAGGAGATCCGGAATGGTTCGGCGAATAATATTCATACAAGGAAAGTCGAATTCCGGGGTTCGGAAATGTTTTCGGTGTTCTCATCGGAAGCTTCTAGAAGGGTCTAGAAGGTCCATCACTCCGGGGAGGTAAGGGTACATGAATGTGTCATACCAATATGGAATGGTTGCATCATGTCCTAGGTCACTTAGCTGGGCAATGTGAAGAGAAATAATAATATTATAGTTTGAATAGTCAAACTCCAATTTGAAAAGTCAAATCCGAACATTGAAAGTCAAACAAAGTGGAGGGAGAGGAGGAAACCTAGAGGAGGAGTGTTTCCCTCCCTCCCTTGCCACCGTCCATACAAGGGGAGTTGGGGGAGGACTCCTCCTCCCTTAGCCGCCCCTCCCACCTATAAAAGGAGGGGGTGGGGCGCCCCCTTGGCCTCACCCCAAACCCTAGGTCGGCTGCCCCTCTAAATCGTTGCCGCCCTAGAGCCTCCTCTAAACCACCATCGCCTAGCCTTGCCTTAGACGCCGGCCACCTCCACCCCTCGGCCTCTAAACCCTAGTTGTCGAGGCTCTCTCTACTCCTCCACACTCGCTCTGGCTTAGGTGAAGCCCTGTGGGATCTCACCTCTACTTCCACCACCACACCGTCGTGCTGCTGGAATCACGAGGAGATCTACAACCGCTGCTGCCTGCTGGAACAAGGGAGAGGAAGGTCTTCATCGAGTACCTTACGTGTGACCGACTGCGGGAGCGCTGCCGGAATGCGGCGCCGGAAGGATCGTCTACGCGATCTTGAGATCGGCAAGTGAACGAGTACATTACCCACGAGAGATTCGTATCTCGTTAAGCACTTTGGATCTTCGAGGGTTAATACTCCATCAACTCTTTGCACCAATCTCGTAGATTAGATCTTGGCTTGCGTGTGTTCATGCGATAAAATGTTTTTGTTTTCCATGCTACGAACCCCTACAGGTATGCATTCCCCAAACGTACGAGGAGTTTTGTGATATGTCGTTCCTCGTACACCTCGATGCCAATGGAAAATCCACTCATACCAACCGCCATTGCAAGTTTGTGAATGAACTCAAGGAGGACCTGGAGTCTGGATACAAGCGAAGCCGAAAACCCGACCGCGAGGCAAGGGCAAAGGGAAGACTAGGACGTGGAACCCAATCACGCCAAAAAGGGCGATGGCAAAAGCAAGAACCCCTTCAAGAAGAAGGCCCCCGTATACCACACTTTCCTTGGCATCCCAAATGTCCGGGCACAGAAAACCTCACTGAGGATACTAATGGCCACCCTACCCCCAGTTCCCTAGTACCTGTGCTGGTCGGAGGTTTCAATCACTTGGCACATGAAGGATCACGCCGACCTTGTTCCAACGGAGAACCAGTATGCTATGGTCATCAACCCTTTGATTGACAACAATGAGTTCACCAAGTGCCTTGTGGATAGCGGAAGCAGCATCAACATTATGTACGTGGATACACTACACAAGATGAACTTGACGGAGACCAACTTAAGGCGGACCAGCACCATGTTCATGGCGTCGTTCCTGGCCGGGAGGCTCGGTCCCTTGGGTGCATTACCCTTCAGGTCTCCTTTGGTGATGTTAGCAATTACCGCCAAGAGCGCATGATCTTTGAAGTGGTCCCCTTCATGGCCAAACCATGCTTTGTCTACAACAATCTCAAGATACCTGTACCAAACTGTGTCATCACCGTTGACAAAAGTTTTGCAAAGGCAAGGGACTAAGAAATTGGAGAAGCAGCCTTTGCTAAAGACATCCTCTATGGAAAAGCATTCAAGGAGATCCAGCGCCCAGTCGATGCCTCGGAGATGCCGGCATCGAAGAAGCAGATTTCTGACTCTGATCCCGCTTTCAAGGCAGCCATCGAGGGCAAGCAGGTGGAACTTGTGGTAGGCGATGCCTCCAAGACCACCGCCATTGGGATGAACCTGGATCCCAAATATGAAAGCACGCTCGTCGAGTTCCTCCGTGAGAATAGGGACATCTTTTCCTGGCAACCTGTCGACATGAAATGTGTACCTAGGGAACTTGCCGAGCACAGCTTAAACATCGATCCTAAATGCAAACCGGTGAAACAACCTCTATGATGTTTCGGGGACGAGGAGAGACATGCCATTGGCAAAGAGATACCTAGGTTACTTAAGGCTAGTTTTATCCGAGAATTTCTTCACACCCGATGGGTGGCCAATCCTGTACTTGTGCCCAAAAAGGGAACCAAAGAATTAAGAATGTCCATTGATTACACCGGCTTGAACAAAGAGTGTCTGAAGGATCCGTTTGCTTTGCCTCGCATTGACCAAGTCATTGAATCGAGGCTAGCTCGGAACTTCTGTGTTTTCTAGATGCATACTCAGGATACCACCAGATAAAGATGCGAAATTTGGACCAATTAGCCACTTCGTTTATCACACCTTATGGCACATACTGCTATGTCACGATGCCCTTTGGGCTGAAAAACGCAGGTGCTACATACTAGCGGACAATGCAATGTTACCTCCATGACCAAATTGTTCAGAATGTTCATGCTTACATGGATGATATCATGGTGATGTCAAAGAAATCAAATGACCTAATTGCTGACTTGAAGGAAACCTTTGATAACCTCCAAAAGTTTAACATGATGCTCAACCCTAAGAAGTGCGTCTTCGGGGTTCCTACTGACGAATTATTAGGCTTCATCTTTTCCCATAGAGGAATCACGGTCAACCTGGAGAAAATCAAGGACATCCTAAACATCAATCGTCCGACATGTCTAAAATACATCCAAAGGCTCACTAGATGCGTTGCAGTAGTAAGACGGTTTATCAGCCGACTTGGAGAGAAGGCCATGCCGCTATACAAGTCGCTAAAGACGGCGAACAAATTTGTATGGATAGACAAAGCAGACGTAGCACTACAAGAGCTAAAAAGGATGCTTTCCTCTACACCTATACTCGCAGCACCTGATTCAATGGAGCCTATGTTGATCTACATGGCGGCCACCAACCGGGTTATCAACATTTTTGTCGTGTTAGAGCAGAAGGAACCAACGCATGAGTATGGCGTGCAACGACCAATTTACTATGTAATCGAGGTCTTGATGGAGTCCAAGCAGCATTACTCGCACTACCAGAAGCTGGATTACGGAGTTTTCCTTGCTTCTCGGAAGCTAATGCGTTACTTCCAAAAGCACCCAATCACAGTAGTGAGCAAGGCTCCATTGTTCGACATCATCAACAACAACAACGCTATAGGAAGGGTGGCGAAATGGGGCATTGAGCTTGCCGCCTTCGATATCACCTACAAAAGATGCGGCACTATCAAATCACAAGCCTTGGTGGATTTTATCGTAGATTGGATGGAGATCCCAGATGATACTCCTGTGCCAGAACCATAATATTGGGTAATGCACTTTTACGGATCAAAACTACTCAATGGCTCGGGGGATGGTGTATTATTGCAATCACCAATAGGAGAGAAGCTACAGTATGTCCTGCAAATCCACTTTGAGGCTACAAACAACATGGCGGAATATGAAGCACTCATTAACGGACTTCATGAAGCCAAGGGTATTGGCATCAAGCGCATAGTTTGTTGTGGAGATTCCAACTTGGTTGCTGCGGTGACCCATCATACCACTGCATGTGTAGTACACTATAGTCGTTGACATGACATCCATAGAACACCGTTCCGTAAACATCACATCCCTCAGAGTGGTACAACAGAAACATTGCGGGTCCATATTACAAAAGTACACACACATTACTATTATTACAATACCGGAAGTTCAAGACTTCCAAAAGATTCAACTTACAAACCAAAATATAAAGTGTTTCAGCGGAATTTAAAAGTAACAACTCCGTCTAGGAGTTGAGCTCAACAACTTATCCTATAGAGTTCATGCTGCTCGGCTCTGTTGGTTACTATTAACTAGAAATACTTAGTTGGACTCGTTATCATCGACACCGTAGCGGATTTTGTAATCGACTCCTTCAACACCTCCGGATAAATCAGGTTCCTCGTAGAACACATCTTCTTGGCATTCGGCTGCATACATTGGCACGTCTTCGGGATCCTCAGAGTCTAAGCAAGGGATCAAAGGAAAGAATGAGTAACAGCGTTACCCAACAAGTTCATTATATGCAAGGTGGGAAGTTTGATGCTCTAACTACCACCTCGGATTATAAATCCTTGGCACTATGCAATTTTTGTAAATCTTTCTTCAAAGATTGATTTTATTATGAAAATCTATGACCATCAGCCTTCACAGGTTGACCAGAACTTTCATGGAGTTCCTTTCCTGCCGCGTTCGTAGCTCCTTCCCGTAACAGGGAGTAACAAGTTACAATTCTTACACTCTGTAGAGGTGCGTTACTTTACCCATGAGAGATCAACTCCTTGTTGCACAACCGAGCGTACTTTCCCGTCCACAATTCCATGATGTGGGGACCAGTAGTTGGTCCAAGCCAATCACTAGCCCCTTCGCGACCCCGCATGCCTCCTTGGTGTACACCATGCCCACATAATGAATTATGGCAATGGTTTATACAAACCGTCAGATGCTAGAACTATCGTGGGACGATGAGGGTTCCCACCCATATGCTGCATATCCTCTACGAATTACCAATTAATATGCACGCTTCGAGGATAATAGCCACGACCTGCACATCCGGCTTCATGCGAGAGGAAGAAGATACAGCTGACTTCTCTGTCCCATTCCAAATCTCATGGCTAACGCATAATATACGGCGCTAGAATCACTGATGTTAGGGGTTATTAAGTTCCTACTTGATTATCATTGTTGCAATTAGAACTCTAAGTTCTATTGCTACATTATATCACCACTTAGGATGATATCTATAATTTCTTTATTTGTGAAAATAATATTTTGTTTCTTTTATAGCATATATGATAACACACAATTTGCAAATAATTTGATAAAGACTATTCAAAGGACATGAGCAAGTGATGAACTTGCCTTGTGATGGAAAGGTAGTGAAGTCCGATGCTTGCACTGGACCTTGAGCTTCTATGTCTACAAAAACATCATTATTGCCCGGTAAGGACAATATTTAAAGAAGCAAAATGATTATGCAAGTAATGTAATGCATTATTTAATTCTATATGCATTTTCCCTATATAAGGTGCCTTTTAATAATAATAAAACATTTATAAATATTATTTTAATATTTATAGCATATATTAAATTATTTTATTTCATTTCCTTTTTATTTGACTTTTATTAATTTAATAATTCTTTTAGGAATTATCAATTATACATTAAAAATTGTTATTAAATATTTATTTAGTATTTATCAAAAATACTATAATATTAATATATAATGAAAGTGATTTTTATTTATTTTTATCCTCTTTCAGTAATTTTGTAAAATTCCATAAGGAATATATAAATTACAAAATTCTTATAAAAATTTAACTCTCCAAAATTTTATATCTTATTTTATTTGGATAGAGTGGGTTATTGTGAATCCAAAAATATTTTACTTATAATTTTTGCACTTTTATTTTATTTTCTAAGATTTAATTAAGTCCAGGGGTATTTTGGTCTTTTCCTTTTTATTAAAACAGGCCTGAAAAGATTTCTGGGCTAGTTATACTTATTGGGCCCTAGTAGCCCACTAGTGATGGACAAAAGAACCACCCCGAAGGGTCTGGCCCAACTCGGCCCACTCCTCACTGCCTCTCTCTCCCTCGAGTTCATCCTCTCCTCCTCTGGCCCCGACCCTGGGCCGGCGATGCCGCCACCGGCGATTCCTGGCGCCATAGGCCATTCTGGTCGCCGCCGTGGTGCAACAGGGGGTTGTCGATGATGCCCGTTCGTTCTATCCAATTGGATTCGAGCCTGGGGCTCTCCTGCAATGGATCGATGCCGTCCCGAACCCTAGGGTTTGGGGGTTGGCATGGATCCAGGTGCTACCATGGTCGTCGTGTGTCGAGGTGATGCTCTGCACCTCCAGGCGTGATCAGGGTCGCTGTTGTGGCGCCGTGCGGGTTGCAGCGCCTCCTCTGGGGTGCTCCCCGTGCTGCCATGGTCGTCGGCCCCTCTGCTTCCTCTTCTAGTCTTCAGCGAGGACCTACAGTGAGTTTGATTCCTCTTCCCTGGTGCTCTCTGTGCTTGCTGATCCGATGCTAGATGCTGGCAGTGTCCTCTCTGGCTACTGTCTGATTCTGAATAGGATGACATATCCATTTAGGGTTCTTATCCTGGGGTTTATCATATACTGAATGAATTGGATCATGTTTGAATGAATTGTAAACATGCTAAGTGGTTATTGGCCTGAGGCTTGTTGCTTAAGATGATCTATAATGTTTCTGGTGGCTTATTAGATGATTTTATGCTTGGATTGCATCTGAATTCAGATGATATAGTTGCTTGGGAAACATGCTTAGTAAAGCCAATGACTTGATAACTTTCCACTGTTATTTGATTTATGGTCATGATTATGATAGGATGAAACCACTGTCTTAGTGATGTTGGATTGGGAATTAACATGTGGTTTGAGATCATCAGTGAAGTTTAACATAGGAATATCCTAGTTATGATTCCTGTCTTAACCGGGAAATGGTTAGTAAGTTGATTGTCTGAATTTATGATGATTTAATGTCTATCCTGATTCATAATGGATTGTTCTTGTGACACCATCATGGTATGGCACACAAGTTTGATTCTAACCCATTGATTGGGTTGTTTTAGGCTTAAGACAAACTTGGCTTTGAAATATAAATGGGAATGTTCTTTTCTGAATTCCCTAAGACCAATGATGTTGGTATGAGGCTTAGGGATTCAGACTTTATCTAATTGGTTCATATAGATAGTCCTGGTAGTGGTACCAGCTATTGTTTTTGAATCAAAGCTTGGAAAAATGATAGTGAGCTTGATCATGATCTGGATCCAAAGGATTAGTTTCTAAGGTGCTACCCTTTCTTTAGGGATGTGCCTAGAAATAGATCATAGATATATTTATGCTTGAATTGTAATATATATCCTAATCCAGAGCAATGATGTTGCTCTGAGCTCTGGCTGGATCCAGGTACTTTGTTGTTTGCTTTTAGAGTTTAAAAAATCCCTATGATGGATTCACCCCACTTGGGTGCTTTTTGAGGGTTTATTCATAAAACAACACATGCTTCTGTCTAGATAAGATGATTAGATCATGTGAGGGTTTTATGATGCTCACCATAAAATCTGATGACTGTGGAGTAAGTTGGTGATGATCTTGATCTAGTTTTGCTGGACTCCTGTGCTTGACCTTGAGCTAGCCTGCTCCTCCTAGCTCCTGGACTTGGCCTTGCTGTCCACCTGATTCTTCCTCCTCCTTATGTCACCATCATTTTGATGTTTGGTTGATCTTTGGTGGTTTGGTTTAGCTGATGTGCTTGGTAAGCTGCTGTCTAAGCTGGCTGTTCTTGTGTGCAAACAATGGAATGATGCACTAGTGCCTCTCCACGGCTGTGCTTGTGGTTTTGTGAGTTTGGGGATGTGCTGTGAGGTTGACAATACACCACATGCATGTTGGTGTGTGTCCTGCCTGTGTGCTTGCTGTGCACTTGTGGATATGTTCAGAATTTTGAAACTTACTATTATCTGGTTACTTTCACCTGGCTGCTGGATTTGTCCCTCTTGGCTGTCATTTGACTTCTGGCTTTAAATTTATGAAAGATGGATTCTTTCATATTGGTGAAACTTGCCCCTTTTTTATAAATTTATCAATGATGAATTTGTCTAGTGCACTTCACTGACATGTCTGAGAGAAAATAATACTAACTCTAACCTTTCATTTCTCTATATATATTCTGTTTGTTTTGCAGGTACAGATATAAAGATGAAGACTTTAGATTAGGTTTTATTTTATAGAATAGTTAGTAAATAGTCCAATGTAATCTTCTTCATATTTTTGTAATTTTCTTTTTATTATTTCGTAATCTTCATTTTATTCTTCTGTAATAAAGATTACATTATTATTAATAAAGAATATTCTTATTCTTTATATATTTAGTTTTGTGAATTGTGTGGATGATTTCAATAAGTTATAATTTTGTAACTTGATTATATATTGATGGTATGAAATAAGTTTCATATTCATTATTGTTTTTCTTTGGATATAATTTAAGTTATAATATTTATTTCTTAATTAAATTAAGATTCAAAACTTATCCCTAATTTATTTGAATTATAATTCAAACACTTAAGTTAAAAATTCAAATTCATTTTAAAACACATAATTCCTTAAAGATCATATCAAAGTCTATAGCAATCACCCTTTAATACTAAACCTAATCTCAAAGTATGAAAGAAACATTGATCACTTAAGGTTTTTATTTGGCGAAAATTTTACCCACATTTTCACAAAGGAATGCATGCAACATTCCATATTCCTAAATCTACCCTTCGTTAGTATCTAAATGCTGGGATGTTACAGTTGCCTAGAAGGTGTCTGGCACCTAGAACGTGCGGAACCCTATGATGGCGGCATATCAAGATGGAGTGGACGAGATAGCCAAGTGCTTTGAGGGCTACGAAGTCAAGTGATGGTGCTCGACATGTGGCACTTTGTTGGTAACCCCAAGAGCAAGGTGTGAGGAGCACATCAACAAGTTTTACCTCAGTTGAGACCAAGGTTATTGAACCAGTAGGAGGAAGGAAACGTCACACAGGTGTTGCACACAACGTGGAGACCTGCACAACACAAACTCAAGACTTTGTCCCAACGAATCAGTGAGGTTGTCAAGCTCACTGGTTTGCTGTAACAAAGGATTAACTGTATGGTGTGGAAGGTAATGGTGGTTTGCAGCAAGTAAACAGGTAACAGTGGAAGATGTATCAATGGTAAATATTGGACCGGGGTCCATAGTTCACTAGAGGTGCTCTCCTTAGATAAACAACATGGCATGAAGGGTAAACAAATTACAGCAGGGAAATTGACAGGAACTGAGCAAGGCATAATAATGCAATACTAGTCAGAAAGATCCTATGAGATTCGATTGGGCAATACAACAAGATACATAGACCGCCATCCAACTGCATATATGACTAGAAGTCCACCTTCAGGTTATCATCCAAACCCCCTCCAGTATTAAGTTGCAAGCAATAGACAACTGCTTTAAGCAAAGTGTGTAAGGTAAATAGTCCACATGTTCCATGAACAAGAGACCGTTGTTTTCTCCCTAGTGGCAACAACACATCTACAACCGAAGAGATTTCTATCAATTCCCTTGGAAACTAGAGGCATGAACCCACTATCAAGCATAAATACCCCCTCTTGGAGTCACTACCAACTACTTTTCCAAGATAGCTACTAACAACAGAGAGCATGCAAGATCACAAACAACACAGACATGATAGAATCATAAAGACAAAACCATTAATCAATCCAACATAATAATCTCAATATCCATCGGATCCCCACAAACACAACATGCATGATTACAAATAGATCAGATCATGATCATGAACAGAGCTCACAAGATCTATACATGAAATCACAAAGGAGGAGATACAACCATCTAGCTACTACATGGACCCACAGTCCAAGGTGAAACTACTCACGCATCATACCGAAGAAGAAGGCCTCCGGGATGATCTCCCCTCCGGCTGGGTGCCGGGAAGAACTTCAGATCCCCCCGATCTAGGTATTATGGTGGCGAAGGCTACAAACGGTTTTGTGGAGATTTGATCGGGTGCTTAGGGTTTAGGCATCGGGGGCTTATTATAGGCGAAGGGGGATGCCAAGGAGGCGACCATGGGGGGCACACCCTGCCTAGGCCCAGGCCCACCCCTGGCCGCGCCTAGGGGGGGTTGCCTCCCTGGCTTGCCTCTCCATCTCCCCTCTAGACTTCGTGTTCCCCACAGAAAGTTATTGACTTTGGCCTTTGTCCCATCCAATTCCGAGAATATTGATTTTCTGCCTTTCTGGAACCAAAAACAGAAGAAAACAGGCAACTGGCACTGTGGCAACTTGTTAATAGGTTAGTTCCAGAAAAGATATAAAAACACCTCAAAGAATGATAAAGCAAAGCAAAGTAGATACTAAACAAGCATGGAACATCAAAAACTATAGATACGTTTCCGACATATATGTAACAACCCAAGTTTGTGATATATGTAAATAGTACTTAAGCATGGCATGCATCTGTTTAAATCAATACAATATTTGAATGTGACCAAGTTTTTGAATAATGCAAACCCTAAACCCTAGTAATTTCTCTCTCTATGAAACACATTCAAATGGTTTTGTTATTTTGAGAAGTACCAAAACATTGGAGCCCAAATGGACTAAAAAAGGGCCCCTGCAATATTTTCTATATTTTACAAAGTCCCTGGTATTTTTGAAACATGCAAAACAGATTTCAAATAAAAATTACAAAGAGAGAAACAAAATCAAAAAATAAAAACAGTTTCAGTTAAAAAAATATACAGCAGTAGCCAATGGGCCGTGGGCCATCTCCCTTCTCTCTCTCTGCCGCACCGTGCAGCCCGCATCAGCCCAGCTTGGCCCACCCGGGGCCCAGGAGCAGGCCCATATCGCTTCGGACCCTGTCCTTTGTCATCTTCGCTGCCGACACCGGAGCTGAAGCTCCTCCGTCTCGACGCCACCGTCGTCCGCCGCTGAAGACGCGCCAAGATTCCCGCCGCCACCCTCCACCGCCTATAAGAGGCCCTGACGCTGTAGTGGAGAAACCCCAACGCGCCACTCCCCCTCCCCTTCTCCCTACCGCCATGGCCGGCGAGATCTAGCTCGCAAACGCCTTCGGCCTCCCCGTTGTCGGTCACCCCAAGCCCGGCTGATACCACCATCGAGCTTGCCGTTGCCTCCTTTTTCTTCCTAGTTAGCTCATTCAGCTCGGCGCGCCCCTAGTCGCTGGAATCGAGAGCTCCCTCCACCGCTAGTTTCCGCCGTTCGCCGTTGATTCTGGCCTTGCCTATCCTTCCGTAGCCGTCTATCAGCACTAGGGTGAGCATATGGTGCTCAAGGCACCCTCCGTTCCCTCTCTTTCGCGCTGCAGCGTTGCCCCGACAAACACCTGCCGCCACCACCGCTGTTCGCCGTCGCAGGCCTCGCTCCGGTGACCCTAATGGGGAGGTACCACCACTATGCGGTTCCCCTCCTCGAGCTCTTTCCAGCGCACCCTCCCGCGCGTCTAGGCGTGCCCTGGTTCGCCGCCGGCGACCACCGTCTGGTGGCTCCACCGTGCATGAGGTGGCGCTGACTCAGCGCTTGCATGGCCTGCTAATGTGGCCTTGGGCCCAGCAGTCACTAGCTGGGTCTGGCCTCTGCCTCGGTGAGAAAAGTTTAGGATTAGGTACCTAACATCAGCATGATGCAGTAAATCTATTTTTTTGTTTAAATATTTTCTGAAATTCAATTCTAGAAATAAATAACCCAGGTGGGCCCAGGCTATCAGAATTTTAATATTTTCCATAAATAATTTCTGAAATTAATAAAAGTATGACATGTGGGCCCAATTTGGAAATTAATTTAAATATTCCAAATATGATTTAAAATGGATTAAAATTGGAGAAAATCATAACTAATTCATTTTAAATTAGAAAAATACAAATAATATACCAAAATGTTCAGAAAAATAAGAGCTATGAAATAGCAACATAATCATACATTGTGAACCAACTTTCATGACAAGTTTAATTAGAAGAACCAATTGAACCCCATAGGTGATTTCGAGGATCCCCCTGTTCTAGGGTTTGGACCTCTCGGACCCCGTTTAAAATGAACAAGCATGTTCTAGTGCATTTCAACACTATTTAACTTGTCATATCATCCATATTGATTGCGCATTGCATTATGCCATGTCTTGATTGTCGCTTTCCTTTCCGGTATTGGTTCTTCGTGATAGGATCTGAGCCCGAGGCTAAAGTGAACAACACCGAAGATCCATATCTGTCTACTGAAGGACAAGGCAAGCGTAGCCTCTCATTCTGAACCTACTTTTACAAAGTATATTACTTTGTCACTATGTTACACATGATTCCAATATGGTCTTTTGTTAGTAGCTAGTGTTACCTATCTGCTGCACAGTTTCTCTTTTGTAGCCTTATACTCCTAATCCACTTCTCCTAGCATACTTAGGTCTGGCATTTGGGATGCTAGAGCTTTTGTTATCGACAGCTTAGCCATGCATAGTAACAACGTCTGATCTATCCGAATGATTAATCAGAGATGCCGGTGAATCTAGAAAGGTAGGAGATGGTGATATCATCGAAGGAGTTAACTAATCATGCTAAGGCTTGTATGGGAGGCCACGTTGGGTGTGGTTTTTGCAGTCTCATGCTCTCCACCTCTTGGAACCGAGTTCTTGCCTTTGGAACCGAGACGAGCGTACAACCACACGGGGCCTAGAAAACCCCACGAGCAACTAACTTGCCTAGTACATTCCATGAGTCATATAGTTTGGGCTTTCCATTTGGCATACGCATTGAAAACGTTTTCGAAAGAGGAGGTGATGGAGGTGCATCATAATAGGTAGGGAAGCATGGACTGGGTTGCTTGGGGTCAATGGAGCCCCTGGTAAACAAACCTCGCCTCACATCTTCAGGGACCGGCTTCGGGACTTGACCCGTTACGGCGGAACCATCCCTAGGGCATGACTCATGGTCTCGGCGAAAACAAGGTAAAGGTCGTGGTCAACCACCCTCTGCCGGCCTTCCAAGGAAGAGGGCTAATAATATTTGGCATTAAGAGTCGGTTGGTACGTGTGGGTAAAGTTGTACACCCCTGCAGGGTATTAATCTTTTCGAAAAGCCATGTTCACGGTTATGAACGCTTGGTGACCAGATTCTAAGATCATAGATAACATTAACCATTATAAAACTTGTTGATCCACGTGTGCTTAAGGATGCTTCCTCTGGGTCGAGGGGGTGATCCTAGATAGGAGGTTCTGATGAAGCTGGAGATCATCGAGATATGCTGAACAAGATGAAGAAGTCGTTCTTATCCCTTTTAAAAGATTCTGAGTAGACGAGCCTCTTCTCTCTCTTGTTTACAAACAAAGATTGCTTTACGCAAAATAAAATACAGAGAAAGACTTTCTAGCCAGAGCATGTAGATACTAGGTTATCTAAGTCTTGCGGAGTACATTCTCGTACTCAACCTTGCACCATTGTTGTTTTTGTACAGATGATCTAGTTGCGATTGAAGGTGGCTTCTATGTTGACATCGACGAGTAGTTGGGGGTCCCAGGTAGCAGCCTGAGGACTGTGGGATGGACGTCTCTTATGTTTATGGCCTCTTAGGCCCTTTGCTAAGTTGTTGTGTAGAACAATATAATTTGCTTTCGCTGTGTGATGAAATGTTGGGTCTATAACCTCTGGTTTGTAATAACTCTAATATCATACTCTGTTAAGAGTTTAAACTTATGTTGTTGAATCCCTAAGTTCTATAATGTTACCGAATCTTATTGTGATCTTCCGTGCTTAGAGTTGAGCTTACCTTAGATGATGATCTGAGGTTAGTTTAACCCTAATCCCGGGGATGCTACAGGTTTTTGTATCAGAGCAGGACTTCTTGTAGGAAACCCTTTTATTGGTCAATGTTGAGTCCAGAAGTTGACAAAACTATTTGAAAGTTAAAAACTTATTTGTAGAAACTCTGACTAGGATTCTTTTTACTCCTTCTCTGGTGTGTTTCTAATGCTGGAGTTTTCTTATCCTATTTGGTTTGAAAAAGGTTTTCATTCCTTATCTCATATCTCAAAACTTTTATGATCGTGGTTATGGGGTTGTTTTTCTAAGTACTCTGTACCTGGTTGCTATTCCCAGAGTTTCAAGACATCTCAGTTTTGCTTGGTGTGTAACATCTTAGCATTCCATTGTCATGGTTTGTAAGTCAGCTGGTTAGTGTATACATTAGTATGATTTGATACTACCATGCTTGACAAGATGATACGGTTATATCAAGTACTCTTTGTTCATCTTTCCATCTTGTTCCTTTGAAATCCCCTGTCTAACCCTTTTTGTTCTTTCGGGATGGGTGACACCTCTCGTGCACGTACCTGTGCTCATGCTCGTGGTGCTGCAAATGAGGGTGAATCTTCCAACCTTCCTCCACCACCATCCATGGTTCAACTCATGGCCATGCACGAAACCAACCGTGCTGACAACATGAGGCTCCTTGAAAGGATTGAGCGCAACACCGCTCAACCCAGAACAATCAAGTTGGTATCAAGGACTTCACACATCTCACTCCGCCAGTCTTCAGCTATTCCACTGAGCCACTTGATGCAGACTACTGGCTTTGCACTATGGAGCGCAAACTTCAGGTTGGTCATGTCGCTCAAGCTGATTGGGTGACTTTTGCTGCCTATCATCTGGAAGGAGCAGCTAACTCTTGGTGGGAAAATTTCTTGGCTATGCAAGAAGCTCAACATGTTGTTACATGGCAAGAGTTCACTTAAGCCTTTCGATCTTATCATATTCCGGAGGGTCTGATGGATCAGAAGAGGGAGGAGTTCCTCAAGATGAAGCAGGGCACTAGTTTCGTGTGTGATTACCAGCGCAACTTCAGTTGTCTTGCCTGCTATGCTACTGAAGAGGTCTCCACTGATGTTAAGAAGAAAGCTCTGTTTCGCAAGGGACTGGATCCTGAGGTTCGCCGTGATATCCATCTCATGGACTTTGGTAACTTCCAAGGTCTTGTCAACAAGGCTATGAAGGCCGAGAGTGGAAAGGTGGAGTATGAAGAAACCCGTAAGCGTCCTCAGAAGGGGTACAACAAGGTTGGTTCTAGCAATAAGAAGCGCGTGTCTTTGTGCCTTACAGTGATGTGCCACGTTCTCCTTATACCTCAAGGTCTTCTGGTTATGCTCCTCGTTTGAATGTTGCTCCAAACAATGCTGGTGGATCAAACTAACCTCCTGCTGGCAATGCATCAGGTGTTATATGTTTCAACTGTCTCCAGCCTGGCCACTATGCAAAGGAGTGTCCTCAAAAGAGTGCTGATGAGAGAGCACAACCACCAAAGAAGAATGATAAGTATCAAGGTGCTGGAAGAGGTTGTCTGAACCATATCTCTGTTGAGGAGGCTCAGGAAGACCCAAGCGTCATTATGGGTACGCTTCGTATCAATCAAATTCCAGCTAAAGTTTTGTTTGATTCTGGAGCATCGCATTCATTCCTGTCACAAGCTTTTTCTCAAATGCATGGGATAAGTTTTGAGGGGTTGTCTGTTCCTCTGCTAGTTCAATCTCCTGGTTCTAGGTGGTGTTCCACCATGGTTAGTCATGGGAATCTAATCGAAGTTGCATTTCAACTTTTCCCCACTTCTTTGATCGCCCTCAAGACAACTGACATTGACATCATTTTGGGCATGGAATGGTTGACTTGTTATCAAGCCATCCTCGATTGTACAACCAAGTCTATGACTTTGACTAGTCATGCTGGCATAACAGTCAAGTATTGGACCGTAGGGTCACTATCTCCTTCAGCTATTTATTCTTCTCAAGCGGAGTTGTACGCTCTTGAAGTTTCACCTCCATTAGAAATCCAAGATGTTTCCGTGGTATGTGAATTCCCGGATGTCTTTCCCAAAGAGTTACCTAGCATGCCACCTGATCGAAGTGTGGAGTTTGTCATAGAGCTAGATCCTGGAACTGCTCCTGTTTCCAAAAGACCCTATCGTATGCCTCCTCATGAGCTTGTGGAGTTGAAGAAGCAATTAGAGGAGTTAGAAGGAAAATAATACATTCAACGCAGCACATCTTCTTGGGGATGTCCTACCATCTTTGTGAAGAAGCGGGATACCAATATATCGCGTCTGGTTGTGGATTATCACCCACTCAATGCTGCGACTATCAAGAATAAGTATCCCCTCCCTAGGATCAATGATCTCTTTGATCAGTTAAGTGGTGCCACTTTATTTTCCAAAATGGATTTGAGGTCAGGGTATCACCAGATAAAGATCCGTAAGGAAGATATTCCAAAGACTGCTTTCATCACTCGTTATGGTCTTTACGAGTACACAGTCATGTCCTTTGGTCTTACCAATGCTCCAGCCACTTTTATGTGGCTTATGAACTCTGTCTTCATGGAGTATCTTGACAAGAGCTCGTATTCCTTGGTCATGTTGTTTCTGCCAAAGGGGTTGCTGTTATCCGAGATAAGGTCCAAACTATTCTCGACTAGGAGTCTCCTAAATCCGTAAAGGATGTCCGAAGTTTTCTCGGGATGGCTAGTTATTACCGTCGGTTCATCTAGAACTTCTCTAGGATTGCAAAGCCGATGACTGATCTTCTTAAGAAGGATAAGAAGTTTGATTGGTTTGAGAAGGCTGAAGAAAGCTTCCAGATGTTGAAAACTAAGTTAACAACTGCTTTGGTGATGGTTCTTCCAGACACTAGCAAAGACTTTGTCATCTTCTATGATGCTTCTCACCAAGGTCTCAGATGTGTGTTAATGCAAGATGGGCATGTGGTGGCTTATGCCTCCCGTAAGCTAAAACCACATGAGAACAACTACCCAACTCATGATCTTGAGCTTGCAGCTGTTGTTCATGCTCTTAAACAATGGCAACATTACCTTCTCGGTAGTTGTTGCGAGTTCTACTCGGATCATCAGAGTCTGAAGCATCTTTTCACACAACCTGATCTGAATCTCAGGCAAAGAAGATGGTTGGAACTCATCAAGGACTACGATTTGGGTCTCAACTATCATCCTGGCAAAGCCAATGTTGTTGCAGATGCGCTAAGTCGTAAGTCTTATTGCAACACCCTGATGATCAAACAATCTCAACCTTCTCTTCATGAGGAATTTGCTCGATTGAATCTTGAAGTAGTTCCTCGTGGATTCCTTTCTACCCTTGAAGTGAAATCTTCTATAGAGGATGAAATTAAGCTTGCTCAGAAGAATGATTTTGAAGCTGCTGAGATCGAAGGGAACATTGCTAGCAGGGTTGCTAAGTGTTTCTATATTGATAATCAAGGTATCGTCTACTTTGGTAACCGTTTGGTAGTGCCAAAGAGGACAAGGTTGATGGATTTAATTCTCCGAGAGGCTCATGAATCACCTCTTTCTATCCACCCTGGAGGTTCCAAGATGTATCGGGATCTTCGTCAAAGATTCTAGTGGTTTGGTATGAAAAAGGATATCGCTCGTTTTGTTGCTGAATGTGACATTTGCCGTCGTCTCAAAGCTGAGCACCAAAAACCCGCTGGTCTCCTACAGCCACATAAAATACCCAAGTGGAAATGGGATGAAGTTGGTATGGATGTCATTACTGGTCTTCCTAAGACTCAGAAAGGAAATGATGCCATCTTGGTAATCGTTGACTATCTGTCCAAAGTTGCTCACTTCTTACCTGTTCGCGAGAGCATTAATAATAATCAGTTAGCAGATCTATATCTCTCTCGAATAGTTGTTCTTCATGGGGCGTTTGTTCACCTCAAGGTTTTGGACAAGTTTCCAACAAGCTATGGGAACCCGTTTGTCCTTCAGTATAGCTTATCATCCTAGTACCGGTGGCCAGACCGAAAGAGTGAATCAAATCCTTGAAGACATGCTAAGAGCGTGTGTCATATCTTTTGGCAAGGACTGGGAGAAATGCCTTCCTTTTTCTGAATTCTCCTACAACAATAGTTATCAGTCTAGTATAGAAATGGCACCTTTCTAGTTCTTATATGGAAGAACCTGTCGTACTCCTTTGAACTGGTCAGAAACCGGCGAAAGAAAGTTCTTTGGACCAGATATGATCTAGGAAGCAGAAGATCAAGTTCATATCATTCGAGATTGTTTGAAAACTACTCAGTCTCGCCAGAAAAGCTATCATGATCGTCACCATCAACATGTTGAATATGAAGTTGGTGATCAAGCTTATCTTCGGGTCACTCCTTTAAAGGGTGTCCACCGTTTCGGTATCAAAGGCAAACTGGCTCCTCGCTATGTTGGTCCTTTTCATGTTCTTTCCAAGCAAGGTAAACTCGCATATCAACTGGAGCTTCCTGCAAACTTCCCTGAGGTGCATGAAGTCTTTCATGTGTCTCAACTCAAGCGTTTCTTCAAAGACCCTGTCCGTGATGTTGATCACCAAACTCTTGATCTCCAGAAGGATCTGACTTATCGTGAGTATCCTGTTCGTATCCTTTATGAAACCGAACGCAAAACTCGCCATCAGAACATCAAGTTCCTGAAAGTTCAGTGGTCTCATCACTCTAAGGACGAAGCAACCTGGGAACAAGAAGATCGTCTTCGATCTGAGTACCCTGCCTTCTTGTCTAAAACTTAGGAATCTTGGGACGAGATTCTTGTAAGGGGGTAGAGCTGTAACAACCCAAGTTTGTGATATATGTAAATAGTACTTAAGCATGGCATGCATCTATTTAAGTCAGTACAATATTTGAATGTGAGCAAGTTTTTGAATAATGCAAACCCTAAACCCTAGTAATTTCTCTCTCTCTCTCTCTCTCTCTCTATGAAACACATTCAAATGGTTTTGTTATTTTGAAAAGTACCAAAACATTGGAGCCCAAATGGACTAAAAAGGGCCCCTGCAATATTTTCTATATTTTACAAAGTCCTTGGTATTTTTGTAACATGCAAAACATATTTCAAATAAAAATTACAAAGAAAGAAACAAAATCAAAAAAGAAAAACAGTTTTAGTTAAAAAAAATGCAGCAGTAGCCGATGGGTCGTGGCCCATCTCCCTTCTCTCTCTCTGCCGCACCGTGCATCCCGCAGCAGCCCAGGAGCAGGCCCATACCGCTTCGGACCCTGTCCTTCGTCGTCTTCGCTGCCGACTGTTGGGCCACGCGGAGATAAATTTTTTTTCCTCTAACATGGTGATCCCAAGATCCAGCTGAGATAGAAAGCCACGAGGTTTACCACTAGACGCGCAGTTGCAGATTACTGATGAAGCGCGTCAGTTGATGCAGTGCAGTCCTTTGCAATCAGATCGTCTTGGTGCTGATCGTACAACACCTCTGCTGGTATCCACACGTACAAGGAGGAGCGCCATAATCGCTAGGTTCAGATCGACGATGTGATCTGTGGAGCTAGGGTTTCCAACACATGGAATGACCTAACCGATCAACGATTTATCTTTCTGGGTTACGGTGCTCCACTGTATATAGGGAGTGAACATGGGCTCCACTCTCGTGGCCCATTCACTAAAGCCCATATAACCCTAGTCACCACG
This sequence comes from Avena insularis, assembly GCA_023614405.1. Lineage (NCBI taxonomy): Eukaryota > Viridiplantae > Streptophyta > Magnoliopsida > Poales > Poaceae > Avena > Avena insularis. The sequence goes on from CM042685.1 coordinate 251,994,092, forward strand.
ATTCTGACTCGCTGACTCAGTCCTAATCCGGCTCGGGTCCAACCCGGCCAGATTTCCGGCTTGGATCAAACCCGGACTGATTTCCGGCTTGGGTCCAACCCGGACTTGCTCCCGCTCTTAAGTGTGTGACCCGGCAGGCTCATGGCTACTCGGACACGATTGGAGTCCGACTCACAATCGATCAGTCGGCAGCGGCTCCTAGCAGAACGTGCCGACTCCCAAGTACCAAAGAGTCATGACGACTTGTCTTTCCAATGCGACTTGCGTCCGAGTCCCTTTTGCCTCACGATATGCCTTGTCAGACTATAGGCGAATAATTGTCATCCCTTAAATAGTCCGACTCTCTTCTGGATCCGAGATAAGTTATTCACCCGACTAACTCTTAGTCGACCGCCTCGGTTAACACTTAACCGAGTCGTGCATGGCCATGCTTTCCGAATCATATCATCCGAGAGGGCCCAGAGAATATCTCTCCGAGTGGAGGGGAAAATCCCATCTCTGTTATTCACATCATGCAGCTTGATTCTCGGTCGACCCGAACTCTTCCTTTATAACTGCCCAGTTACGGATTAGCGTTTGACAGAACCTAAGTCGGTGATTCTCAACTCGGACTATGCAACAACCTCAGGTCTAAGGATTACATTGATTGAGATATACAAATGACAACTTGTTTGTTGTACCTCAATATGGGTCAATCCGACTCGCTAAACTCTTTAGCCGAGTCTATGTAAGTCGGAATGGCATATCCATGCCCATGACAAGTGGAACCGAGTCATCAAGCCGACTTTCACATTGGTCTAAGTTGTGTGTCCAGCACAACCTCGATGACCAAGGATATTTAGTACAAACAACATGAATGCATAGTTCCACAACCGAATCACATATTCAATGATATACATTAGATGCTTATACAAGGACAACTTTATATCTTTATGAATACAATGGGAAATCTCATCATACATGATTACCTCTAGGGCATATTCCCAACAGTCTCCCACTTGCACTAGAGTTAATCTTCCGACATCACATGTCTAAGCATCTAATGCCCATGGCTCTCAGGTGTGCCTCATGCTTTGGCTGGGGTAACGGCTTTGTCAACGGATCTGCAATATTTGCATCCGTGTGTACCTTGCATAACTTGATATCACCCTGTTCCACAAACTAGCGAATCAGGTGGTACCGCATGAGTATGTGCTTGTTCTTCTGGTGTTTTCTAGGTTCCTTGGCTTGTGCAATAGCACCATTGTTTTCACAATACACGTCTAACGGATTGGACGAGCCCTGAACCACACCAAGATCCATGAGGAAATTCCTCATCCAAACAGCCTCCTTTGCCGCCTCCGAGGCGGCAATATACTCAGCCTCCTTTGCTAGCATCCACAGTTTAAGATGAAGTACATAGAAACAAAGGTCATTATTACAACGTCATTCCAGATATAACATAGTCTTTTACAACTCCATAGCCATAGCCTAGTACAAGAGTTTAACTTAACAATATAAAATAGAAGTATTCATCTTCATGTGCCACAGGCAAGCATGTTAAGTGTAGACTCATAGCCCATAATCATCATCAGAGTAACCTGCAACATCACAAGTTACAGCCACAGTGGGTCAATACATTGGAATAGTATTGGCAAGTGATACCTTAGTAGATTATTAACATCTAGTTACTATATGAATTTGGCTAAGTGTAGCTTAGGCTTACTTTGCTCAAAATAGGTTTTACCTATCAGTTGAAAACACTAAGTTTTTCTTTGACAAAATCTTCCCAAGGAACCACCAATAGAAATTGGTGAACCTTCACCCTTGTTCAACCAAGTGTTTTAACTTGGAAAATTGGGATTAGGAGATTCTTGATAGCTTCCATGTCTTGATGCTCAAATTGTCTAATACCAGGGACATGGCTAAGTACTTAGATTCTTCCATCTGCAGAGGTTGTGCACTTTCCCCACAATACTTGATTTTCACCAAGACAGGACCTTTCAGAAGCCTTCCCTTAGACCAAATGGATGCGTCCCAACCTATCATCCCACTACCACCAACAGTCCAAATGGCTAAGTTATTGCAACCTATATGATCCAGGCAGAGCCCGTAATGCCATGTGGCTGCACTAGAAGCTTCTTAACATTTGGCATCTCAAATCCCTTTGTTCCTGGGTGGCTTTACAAAAGTGAGATACACAAGGTAGACCATAGAAATGGGCCTTGTGTAACCACTCAACACAAACCATTCTTTCCATTCCACCCAGGTGTTTCATTCACTTACTTGTTTTATTAAGTAAAACCATAAGTCAAAGACATAGAAATATTTCCCATAGCATGTATATATATTCCACCCTTGGTTGCTACTATCTAGGCTAATCATGTTATAGCAAGTATCTTAACTTAGAGAAAACACTAACAATTCTACAACTACTAGGATTTCCCAAGCATAGCATATAGATACTTAGCAAAATATTCATGCAAGCCCTATACAAAATATTTCTAATGAGTCAAAATATTGAGACAAAATTATGGAGCACCACTTGCATTGGTAGTTGGGGGAGTAGAAACAATCTTCACAACCACAATCACTATTAGCACCAAAATCTACACATAAAATGATAGCACCAAATTCACATATCAAAATATACAAGCAAAAATATATGAATGCATGCAAATGCCATGTGATGATTTTCTACACCAAACAAGACAAGTATACAGTACTAAATCACAAACAAGACAAATATACACTAAATAAACTTTATTTAGTCTTTAAATCATTTTTCAAATAATTTCTATACTCAAAATAACCCTATGAATGTCTCTGCAAAAATAACCAATTTTACAGAAGCAAATCATTAAACAAATTGCATGGTTGGATAGAATTCTTTCTCCTGATTCCAATGATATAAAATTTGTAAAATTTGAACATGTGGATCAAAAGTTATGAATTTTACAAGTTTTAACATCTAATAGATCTAAATTCTGTTTTTAAATCTAAACACAGGCCACGCGGCAGCGTCTGATTGGCGCATACCGGTTCGGGTGGATAATGCTTGCGAGCCGTAAGATCTAAGTGATGATGCACGGCCCAGATTTACTCATACCGCTTCACCCTCTAATCTAATCCTAGCCTCTAGATCTGGATCTAACGATCCTCGATGCTCTGACCATCGAGCGGCGGTGCAAATGGCCAGAGTGGCGGCGATGCTTCTGCCTGCGGTGAACTGGCAGCGCTAGGGGCATGTGGGGGTGGGGTGGGTTGTTACCGAATCGTGGGGACGCGGCGATGATGATGATTGACACGGTGGAGACGCGGGCGTGCGGGACCATCGGAGATTCCTCGCCGGAGGTGCTCCTAGCGTTGGGTGCTCGAAGTCGTCGACAGAGGCGAGCCTACAGAGCGCCAGGGAACAAACCGAATGCATTAGCGTGCACGCGAGAGGACATCGAACTTGGAAAAGTAAACCAGAGGCGAGGGGGTGGTCAGACCTCACCATAATTGGTCACCGGAGCTCGTCGGGGCAGCGGCGGTGCAAGGAGGAAACCGAGCAGCCTGGTGGCGATTACTGGGTGGGGTTTGAGGGGAAATGGTCGCGACGGTGTGGGGTTTAAGTAGCAGGTGAGGGCTGGGAGAATTACTGGCGGAATCAAAGGAATTGATTCGATTTAAATCCGCGAGGTAACGGGCGGCGACGACGTGATCATCGCGCGAGATCTGGGGAGGACAACGACGTGGCGTTGGGGCCACTAGTCAGTGTGTGGTGGGTTGGTTCGACGCGGGTGAGAGAGAGAGGGGGAGGGAAATGGCCCGGGTGGGCTTGCTGGGCTGAGTCTGCTGATGGGCCGAAAGGCTGGCGCATGCCTTTTCTGTTTTCTTTATTCTTTTTCTTTTTCTGTTTGAATTTCCAGCAATCCTTTTCAAATGATTTCAAATATGTTTGAATTCAAACTCTCTCTAGATTTTTATAAAGTGAAACATGCACATAATTTGCTACATAATAATGTTGTACACTTGAATTTGCATTGGCACATTGGAATTTTAAATAAACAATGCTTTTATCAAATGCTTAGTAAAGACATAAAAATGGTTTTAAATTTTGTACTTTGTTTTGAATCTTTGTCCAAGCTTTGGAAAGCATCATTCAACCACAGGATCAATTATCTTTGGTTTAAAACAATTAATCTCAAACCAGAGAGTAGCATTGGGCCAATGCCTTGCTTACATAAAATAATAGACATTCAAATGCTTCTGTTTTTGTAATGACTTTGAAAATGATCCTAAATGATTATGAATGCATGGATGATATGCAAACTTTGAAATCATGATTTTAGGGATGTTAAAAATCTAACCCCCTTAAGGTGAATCTCATCCTCGAGATTCGGATTGGCTAGCAAATAGGTGAGGGTGGTCTTTCCGAAGGTCATCTTCTCTTTCCCATGTTGCTTCTTCCTCGGAATGATGGTTCCACTGTACTTTGCAGAATTTGATAGTCTTTGTCCGAGTAACTCTTTCTGCAGTCTCAAGAATCTTGATAGGTTTTTCCTCATAGGTGAGATCACTTTCCAATTGGACCTCCTCCAAAGGTATAATATCCTTCAAAGAAGTCTCTTCCATCTCTGGATGACATTTCTTAAGCTGACTCACATGAAACACATTGTGAACAACAGACAATGATTCCGGAAACTCAATCTCATAAGCTAATTCTCCTTTACGACTCAGAATCTTGAATGGTCCAACGTATCTTGGGGCCAATTCCTTTGACTCCAAATATCTTCACTCCACGAAGTGGTGACACTCTAAGATAAGCTCTATCACCCACCTCATAGGTGACTTCTCTATGCTTAGGATCTGCGTAGCTCTTTTGTCGGGACTGTGTTATCTTCAATCTGTCCTTTACTAGCTCGACTTTCTCTTCAGCCTCTTTGATTAGTTCTGGTCCGAACAAATTTCTTTCTCCCACAACATTCCATAGAAATGGGGTAGTACAATTTCTCCCATAGAGAAACTCAAACGGTGCCATATCGATACTGGCTTGATAGCTGTTATTGTAAGAGAATTCTGCATAAGGCAGACTTTCATCCCAACTCTCTCCATAGTCTAGGGCACATGCCCTCAACATATCTTCTAAAATCTGGTTGGTCCTTTCTGTCTGTCCATCAGTCCGTGGGTGAAAAGCAGTACTGAATTCCAATCTCGTTCCCAATGACTCATGCAGTTGCCTCCAAAATGAGAAGTGAACTGAGTTCCCCTATCAGACACAATACTCTTGGGTACTCCATGCAGACATACAATCCTGTTCATATAGATCTTGGCCAACTTAGCACTTGTATAGGTTGTCTTCACGGGTATGAAATGAGCCACTTTAGTGAGGCGATCCACTACTACCCAAATAGAATCATATCCTGACCTGGTCCTTGGCAATCCGGTAATGAAATCCATGCCAATCTTGTCCCACTTCAAATTAGGAATAGGTAATGGTTGTAGTAATCTTGCCGGTTTCTGATGTTCCGCTTTCACTCTACTACATACATCACACAAAGCAATATGTTCGGCGATGTCTTTCTTGAGATTATTCCACCAAAATCTTTCCTTCATATCCATGTACATTTTTGTGTTACCCGGATGAATGGAATATGGTGAGTTGTGTGCTTCTTGTAAAATCAGTTTCGGAAGCTCCGGATCATGCAGACCGCAGATACGTTTTCCATACCATAAAGTACCCTGTTCGTCTTCATGGAATCCTTTGGCTTTTCCCTTACCAATCTTTTCTTTAACCTCTTCAATTTCCTTATCTGTATTTTGGGCTTCCCTGATTTTGTCCAACAATGTGGGTTGAACATCCAATGACATGGGATGTCCTTCAGGCACAATCTCCAACCTGAGGTCTCTAAATTGAGCACACAGATCATCTGGCAACTCTCCCTTAGTAAGGCCATTCACAAATACCTTACGGCTTAAAGCATTTGCTACAACATTTGCTTTACTGGGGTGGTATTGCAAACTCAAGTCATAGTCCTTGATGAGTTCTAGCCATCTTCTTTGTCTCATGTTGATTTCTTTTTGAGTGAAGATATACTTCAGACTTTTGTGATCTGTGAACACTTCACATCGCTTTTCCAAAAGATAATGTCTCCATGTTTTAAGTGCATGGACAACAGAGGCTAACTCCAAATCATGAGTAGGATAATTCACCTCATGAATTTTGAGTTGTCTCGAGGCATAAGCCACAACTTTCCCTTCTTGCATTAGAACTGCACCTAATCCATGATGAGATGCATCACAATACACTTGGAAATCTTTCTCCAAATCTGGCAGACATAGGACTGGTGCTATCACTAGTCTCTTTTTCAATTCTTGGAAACTGAGTTCACATCCTTCAGACCAAGCAAATTTCTTGTCTTTCTTTAGTAACTCCGTCATTGGCTTAGCTACCTTGGAGAAATTCTCAATGAATCTTCTGTAGTATACCATCTGTAAGATCCCTCCCTTATAAAGGTAAGGATCCCTGTGATTGCAATGCTAGTCCCTAGATCAATTGCTAGCATCCACAGTTTAAGATGAAGTACACAGAAACAAAGGTCATTATTACAACGTCATTCCAGAGATAACATAGTCTTTTACAACTCCATAGCCATAGGCTAGTACAAGAGTTTAACTTAACAATATAAAATAGAAGTATTCATCTTCATGTGCCACAGGCAAGCATGTTGAGTGTAGACTCATAACCCATAATCATCATCAGAGTAACCTGCAACATCACAAGTTACAGCCACTTTGGGTCAATACATTGGAATAGTATTGGCAAGTGATACCTTAGTAGATTATTAACATCTAGTTACTACATGAATTTGGCTAAGTGTAGCTTAGGCTTGCTTTGCTCAAAATAGGTTTTACCTATCAGTTGAAAACACTAAGTTTTTCTTTGACAAAATCTTCCCAAGGAACCACCAATAGAAATTGGTGAACCTTCACCCTTGTTCAACCACAAGTTTTTACTTAGAAAATTGGATGAGGAGATTCTTGATAGCTTCCATGTCTGGATGCTCAAATTGTCCAACACCTGGGACATGGCTAAGTACTTAGATTCTTCCATCTGCAGAGGTTGTGCACTTTCCCCACAAGACTTGATTTTCACCAAGACAGGACCTTTCAGAAGCCTTCCCTTAGACCAAATGGACGCGTTCCAACCTATCATCCCACTACCACCAACTGTCCAAATGGCTAAGTTATTACAACCTATATGATCCAGGCAGATCCCATAATGCCATGTGGCTGCACTAGAAGCTTCTTAACATTTGGCATCTCAAATCCCTTTGTTCCTGGGTGGCTTTACAAAAGTGAGATACACAAGGTATACCGTAGAAATGGGCCTTGTGTAACCACTCAACACAAACCATTATTTCCATTCCACCCAGGTGTTTCATTCACTTACTTGTCTTATTAAGTAAAACCATAAGTCAAAGACTTAGAAATATTTCCCATAGCATGTATATATATTCCACCCTTGGTTGCTAATAGCTAGGCTAAGCATGTTATAGCAAGTATCTTAACTTAGAGAAAACACTAACAATTCTACAACTACTAGGATTTCCCAAGCATAGCATATAGATACTTAGCAAAATATTCATGCAAGCCCTATACAAAATATTTCTAATGCATAGTCAAAATATTGAGACAAAATTATGGAGCACCACTTGCCTTGGTAGTTGGGGGAGTAGCAACAATATTCACAACCACAATCACTATTAGCACCAAAATCTACACATAAAATGATAGCACCAAATTCACATATCAAAATATACAAGCAAAAATATATGAATTCATGCAAATGCCATGTGATGATTTTCTAAACCAAGCAAGACAAGTATACAGTACTGAATCACAAACAAGACAAATATACACTAAATAAAATTTATTTAGTCTTTAAATCATTTTTCAAATAATTTCTATACTCAAAATAACCCTATGAATGTCTCTGCAAAAATAACCAATTTTACAGAAGCAAATCATTAAATAAATTGCATGGTTGGATAGAATTCTTTCTCCTGATTCCAATGATATAAAATTTGTAAAATTTGAACGTGTGGATCAAAAGTTATGAAGTTTAAAAGTTTTAACATCTAATAGATCTAAATTCTGTTTTTAAATCTAAACACAGGCCACGCGCAGTCATTCTCGATTCATGACACCGTTTGGGTAGATCATGCTATGCAGAAGATCTAAGTGACGATGCACGGCCCAGATTTACTCATACCGCTTCACCCTCTAATCTAATCCTAGCCTCTAGATCTGGATCTAACGATCCTCGATGCTCTGACCATCGAGCGGTGGCGCAAATGGCCAGAGTGGCGGCGATGCTTCTGCCGGCGGTGAACTGGTAGCGCTAGGGGGAATGTGGGGGTGGGGTGGGTTGTTACCGAATCGTGGGGACGTGGCGATGACGATGATTGACACGGTGGAGATGCGGGCGTGTGGGACCGTTAGAGATTCCTCACCGGAGGTGCTCCTAGCGTCGGGTGCTCGAAGTCGTCGACAGAGGCGAGCCTACAGAGCGCCAGGGAACAAACCTAATGCATTAGCATGCGCGCGAGGGGACAGCGAACTTGGCAAAGCAAACCAGAGGCGAGGGGGTGGTCAGACACCGTAATTGGTCGCCGGAGCTCGTCGGGACAGCGGCGGTGCGAGGAGGAAAACGAGCAGCCTGGTGGCGATTACTAGGTGGGGTTTGAGGGGAAATGGTCGCGATGGTGTGGGGTTTAAGTAGCAGGTGAGGGCTAGGCGAATTACTGGCGGAATCAAAGGAATAGATTCGATTTAAATCCAAGAGGTAACGGGCGGCGGCGACCTGTTCATCGCCCGGGATCTGGGGAGGACGACGTGGCGTTGGGCCACTGGTCAGTGTCTGGTGGGTTGGTTCTACGCGGGTGAGAGAGAGAGGGGGAGGGAAATGGCCCGGGTGGGCTTGCTGGGCTGAGTCTGTTGATGGGCCAAAAGGCTGGCGCAGGCCTTTTCTGTTTTCTTTATTCTTTTTCTTTTTCTGTTTGAATTTCTAGGAATCCTTTTCAAATGATTTCAAATATGTTTGAATTCAAACTCTCTCTGGATTTTTATAAAGTGAAACTTGCACATAATTTGCTACATAACAATGTTGTACACTTGAATTTGCATTGGCACATTGGAATTTTAAATAAACAATGCTTTTATCAAATGCTTAGTAAAGACATAAAAATGGTTTTAAATTTTGTACTTTGTTTTGAATCTTTGTCCAAGCTTTGGAAAGCATCATTCAACCACAGGATCAATTATCTTTGGTTTAAAACAATTAATCTCAAACCAGAGAGTAGCATTGGGCCAATGCCTTGCTTACATAAAATAATAGACATTCAAATGCTTCTGTTTTTGTAATGACTTTGAAAATGATCCTAAATGATTATGAATGCATGGATGATATGCAAACTTTGAAATCATGATTTTAGGGATGTTACAGTCTTTCATTGAGAAACTCCTTTCCAATGATTCGTTGGTTTCTTGCAACATATGGACATCATTTCCAATCAGTAATATGTCATCCACATATAAGATTAGAAAGTTTACTTTGCTCCCACTAAACTTATTTTATAAACCAGAATCATGATCACTCTTGATGAAGCTAAACGATTTGACTACCTCATCAAAGCGAATATTCCAACTCCGAGATGCTTGCTTCAGCCCATAAATGGATTTCTGAAGTTTACATACCTTGTCAGCATTAGCCGGATGTACAAAACCCTCGGGATGTATCATATACACGTCCTCGGTTAAATTTCCGTTAAGGAAAGCCGTTTTGACATCCATCTGCCATATCTCATATTCGAAATAGGCTGCTATCGCTAACATGATCCGAACTAATTTAAGCATCGCTACGGGCGAGAAAGTCTCGTCGTAATCAACTCCTTGAACTTATCGGAACCCCTTCACAACAAGGCGTGCTTTATAGATGGAAACATTTCCATCCATATCAGTTTTCTTCTTAAAGACCCATTTGCACTCGACGGGTCTTGCACCGTCTGGAAGATCAATCAAGTTCCAAACTTGATTTTCATCCATGGACTTTAATTCGGATCTCATGGCTCCAAGCCATGACTCGGAATCAGATCCCACCATTGCTTACAAATAATTTGCCGGCTCATCACTGTCTAACAGTAACACATCACGAACACTTCGTAATCTTGCCAATCTTCGTAGTACAGGTGATGCTGCCGGCTCAGCTGCCACGACGGCTCAACCTCCAAGGTTTTTGCCAACTCGGTACTAGCCGGTTCCTCTCGAATTTCTTCGAGCTGCACCGTGCTCCCACTTACTCCCTGACTGAGAAACTCTTTCTCAAGGACGACACCGTTCCGAGCGACAAACACTTTGCCCTCTTCTCGGTTCTAGAAGTAGTAAACCAAGGTTTCTCTCGGATACCCCACAAAAATACACTTATCCGACTTGGCCGTAAGCTTGTCCGACTGAAGTCGCTTGACAAATGCTTCACAACACCAAATCTTAAGAAAAGACAAACTCGGCTTTTTGCCTGTCCACATCTCATGTGGTGTCTTCTCTACCGATTTTGATGGTACTCTGTTTAGTTTGAATGCCGCTGTTTCTAGACAATAACCCCAAAATGATAAAGGCAGATCTGTCCGACTCATCATTGATCGTACCATATCCAACAAGGTCCGATTCCACCTTTCCGAAACACCGTTCCTTTGCGGCGTTCCTGGCGGAGTAAGTTGAGGAACTATTCCACAACTTTTCAGATGGTCATCAAACTCATGGCTCATGTACTCGCCTCCTCGATCTGACCGAAGAAACTTTATTTTCTTGCCTAGTTGATTCTGTGCTTCATTCTAGAATTCTTTGAACTTTTCAAAGGCTTCTGACTTATGTTTCATCAAGTAGATATATCCATATCTACTCAAATCATCAGTGAAGGCAATGAAGTACTCATAACCACCCCTGGCTGTCGTGCTCATTGGTCCACATACATCACTATGTACCAGCCCCAACAAGTCAGACGCCCTTTCGCAACTCTTTGCAAAAGGTGTCTTGGTCATTTTGCCGAGTAGGCAAGATTCGCATGTCTCGAACGACTCCAAGTCGAACGAACTTAGGAGTCCATCATCATGGAGCTTCTTCACGCGTTTCCAAATTATATGACCATGCCGACAGTGCCAAAAGTAAGTCATATTCAGATCATTTGGTTTCAACCTTTTAACATTTATGTTATAAACCGACTCACCATCAAGATTCAAAATAAATAACCCATCCTGGATGGGTGCAAAGCCGTGAAACATATCATTCAAATATAAAGAACAACCATTATTCTTGATATTCGACTCATACCCTTGCCTCAGCAAACATGAAGCAGAAACAATGTTTCGACTGAGCACTGGAACATAATAACAATTATTCAGTTCCATAATGAATCCAGAAGGTAAATGAAGTTGCATCGTGCCGACCTCCAACGCAGCAACTCTTGCTTTGTTGCCGACTCGAATATCAAGCTCGCCTCTTGCTACGCTCCTAGTTCTTACGGTCCACAACGAGTTGCGATGTGAATAACTGATCCGTATCATATACCCAAGAACTATTAGGTGCATCAAGAAGATATATGTCTATAACATTGCAAACAAGTGTACCTGAGTCGGAAGTCATACCTCCACTCTTGGCCTTGTCGGCCAAATACTTTGCAGTTCCTCTTCCAAAGGGCCATCGCTTTCAAGAGAAGCAAGTGGATCCGGCTGAAGGAGATGGCTTAGTCCCTGAGGAAGCGCTTGGGACCGGGTCCTGAGCCTGCTTTCCTCCTAACTTAGCCTTCTTCTTAGTCCAAGAACTCTTCTTGAACTTAGCCTTATTCTGCACCATCAACACTTGACTGGCACCCTTCTTGAGATCCGCCTCTGCCTGCTTGAGCATCCCATGCAATTTAGTGAGCTTCGTATCCATACCATGCATGTGGTAGTTCGAAATGAACTGCCCATATGCACTAGGAAGAGAGTTCAGAATTATATCTGTAGCGAACTCTTCGCTAATGGGGTAGCCAAGCCTCTCCAGAGACTGCACATAACCAACCATTTTGATCACATGCGGACTCAGTGGATCACCATCCTTAAGCTTGCAACTCAGCAAAGCCTGAGAGACTTGATACCTCTCAGTCTTCGCTTGAGCCTGGAACATACTTTTGAGGCTTTCGATCATATCGTAGGCCTTAACATTCTCGAACTGCTTTTTCAAGTCCGGTTCCATGTGAGCAAGCATAAGACAGCTAAGATCCGTGGACTCATCCTTAGCCCGACGGTAGGCATTGGTAGCAGCGACAGTCGCATTCTCATTCGGCTCATCTGGAAGTGGGTTGTCTAGGACATGGTCCTTCTTTTCTTGTTTGAGAACAATTCTTAGATTTCGATACCAGTTGGTAGAATTAGTGTCGTTCAGTTTATCTTTCTCAAGAATGGTTCTCAACGCAAAATCGGATATCTGAGAGTGACTGCACCTTGGTGCCATGATCTACAACAGAAATATGCAAAACACTTAAGACATGTATTCATAAAAGAGCAAGCATATTAAACATTTTAATATTTTATGCTCCCACTAGAACCAACACCCCTCCGATGGTTACTTAGTGATTCAGGACCCTATATAAGCAAGTCGGCTAGTGAGCTTTAGCATCACCGCTAGCCGCCAAGTGATCTAGGTAGACAACTCCTTGTCAATCGTATCTCATACGACTCCTGTTGGACGGGTGGCATCACATGCCCCGGCTCCCATCCGAATTTTCCCCGAGCCCCACAACCGTTGTGATAGACCCGTCTAGCTTATCGAGTGTTTCCGCAGTAAGAGTCTGACTCGAACCCACCTAGTCAGAAAGAATTGGCAGCACCTCAATTTTATGAGCCCACTACCAAAAATGTCCGACTTGTGATGGTGCAAACACTGGCGGGAAAACCGACTAGACCTTCTTTGAGGGATTAGATTTTACCGACTATCTAATGTAGGTAAAATGAGACATAACAATAACACAAAATAAAGCAATTATAATGTGAAATGGTATGGCTCTCTTCATGGCGATCTCCATCTCCACAAAGCCTGTAATCCGACTCGTGCCAACTCTTGTCACTTGCCGTCTTACTCCATGTCGCTGACATGTACATCGCCTTGCATGCCTTCCCGGTTCTCTAAATAGCTACACTAGCTTAGGAAAGTAAATTAGAAGGAGAATCCGACACGCAGGTCGTTATACAATAAAATGACAGCACCTAGGCTCCAGCCGACTGACAAAAAACGTGATTCAAAGATCATGTATGGATTACACACATACATCACATGCACATGAACCATACCATTCACAACTTCCTGCAAAAACAAGTTATGCATATATACAATATCTACCGGCTAGAAACTCAAGAACGACGTCTAAGGCGCTCTGACGAAAAGTCGGCGGTCCCGCTAGCCGGATAGCGGGCGGGGATCAAAGGGGCAGTGCCCCTCGCGGGTGCAGGCAGCGCCCGATGATTTTTCCGAAAATGTAGATCTCATCTACGATCCGGACATGGATTCCGACCATTGTTCCGATTTGATCAAACTCTTTGATCTTCGATCACCGCATCTGGATTTACGTGTCATAGTCTACCCCGATGGCGGAAGCCGACCGGTAGGGGTATGTCGTTCCATGACCTCGGCAGTATGATCACGGAAATCAGGTCTACCATTCCCCGAGTACTGTTGATCCAATCAACATCGTACAAAACCGATCTATCTCATAGATCGACCACCAAAACAGCATATAGATCTCATCTACAGCCTACCGCATATCACATATGCGAGATCTCGAGCCTAAAACCAGAAGCTATCACTCTCATACCACTGTTCGGCCACGTGGAGATAAAACAAAAATTTCCTCTAACGTGGTGATCCCAAGATCCAGCTGAGGTAGAAGGCCACGAGGTTTACCACTAGACGCGCAGCTATGGATTATCGATGAAGCGTCGCTTGATGCAAAGCAGTCCTTTGCGATCCGATTGTCCGGTGCTGATCATACAACACCTCGCTGGTATCCACATCGCATAAGAAGGAGCGCCAGGCATTAACTAGGGTTCAGATGACGGCAGGACTACTGTGGAGCTAGGGTTTCCAACACATGGAATGACCTAACCGATCAAAGATTTACCTTTCTGGGTTACGGTGCTCCACTATATATAGGGAGTGAACGTGGGATCCACTCTCGTGGCCCATTCACTAAAGCCCATATAACGCTAGTCACCACGAGTCCGACTCGCTGACTCAGTCCTAATCCGGCTTGGGTCCAACCCAGCAAGATTTCCGGCTTGGATCCAACCCGGACTGATTTCCGGCTTGGGTCCAACCCGGACTTGCTCCCGCTCTTAAGTGTGTGACCTGGCAGGCTCATGGCTACTCGGACACGATTGGAGTCCAACTCCCAAGTACCAAAGAGTCATGATGACTTGTCTTTCCAATGCGACTTGCGTCCGAGTCCCTTTTGCCTCACAATATGCCTTGTCAGACTATAGGCGAATAATTTTCATCCCTTAAATAGTTCGACTCTCTTCTCGATCCAAGATAAGTGATTCACCCGACTAACTCTTAGTCGACCGCCTCGGTTAACACTTAACCGAGTCATGCATGGCCATGATTTCCGAATCATATCATCCGAGAGGTCCCAGAGAATATCTCTCCGAGTGGAGAGGCAAAATCCCATCTTGGTTATTCCAATCACGCAGCTTGATTCTCAGTCGACCCGAACTCTGCCTTTATAACTGTCCAGTTACGGATCAGCGTTTGACAGAACCTAAGTCGGTGATTATCAACTCGGACTATGCAACAACCTCAGGTCTAAGGATTATATTGATTGAGATATACAAATGACAACTTGTTTGTTGTACCTCAATATGGGTCAATCCGACTCGCTAAACTCTTTAGCCGAGTCTGTGTAAGTCGGAATGGCATCTCCATGCCCATGACAAGTGGAACTGAGTCATCAAGCCGACTTTCACATTGGTCTAAGTTGTGTGTCCATCACAACCTCGATGACCAAGGATATTTAGTACAAACAACATGAATGCATAGTTCCACAACCGAATCACATATTCAATAATATACATCAGATGCTTATACAAGGACAAATTTATATCTTTATGAATACAATGGGAAATATCATCAGACATGATTGCCTCTAGGGCATATTCCCAACACCGACGTCGGAGCCGAAGCTCCTCTGTGTCGACGCCACCGCCGTCTGCCGCCGAAGCCGCGCCAAGATTCCCGCCTCCCCCCTCCAGCACCTATAAGAGGCCCTGCCGCCATAGTGGAGAAACCCCAACGTGCCACTCCCCCTCCCCTTCTCCCTATCACCATGGCCGGCGAGATCTATCTCGCAGACGCCTTCGGCCTCGCCATTCACGGTCACCCCAAGCCCGGCTGAGACCACCACCGAGCTCGTTGTCGCCTCCTCGTTCTTCCTAGCTAGCTCACTTAGCTCGGCGCACCTTGAGTCGCTGGAATCGGGAGCTCCCTCCACTGCCAGTTGTCGCTGTTCGCCGTCGATTCTGGCCTCGCCTGTCCTCCCCAAGCCGTCTATTAGCACCAGGGTGAGCATACGGTGCTCAAGGCACCCTCCGTTCCCTCTCTTTCGCGCTGTAGCGTTGCCCCGACGAACACCTGTCGTCGTCGCCATTGTTCGTTGTCGCAGGCCTCGCTCCGGTGACCCTAAAGGGGTGGAGCCGCCACTATGCGGTTCCCCTCCTAGATCTCTTTCCAGCGCACCCTCCCGCGCGTCTAGGCGTGCCCTGGTTCGCCGCCGGCGACCACCGTCTGGTGGCTCCGCCGTGCATGAGGTGGCGTTAACTCAGCGCGTGCATGGCCTGCTGATGTGGCCTTGGGCCCAGCAGTCAGTGGCTGGGTCTAGCCTCTGCCTCGGTGAGAATGTTTAGGATTAGGTACCCGACGTCAGCATGATGTAGTAAATCTATTTATTTGTTTAAATATTTTCTGAAAATCAATTCTGGAAATAAATAACCTAGGTGGGCCCAGGCTGTCAGAATTTTAATATTTTCCATAAATAATTTCTGAAATTAATAAAAGTATGACATGTGGGCCCAATTTGGAAATTAATTTAAATATTCCAAAAATGATTTAAAATGAATTAAAATTGGAGAAAATCATAACTAGTTCATTTTAAATCATAAAAGTACAAATAATATACCAAAATGTTCAGAAAAATAAGAGCTATGCAATAGCAACATAATCATACATTGTTAACCAACTTTCATGACAAGTTTAATTAGAAGAACCAATTGAACCCACAGGTGATTCCGAGGATCCCCCTGTTCTAGGGTTTGGACCTCTCGAACCCCGTTTAAAATGACCAAGCATGTTCTAGGGTTCATTTCAACACTATTTAACTTGTCATATCATCCATATTGATTTTGCATTGCATTATGACATGTCTTGATTGTCGCTTTCCTTTCCGGTATTGGTTCTTCGCGATAGGATCCGAGCCCGAGGCTGAAGTCAACAACACTGAAGATTCGTATCTGTCTACTGAAGGACAAGGCAAGCGTAGCCTCTCATTCTGAACCTACTTTTACAAAGTATATTATTTTCTCGCTATGTTGCACACGATTCCAATGTGGTCTTTTGTTAGTAGCTAGTGTTACCTATCTGCTGCATAATTTCCCTTTTGTAGCCTTATACTCCTGATCCACTTCTCCTAGCATACCTAGGTCTGGCATTTGAGCTGCTAGAGCTTTTGTTATCGACAGCTTAGCCATGCATAGTAACAACGTCTGATCTGTCTGAATGATGAATCAGAGATGCCGATGAATCTAGAAAGGTAGGAGATGGTGACATCATCGAAGGAGTTAACTAATCATGCTAAGGCTTGTATGAGAGGCCACATTGGGTGTGGTTTTTGCAGTCCCATGCTTGCCACCTCTAGGAACTGAGCTCTTGCCTTTGGAACCGAGACGAGCGTACAACCATATGGGGCCTGGAAAACCCCACGAGCAACTAACTTGCCTAGTATATTCCATGAGTCACATAGTTCGGGCTTTCCATGTGGCATACTCATTGAAAACGTTTTTGAAAGAGGAGGTGATGGAGATGCATAATAACAGGTAGGGAAGCGTAGACCGGGTTGCTTGGGGTCAACGGAGCCCCTGGTAAACCAACCTCGCCTCACATCTTTAGGGACCGGCTTCGGGACTTGACCCGTTACGGAAGAACCATACCTAGGGCGTGACTCATGGTCTCGGTAAAAACAAGGTAAAGGTCGTGGTCAACCACCCTCTGCCGGTCTTCCAAGGAAGAGGGCTAATAATATTTGGCATTGAGATACGTATGGGTAAAGTTGTACACCCCTGCAGGGTATTAATCTTTTTGAAAAGCCGTGGTCACGATTATGAACGGTTGGTGACCAGATTCTAAGATCATAGATAACATTAACCATTATTAAACTTGTTGATCCACGTGTGCTTAAGGATGCTTCCTCTGGGTCGAGGGGGTGATCCTTGATAGGAGGTTCTGATGAAGCTGGAGATCATCGAGATATGTTGAACAAGATGAATAAGTCGTTATATTATCCCCTTTAAAAGATTCTGAGTAGACGAGCCACTTCTCTCTCTTGTTTACAAACAAATATTTCTTTACGCAAAAGAAAATCCAGAGAAAGCCTTTCTAGCCAGAGCATGTAGATACTTGGTTATCTAAGTCTTGCGGAGTACATTCTCGTACTCAGCCTTGCGCCATTGTTGTTTTTCTACAGATGATCTAGTTGCGACTGAAGGTGGATTCTACGTTGACATCGACGAGTAGTTGGGGGTCCCAGGTAGTAGCCTGAGGACTATGGGATGGACGTCGCTTCTGTTTATGGCCTCTTAGGCCCTTTGCTAAGTTGTTGTGTAGAACCACATAATTCGCTTTCGCTGTGTGATGTAATGTTGGGTCTATGACCTCTGGTTTGTAATAACTATAATATCGTACTTTGTTAAGAGTTTAAACTTATGCTGTTGAATCCCTGAGTTCTTTAATGTTACCGAATCTTACTATGATCTTCCGTGCTTAGAGTTGAGCTTATCTTATATGATGATCTGAGGTTAGTTTAACCCTAATCCCGGGGGTGCTACGGTATCAAGCATCCCCAATCTTAACTCCTGCTCGTCCTCGAGTAGGTAAGTGAAAAAAAAGAATAATTTTTGAGGTGACATGCACCCTCACAATAAAGATCTAACCATTTGCAAGCATTGAAAGCTGGTATCAAACAGCTCTAAACATGTGCATGAAAGATGGAGTTCTAACAGTGATACAAAGCAACTATTGTTGCAACATGACAAGATACAAACAAAGATCATGAATAGCATGCATTGAAAACGTTTGTTTGTTTCACATACAGAAAACATAGCATAGTGGCAATCAGCTTGTCCCTCATAGAGTAGTAAATAGATGCATAGGACTGATACGCCCAATTTGCATCACCTTTCTATATCATAATCTACCTCTATTCATTGATATATGTATTATTATGAGGTATTACTTATGGCTTTTCATCTGTTTATGCATGTTGGATGAACTGCTGGAGTCTGGATTCTGATGGAAAAGAAGGCGTTTTGGTGCAATTTCACGAAGATCAGAAAAATACCAGAAAAATATGTAAACACGTTATTTTCCCAAAAGATGAAGGGAGCCAGAAGGAGGAGCGAAGAGGGGCCGCAGGTGACCCACACCCCTAGGCACGGGCCCACCTTGGGCCGCGCCTAGGGCAGGTGTGGCCCACCTGCCCGGCCTCCAACTCCACCCCTTCTCCTATATCTTCCCTACAGAACCCTATGCCTCAGGGAGCGACCGCAGATAGATTTCCGCCGCCTCTAGGGGGGGAGGGGGCGGAAAACACCGAGATAGAAAGATCTCTCCGGCAGACAGATTTCTGCCGGGGGAATTCCTTCCCGGAGATTATCATCATCATCCACACCATCAACACCATTGTCAAGCTAGGCTTCATCGGGATCATCATCATCATCCACATCATCATCTCCACTAGCACCATCATCACCACTCCATCCCGCTGTAACAATTGTGTTGGATATTGCTTTAGTTCATTAGGGGAAACCTTCTCGGTGTTAATTACTATTGTAGTTGATTCTTGTGAGTGGAACCATTGGATTATTGTTTACGTTTAGATTGTTATCCATTACCATATCATCTTTGATCTTGATCCATATGATGTCTTGTGAGTAGTTCGTTGTGTTCTTGAGGACATGGGAGAAGTCATGTTGTTAGTAGTGAATCTGTGTTGAGTTACTATTCAATGGTTTAATATTTAAGTTGTGGTGCTATTCTTCTAGTGGTGTCATGTGAACGTCGACTACATGATACTTCACCATTTATGCGCCTAGGGAATGCATTGTGTATTTGGCTACTAATTGTGGGGTTGCCGGAGTGACAGAAACCTGAACCCCCGTTAGGACACCTTTACACAAGGGAGTGTAGGATCTCAGATTTAAGGCTGTGGTTAGATTTATATCTTAATTACTTTCCTGCAGTTACAGATGTTTGCAGGGGGTTTAATCTCAAGTATGTGTTAGTCCAAGTAAGGTCGGTATGTTAGCACAGGTTCACCCACACAACACTTAGAACACCAGAGAAGAGTACTCGACTATTTGCAGCGAAAGCACTTGACAGAATTCCCTTGTGTCCTCGAGAACATTTGGTCCTTATAAGTATTTCCACTAGCTTGTCCTTTGCTAAGAAAGGATTGGGCCACTTGCTCCATTTGTTTACTGTCTTCGTTACTTTCTCCTTGTTTTGTTGCCTTATCAGAAAACCACTAAAAATTCGTTTACTAAGTATTCACAAGGATTTCCTGCTCCACACCACTGTTCAGCACCTTCTTCTCCTCATTGGGATTGACACTCCTATTTATCGAAAGTACGACGATACACCCCCTATACTTGTGGGTCATCAAGACTATTTTTTGGCGCCGTTGCCGGGGAGTGAAGCGCTATTGAAGAGTGGAACTGGTAAAGGAAACTTTTACTGTATGTATTGCATTTGTTTCTGTTTGTTGCTTTGCTTCCATTATGGATAACCCACTTGGTTTTCTGTTTGGGAGAACTACTAGCACTAAAAGGGTAGTAGAGGAACCACCACCTGTTGAGATAGATCCTTTTAAGATACCTACAAGTATTGTTAATCGTGTTATGGATAATTATTATTTAGGGGATGTAACTGTCCATCCTGGTGATCATTTTCTTTTTATCCATGAATTATGCGGGTTGTTTAAGTGTGCAGGTATCACAACTGAACAGGTGAAGAAGAAGTTACTCTCCATATCCTTGAAACGGAGAGCTGAAGAATGGTATAAGTTGCTGAAGAATGGACAATCCATGGAATGGGAGGAGATGGCATCTCTCTTTTACTCAAAATTTTATCCACCCAGTGAAATTTATAAAGATAAAAATCTTATATATAACTTTTGTCCTCTTGATGTAGAGACTACAGCTCAAGCTTGGGGGAGATTGAAGTTGCTAATGCTTGAATGTCCTATTCATGAACTCCCTAACAATATTATTCTCAATAACTTTTATGCTAGGCTTTCTCTTCATGATAAAGATTTACTAGATGCTTCTTGTGCTGGATCATTCACACGTATGAAGGAAGAAGCTAAATGGGATTTACAAGACCGTATCCAAGAGAACACTGAAGCTTGGGAGAATGACAAAGGAAGAAGGTCAGGTA
Organism: Avena insularis; assembly: GCA_023614405.1. Taxonomy (NCBI): domain Eukaryota; kingdom Viridiplantae; phylum Streptophyta; class Magnoliopsida; order Poales; family Poaceae; genus Avena; species Avena insularis. The sequence continues at coordinate 252,014,849 of CM042685.1, forward strand.
TAAACTATGATTATGCATGCATTAAATCCTTTATGGGAACTGATAGCTTCCGTGATATTACTAATGATTTTTGTCTTGATTCCCAAAGTATTGCCAACTATTTTAAGGCCTTTGCCTGTTACATAGAAATTCCCAATAAGTGGGATAAGTACCATGCTCCTTTTAAAGATGTTGTTAGTCATGTTCCTGTTAGAAGTACTAAAGTTTGTACTATTGATCATATTGTGTCGGGGGTATGCCCCCAGGTACCCTAGAGTTAGTGAGTAAAGTACATCAATAGAGCATTGATTTATTCAATTAGATACAAAAAGCATAAATAGAATAAGTAAAAGGAGAATGAAAACCGAAACTGGGCCGACTGAAGGCTAACTCGTCCCAGTTTAGGTTCCCCTAGACCGAATTATTAAATAGCAGAGGGGGTAACCCACAGATTTGTCCCATGCCCCGAACTAAACAACACGCAGCAAGCAAGTTTCCCTGGTGGGCCGAACTGACTTCATTCGGCCCACCACGGGCCGACGAACCTCGCCGCCAACTCCCGCTTCATCACGCCAGGACTCCCGCCATCGTCCTCCACTCGCCCAGCGAATGCCAGCTCCTCCATCACGATCGACCCCGCGGGAGATCCTCCCCCACCGACGCTCACCATGCCACCTCAGCTACATTCCCCGGGTGGGTCGGATTCAGCCCACTGTGGACGCCCACATAGGAGACGAACCACCTCGCCCGGGTGGGCCAAATCAGAGGAGCTTCAGCCCACTCCGGGTCCTCCCCGCCAGGCCGGTGCACTCCACTACGGGCCAGCACCAAGGAACCCCGGCTGGGCCTCTACTGACCCGTCTAGGCTCATATTCAGTTCGAGCAGACCAGGAGAACCTCGGCTGGGCTGATGGATGATCCGGCTGGGCCCATCCCCTCCCAGGCCGAATCAACCTCAAGCTAGGCCAAATTTCCTTCTATCCCAGGGCGTTTGGGACGAGGTATAATGACCCAAGCAACCCTTTATTTACCTCCAGATGTCTTCACAATATCTACCGTGACTCAGCATCGAGCCGGACAAACTCCACGAGGACCGTGTCAGTCTTGGGACGCCCATGGCTTAGACTGTCCCATGCAATAGGGAATATTCCCTTGGCATCCAAGAATATGCTAAGGAATATGCCATGGCATCTCCAAAGATGCCAAGGCATATGCTGAGCATCTAAGAAGATGCTAGGAATATTCTACACAGATGCCAAGCGTGGGGAACAAGTTTTGTAGCCACAAGTATGGCAAGATTATAAGAGATTAGATGTAGAGAAAGAGGTGTTATCTCCACATGAGAGCCTCAATCCTAGATACATTGTATTTCTCTTTGTTCATATGAGTGCGGTCTTCACTACATCATCCCTTCCCGGATTCCTCCACGTCCATCAGCCCCAACTGTAGCCTACCCATGGCATATGCCGTGATACCACCACGACATTTGGCGCCCACCGTGGGGCCTTTTAGTGGCGTTGCTTGGGTTTCTATCCGGATGGGAGAATCTCCATCAACCTCTTCTTCATAGAGCTCCTTCAGCTCCTCCAAGAGAACAGAGAACAGAGAGGTAAGCACATGGTCTCCAAGTCTGACTCAAACAGGTAAGACTCAACAAGAATGACTCAAACTCTCCTCCAAGCATACTGTAAGTACCAGATAACTTAGCCACCATCATTCGATCCTTCACCCCGGGGAGAAAATAACTCAACCCGGGGACTAGCCAACCTATCCATAGAATTACCTTTAGATGGAGAAAAACTTATGTTGATTTGGGTATGTATTCGACTAGATTATTGATGATTCGAATAGAATTTGAATCAGCTTATTGATGATTCGGATAAAATTTGAGTCAATTTATTTATGCTTCGGATTAACGTTTAACTCATCTTACCAGCTTATTGATGATTCGGATAGAATTTGAGTTAGTTTATTTATGCTTCGGATTAACCCTTAACTCAGCTCACCGCCTTATTTATGATTCGGATAGAATTTGAGTCAGCTTATTTATGATTCAGATAGAATTTGAGTCGGTTTATTTATGCTTCGGATTAACGTTTAAATCATATTACCAGCTTATTGATGATTCAGATGGAATTTGAGTCAGTTTATTCATGCTTCGGATTAACCCTTAACTCAGCTCACCAGCTTATTTATGATTCGGACAGAATTTGAGTCAGCTTATTTATGATTCGGATAGAATTTGAGTTAGTTTATTTATGCTTCGGATTAACCTTTAACTCAGCTCACCATCTTATTGATGAATCATATATAATTTGAGTCAGTTTATTTATGCTTCAGATTAACCTTTAACTCAGCTTACTAGCTTATCTCTGATTCAGACTAACGTTCGATTCAGCTTGCCAGGGTATATTATAATTCGGATTTGTATTCTGGTTCAGCCTACTAGCTTATCTCTGATTCGGACTAAAGTTTGATTCAGCTCGCCAGATGGCCAGGTTATGTTATGACTCAGATCGATATTTGACTATCTTGCCAGGTTATCTCATATCTCTGATGACTATTTGCCAGCATATCATATCTCGAATCTATATCTCAGATCTACATCTCGAGTCACATCTCTCAGCGATTAGCCCTATTATCATATCCCAAAGCTTTATATCGAATCTATATCTCGGATCCATATCAAAGACAAGTTGCCACCTTCTCATTAGATCAAGTTATATCTCAGCAAACAGATAACTCGGATTTGTAATCAGATGACTCAGATTTGAGTCATATACCTCGGATTTGAGTCAGATGACTCAGATTTGAGACATAAGTCAAATTGAGTAAAATAACTCGGATTTGTAATCAGATGACTCGGATTTGAGTCATATACCTCGGATTTGAGTCAGATGACTCAGATTTGAGACATGAGTCAAATTGAGTAAAATAACTCGGATTTGTAATTAGATGACTCGGATTTGAGTCATATACCTCGGATTTGAGTCAGATGACTCAGATTTGAGACATAAGTCAAATTGAGTAAAATAACTCGGATTTGTAATCATATGACTCGGATTTGAGTCATATACCTCGGATTTGAGTCAGATGACTCAGATTTGAGACATAAGTCAAATTGAGTAAAATAACTCGAATTTGTAATCAGATGACTCGGATTTGAGTCATATACCTCGGATTTGAGTCGGGTGACTAAGATTTGAGACATAAGTCAAATTAAGTAAAATAACTCGGATTGGAGTCATATACCTCGGATTTGAGTCGTGTAACTCAGATTTAAGACACGAGTCAAAATTGAGTAAAATAACTCGGATTTGGAATCAGATAACTCAAATTTAAGTCATGTAACTTGAACTTTGAGTCGGACTTGAAGCATAAGAAGAATTAGAAATACACAACCCAAATGAGATAAACTCGGACCGTAACTTACCCAAAGGGGTTAAAAGAGCAGTGCCCAAGAAGGCTAGAACTCGTAACTTGCCCAAATGGGTTAAAAGAGCAGTGCCCAAGAAGGCCAGAACTCGTAACTTACCGAAAGGGGTTAAAGTGGTTTCGAATCTCTATATGTTTTGTTCTTGTATGCTGCACAGGATTGTACGCAATTTTGATAGCACTTTCATTGTCGCATAATAGAGGCACTTTGTCACAATTGACACCATATTCCTTTAAATTTTGCCTCATCCATAACAATTGTGTACAAGCACTTGCAGCAGCAACATATTCAGCTTCGGCGGTTGAGAGTGAAATACAATTCTGTTTCTTTGATGACCAACACACTCGAGACCTGCCCAAGAATTGACATGCACCAGAGGTTGATTTCCTATCATCTTTGTCACCAGCCCAATCTGAATCAGTGTAGCCACATAGAGAGAAACTTGAACCCTTGGGATACCATAACCCAAAATTGGGGGAATGAACCAAATATCGGAAGATTCGCTTGACCGCCACTAAGTGGCTTTCTTTAGGAGCGGCTTGGTACCTTGCACACACTCCTACACTTAACACGATATCGGGCCTAGATGCGCAAAGGTAAAGGAGAGACCCGATCATGGATCGGTATACCTTTTGATCCACGTCTTTACCCTTGGGATTGAGCTCAAGATGACACTTGGTTTGCATTGGGGTAGCAACTCCATTGAGATCCGTCATCTTGAACCTTTTGAGCATGTCTTGGATGTACTTAGCTTGATTAATAAAGGTTCCCTCTCTAAGTTGTTTGATCTCAAATCCAAGAAAGAACCTGAGCTCACCCATCATGGACATCTTAAACCTGTCAGTCATAAGCTTCGAAAATTCATCGTTAAAAGCTTGGTTAGTAGAGCCAAAAATAATGTCATCTACATAAAGTTGGCACACAAAAAGCTCCCCATTAACCTTCTTAGTAAAAAGAGTGGGATCGATTTGCCCAACTTCGAAGCCACGGTCTAGCAAAAGCTCTTTAAGGTGCTCATACCACGCACGTGGGGCTTGTTTAAGGCCATAGAGCGCCTTATCGAGTTTGTAGACATGGTTCGGAAATTTGGGGTCCTCAAACCCTGGGGGCTGCTTGACGTATACTAACTCATGTAGAGGACCATTAAGGAAAGCTCTATTAACATCCATTTGTTGTAATTTAAAATTATGATGGGCTACATATGCAAGAAGGATACGGATGGACTCAAGACGAGCCACAGGAGCGTAAGTCTCGCCAAAATCAATTCCTTCCACTTGAGAGAATCCTTGAGCCACGAGTCGTGATTTATTCCTCACAACAATGCCATTTTCATCCTGTTTGTTCTTGAAGATCCACTTGGTGCCGATAACATTGCAGCAATCCTTTGGCTTTTCTACGAGCTTCCAAACTTTGTTGCGTTCGAAGTTATTTAATTCTTTATGAATTGCAACAACCCAATCGGGATCTTCAAGAGCATCAAAAACCTTCTTCGGTAACCATGGAAATGTGAGCTTGATGATCGCAGAAGCTTGCAAGTTCTCTTCTAGTGGATACCCTTCATCGTAGATCACCAACAACCTTGTCAAGAGTGTGACCTCTTAGTTCAAGGTTCCGATCAGCACGAGCCTTGCGACGAGCCTCAATGTCCTTATTGTTTCTAGAAGGATTTGATTCAATATTTGTATCCTTGTCTTGATTACTGCCTTGCCCTTGATCTTGGTCACCGTTATTGCCAGAAGATTGTTGCTGAACATTTTCTTCAGGCCGTATAATCTGCCCCTTGGAGGGGCCGGACTATCCGGCCTAGGAGGTGAAGAACCCGAGCCATCTTCTTGAGAATGCCTGACGAGAGTTGGAGACCCAGGGTCGGATAATCCGCCCTCGGGGGCCGGAGAATCCGGCCTGGGAGCTTCAGAGTTGCTGACTTCTCCTTCGGATCCTCTGGAAAGAGTTGGAGTGCCAGGGGAGGATTGTCTGCCCCTTGGAGGGGGTGGATAGTCCGGCCTGGGACTACCAACTTGTCCAGGGACAGTTGATCTTCAGCAGATTGCGGTGTTGATGCAGGATTTTCTCCAACAGTAGGAGCTCGTTGATCTTGTGTAGATGAGGGCTCCACATGTGTGGAGCATTGTCCTTCCCGATCCGCCACAAGGGGTTCCTCAATGGGGCGGAAAAATCCCACGCCCATTCTTCTTATGGAATCTTGGGGTATTTCAACATCTGCATCACAAACATCAACTTGCCCTACAAAGGAGCCGTTATTTTCATCGAACTCCACACTACAAGATTCTACAACAATCCCAGTGAGCTTGTTGTAGACTCTATAAGTGTGGGATTCGGCACCGTAACCAACAAAAATACCTTCTAAAGCTTTGGACTCAAATTTTGACAAACGGACACCTTTAATAAGAAAGAAACACTTACACCCGAATACCCTGAAGTATGAGATGTTGGGCTTGTTACCAGTAAGTATTTCATATGGGGTCTTGTCCAAGATCTTCCGAAGGTAGATCCGGTTTGATGAGTGACAAGCAGTGGATATGGCTTCAGCCCAAAAATTATAAGGAGACTTGAATTCAGCTAGCATAGATCTTGCCATATCCATCAAAGTCCGGTTCTTCCTCTCGGCTGCACCATTTTGTTGAGGGGTGTACGCAGCGGAATATTGGTGTCTAATCCCCTCTTCGCTAAGAAACTCATTTAAAGTGTAGTTCTTGAATTCTGAGCCGTTGTCACTTCTAATTGCCAAGATGGGAACATTGTGTTGACGTTGAACTTCATTGGCAAAGTCGATGACAGTTTGTTGAGTCTCACTTTTCAGCTTGAAGAAATATACCCATGTATATCTTGAGTAGTCATCGACAATGACCAAGCAATATTTCTTCCCACCAAGACTTGCATGAGAGGGAGGACCAAATAAATCCACATGAAGTAATTGCAAGATCCTCTTTGATGACACAATAGTCTTCCTCTTGTGGGGAGAGTCATGAAATTTTTCCTTCAACACAAGCCCTGCAAACACGATCTTTGGCAAAAGAGACATTGTCTTTTAGTCCAAGCATGTGGCCACCCTTTTGGAGACTTTGCAAAGTTCTCATGTTGACATGGGCTAAACGGCGATGCCATAGCCAGCCCACGTCGGCCTTTCCGAATAGACACATCGGAACCGAAGTGGTTTTCCCCGAGAAGTCCACCACATACAGGTCATTTTCGACATATCCAACGAAAGCGACCTTTAGAGACTTGCTCCACAAGAGTACCACCAAATCATCATCGATAAAAACAGCAAAACCCATCTTGCCAAGGGCACGAACAGAAAGAAGGTTGTAACCAAGGGTCTCAACAAGCATGACGTCCACGAGAGAGATATCGTGGGCAACCACAACCTTGCCAAGACCCAATACCTGAGATTTAGACTTATCACCATAGGAGACTGTGATATTATCATGATTTGGACGCATCTCCGTGATGATCTCCTTGCTTCCGGTCATATGACTAGTGCAGCCACTATCCAGCACCCATTTTGACCCACCGGAAGCATAGCCTTGCAAGAGAATTACTTCTTGGTTTTAGGTACCCATTTTTCAATGGGTCCTTTCATGTTAGTAACAAGGGTCTTTGGGACCCAAATAGACCAAGCAATATATTCATCAAAAGGACCAACATAATAAGCATAAACATCGCCATAGTCATCACAAAAGAGTTCATAATTCGGATTGTGAGACCCTGCAAAACCAATATCATTAGTCTTGTCTTTTGTGACAATCTTCTCAGCAGTGCTTGTATTTAATTGCACATTCTTGGTCTTGTTCTTCTTGGTTTTCTTCTTCTTGGACTTGGTGACATACCCAAGTCCCTCTTTACCATGATTTGACCTTTGCTCGCGAAGGACTTCATCAAGCACACCTTTGTCCTTTGTAGTGATGTCCTTGATCACTTCTTTTTCCACACTAGAATTTTTCTTGTTACTATATGTTGAGTTGGACGATCTAGGAGTATCATATATGGCCAATCGACTTTGAAGCTGATCATGTGACTCACTGAGAATAGAGAACTCGTTTTTCAACGCCTTGTGAGCATTGTCAAGTTTCTCCAATTCCTCGGAGAGTCTATCATGAGCAGCCCCAAAGTCAATCCTTTCCTTCTTTAACTTCTTTGCTTTGGTGACAGCATTGTCACGTTCCTTAACAAGTTTAGTCACAATTTCTTCATGTGACTCTTCCATAGACTCGAGCCTCTCTTCAAGAGAGACCCGAGCTTCTTCTTCTTCAAGAGCATTTTTTAGGGATGCAATTTCCATTGCATTCTCCCTTTCAATTCTGCCCTTTTCTTCAAGGAGTGCTTCATTTTGGGCCAGCTGATCCATGAGAGCTTCAAAATGAACTTTGTGCTCACCTTGCAAGTTAGTGTAGAAATAATCCAAAGCAATAATCTCTTCTTTAACCTTAAGACTAGTAGGATCATCCATGTCTATCATAGTCTTGGGAAAAGAAGAGTTAGAAGAAGTTACCTCAGAGCTTCGTGCCATGAGGCAAGTAGCATTCTTGTTGATGATGTTTTCGTTCGGAGAGTCAAAGAGAGATGTTGATGTATATGTGGTGGCTATAGCAGCCACCTATTGAGAGCTATCGTCCTCGTCCTCATCTTCACTTCCCGATGAATATTCTTCTTGAGCCACTAGAACAATCTTTGGTTGCTTCTTGAAAGGAACATTCTTCTTTACAAACTGTTTCTTACGTGGAGCTTTTGATTTGTCCTTGAAAATGAGTCTTCCTCCATTATCCTCTCTACTTTGATATGGACACTCAGCTACGAAGTGCAGCCGGTCACCACAATTAAAGCATGTTCTCACCTTGGGACCATTTTCTTTTCTTCCATAGGCTCCACTCTTGCGATCTAGTTCAGCTTTAGCCTTGGCTGGATCTTTCCAAAAGTTTCTTGCATAAAGAGCCAAGTATTGTCCATGGATCCTTTTTATATCCTTGGGACAGTCCAGACCTTCTACCGCATATTCATCATGATCAATCACACTGGTCTTCAAGGCCATGTTGACCCCCTTTTGCATCCCCATAGCTCGAGCACGAGCATCTTCGGCATTCTTGGCAGCCACTTTGAAGGTGGCCATTTCTTGCATTACCTCATTGGATGACATGAGGTGATAGTTATGCCTACCTTGGAGACTTTTCAAATCTGTGGGCTCAAATGGCATAAGAGCACTGCCATACTTGCGCTTGGTCCAAGCATCATCAACATGAGCTGCACCGTGGTTTCTGAAGGTTGTGGCTATTGCCTTGAGCCTCCTATACATGTCCTCGTGGTCTTCTCCATCCAGCATATAAAATCCTTCAGCTTCATTGCTCAAGGCATCATATCTATTCCTTCTCATCCTTTCATTTCCGATTAAGAGCTCGGTGAGGGAATCCCAAGCTTCTTTAGCTGTGCTAAGATGCTGAATGTGTGGCATGTCTTTGTCACCTACACCAAGATGTATCATGTGTAGAGCTGTAGCGTTGAGTTGGCTATCGACCACTTCTCTTATTGTGAGATTGTTGGGGTTTCCAACATGAAGACCATTTTCGATGATCTTCCACAACTCTATGGAGGAACTGCACACATGAGATTTCATCAAAAATTGCCATTGAGAGAAAGTAGATGCTGAAAGTTTGGGTGGATCACCCCTATTATGTATATGTGGGTGAGGGATAGGCGGATCAGGGGAATACACGTGATAAACCTCATTGTATCCATACTTACCGCTATCCTTTTACGAGGAGGAGCTCTTGCTAGTATCATCACCAACCACTTCGTTATCTTTGGAAACAGTTTTACCCGTTTCCTTAGATTGCGGAGTGGTATCCTCCGAGTTAGATGGAGGTGATGCTGCGGATGTGGAGAGACGCATTATCAATTGACGCATCTCTTCCATCTTAGCCTCCATTGAACTTACCAAGGTTGTTTCCAACGTCTTGAGATCGTTCATGGTGACTACCTCCGGAGCGTCACTCCCATCTACCTTGGAACCCATACTTCTCTTAGGCGGTTAAGCCCGAAATAAGAGCCGAGGCTCTGATACCAATTGAAATGGATCGTATGGGCACCTAGAGGGGGGGGTGAATAGGTGCTAACCAATTTTTAATACTTTTTCAATTTTAGGCTTGACACAAAGTAAATTCTCTAGATATGCAACTACCAGAATTTCCCTATATGTAATCCTAACTACTAAGCACGTAAAAGAGGAGCGAGGAAACCGTAGTGGAGCACGCGGAGACACAGGGATTTGTTTTACCGCAGTTCCTTCCTTGTTAAGGGAAGTACATCTGCGTTGGAGGGGTGGGCGGTTCTAAGACCACCACGCCACAATAGGCCTCACCCTATTCTCCGATGGATCTCGCCACGAGAGGCCTGATCCACCTTCTCCACTATTGGATCCCTTCAAGGCGGGAACCGGTGCCTTTTACAACACTATCGGGGCACATACCCACAACCGAATTGGGGGCTCCCGAGATGACAACAAGCTTCCACAAGAACAAGGTTTATCAATATAAACAAAAACGAGGATCTAGATATTTGCAAGAAATACTAGATCGGAGGTTCTCCAAATGAATGGAGAGAAGATGAAGCGCTTGATTGCTGATGATGAAGATCGAGTTCTCCTCCTTCAATTCCCAAAGGGATGGGGCCTTTGAGTGGATCTAGGTGGAGCACTCTTGGATGAAGCTTTCAGATCTGATCTGGTCTTTTTCGTGATGAATCAAGAGTTCTGGCAGGAGGGGGAGACTGGCTTAAATACCCCCTCCCCAGATCTGGCCGTTGCACAACTTTGGGGGCGGATTATCCGCCCCCTGGGAAAACTCCGCCCCAAGGGCGGATTCTCCGGGGGAAAGTCCTCCCCCTCTCTGGCGCTTGCGCTTGAGGAACTTAGTGGAAATCTTCGGGGGGGGGGCGATAATCCCCCCTCCTGGCCCAGGGCGGATTATCCGGCGGGGCCGGAAAATCCGGCCAAAACTCCGCCCCCCTTCTAGGGCTTGCGCCTGCTTGGGCAAAGGGAGGGGCGGATTATCCGCCCCTGGTGGGGCCGGATTATCTGCCCCCAAAGGCAGAGTTCTTTTCCCTTTATTCTCAAATAGAGCTGCAACACTTCAACACACATTAAATGATCCTTGGTATTGTTATCTAACACACAAAACACTAGGGATTAAGAAATGTTCTTTCACACGCCACCTCAGCTACATCCCCGGGTGGGCCGGATTCAGCCCACTGTGGACGCCCACACAGGGGCCGAACCACCTTGCCCGGGTGGGCCGAATCAGAGGAGCTTTGGCCCACTCCGGGTCCTCCCTGCCAGGCCTCTACTGACCCGGCTGGGCTAAGATTCAGTCCGAGCAGACCAGGAGAACCTCGGCTGGGCTGATGGATGATCCGGCTGGGCCCATCCCCTCCCAGGCCGAATCAACCTCAAGTTAGGCCGAATTTCCTTCTAGCCCAGGGCGTTTGGGCCGAGGTATAATGACCCAAGCAACCCTTTATTCACCTCCAGATGTCTTCACAATATCTACCGTGACTCACCATCAAGCCAGACAAACTCCACAAAGACCGTGTCAGTCTTGGGACGCCCATGGCTCAGACTGGCACGTGCAATAGGGGCCCTTGGCATCCAAGAATATGCTAAGGAATATGCCATGGCATCTCCAAAGATGCCAAGGCATATGCTGCGCATATAAGAAGATGCTAGGAATATGCTACACAGATGCCAAGCGTGGGGAACAAGTTTTGTCCCCTGGGCTCCCCTTTATAAGGAGCACCAGGGGGATCGTTCTAAGGGAGGCCCCGAAGGGCTCTTCCCCTCTCTGCTCAATAGGAGCTCTCCTTCTTGTTCCTCCTCCATTCTCACAGAGAGATCTAGATAGAGGCATAGGAGATACAGCTCAAGGAGCATGGTTGTAGCCACAAGTATGGCAAGATTATAAGAGATTAGATGTAGAGAAAGAGGTGTTATCTCCACATGAGAGCCTCAATCCTAGATACATTGTATTTCTCTTTGTTCATATGAGTGCGGTCTTCACTGCATCATCCCTCCCCAGATTCCTCCACGTCCATCGGCCCCAACTTTATCCTACCCATGGAATATGCCGTGATACCACCATGACATATTGTGCCTGAACCCTATGTTGAGAAAGTTCCTTTTCCAGCTAGAGTAAAGGAGTGTTCTATGATTATTAGTGCAAATAACAAAGGTATGATGAAAACTGTGGAGCCTGGTGAGCAAATTAGTGATAAACCTATGGTAGCTATTGTGCAAGACATTGTCACTAGAAATATAGAGGATGAGCAGATTGTCTTCTGTGAATACGCTTCTAATATTATCTCTCATCCTAGTAAAGCTAGAAAAGCTAGTGTTCCTATGCTTTCTGTTAAAATTGGTGATCATTGCTATTATGGTTTATGTGATATTGGTGCTAGTTCTATTGATATTCCTTATGAGCTTTACAGGGAAATTATGCATGAGATTGGTCCTTGTGAGCTAGAGGACATTGATGTGGTTATTCACCTTGCTAATAAGGAAACCATTTGCCCCATTGGCATTGTAAGAGATGTGGAGGTTCTCTGTGGTAATATTAAGTATCCTGCTAATTTTCTAGTGTTTAATTCAGCAGCTAGCAAAGCTTTTCCTATCATTTTTGGTAGACCTTTCTTGAATACTTGTGGAGATAATATAGATTGTAAGAAGGAGAAAGTTTTAACCAAGTTTGATGGATATTTTTATGAGTTTAACTTTTCCAAATTTGCTAAAGCTCCTTGTAAAAATAGATTGCCTAGTAAATATTTTAGGATGGAACACCTTGCTTCTATTGATCCAGTCTATAACCTTGGACCTCTTTTTGATGAATGTAAGCATGCTCACTCTGATGATAAAGTTATTGCCAGTTAAAGTTATATTGTCAACTTTATTCAAAGTGCTACTGAAAGTTACTTTGAGAGAGGGAAACATGGTTTTATGCATCTCAATGATGTTAAGTTTCCCCGTTTTATGTTGAAAGCTTTGAAGTTGCATTTGTTTTGTCTTCCTATGCTTGTCGCTTTTTGTTTCAACAATTCATTTTCTCATGATACTCCCATGCATAGGAAGTGGGTTAGACTCAAATGTGTTGGTTATTTGCTTCTTGATGCTCTCTTTTACTTCAAATATATATCTCCTTTGTGAGAATCTTTGAAAGTTTCAAGCCTAACTTAAAGGCATTAAACAAAAGTACTTGTTGGGAGATAACCCAAGAGTTTCGTTGAGTCTTGTAAGTTATTACCTCAGTAATAACCTCTCCTTATACTTTTTGTTTTGGTTTTTGTGTCGAGTTCAACTACTTTTGTGAAGTAGAGGAGTTGTGAAAAGTGGCTATCCTGGGACTGATTTTTGTGCTTCATTGTAAAAATTCGTGAGAGAGCTCAGTACTTCGGATTGAGATGTATTTTTCTGAGCTGGTTCTCCAAGTTGTTACCCAACTTCCATTAGTTCTGCACTTTTTTATTTGAGCAACAGAAGGTTTTCGAAAAAATCAATTTTTAACTGCTGGTCTGCTTTGACAGATTTCTGTCATCATTTGCATTTGCCTCTTATGGAAGCCTTTGTTTTGATGGGTTTTAAGTTGAAGTGTGAACCTGAGGGATATTGTTTTTGCTTACACTAATGTTGTCATTGATTTTGTGCAAGATTTTTGTGTGAAAGAAATTTTCAGGAGAAGGAGAAAAGGAATCTGCAGAGTTCGTCTTTGAATAGGTAAAAGTGGTGAAAATTGAAGGTTCGTGAAAATCCAATCTTTTTACATTTTTTATGATTTTAATACATAAGGAATACTACGAGACGGAACAGAGGAGGAAGTGGAGTCTGGGGTGGACAACCCCACCCAGGCGCGGGCCCATCCTGGTCGTGCCTGGAGGGGGTGTGCCACCCTCGAACTCCGTCTCCGCCTCGTTTCCGTGTCAGTACCTTCCTTATGCATTGAAACTTCGTAATATATAATCCCCCGGATCCCCCGAGGTCCGTGCATCGTGTTCTCGTCGTGTTTTTGTTTCGATCTGTTTCTGTCAGGAAATCTTCTCAAGTTTAGAGCGCCATGGCCTCCGCCAACGATAAAGGCAAGAAGCCCGAGGAAGAAGAACCTCAATACCCCAAGGAGGAGGAGACTTTTGTAGGGTATGAAGGAGACATGGAGGAGGACAAGCATCCGGACACCCGCGCTACCGTCGCAAGCATTGGTTTGGTGGCACGACCTACCAATCTTAGGAGGACAGCATAGATGTCTACAGGAGTGAAACCTCCACATCTTTTCTACAATCCACGGTCATCTCCTCCACATAATAAGAGACCCTTCCATACACTTATGCATGAATATCAATACCAACAGGTGCCCAAAGGGAACTTGCCTTCGGTTTGGGATATGCGTCGTTCTAACAATGCAGAGAAGGATCATGCTAGGGATGAAGAGTGGGGAAAGAATAACAAGGACTGGGATTCTCGGTATGACATGATCATGAACCGCATAGAGCAAAACTCGGAACTAATCCGTACTCTTACTTTTCAGATTGAGGATTTGAAGAAACTTATTGAAGAGATTATCAAGAGAACACCACCACCACCGGAGGAGTAATACATCATCAGGTTTGGCATCCCCTTCGCTTGTTCCAAGCTTGGGGGAGTGATGCGGTATCACCATCATTATCTTCCATCTTTTACCTTTTTAGTGGATTCATATCTTTGGTAGAGAAATTATCTTATAGTTTGGTTTTCATGTGGAAGTATCTCTCCTTTAGTTGATTATCTATGTATCCCTTGGTGTGAGTGCCTTTATTGATTATTAATGAGAAGTCTCATCTTTTACTTTTTGCACTTCTTATTTTAGTTTGCAATCTCTATTATATGATGGATCTTGTTGATCAGTATTGGCACCACTTTGGGAGCATCAAGTGGATCTAAATTGGTTTTGGCAAATCAAGCTTTGGTCAGTAGCAATAATTTTTGAGGTTTGAAAGAAAAAAAGAAAAGAAAAGCTTACATGTATTTGGTATCATCTATTTTCTTTATTGTTGGCTCATAAGCTTAGTATTCTTTATTTAAGATATTTTGTGTCTTCAAGGAAGGTTGCAGGTTTGGCTTTATTACTTGTATGTTTGCTTGTTTCTTTCAACTCTTTTGCTTGCTACCCAGCCTTGCTAGCCAAAAACCTGTTTTGAGAAGGCATACTTCTCATGTTTCCAAATCCCTTTAAACCAAACCTTTTCCATTTGTGTCCACCATATCTACCTAGTAGCATAATTGCTATTCCAAGCAAATTCTCAAGCTTCATCTATCTTTCGAATTAAAAAGTATTTTGTTATGTGAAAACTAGTTAGTAAAGATCTCACGAACTTGATGGCACACCTTATTTTCTTTCCCCTAATAGACTTGAACCATTGTGGACATCTAAGTTGTATATGCTTGCATATATACGTTGGAATTAGCAGAACCATGCTGTCACGGGGAACATTTTCAACATTGCACTTGTACTCTGTACATCATTGATATCGTGCTCTTTTGTCTGTGGATGTCACCGGTGTGAAATAAAAGGGGAGCTTGTGAGTCCATGGAGTATGTACTTTGTGTTAGAGAAACGCCTGGGACGCTAGCCTAAGCCATGCCTAATCATGGTGGAAACTTGCAGCACCACCATAGTGAGCAATCTGTGAAGCATCCTCAATAAAAAACTATACACATAGTAAATAAAAAGATCGCTGAGATGCTCACTGTCTGCTTGCCTTGTCATTTTGGTTATGGGAAAGCTCTAGTACCATGTGCAAGGGGTACCCCGTTGGCGGTTCTCAATGATATGCAAGTACGTACAATGAAAAGAACTTGCCTGGGCCCAAAGTTGATGTAGCATGAGGAGTGACCCTCATATTCAAGGGACATGAGATTGCCAACTTATATTTCGTCAAGCATATACTCCATCCTTGTTCACTTTAACCTTAATCATCTCAAGATGCCTATGATAGGGGAAATGAGGTCTCAAAGATAGTAAGTACCATAATCTTTTGAAAGCTCTTTATGACTTGTAATACCTGCTTCCTTCTATAAAAGGGCCTTTCTCCTACTTCCAAGTTGAGTCAGTAAACCTACTTCCTCTCTATCTGAAGCAAGTATTTGAGTTGTTGTGTTTCAAGCATTCATATGGTGATTTATTCAATCATGTTCTTTATCTTCCTTTTTTTCACAAAACTCTTATCTATTGAGTATTACTTTGAAAGCCTTCACTTGTGAAATACCCTTTTTGAGCAAAGAGTGCTCCTGTTTTGAAACTTCTACAAAAAGCTTGTTGTGAAACTATTTGCCAGGTGTTCTCTGACCAAGAAAAAAAGTTTGCCAATTCCAATTATGATTTATCTTTATGCATCTCTATTGTGACTGTTGTACTTGGTTGCAAGCTAAGTTATATAATGGTGAGTTGATTTTTATGAGTTGTGCAATGGTAAGTGTGATGCTTCTTGTTCGTATTCTTTTATCGACATTTAACTCCGTAAACATGTGGACATGTTTACTGAGCTCAGTTTTCTCTTGGGGACAAGCGAAGTCTAAGCTTGGGGGAGTTGATATGCCCAATTTGCATCACCTTTCTATATCATAATCTACTTCTATTCATTGATATATGTCTTATTATGAGGTATTACTTATGGCTTTTCATCTCTTTATGCATGTTGGATGATTCTTGGAGGATGAAATGCCGGAGTCTGGATTCTGATGGAAAAGAAGGCGTTTCGGTGCAATTTCGCTAAGATCAGAAAAATACCCAAAAAATATGGAAACATATTATTTTCCCAGAAGACGAAGGGAGCCAGAAGGAGGACGGAAGAGGGGCCGCAGGGGGCCCACACCACCTAGGCCCGGGCTCACCTTGGGTCGCGCCTAGGGAAGGTGTGGCCCACCTCCCCGGCCTCCAATTCCGCCCCTTGGCCTATATCTTCCCTACGGAAGCCCAAGCCTCAGGGAGCGACCACATATAGATTTTCGCCGCCTCTAGGGGGCGGAAAACACCGAGAGAGAAAGATCTCTCCAGCAGACAGATTTTTGCCAGGGGAATTCCTTCCCGAAGAGGGGAGACCGTCACCATCAACACCATCGTCAAGCTAGGCTTCATCGGGATCATCATCATCATCATCCACACCATCATCTCCACTAGCACCACCATTACCACTCCATCCCGCTGTAACAATCGTGTTGGATACTTGCTTAGTTCATTAGGGGACACTTTCCCGGTGTTGATTAGTATTGTAGTTGATGCTTGTGAGTGGAACCATTGGATTATTGTTTATGTTCAGATTGTTATCCATTACCATATCATCTTTGATCTTGATCCATATGATGTCTTGTGAGTAGTTCGTTGTGTTCTTGAGGACATAGGAGAAGTCACGTTGTTAGTAGTGGATTTGTGTTGAGTTATTATTCAATGGTTTAGTATTTAAGTTGTGGTGCTATTCTTCTAGTGGTGTCATGTGAACATCGACTACATGATACTTCACCATTTATGGGCCTAGGAGAATGCATTGTGTATTTGGATACTAATTGTGGGGTTGCCGGAGTGACAGAAACCTGAACCCCCGTTAGGACACCTTTGCACAAGGGAGTGTAGGATCTCAGAGTTTAAGGTTGTGGTTAGATTTATATCTTAATTACTTTCCTGTAGTTGAGGATGTTTGCAGGGGTTTAATCACAAGTATGTACTAGTCCTAGTAAGGTCGGTATATTAGCACAGGTTCACCCACACAACACTTACAACACCAGAGAAGAGTACTCAGCTATTTGCAGCGAAAGCACTTGACAGAATTCCCATGTGTCCTCGAGAAAGTTTGGTCCTTATAAGTATTTCCATCGGCTTGTCCTTTGCTAAGAAAGGACTGGGCCACTTGCTCCGTTTGTTTACTGTCTTTGTTACTTGATCCTTGTTTTGTTGCCTTATCAGAAAACCACTAAAAATCCGTTTTCTAAGTATTCACAAGGATTTCCTGCTCGACAACACTGTTCAGCACCTTCTGCTCCTCGTTGGGATCGCCACTCCTATTTATCGAAAGTACTGCAATACGCCCCCTATACATGTGGGTCATCAAGGACACCTTCAAAGTTCACAAGGGTGACTAAAAACAAGTAGCACAAGAACAAGTAATATCACAATATGCATCAATCAATAAGTTTTGGGACACTGCACATAGAACTAAGAATGGCAACTATGCTCTCTTAATGGTCCCTAAAGGTAGAAGGTGGAGACTCAATAGTAGTGGAAGAAAGGCCTTTTATAAAGGAAGCAGGGATTTCAAGTTTCAAAAAGAGCTTCCAAAAATTATGGTACTTGTTAGCTTTCAGCCCTCATTGCTCCGATCATAAGCATCTTGAGTGATTAAGGTTAAAGTGAACAAACTATGGAGTATATGCTTGACAAAGTATAAGCTGGCAATCTCAAGTCCCTTGAATATGAGGGCCACACCTCATGCTACTCAACTTCAGTCACCTGTAAGTTCTTGTCATTGTAAGTATTTGCATATCATAGAGAACCGCCAACGGGGTACCCCTTACACATGGTACAGGATCTTTCCCATAACCAAAATGACAAGGCAAGCAGACAATGAGCATCTCAGCGATCTTTTTATTTACTATATGCATAGCTTTTTATTGAGGATGCTTCATAGATATCTCACTATGGTGATTCTGCAAGTTTCCACCATGATTAGGCATGGCTTAGGCTAGCGGCCTAGACGTTTCTCTAACACAGAATACAAACTCCATGGATTTACAAGTCCCCTTTTTATTTCACACCGGTGACATCCACAGACAAAAGAGCATGATATCAACTGAGTACAAAGTACAAGTGCAATGTCGAAAACGTTCCCCATGACAACATGGTTCTGCTAATTCCAAGTGCAAGCATATACAACATAAACGACACAATGGTTCAAGTTTATTAGGGGCAAAGAATATAAAGTGTGCCATCAAGTTCGTGAGGGCTTTAATCACTAAGTTTTCACATAACAAAATACTTTTTAATTGGAAGATAGCTGAAAACAAGAATATACTTGGAATGGTGTAACACACCATTCATAGGAGTTTATAGTGGACACTTTGGAATAACTTGGTTTCTTGGGAGTTGGAGGCATGAGTATAACTTACTCATACAAGTGGAGGCTAGCAAAAGACTGGGAGCAACCAACTAAGAGAGCAATAATGGCCATAATCATGCAGTGCAACAAAGCATTACTAATCAAAGCATAGAGTGGTACTACAAGTCAATGACTAAATGATCATAGAGGCTATGGTGACTTGTCATAGTCATAACATGGTGTGGGCATGTGCCAAGTCAACCCAAACAAAGCATCAAAGGAGAATACGACAATATTATGCTTTTGCATGCTAAAACAACGCATGATTCTTTCAAGGCACACTAAGAAATCCCAATGGCTTGGATCAAGCCAAGCTACAGCAATAATTACTAGGAATAAAGTCAAAACAACACCTAGCATGGTATGATAAAGTCTAAGTCACAGTCAATGCAAGCTCCTCTTGCACTTCCAAGCAGGAACTTTCTACTCCTTTCCAACACCAATAAACTTATTTGCAACAACACAACGAGAGCGGGGGTCCAAACTACTCAAGCAAACTAAACAAACTAAGCAAAGAAAACAAGAACTAAGATGCTCCAAGAACAACACAACTGTGCATGAAATAATAAAAATGAAGTGTCTAGACAGACCTGAGCTTTTTATTGATGAAGAAGGGGATGCCTTGGGCATCCCCAAGCTTTGACGCTTGTAACTCTTGGATATTTCTTGGGGTGACTTCATGGTGGCATCCCCAAGCTTGATATTTTGTGCATTCTTCATCTCATTGCATCATTCTCTCTCTACACCTGAAATTTTTCCTTCATACAAAACTTCACACAATCTTCATTAGCAACATTAGTTTATTCAAAAGATATTAGACCTTAGGTAAATCTTTGTAACAGCAAAACTTTTCGCTAAAAACACAAGCTACTGTAGTAACTCCTTCAAAAAGCTCAATTCCCTAAAAGAGAACTCAAAAAGGAATCAATAAGAAGCAAATGTAAATAATGGCAGAAATCTGTCAAAACAGACCAGCAGGCAGAAACCGATTTTTTAGAAAATCTTCTGTTCCTCAAATCAAAAAGTGTTGAACTAAAGAAAGTTATCTAACATACTGGGGGATTTATTAGTAAAATATCAGCTCAATCCGAGTTATAGAGACTCCTCACGAATTTTATGGTGGAGGATAGAAATCTGTTTTGGGACAGCAACTCCCCAAATCTTACTTCCCTCTTATTAGAGGTCATTCCTGGCACAAAAAAAGGATAAGGAGAGGTCATTACTGAAGTAATAACTTCCAAGACTCAAGGAAACTCTTGGTTTATCTCCCAACAAGTACTTTTCTTTAACGCCTTTAAGTTAGGCACAAGAAGCAAGAAGAATCAAGTATTTTCAAATGAAGAAGCATTAACATCGAACCTTGCTTTCAAAGGAGGAGCAAAAAGCAACTTCTCTCTCCTCATAGGGAAGTGTTCAATACCTTTCTTGAATGTAAAGTGATATTTAATGGTGCCTTCTTTCATATCAATGATGGAACCAACAGTTCTAAGAAAACGTCTTCCCGAGGTAATAGGACAAGAAGCATTGTATTCAACATCCAAAACATAGAAATCAATAGGTACATAAGCATTGTTAACCATAATGGTAACATCATTAACACTCCCCATGAGTTTCTTCTTAGCATTATCAATAAGTGGGACATCCAAATAACAATCTTCCAAAGGTGGCAAATCAAGCATTTCATAAATCTTCCTAGGCATAATAGAGACACTAGAACCAAGATCACATGAAGCTTTGAGATCAAAGTCATTCACTTGCATATTAATAATGGGTTCCCAACTATCTTCTATTTTCCTAGGAATATAAGCTTTGTGTTTTAACTTCTCTTCCTTATTTTTAACAAGAGAATCTGTAATGTGTTTAGTGAAAGCAACATGCATATCACTAGCATCAGGACTTCTAGCAAGCTTTTGCAAGAACATAATCACTTCAGAAATATTGCAACCATCAATATCAAAATCAAACTTAGCATCACTAGTAGTAGGCTCAATAGGCTTAGGCATAGTAGGAGGAGGAATAGGGACTACTTATGGTTTAGTGGTGATGGTGCACACACTATTGTTTCTATCAATTTCAGCTTCCCTTTCCCACTTAGCATGAAGTTGGGCTAACAGTCTAACATTTTCATCAATAGTAAATTGTATGGCATGAGTAGCAGCAAAGGTACTTTCCATGGTTTCAGGTTTAGCAGCCATTTTATTAATCAAGGAGGACTAAGCTTCAGACAAAGAGGATATATTTTTCTCAACATTTAAAAGCTTTTCCTCTATAGCCTTATTGGAAGTGGTTTGTTTACTAATAAAGTCTTTGAGCATGACTTCAAGTTCAGAGGGGGCACTTCTAGCATTGTTGTAAGAGTTTCCATAGGAATTGCCATTATTAGTAGTGATGGAAGTGGGTCAATATTAGGGTACCCTCTACCCCTCTTTAGTTCAACAAAATGAACTAACTTTTGTGATGACATCATCATTTTGAAAAGGTTAGTTCATTTTTTTGAACTAAGGGTAAAGGGTACCCTAATAGTGACCCACTTGCATCTTTAATTATTAGGAGGATAGGGCCTATAGTTGTTACCAAAATTGTTGTTTCTAATGAAGTTCACATCAACTTGCTCTTCTTGAGAAACCAAAGAGGCTAAGGGAACATGATTAGGATCAAGAGGAACTTTCCCATTAACAAGCATAACCATAATAACATCAATCTTATCACTCAAATAGGAGGTTTCTTCAATAGAATTTACCTTCTTACCTTGTGGAGCTCTCTCAGTGTGCCACTTAGAGTATTTAACCATCATATTATCAAGGAGCTTTGTTGCAACACCCAAAGTGAGGCCCATAAAGGTACCTCTAGTAGCTGAATCTAACAGGTTTCTTGAGGAGAAGTTCAAACCTGCATAAAAAGTCTGGACAATCATCCAGGCAGTGAGTCCATGAGTGGGACAATTCTTAACCAAAGACTTCATTCTTTCCCAAGCTTGAGCAACATGTTCATTATAAAGTTGTTTAAATTTCATAATGTCACTTCTCATAGATATAATCTTAGCAGGAGGATAGTACTTTCCAATAAAAGCATCTTTGCACTTAGTCCAAGAATCAATACTATTTTTAGGCAAGGATAGCAACCATTCTTTAGATTTTCCTCTCAAGGAGAAAGGAAAAAGATTGAGCTTAATAATATCTCTATCTACATCCTTATACTTTTGCATCTCACAAAGTTCAACAAAGCTATTGATATGGGCAGCGAGATCATCAGAACTAGCATCAGAAAATTGCTCTCTCATCACAAGATTCAACAAAGCAGGCTTAATTTCATAAAAGGTAGCATTAGGAGCAGGTGGAGCAATAGGAGTGCTTAGGAAATCATTGTTGTTGGTGCTAGTGAAGTCACACAACTTGGTGTTCTTAGCAGAGTTCATTTTGGCAAAGGCGGGCAAGCCAAAAACAGCAGCAACAGCTAGAGCAGGAACTAATTTTTTTGTGTATTTTTGAAAAGAGGCAAACAAAACCAAACAAAAGAAACAAAGCAAACTAAAAAAATTAAAGAGAAAGTAAGTGTAGGACTCCCCTTGTGAAGACATACTTAGCCTCCTCGGCAACGGCGCCAGAAAACTTGTTGATGGCTGGAGCACGGTTGACGTGGGAGTTTCTTCTTCTTTGTTCCCTGGCAACAGCGCCAGAAAATCTTGATGGTGCTCAACGTGTGGCACTTCGTTGGTAACCCCAAGAGCAAGGTGTGAGGAGCACAACAACAAGTTTTCCCTCAGTTGAGACCGAGGTTATCGAACCAGTAGGAGGAAGGAAACGTCACACATGTGTTGCAAAAAACATGGAGACTTGCACAACACAAACTCAAGACTTTGTCCCAATGAATCAGTGAGGTTGTCAAGCTCACCGGTTTGCTGTAACAAAGGATTAACTGTATGGTGTGGAAGGTAATGGTGGTTTGCAGCAAGTAAACAGGTAACATTGGAAGATGTATCAGTGGTAAAGATTGGACCGGGGTCCATATTTCACTAGAGGTACTCTCCTTAGATAAACAACATGGCATGAAGGGTAAACAAATTATAGCAGGGCAATTGACAGGAACTGAGCAAGGCATAACAATGCAATACTAGTCAGAAAGATCCTATGATATTATATTAGGCAATACAACAAGATACATAGACCGCCATCCAACTGCATATATAACTAGAAGTCCACCTTCAGGTTATCATCCAAACCCCCTACAGTATTAAGTTGCAAGCAACAGACAACTGCTTTAAGCAAAGTGTGTAAGGTAAACAGTACACATGTTCCATGAATAAGAGACCATTGTTTTCTCCCTAGTGGCAACAACACATCTACAACCGAAGATATTTCTGTCACTTCCCTTGGAAACAAGAGGCATGAACCCACTATCGAGCATAAATACCCCCTCTTGGAGTCCCTAGCAACTAACTAGCCAAGATAGATACTAACAACGGAGAGCATGCAAGATCACAAACAACACAGACATGATAGAATCATAAAGACAAAACCATTAATCAATCCAACATAATAATATCAATATCCATCGGATCCCCATAAACACAACATGCATGATTACAAATAGATTAGATCTTGATCATGAACGAGGCTAACAAGATCTATACATGAAAGCGCAAAGGAGGAGATACAACCATCTAGATACTACATGGACCCATAGTCCAAGGTGGAACTACTCACCCCCGGCAGGGTACCGGTAAGAACTTCAGATCACCCCCGATCTAGGGACGATGGTGGAGGCGGCTACAGACGGTTTCGTGGAGATTTGATCGGGTGCTTAGGGTTTAGGCATCGGGGGCTTCTTATAGGCGAAGGGGGAGGCCGAGGAGGCGACCAGGGGGGCCACACCCTGCCTAGGAGCGAGCCCACCCCTGGCCGCGCCTAGGGGGGTTTGGCCGCCCTGGATTGCCTCTCCGTATCCCCTCTGTACTTCGTGTTCTCCACGGAAAGTTATTGACTTTGGCTTTTGTCCTGTCCAATTCTGAAAATATTGATTTTCTGCCTTTCTGGAACCAAAAACAGAAGAAAACAGGCAACTGGCACTGTGGCAACTTGTTAATAGGTTAGTTCCATAAAAGATATAAAAACACTTCAAAGAAAGACAAAGCAAATCAAAGTAGATACTAAACAAGCATGGAACATAAAAAATTATAGATACGTTTCCGACGCATCATCAAGTACGTCAAAAGGGAGGAAAATGAGGCGGCAGATATGCTGTCAAAGCTAGGATGTGCTTGCAAACCAATTCCGCCAGGAGTTTTTCTGGAGCATCTCCGGACTCCATCTATGAAGGGAGCGGACCCCAAGAACTTGGATAGAGTTGACTCATTTGTTAATGCAGTAATAATAGTCCTTCCGGCTTGGACGAAAACGTTCATGGATTACCTCCAAGGTGGAACTTTGCCCATTTATGAAGTCGAAATTCGGCAAATAGTACGTCGAGCAAAGGGATATACCATAATAAATGGGCAGCTCAATCAAAGAAGCACTACTGGTGTATTCCTAAAGTGTGTCTCCCAACAGCAAGTGATACGTCCATTTTGCATCACTATTCTATATCATAATTTGCCTCTATTCATTGATATATTTCATATTAAGAGGTGTTACTATGTTACTTTCATCTATTTTTGCATGTTGAATGATTCTTGGAGGATGGACTGCCGGAGTCAGGATTCTGATGGAAAAAGCGGTGTTTTGATGCAATTTCGCAAAGATCAGAAAAATACCAGAAAAACTACAAAAATTATATTTTCCCGGAAGACGAAGAATGCCAGAAGGGGAGGCGGAGTTGGTCCACAGGGGTCCCACACCCCCAGGCGCGAGCCACCCCTGGCCGCGCCTACAGGGGGTGTGGCCACCCTGGCCCACCTCTGGCTCCGCCCTCTTGCTTATATCTTATCTTCGAAACCCTAATACACGGGGAGCAACCACAGAAAGATTCCACCGCCTCTACGGGGCGTAAACTACAGAGAGAGAAAGAGCTCTCCAGCAGACAGATTTCTGCCAGGGAAATTCCTTCCCGGAGAGTGGAGATCGTTGCCATCAACACCATCATCAAGCTAGACTTCATCGGGATCATTATTGTCATCATCCACACCATCATCTCCACCAGCACCCTCATTACCACCTCGTACCGCTGTAACAATTGTGTTGAATCTTACATAGTTCTTAGGGGAAACTTTCCCGGTGTTGATTACTCTTATAGTTTATGCTTGTGAGTGGAACCATTGGATTATTGTTTATGTTCAGATTGTTATTCATCATTATATCTGTCACATCCCAAAAAAATTCCAAATTTTGAAATGTGAAAAAATAAATAAACAAAAGAATTAATTATTTAAAATTAGGGTGAAAAGAAACTTTTTGTTTTAAAATGGAAACATCAAAACCCTACCTGAATAAAACTTTGAATAAAAAGGAATCCAACAAATTTCAAAACAAGTGAAATGCATTCGTCAATAATGTATCTTGAAATTTAAACACTTGGAAAAGCTAAAACAAAACCCTAAAACCCTAAAGGAATAATTCATTTCCAAGATCTCTCTAAGACTATGGATTTGATCCATATAAAAATTTAGCAACAAGAAATTATAAATGATCAAGAATGATAAATAAAAATATTATAAAACCATAGTAATTGGTTTCACTCAATTTGGAGCCATAGATAAAATCTTATGAATTTAATAAGATAAGGAAAATTAAATTTCCAAAGCTAATAAAAGCTCCTATCTAAAATCCATACCAAAGTGTGAGCAAAATAATCCTAAGAGATTTAAAAGGATAAAAAAATATCAAATAAAATTATACAAATTGGAATCACCAATTTTGGATCTATAAATAAAAAGATATGGGTTTTATAAGATATGGAAAAGAATAAATAAATAAGGAATATTTAAAAGCCAAATTAAATCTTGGCCAAATCCATAAGCAAATGAGATAAAAATAATCCAAATCCAAATAAAATAAAGGGATAAGGAATATTCAAATAAAATAATATGACATTAACCAAATTCTATTCTATTTGAATAAAGACAAAATCCCTAATAGAAATGATTAATTAAATCATGGGAAAATAATAAATTGGAATTTACCAAAGTGGATTAAAGAGTTATCTAAATAACTTAAAAGAATTATTTGAATAAAATTTATATGGATTTAAAACCATATTTGATTTTATTTGAATAAAGACAAATACCCAATTTAAATGATTAATAAACCATATTAAAATATTCTAAATAATTAAAAATGAATTATATAACATCCTATTGAATAAATAAAACCTACTGAAAAAGGTTTAGTGAAAATTAGAATTCAAATAAAGAGTTTGAAAATATAATTAAATCTTGTTTGAATAAAAAGAATTGTCTATTTAAATAAATAACAAACCATGTGTAAATGAAATAATTATTCTAAAAATGGACTTAAAATACATGTTTAAAATAGTATTATAACGTACTGAATATTTGGAAAAGATTTGAAAATGAAATCTAAATTCAAATGATAGTTTGAATTCAAAATAGAAAATCAAAATGGAAAAAGGAAAAAAGAGAATAAAAATGAATTTGGAAATTTGACCAACCTGGCCCACTAAGCCCGACAAGAACAGCCACCTTTTCACTCTGAATCGTTTTCTTACCGCAAACTTGACCCCCTCAGACGTTGACGAGACGACCCCACTTGCACCTCTCTCCCTCACTGACAAACACAACCCCACACATCGTCGTTCTCTCACCACTTGACCATTTCTTCCCCCAGTCATTGTTTCTGGCTTGATTTCCGCGGGCTTAATTCTCCTTAACGCTGCAGCCATTACTCGTTGTGATCACGCACACTTAATCTCCAACCTCCCCTCTATCTTTCCCCCCAAACGCCGTCACCTCTCTGCCATAGGGCTGCCACAATTCTTCTCGAGACCTCCCTCTGCTCCGACGAGCTGCGACAGCGATTCTGGCCAGTACATGCCTCCCCTTGCCTCACAGACCCCACGAGCCTGTTCCCCATATCCCTATGCACCTGCCGTGCCCTCCTCTCTCTCGCGCGTGCCCCGTATCCTCGGCAACAACTTCAACTGAGCACCACCGCCGTCTGCCTCGAATCCGGTGACTCCACACGGTGAGACCTGACCTCCCCTCTCCCTCTCTTTCACATGCGTGTACTCGTCATGATCTGGAGCATCTGACTACATATTTTGTTTGCCCTGGCGTGCACCATAGTGTCTCCTCCGTCTTCAACAGAGAGCAACCGAGCCAGTGAGCAACTCCGGCGAGCGATTCAAGACAGCATCGAGCGCCCCTTCGACAACCACAACAACGTTGAGCATCAGCAACGCACAGTGATTCTGGTAAGCTATTACTCTCCTCCTCTCGCTTCCTGTATCACCGACAACGGCACCGTCTGAGTGCGCTGCCGCCAGCCACCGTCGCAGCGCCGCCCATCTATGGTCGTCACAGTTTCAGCCGTTCGATTTAGATCTAAAGGATGCGATAGATTCACTTAGTGAAGGGGTACGAATCCATCTGAACCATGTGATGCAACTTAGATCTAACGCCGTGTATTGCTCGATCCAGCCGAATCTGTACCAGCGAATCAAAACACGACGCGTGGCACTGACTTTGTTTTAAAACAGAAATGTTCTATTAGATGGTTAGATTTGAAAATTTTATAACTTTAAATATACACGTCCAAATTTTAAAAAAATTATATCAATGGAATCAGCAAAAAGAGTACTTTCCAACCATGCACTTTGTTTAGTGAATTTCTTCTGTAAAGTTAGTTGTTTTTGTAGAAACTTGTTTAGGCATATTTTGTGTATAAAATTTATTCTAAAAATGCTTTTAGGATAAAATCTTTTGAGAAAGGATAGTTTTGAACCTATTAACCATGGAAACCAACTTTTGGATTTAGAAATATATTTTGTGACACTTTGGAATTATTCCTTTGAATTAAAGCATTTTTAGCTAAATAAAAATGTTTAATATGTTTTAAAAATGCTTTTTGAGTTAAACCTTTTGAAAATGGTTTGAATTAAACTCTCTGACCCTAAACACCAAGTTTTTGGATTTAAAAATATATTTGGTGAACCCTATAATATTATTACTTTGTTTAAAGGCATTTCCAACAAAATAAAATATTGCCTTGATTTAAAAATGGTTTATAGGTAAAACCTTTTGCAAATGGTTTTAATATTAAACACTTTGACCATAAACACTAACCTTTGTGGTAAAAATATATATTTGTCAAACACTAGAAATTATTACTTTGATTTGAACCATTTCTAGCAAAACAAAAATGACTTAAAGAGGCCATTTTCACTAACTTGACTTAAAATGGTTTTGCCACTTTTATAAATGACCAATAGATGTTTTATAATGTTTACAGCCTAATAGAAACCACTTTTCCAAGTAAAACAATCTTTGTCATGCTTGCATGCATTGCTTTTTTTATATTATTTTATGTGTTGAATTGCTTGAATGGTAGATTGAATTTGTGCCTTGATTGAATTGTAGTGAAATTTGAAGAGTGTGACTATTGCAAGATCAAGGAGTGAACTTATATTCTCTACCAATAAGGCAAGTGGTGCTTCTTACTTTTGTCCTATTATTTTCACTATGCATTAGTGATATTTCTAAGTATGACTTGCATGGAATTTTCTAAGTATAAACTATGCCATGGGAAATCCTAGTAGATGAAACCTTAGTAGAAATTTTCCTAAGTTAAGATTCCTACTACTATCATGCTTAGCTTAGCTAGTAGAAAACAAGGGTGGATTATATTCATGCTATGGAATATTTCTAAGTCAAGGACTTGTGTTTTGTTTAATAAAACAACTATGTGAATGAATCGCCTGGGTGGAATGGTATTGCTTGGATGGATTTATGTTGAGTGGTTACACAAGGCCAGGGGACTGGTGAACCTTGTGTATCACACTTGTGGAATGCCACCTAGGAACAAAGATATTTGAGATGTCAAATGTTGAGAAGCTTCAAGTGCAGCCACTTGGCATTATGGGCTCTGCCTGGATCATATAGGTTGCAATAACTTAGCCAAATGGACAGTTGGTGGTAGGGGATGATAGGTTTGGGAACGCGTCCATTTTGGTCTAAGGGAAGGCTTCTGAAATATCTTGTCTCGGTGCATGTCGAGTCTTGTGGGGAAAGTGCACCACCTCTCAAGAGAGTAAAATCTAAGTACTTAGCCGTGTCCCCGGCAATGGACAATTTGTGTATCAAGACATGGAATCTATCAAGAATCTCCTCATCCCAATTTCTAATTTAAAAACTTGTGGTTGAACAAGGGTTAAAGGATCTTCAATCAATGATTGGTAGATGCCTTGGGTGATTTTGACAAACAAAAACTTAGTGTTTTCAAATGATAAGGAAAATCTATTTTGAGCAAAGCAAGCCTAAGCTCCACTTAGACAAATGCATATATATGATAGATACCACTATTCTACCATAGTATCACTTGACAATACAAATCAATGTATTGACCCTTGTGGCTATAACTTATTATGTTGCAGGTTTGTTTGATTTTAGTGAAGTGTGTTGATTAGGATTACAAGTCTATAACCAACATGATTGCCTGTGGCACTTTGAAGATGAAGGACTCCATGCTATATAGTTATTTCTGTTGCATTGTAATGAGATAGCCAAATGAGCTATGTAAGATGTAATTAATTATTTTATTCCTGGTTATAAAGTTGTATATGACCTTTGTTTCTTGATATTACATCTTAACTGTGGATGCTAGCTATTGATCCAGGGACTAGCATTGCAATCACAGGGACCTTTACCTTTATAAAGGTGGGGTCTTACAATGTAATCTCTGATCTTGATCCATATGATGTCTCGTGAGTAGTTCGTTTAGTTCTTGAGGACATGGGAGAAGTCATGTTGTTAGTAGTGGAATTGTGTTGAGATATTATTCAATGGTTTGATATTTAAGTTGTGGTGCTATTCTTCTAGTGGTTTCATGTGAACGTCGACTACATGATACTTCACCATTTATGGGCCTACGGGAATGCATTGTGTATTTGGCTACTAATTGTGGGGTTGCCGGAGTGTAGTATCTCAGAGTTTAAGGTTGTGGTTAGGTGTTTATCCTAATTTCTTTCTTGTAGTTGCGGATGCTTGCAAGGGGTTTAATCACAAGTATGTATTAGTCCAAGTAAGGTCAGTACATTAGCACAGGTTCACCCACACAACAACTACCCAACCAAAGAAGACTACTCAGCTATATGAAGCGAAAGCACTTGACATAATTCCCATGTGTCCTCGTGAACGTTTGGTCCTCATAAGTATCACCGGCTTGTCCATTGCTAAGAAAGGATTGGGCCACTTGCTGCATTATTCTTGTTGTATTTATTTACTTGTACTTTATTTGTTTGCTTATAAAAAACCCCTAAAAATCGGTTTGCTAGTATTTACAGAGATTTCTTGAGCTAGTATCACTAGTCAGCACCTTCTTCTCCTCGTTGGGATCGACACTCCTATTTATCGAAAGTACTACGATACACCCCCTATACTTGTGGGTCATCAAGACTATTCTATGGTGCTGTTGCCGGGGAGTGAAGTGATATTGAAGAGTGGAATTGGTAAAGGAAACTTCTACTGCGAGTATTGCTTTTATTTTCTATTTGTTACTTTGTTTCCAATATGGATAACTCGCTTGGTTTTCTATTTGGGAAACCTACTACTGCTAGTGTAGTAGATGAACCACCACCTGTTAAGATAGATCCTTATAAGATACCTATAGGAATTGTTGATCGTGTTATGGATAATTATTATTTTGGATATGGAACTGTCCATCCTGGTGATCACTTCCTTTTTATCCATGAATTATGCGGTTTGTTTAAGTGTGCAGGTATCACAACTGAACAGGTGAAGAAGAAGTTGATATCTATATCTTTGAAAGGAAGAGCTGAGAATGGTATAAGCTGTTGAAGAATGGACAATCTATGGAATGGGAGGAAATAGTACCTCTCTTTTATTCTAAATTCTACCCTCCCAGTGAGATCCATAAGGATAGGAATCAAATATATAAATTTTGGCCTCATGATGGAGAAAGTACAGCCCATGCTTGGGGGAGATTGAAGTTACTAATGCTTAAATGTCCTATTCATGAACTCCCTAACAATATTATTATTAATAACTCTTATGCAAGGCTTTCTCTTCATGATAAAGATTTATTAGATGCTTCTTGTGCTGGATCATTCACACGTATGAAGGAAGAAGCTAAATGGGATCTTCTAGACCGTATTCAAGAAAACACTGAAGCTTGGGAGAATGACAAAAGAAGAAAGTCAGGTATAAATTATGATTATGAATGCATTAAATCTTTTATGGGAACTGATGACTTTCATGATATTACTACTGAGTATGGTATTGATTCTCAAAGTATTGCCAATTGTTTTAAGGCTTTTGCCTATTATATTGAAATTCCTAAAAAGAAGTGGAACAAGTACCATGCACCTTATAAAGATGTTGTTAACCATGTTCATGCTAAAAATACTGAAGTTTGTACTATTGATCATAGTTTTCCTGAACCTTACGTTGAGAAAACTCCATTTCCAGCTAAGGTAAAGGAACATTCAATGATAATTAGTGCGGTTGACAAAAGTACAAAGAGAACTGTAGAGCCTAATGAACAAATAAATATTGAACATGTGGTATCCATTGTGAAAGATCTTGTCACTAAAAATGTAGAAGATGGGCACATTATATTTTGTGAAGATGCTTCTAATATTGTCTCCCATCCTAGTAAAGATAGGAAAGCTAGTGTCCCCGTGCTTTCTGTTATAATTGATGATCATTTCTACTATGGTTTGTGTGATATTAGTGCTAGTTCTAGTGCTATTCCTTATGAGCTTTACAAAGAAATTATGCATGAAATTGGTCCTTGTGAGCTTGAGGACATAGATGTGATTATTCACCTTGCTAATAAAGAAACCATTTGTCCCATTGGTATTGTAAGAGATATGGAAGTTCTTTGTGGTAAGATCAAGTATCCTATTGATTTTCTAGTGCTTGGTTCATCAGCTGGTAAAACTTATCCTATCATTTTTGGTAGACCTTTTCTAAACACTTGTGGAGCTATTATAGATTGTAGGAAGGAGAAAATTTTGACTAAGTTTGATGGAGAATCTTATGAGTTTAACCTTTCCAAGTTTGTTAAAACTCCTTTTGAAAATGATTTGCCTATTGAGGATGCTAGAGTTGAGCAACTTGATTCTATTGATCATGTTTATGACCTTAAACCTCTTTTTGATTATTTTAAGTATGCTCACTCTAAAGTTGAGAATGTTTCTTGTGAGGTTTATGTTGTCAACTTTTTTCAAAGTGCTACTGAAAGTTATTTTGAGAGAGGGAAACATGGTTTTATGCATCTCAATAATATTAAGTTTCCCTGCTTTATGTTGAAAGCTTTGAAGTTGCATTTGTTTTGTCTTACTATGCTAGTTGCCTTTTATTTCAATAATTCATTTTCTTACGAAAGTCCCTTGCATAGGAAGAGGGTTAGACTCAAATGTGTTGGATATTTTCTTATTGATGCTCTCTTTCATTTCAAATCCATATCTCCTATATGATCATCATTGAAATTATCATGCCTATCTTAATGGCTATAAAGAAAGAGCTTGTGGGAGACAACCCATTTTAGTTTGCTTTCGGTTTGTTTTGTTTCATTAAGTCTTGGAAGTTATTACCTCTGTAATAAACTCTACTTACCCTTTTTGTTTGGTTTTTGTGTCAAGATCAACCTCTTTTGAGAAGTAGGTGAGTTGTGAGAAGTTGTTGTCCTGGGACAAATTTTTGTTCTACATTATAAACGTTCGTGTAGAGGTCCCAACCTGATAAGGCAGAGATCCCTGTGTTTACAATGCTAGTCCCTGGATCAATAGCTAGCATCCACAGTTTAAGATGTAATATCAAGAAACAAAGGTCATAATACAACTTTATAACCAAGAATAAAATAATTCATTACATCTTACATAGCTCATTTGGCTATCTCATTACAATGCAGCAGAAATAACTATATAGCATGGAGTCCTTCATCTTCAAAGTGCCACAGGCAATCATGTTGGTTGTAGACTTGTAATCCTATTCAACACACTTCACTAACATCAAACAAACCTGCAACATAATAAGTTACAGCCACAAGGGTCAATACATTTGAATTTTATTGGCAAGTGATACTATGGTAGAGTAGTGGTATCTATAATCTATATGATTTTGGCTAAGTGGAGCTTAGGCTTGCTTTGCTCAAAATAAGGTTTTCCTTATAAGTTGAAAACACTAAGTTTTTGTTTGTCAAATCACCCAAGGAACAACCAATAAAATTGGTTAACCTTTACCCTTGTTCACCCACAAGTTTTTAACTTAGAAATTGGGATGAGGAGATCCTTGATAGCTTCCATGTCTTGATGCTCAAATTTTCCATTGCCGGGGACATGGCTAAGTACTTAGATTTTACTCTCTCGAGAGGTGGTGCACTTTCCCCACAAGACTCGACATGCATCGAGACAAGATCTTTCAGAAGCCTTCCCTTAGACCAAAATGGACGCGCTCCAAACCTATCACCCCTACCACCAACTGTCCATCTGGCTAAGTTATTGAAACCTATATGATCCAGGAAGAGCCCATAATGCCATGTGGCTGCACTTGAAGCTTCTCAACATTTGACATCTCAAATCTCTTTGTTCCTGGGTGGCTTTCCACAAGTGTGATACCAAGTTTTTCCCCAGTATACTGGACTTGTGATACGCAAGTTTTTCCCCAGCATACTGGACTTGTGTAACCACTCAACACAAACCTTTCATTCCATTCCACCCAGGTGATTCATTCACTTAGTAGTTTTATTAAGCAAAAACATAAGTCAAAAGACTCAGCAAAATTTCCATAGCATGTATATAAACCACCCTTGTTTGCTACTAGCTAGGCTAAGCATGATAGTAGTAGGAATCTTAACTTACGTAAAATTCAACTAAGGCATCATCTACTAGGATTTCCCAAGGAATAGCATACTTAGTAAAATTCCATGCAAGTCCTACTTACAAATATCCCTAATGAATAGTCAAAATATTAGGACACAAAGTATGAAGCACCACTTGCCTTTTTGGTAGAAAAACTAGCTTCACTCCTTGATCTTGCAATAGTCACACTCTTCAAATTTCACTACAATTCAATCAAGGCACAAATTCAAACTAGCATTCAAACAATTCATCACATAAAATAATAAAAACAAAGCAATGCATGCAAGCATGCAAAAAATTGTTTTATTTTGAAAAGTTGTTTCTAATAGGCTATAAACATTCTAAAACACCTATTGGTCATTTATAAATGTGGCAAAACCATTTAAAATCAAGTTAGTTAAAATGGCCATTTAAATCATTTTAGTTTTGCTAGAAATGATTTTAATCAAAGGAATAATTTCTCATGTTTGCCACATATATTTTTAAACACAAATGTTAGTGTTTATGGTCAAAGTGTTTAAAACAAATCCATTTTCAAAAAGTTTCACTCAAAAATCATTTTTAAATCAAGCACCATTTTTATTTTACTAGAAAAGCTTTTTATTCAAAGGAATAATTCCTTAGTGTCACAAAATATATTTTTGAATCCAAAAGTTGGTTTTTATGGTCAGTAGGTTCAAAACAAACCATTTGCAAAAGATATTACCCTAAAAACATTTTTAGAATAAATTTTATAACCAAAATAGGCCTAAACATGTTTCTGCAGAAACATCCACTTTTACAGAAGCAAAACACTAAACAAAGGGCATGGTTGCGAAGGTTTCATTTTTCTAAATCCAGTGATATAAAATTTGTAAATTTTGAACGTTTAGATTAATAGTTATGAATTTTACAAAACCAAACTACTAATAGACAAGTTTCTGTTTTTAAAACAAAAGGCTGGCCACATGTCATGTTTCTATTGGCTTAAAACGGTTCGTGTGGATTGATTGATATAGACCGTAGGATTTAAGTGCGATCATGTGGTGTTGATCTAGAATACCCCTTCGTTTAAGTGCATCTATTGTGTCCATCAGATCATCATCCAACGGCTCCTAGCACACCAACCATAGATGGGCGGCGCTGGCAACTGTCGCACGGCGGAGGCGCTCTGCTCGCGGTGGTTCCGGCGAAACAGGAAGCAAGGAGAAGGGGGAAGGTGCTCACCAAGTTCGCAGGGGTGTGGAGAATCTCAAGGTACTCGTAGTTTACAAAGGGGTGCACGAGGTTGGGCTGAATTGCTCGACGGAGATGTTGCTGACGATGGTATGCTCAGGCCGTCATTGTTGGCGAAGCTACGGTTCAAACTAAGGCAAAAAAAACGGTTGCATTAGATGCACATGAGGTCACTGGTCACACGCGTATCATCGAGAGGAAGAGGGGAGGTCAGAAAATACCAGGGGGCATCGCCGGAGTTGAGCAGGAGGCGGTGGCGCTCTGTCGTCGTTGTTGCCGATGCTAGGGGGGCACACGCGGGCAAGCTGTGGGTGTTGGCGGATGCGTAAGGAGATGGGGAGCGTGCTTATGGAAACCAGGGACAATGAGTGTGACTGGGGTGGTCAGAATCGTCGGAGGAGCTCGTCGGAGCAGTGGAGGTTGCCGTGAGAAATTCGGGCAGCCTAGGGGCGGGGAGTGTGTGGCGTTTGAGGGGAAAGAGAGAGAGGACGTGGGCGCTTTAACATGCGAGGTCGTGGCGAGAAATTATTGCGGCATTAACGCGAATTGAAGGAGAGAATTCAATGCAGAAATGACGACGTGATTTGGGGAGGAACTGGTCTCGGGGTTGAAGGTGATGACCTCGCTATGGGGCAGCGT
The DNA here is from genome assembly GCA_023614405.1 of Avena insularis. Taxonomy (NCBI): domain Eukaryota; kingdom Viridiplantae; phylum Streptophyta; class Magnoliopsida; order Poales; family Poaceae; genus Avena; species Avena insularis. The sequence continues at coordinate 252,050,280 of CM042685.1, forward strand.
CGTTAGGCAGAGAGAGGGGGTGCACGTGGGGTCACCAAGTCAGCGGCTGAGGGGGTCGATCTGCGGGTGAGAAAAAACGGTTCGCAGGAAGGGGGAGAGAGTGGGCTGACTGTTGGGCCAGAGGCTTTGCTGGGCTGGGCTGGTCCTTTTCCATTTTTTTATTCTGTTTATTTTTCTTTTTCTGTTTTCATTTTGTTCAAATAATTTAAACACCCATTTGAATTCATAACCTTTTCAAACTTTCAGTAAGTTTTAATACTGTTTAATAATGTATTTAAAAGTCCATTTTAGAATAATTCTTTTATTCATTTATGTTTTATTATTTATTTAGAATAGGCACTTGCCTTTATTTAAATAAGATTTTAAATATATTTTCAAACTTCTATTTGAATTCCAATTTTTACCAAACTTTTTCAGTAGGTTTAATCTTAATTAATAATGTATTTAAATATTCCATTTAATAAATCCTTTTATCTTTTTAAGTTAAATAAATAACTTTTAATTTACTTGGGCAATTTCAATTATTTTTTTCTCACGATTTGATTAATCATTTATATTAGGGGTTTTGTCTCCATTTAAATCAAATATGGTTCAAGTCCATATAAGTTTTTATTCAAATAATCTTTATTCCTTTATTTTATTTGGATTATCTTTATTCCATTTTCTTATGGATTTATCTCAAGGTTTAAATTGTCTTCTAAATAATATACTTAGGATTTATTATTTAGATTAGGCAATTTGTCTTTATTTAAATAAAATTGGATATTGTTCAATCCTTATGATTTTATTTAAATAATCTTTTACTCCTTTTTATTATTCCATAATCTTTCATTTTATTTGTTTATGGATTTGGCCACGATTTAATTTGGCTTTTTAAATATTCCTTATTTCTTTCTTTCTTTCTTTGCCTTATAAAATCCATATCTTTTTAATTAAAAATCCAAAATTTGTGATTCCAATTTGTATATATTATTTAATATTTTTTTATCCTTTTAAATCCTTTTAGGATTATTTTTCTCACAATTTGGTATGGATTTTAGATAGGAGCTTTTATTAGCTTTGGAGATTAATTCCTTTTATCTTATTAAATTCATAAGTTTTTATCCATGGCTCCAAATTTAATGAAACCAATTTCTATGGTTTTATAATATTTTTATTTATCATCTTTGATCATTTATAAATGTTTGTTGTTAAATTTTTATATGGATCAAATCCATAGTCTTAGAGAGATCTTGGAAATGATTTATTCCATTAGGGTTTTAGGGTTTTGGTTTAACTTATCCAAGTGTTTAAATTTCAAGATACATTCATTGATGAATGCATTTAACTTCATTGAAATTTTGTTAGGTTCCCTTTTCCTTCAAATTTGTTCAAGAAGGGTTTTGATGTTTCAAGTTTCTTTTTACACTATATTTCAACAATTATTTCTTTTGTTTATTTATTTTTCACATTTTAAAATTTGGAAAATTTTGGGATGTGACAATTCGTGAGAGGTCTCAGTACATCGGATGGAGCTGTAATTTTCTGTGCTTGTGCTCCCATTTGTTAGCTAACTTTCATTAGTTTAGCACTTTTTTATTTGAGCAACATAAGATTTTCTAAAAAATCAATCTTTACCTGCTGGTATGTTTTAACAGTCTGCCATTATTTGCATTTGCCTCTTAAATCGATTTCCTTTTGAATTATTTTTGGGATTTTTAAAGGAATTGTTTTAGTGGTCTTTGTTTTGATGGTTTTTAGTTGAAATTTGAACCCAAGGGTTTATTGTTTTTGTACACACTAATGTTGCTAATAAAGATTGTGTGGAGCTTTGTATGAAAGGAACTTTCAAGTGTTAGAGAAGGAATCTACAGAGTCCGTCTGCGAATAGGTAAAGGTACTAAAAAATAAAGGTTCGCGAAAAACTCTTTTATTTATATTTTTGCTGTTTTTATTACATATGGAAGGTTACGAGACGAAACAGAGGAGGAAATGGAGCTCAGGTGGGCCACACCCACCAGTGGCGCGGGCCCCAGCTAGCCGCGCCACCATGGGGTGTGAGCCCCGTAGACTCCGTCTCCGTCCTGTTTTCGTTTTGTACTCTTCCTTATGTTGTAAAACTCCGTAATATATAATCAACCGGACCCCCCGAGGTATTGTGTTCTCGTCGTGTTTTTGTTTCGATCTGTTTCTGTTTAGATGTCATCCCATGATTCATCCTCGGAGGACTACGAGCTATGACGCCGGTGCGAGCTCCACCGAGATCTTGAGAAAGGGGCTTTCATTGGATGGGTGGAAGAATAGAGGATCACTGCTATGCGTGAGGACATGGATTGGAGCATCGAGGAGGAAGTGAAGAACATGTCAGCAGCCAAGCAAGGACAAATTGCTACAAGATCAAGGGCAGGAAAACCTACTTTTGTAGGGGCAATTAACATTGGACGTGCTTTTTATCATAATATGCAGGGGATGATGAAATCTGTTCCAGACTTCAATCCCTGTCCTGAGGCAGTGGAGTCCCATCGTGTTACCGACGAGTTTTGTGATAAGTACCGAGCCCTAAGGAGGAAGGTGGATATACTTCAAGATGATAATAACAAGCTTCGTGAGATGCTAGAGGGTTTTCTTACCCTAAACAAAAGAACACCACCACCACCGAAGGAGTAATTCGTCAGCAGGTTTGGCATCCCCTTGGCTTGTTCCAAGCTTGGGGGGAGTGCCGCGGTATCACATTATCTTTCATCTTTTTACCCTTTTAGTAGACTCATATCATGCTTAGAGAAGTTATCTTATAGGATGGTTTGCATTGTGGAAGTATCTCTCTTTTAGTTGGTTATCTATGTATCCCTTGGTGTGAGTGCCTTTATTGGAATATTAATGCGAAGTTTCATATTTTACTTTTTGCACTTCTTGTTTTAGTTTGCAATCTCTATTATGTGATGGATCTTGTTGATTAGTACTGGTGTCACTTTGGGAGCATCAAGTAAATCTAAATTGGTTTTGGAAAACCAAGTTCTGGTCAGTAGCAACACTTTTTGAAGTTTGAAAAGGAAAAGAGAAAAGCACTTGCAGGTATTTTTAATTAAGTTTCTTTCTTTATTGATTGGCTCATAAGTTAGTATTCTTTATTTAAGATCTTTTGTGTCTTCGAGGAAGATTGCATGTTTGACTTTATCACTTGTATGTTTGCTTGTTTCCTACAACCCTTTTGCTTGTTGCCCAGCCTTGCTAGCCAAAAACCTGTTTTGAGAGGGAATGCTTCTCATGCATCCATTCCTTTAAACCAAAACCTGTGCCATTTGTGTCCACCATATCTACCTATTATCATTATTGCTATTCCAAGTAAATTCTCAAACTTCATCTACCTTTCAAATTAAAATTATTTTGTTATGTGAAAACTAGTTAATAAAGCTCACACGAACTTGATGGCACACCTTATTTTCCTATCCATAATAAACTTGAACCATTGTGTCATTGAAGTTGTATATGCTTGCATCTATACGTTGGGGTTAGCAGAACCGTGCTGTCATGGGGAACGCTTTCAACACCTATAAATACATACCCAGTTGATATCATGCTCTTTTGTTTGCGGATGTAGTCGGTGTGAAATAAAAGGAGAGCTTGTAAGTCCATGGAGTTATGTATATTGTGTTAGAGAAACGCCTGGGCCGCTAGCCTAAGCCATGCCTAATCATGGTGGAAACTTGCAGAATCACCATAGTGAGCAGTCTATGAAGCTTTCTTCTTATATAAAAAAGAGACATATTGAAAAGAGGAAAGAGAGAAAAAAGAACCATTTTCCCATGATAAATAAGAAGATTGCTGAGACGCTCATTGTCTGCTTGCCTTGTCATTGTGATATGGGAAAGCTCATGTGTCATGTGTAAGGGGTACCCCGTTGGCGGTTCTCTATGATACACATGTACTTACTATGACAAGAACTTGCAAGTAACTAAAGTTGAGTAGCATGAGGAGAAGCCCTCATACTCAAGGGACATGAGATTGCCAACTTATATTTCGTCAAGCATATACTCCATATTTGTTCACTTTAACCTTAACCACCTCAAGATGCTTATGATAGGGGCAATGAGAGCTCAAAGCAAGTAAGTACCATAATATTTTGAAAGCTCTTTATGAACTTGAAATCCCTGCTTCCCTCTATGAGGGGCCTTTCTTTTACTTCTAGTTGAGTCAGTAAACCTATTCCTCTCTATCTCCAGCAAGCATTTGAGTTGTTGTGTTTCAAGCATTCATATGATGATTTATTCAATCATGTTCTTTATCTTCCTTGTTTGCACAAGACTCTTATTTGAATGAGTATTGCTTTGAAAGCTATCATTGTGATAAACCTTTTATGTTGAGCAAAAATACTCTTGTTACAAAACTTCATTGCAAAAGTTTTGCTTGAAAACTATTTGATTTGTCAACTATTCTCTGACCAAGAACAAAGTTTGCCATTCCAATTATGATTTGTCTTTATGCATCTTTATTGTGACTCCCATACTCGTTGCAAGCTAAGTTATATAATGGTGAATTGATTTCTACTATGAGTTGTGAATTGGTAAGTGTGATGCTTCTTGTCCGTATTCTTTTTATCGACACTTCACTCCATAAACCTGTGGACATGTTTCTTCAGCTCAATTTTCTCTTGGGGACAAGCAAGGTCTAAGCTTGGGGGGAGTTGATACGTCCATTTTGCATCACTATTCTATATCATAATTTGCCTCTATTCATTGATATATTTCATATTAAGAGGTGTTACTTATGTTACTTTCATCTATTTTTGCATGTTGGATGATTCTTGGAGGATGGACTGCCGGAGTCAGGATTCTGATGGAAAAAGTGGTGTTTTGATGCAATTTCGTGAAGATCGGAAAAATACCAGAAAAACTACAAAAAATCATATTTTCCCGGAAGACGAAGAATGCCAGAAGGTGAGGAGGAGTTGGGCCACAGGGGGCCCACACACCCCTCCCAAGCGCGGGCCACCTCTGGCCGCTCCTATAGGGGGTGTGGCCACCCTGAACCACCTCTGGATCCACCCTCTCGCCTATATCTTCTCCTCAAAACCCTAATACACGGGGGCGACCACAGAAAGATTCCACCACCTCTGCGGGGAGGAAACTACAGAGAGAGAAAGAGCTCTCCAGCAGATAGATTTCTGCTGGGTAAATTCCTTCCCGGAGAGGGGAGATCGTCGCCAAAAACACCATCATCAAGCTAGACTTCATCATGATCATCATCGTCATCATCCACACCATCATTTCCACCAGCACCCTCATTACCACCTCGTACCGCTGTAACGATTGTGTTGAATCTTGTATAGTTCTTAGGGGAAACTTTCCCGGTGTTGATTACTCTTGTAGTTGATGCTTGTGAGTGGAACCATTGGATTATTGTTTATGTTCAGATTGTTATTCATCATTATATCATCTCTGATCTTGATCCATATGATGTCTTGTGAGTAGTTCGTTTAGTTCTTGAGGACATGGGAGAAGTCATGTTGTTAGTAGTGGAATTATGTTGAGATATTATTCAATGGTTTGATATTTAAGTTGTGGTGCTATTCTTCTAGTGGTGTCATGTGAACGTCGACTACATGATACTTCACCATTTATGGGCCTAGGGGAATGCATTGTGCATTTGGCTACTAATTGTGGGGTTGCCGGAGTGACAGAAATCTAAACCCCCGTTAGGACACCTTTACACAAGGGAGTGTAGGATCTCAGAGTTTAAGGTTGTGGTTAGGTTTTTATCTTAATTGCTTTCTTGTAGTTGTGGATGCTTGCAAGGGGTTTAATCACGAGTATGTATTAGTCCAAGTAAGGTCAGTACATTAGCACAGGTTCACCCACACAACACTTACCCAACCAAAGAAGACTACTCAGCTATATGAAGCGAAAGCACTTGACAGAATTCCCATGTGTCCTCGAGAATGTTTGGTCCTCATAAGTATTATCACCGGCTTGTCCTTTGCTAAGAAAGGATTGGGCCACTTGCTGCATTATTCTTTTTGTCTTTATTTACTTGTACTTTATTTCTTTGCTTATCAAAAAAGCCTAAAAATCCGTTTGCTAGTATTTACAAAGATTTCCTGAGCCAGTATCACTAGTTAGCACCTTCTGCTCCTCGTTGGGATCGACACTCCTATCTATCGAAAGTACTATGATACACCCCCTATACTTGTGGGTCATCAGCAAGGTATAGATATTCTTCGTGAGATCCATCTCGGAGATTGCAGGCATCATGCCACTCCCCGATCACTGGTCTCCAAATCCTTCCGGCAAGGATTCTACTGGCTAACCGCAAAGGCGGAAGCCGACCAGCTGGTTGAGACATGTATTGGGTGTCAATATCACATGTACCAGCCAAAGAATTGCGAACCATACCAATAACTTGGCCATCTGCAGTCTAGGGGCTTGACATGGTTGGGCCGCTGTAGACGACACCTTGTGGGTTTACGCATCTGCTGGTAGCAGTTGACAAATTCAAAAAATGGATAGAAGGTAAACCCATTAGAAAGCTTGATGGGGTAACATACCTTAGATTTGTCCGGGATCTAGTGGTGAGATTTGGTCTCCCACATAGCATCATCATCGACAACGGCAGTAACTTGTCACTTGGATAAGTAGAGGCTTACTGTCAAGGGAAAGGAATCCTCCTTGACCTAGCATCTGTGGCACATCCACAATCTAAGATCAAGTTGAACGGGCCAATGGACTGATTTTGTAGGGAATAAAGCCACGTCTAGAGGCACCACTACATAGAGCAGTTGGAGCCTGGGCGGAGGAGTTGACATATGTTTTGTGGAGTTTAAGAACTACTCCCAACATATATACCAGCTACACCCCTTTCTTCATGGTATATGGAGCAGAAGTAGACCTACCCTCCTACATCCTCCATGATTCACCAAGAGTTGCCGCCTATGAAGAAGATGACGCTGAAGAATCCAGACGCTTAGATGTGCACCTGCTTGAGGAGGAACGTGTTCTGGCATGCTAGAAATCCACCATCTACCAGCAGAATCTACACACTACTGAAAGGAAAAGGACGTCGCCTAGAGGGGGTGAATAGGCTTTTTAAAAATATCACGGTTTAGGCTCAAATAAATGTGGAATAAAACTAACATTTAATTTATTGAGCACAAAATCTAACCACTAGGTTCACCAAAGTGCACCAACAACCTATGCTAAGCAATACAAGCAACAAGGTGATAGCAAGATATAAATACTTCAAGCACGATTCTATCATAAAGTAAAGTACATAAGTAAAGGGATCGGTTGAGAGATAACCGATGGACGCGGAGACGAAGATTTGTTTCCCGAAGTTCACTTCCAAAGAAGCTACGTCTCCGTTGGAGAGGTGTAATGGCGCAGTGCTCTCCGAACGCCACAAATGGCTCACCTTGAGGTGTGGTGGCTCGATGCTCACCCAAATACACACAAGGCCTCACCCCAGATGCGTAAGCACGCAACTCACCGATGCCACAAAAGGCTCACCCTATTCTCCCGAGTGTGTACCACAAAAGGCGGGCACTCGCTCCACTATGGGACTCTTGAGGGCGGTCACCGAACCCGTACAAGATTGGGGCTATCTCCATAACTCAATTGGAGGCTCCCAACAACTAAGCCACAAAAGGCTACAATGCCACAAAAGGGCAACAAAGCTACAAAAGGCTACAAGACCACTAAAGGTCAACAACCTAACCACACAGCCGTCTAGGGTTCCAAGAACCCAAGAGAAACAAGCCCACAAGCTTGAACTCGTGGAATCTCCAAGGAGAACTCAAACCTATGCACCAAATGCAAGGGCAAGTCCTTCTCTCCCAAATTCAAACAAAGCTACAAAAGCTATTGGGGAATAAGGGAAGAAGAACACAAGAAGAGAACACAAAACTCTTGAAGATCTTGATCCCAATGATTCCTTCACAAAGAAGGGATTTGACTTGGGGGGATTTTAGATCTAGATCTCCTCTTCCTTTCCCTCAAAAATATGTAAGAATCATGGGAGGGAGAAGGAGTAAGAAATCTCAAATAGGTCAACAATATTGAGCAAAAACGAGCTCAAAAGATGGGAAACCATTGGGGAAGAAGCCCCCCTTAAATAGGACAAGGAAAAACTGACCGTTTGGGACAGATTCGCGCATCACCAGAACTTTTGGCCCCCACCAGAACTTCTGGTAAATAAAAACACAAGTTACTGAACCTGATCGGAACTTGGGTCGGAACTTGGGCCGGAACTTGGGCCGGAACTTCCGCTCAAGCAAAAACGCTGGACAGCATTGCACGAAAACTTTAATAACTTTTGATTCCGGACTCCGTTTTTGATGATATTGGGCTCGTTTTGAAGAGAATGAAAATATCTACAAGATTATAAAAAAACATCATAGTCAAGAACGTAAGGATAAAACCAAATTGAGAAAGGTATAACCTTTCTAGAAGCAATGAACTGGTAAAACCTCCAAAACCCAAAACACAAGAAGTTGAACTTGGAAACTCCAATTGGGATGAAAACAATTTTGTTGGAAAGATAAAACCAATATAATTCAACAAAAGGTAGAAATATTGGATATCACCTAGGGAGAAAATACCATGGATATATATGTGATGTATCTCCCAAGGTGTGGAGCTGTAAAACTCGCAAGATCAAAAATCGCAATAAGATATGCAAGGGAAATCCTTAGATGAAGAACTAGAGTTTGTTATGATGATAACCACAAGCTCTAGATCCTCTCATGGGAAAGAACCAACTAACAACAAGAAAGATGATGCTATGAATGCAAAGGTTTGAGCTCTCTCCGAACGATGTGATCGAGGCACCCACTTGAGAGCCCCTCTTGATAGAACGGCTACCTATCCTAAACCCGGTCTCCCAAATAACAACACGAGACCGGCAAAAGAGAATCCCTATCAAGATTATACCTTTGCCTTGATCATTCCACTTGAACTTGATGTAGACCGGCTTGTTCTTCTCAAGTGGAAACACCTTTCTTATTTGCTCTTGCTTGATGAAGATGAAGACTTGCAAATTGCTCCCCCATACTCCATGGGGAAACATCTTCTTTAAAATTGTCTTCATCACCCCATGATCACGAGGATGGCAAGCTTCAAGCATGAGATCTTCTAGAGATGGCGCATCTTGAGCTTGCCCTTCTTCATCCCTTCTTGAGGTTGATCCATTTTGATGTAGCTCTTTGCACTTGTCTTGATCAACCTTCAAGCTCCTTCTTTCTTCATCTTTCAACCTTGAGACCAACACATGGCCCAAGCGATGCCAATGGACAAACCTACAAGTGAAACTCAATTTACACATTAGTCCATAGGGATTGTCATTAATTACCAAAACCACACATGGGGCATACATGCCCTTTCATTCTCCCCCATTTTGGTAATTGATGACAATCCCTTAGCGAGGGTTTAAATATGAAAATTAACGACCAAAGCGGTTGCCCCAACATCAAATACTACACAAGTATGTGATTTTGGTACAACCACAATATATAGAGCAAACTCCCCCACAATATATGCATGTGTGATGAACTTGAATTTCATTGCATAGATTGCCAACCATTACCGTTGGTTGAGTTTCCTCTATATATTCTACATGCAAAGGAACCACAAAGATGCAAGAGCATGAGAGGCAAGTTCTTAAGAACATACTCAAAGCAATAGCCAACTTCCCTTAAACCCTCCAAAAAACTTCCCCCCCATTGGCATCGATTGCCAAAATGGGTGAAAAGTTCTAGACGACCAATATAGTAAGAATTCCTCCAAGGATGTGCAAATTCACATGTCAAATAATGAGTACTTGGGAGGAAGTAAAACTATACTAAGGACCCGAAGATATCAAAAATAAAAAAATAAAAATAAGCTTCAACAAATGAAGCGAGCAATCAAAAGATCCAAACAAAACAATTGAAACACCAACAAATGATGTCAAAAGGAAACAACAACCAAGAGTGTTTAAATGAAAATAGAGAAGCTCTCCAAAATTTGTGCAAAGTTTAGAATACTCGTATTTGAATACAATATGCACAAATATCGAATCCTTGCTCCCCCATAAGCATTTAAACCACAAGAAAAGAGAAACAAGGAAATTGTGCACTATTAAATGAATTAGAGAAGCTCCCCAAAGATTGTGCACCAATTATAGTAATTGCATTTGGAAACAACATGCACAACCATGGAATCCTCACTTCTCCAAACTCATCTAACAATGCACGCAAAGGTCAAAAAAATTGGAAGCCACCGAAGAATCACAAAGAAATAAGAGGTAGTCTCCAAGAAATGCAAAAACAACCAAAGAATGATCTTCTCTTGTGTGTGTACATTTCTAGGTGGAAAATATCACAAAGACAAATGTCCACAAAGAAATATGCACAAACAAAATAGATACACAAGAAAACATATGAAAGGCAAAACAGAAGTCATAGAATATACCAATAAGATGTTTTGCTTGAAAGCATGCGCAAGGGCTCAAATATATCTTATTGTACATCGATGATTTTCAAACACCGACAAACTCCATACATTACTATTATTACCAAGGGAACAAGGGATAGAAGGAATATATGGAGAAAGGCAAAAAGTAACACAAAAAAAGAAATCAACTTTGTAAAATACTCACTATTGCACATGAGAGATATTGAGGAAACGATATGCAACAAAATTGCTAGATTGACATATTTGGGATTGGTGAATCATGATCATGATTTAGTATAGTCCCCATTATATGCACTCATCTCAACATACACACATTTGCAGTAGAGAGAACTCTTCAAAGCCAAAGCAATAAACCAACCATGTGCAAGTACACAAATTCATGCCAACAAGCAACCTACAAAAGGTTGGGAACAAGATATGTATGCATGACAGAGAGATACATGTTACCGAGATATAATTGGTAGGATGAAGACGATATGAATTTGTTGATCATCCTAGCTTGCATCCAATTGACATGTAGACTCCACTTCTTCCTTGTTCAAGATACAAGCACCCAATATATATGCCCAATGTACCTACAACACAATTAAGTACACTATGGTACCCAAACAAATTGGGTCCAAAGTAGTTAGTGCAACTACAATACATAGGAGAGCCTCCACACAAATATGTGAATATTGATATGAAATTGAATTTCATGCACATCTTAGCCCATTAGGATTTTGTGGAGTTTCCCCTATATATTGGATCAAAGAAAGCAAGCATGCCATAATACATACATATTGTAAATATGCATGCATAAGACTTTCAAGAACCAAAAGGAGATACAATTTGAACAAAAACACCAAGAAAACCAATAAGACATACACATAAAAGTGTGACTCGGCAAACGGTGTCCAAATTGTATCAAAGTGCCAAATCAACACATGAAAGAACACAAGATCAACAAATGAACTAGAAAGATCCAAAGAAAAAGGATAAGAAAAATACCAAGGCTCAAGGATTTATCTCATCCTAAAAGAACAAAACAAGTGACAAGGAATGAGATAAAACCAACTCCGAACGAGAGCAAGGAAACAACAACCAAAAAAACTCTTCACGCTTTTCATGATGGCACACAAAGTACCAACAAAAAAAGGATAGAGCTTCCAGGCAAAAATGTATCAAATAAAGAAGCATAAAACAATGTTCTAGATAATATAGGAGAGATCCCCCATTGTCGGGGGGATAACCCCCGGTAGGGTCACGAGAGGTGAAACATAACACAACTTGGTTAGCTCCGAGTAAAGAAAGAACCAGGCCGGGTAAGAACGGCCGGGTAAGAGAAGCATGAGCGGCCGACATATAAACTATGTCGGCCCGCATAAGACAAAGTTGTAATTCTTGCAGGAACCAACGAGCCGAGTCTACTGAGGAAGGGCCGAGTCAAGAAGGACGTATGGCACCTTTCCGAGTAAGGTTCAGGAGGGACCATGGTAAAGCATGGTCAAAAGAGAAGGGCGACGCCGGGTGACATAAAAGGAGCCGGGTGACGCCCAAATCATATGCTGACGTACAAAGTAACAGCATGACGCCAAAAGGAACAGGAAGCAGCATACTAGAAGACCGTTAGCTGTCAAGCTTTATGGACTGGGCCATTGGGCTTAGGGCAAGCCCATGACCCGACCCACATTATAGGGACCAAGATCCAAATAGTAAACCCTAGAACCCAAAGGGGTATAAGCTAGCTAGCACTGCATATATAAGGAAGGGCATAGCTGTAGTAGAAGAAGGTTGGACCAGGTAGGGAACTAGTGCACTAAACCCTAGTTCATACAGCTTAAGGAACACTTGTAATCTTCGGGTATCAATCAAACCGCTAAGTCTGGAGAGTTCTTCTTGTTCTTCGTGCATGGCTCGACCGTGCACTCCCTCCCCAGTGACCACAAGCACCCATTCGGCCCCCAACTTAAGCCTACCCATGGCATCTGCTGTGCCACCACCACGATAGTTAGCGCCCACCGTGGGGCAGAAGCAGGTGCTTGATGGAGTCTTCATCCGGACGGGCAACATCATCGCCAAGACCGGCGAGCGCGTCTACTCCGGCCTCATCCAGAGGTTTGGAGCGCTAAAATTTGTCAGCGACAACGCGGGCTGCTTCGGGACCAAGCCGTTCCCTAGGGGCGGTCGCTTCATCAAGTTCGGCGAGAACCAGGTCTACGTCATGGTGCGCGTGGAGCGCGCATATCCTAAGCGCGTCGTCCTGGAGCCGGATCCGCCAGCGATTCCTGTCACTGGGAAGCTTCATCAACTCGTCTCCATGGAGGTAATGATGACAGCCTCGAATCCTGCGGCTTCGCCGATAGTCCCAGTAGTGAATGAGAATGTTGAGGGAGGAAATCATGAGGAAACACCAAGGGCTGCAAGAACAGCGAAAGCACCACTGGAAAAACCAGAAAACATAGCTAGGAGTAAAAGTGCTAAGGAGCTGCAGGAAGCGATAGACAAGTTGGCAGAGCCAGTAGCATAGTTTACTGACCCGGCATGTGTGCAAGCCGAGTTGGAGGAGGCCAGGATAAAAGTTTTGGAGAAAGCCAAGGAATTAGCACAGTTACAGTAGGATGTGGATATCACGATCCGAGATCTCAACTCGGCAAATCCAGTCAAGGGCGCAAAGACCCGGCTTGATGCGACGAGATTGAGAGGAAGAAACCTCAACGAAGAGCTAGCAGATGCAACGTCAAAAATAACACCAGAGAACAGCAACGAAACAGCTATGCGACCAACATATAACACAACAGCAGCTAATCTATGAGTAGCAGAAGCAGCAATGGCAGAATTACCCCATTTGGAGGGAGAAGCAAGGAAAAGACAACAAGAACGAGTCAATGAACTGGTAAGAGAGGCTAGCATGCTGAATGAAGCATATTACAGAGCAAATCCGGGTATAGCAGGAAGGTCACAGCTGGTTCACTCGGCGACTCCTGTCCCGGCAAGATCGGTAGGGCACATGGCATCCTCAACCGGAGCGACGCCTAGACCGAGAAAAGAAAGAGTGTGGATTCTGGAAGAAACAAGCAGATGGTCACCTATGATCCGACAATGGCTCAAGGAAACCCGGCACATGCACAAGGGGCGAGAAGGAATAATGCCCAAGGAAATGAAAACCATGAGAATGCAGGCCGAGAAAGGCAAGCATGTCAAAGAAACGACAACGGAGGGAAAAATTTTGCGCCTCAAGCTAGGCGTGGAACTCACTCGGAAGGAGGAGGAAATCCAGCGCCGAATAATGCACCAGCTCAACCCGAAAGAAGACAGCAAAGTGCAGGAAAGGCAGCTCAACAGCCAGCTGACCCGAATGCAAATAAGTATAATGATGGTTACTCGGCTATGGTGAATGACGGATATGAATTGCCGGATCACGCATATCAAGCAATGGGAGCTAGACTCGGAGGCAGGAACCTTCAGCCGGATGATGCAAGGCTGAAGCTTGACCGAATAAAGATGGCAGAGCTGATTGAATCGCAAGGTCCGCAGGGTCCACCGGGCTTTGTCCCAAGGATCATGAAGGAGCCACCGGTACCAAATTTCCAGCTGGCCAGAGGGACAAAACGTATGATGGAAGTACAAAGCTAGAGGATTGGCTCATATATTATGGAACTGTTGTGAAGATCGCGCAGGGAAATTTGAGATGGGAAGTACGATATGTACCGCAGATGCTGGAAGGACCAGCTCGGGTATGGTTGAACAATTTGCCACCCAGAAGAATTAACAGCTGGATCTATTTTCAAGACGCTTTTGTGAGCAATTTCACGAGCACTTGCAAGAGGCCGAATCGCCCACAGGAACTAGCGATGTGCAAGCAAAGACCGAATGAGATAGACAGGGAATTCCTCACAAGGTGGTGTACGATGCACAACTCTTGTGAAGGGGTAATCGAGTCATAGGCAATCGCTTGGTTTGCACAAGGATGCAGACATGGAAGCGTGCTATGGCAAAGGTTACAGAGAGATACGCCGACAAGTCTGGCAGAAACGATAAGAATTGTTGATTCGTATGCGTTAGGAGATCCGACTCAGCCGCTGCTTATGTCGGCAGACGGGATGACTGAGACTCAGATTTATGATGATGCCGGGTCGCAAAGGAGCCAGGAAAGATCCGAATACAGAAGCAAGAGAAGAGATGAAAGGCCAGACTATAGATATGGTTCGACTCAGGTTGCGGCCGTAAGTCAGGATCATCCAGATGCTGGAAGTAGCTAACGTCAAAGGACAAGTGGACAACAATAGTGGGTGCCAAAGAATGATGGCAAAAAGCCATACGAACAGAGGATGCAATATCAGGACCGACAGAAATATACCTATGAGATGATGTGGGACCAGCTGTGTAAGTTTCACACGCCTAGTCCGAGTAAACCGGCCAATCACACAACAAGGCAATGCACTTGGTTTCAGAAAGGAGATAGAGTGGATTCGCCGAATAAGCAGCTTCCACCACCTCCCCCTCCACCACTTATAGGAGGAAATGCTCAGACAGTGGGAACAGATAACATATACGAAAACAGGCAGCCGAGGTATCATAATCAAGAAAGAAGAGAAACTGTGCACCAGGTGCACAATCCAAGAGGTGACGACGCTCATGTTGGCCACAGAACTAGAAATGATTACAGAGAACATCACCAGAGCTATGTTGTCTTTGTCACAGAGCTGAATGACAAAAAGAGCCAGCAGCGACAGATGATGGAGGTGAATGCCACAATGCCGGAAATTCCCAAGTACATGCATTGGTCTGAGCAAGAAATAACTTGGAGCATAAAAGATCACCCCAAGATCATGCCAACCCCAGGAGGATATGCTCTAGATTTGGATCCAACGTTCATGGGCCCAGATATCAATGTCAAGTTTTCAAAAGTGCTGATTGATGATGGAAGTAGCATCAACATCATGTACAAAGATACTATGCTCAAGTTAGGCATTACCATGAACATGCTGGAGCCGACTAAGACCACTTTCCACAGTATTATGCCGGGACTATCCTATGAGCCAATTGGCAAGATCTGGGTCGACGTCTTATTCGGCAATAGAGAGAACCGTCGCACTAAGGCCATAGAGTTCGAGGTAGTGGATTTGGTCAGCTCATATCACGCCTTACTCGGCAGGCCGGCTATAGCAAGATTCATGGCTACTACCCACATTGCCTACTTAAAGATGAAGCTTCCAGGCCCATGTGGGGTGATTACAGTTGAAGGGGATTACAAAAGATCCATTGCTTGTGCCTCAGCCTTCACTGGCCGAGTCACTCGTCATAGCACAAGAAAAGAATCAAATGTTGGAAGTGGCAGCATTAGCCAAAGCAGCACAAATGTCCATGCCGGCACTCACCAACCCGCATGGCAATGTGTCATTTCAAGCTACCAAAGAAACCAAGAAGGTACAGGTGGATGAGACTTTCCCAGAGCACACAGTTACCATTGGGGCTGGCCTCACGGACAAATAGGAAAGCAAGCTCACCAGCTTCCTCCATGAGAATCGGGATATCTTTGCATGGTCCACTCAAGATCTACAAGGGGTTCCGAGGGAGCTGGCTGAGCACTCTCTTCATGTAAGACCAGATGCCAAGCCGATGAAGCAACCCCTCCGCCTCTTCGCCGAAGATAGGAGGAAAGTAATAGCTGCCGAGATCGCCAAACTTTTAGCTGCTGGATTCATCATGGAAGTACTGCACCCGGATTGGTTGTCAAATCCAGTCTTGGTAGAGAAGAAAAAAGATGACCCGAACGTGGCAGTGGTATGGCGCATGTGTATTGATTACACGAACCTCAATAAGGCGTGTCCAAAAGATCCATTTCCCTTGCCACGGATCGATCAAGTCATAGATTCTACTGTTGGGTGTGAGTTGTTGTCGTTTGTGGATGCGTATTCAGGATTCCATCAGATACCACTGAATCCGGATGATCAAATAAAGACAGCTTTTATCACCCCGTACGAGGCTTATTGCTATCGTACCATGCCGTTCGGGTTGAGAAATGCAGGTGCAACATATCAAAGATGCATGCAAAAATGCTTATAAGACCAATTGGACAAAAACGTTCAAGTATACGTCGATGACGTGGTAATAAAAATCAAACAAAGTCATACTCTAATTGAGGACTTGCGTCAAACATTCGCAAACTTGAGAAGATTCCGGATGAAGCTTAACCCGGAAAAATGCACATTTGGTGTCCCGGCTGGCAAATTATTCGGATTCCTCGTATCCAGTCAAGGAATTGAAGCTGACCCGACAAAAATCAGGGCCATCGAAAGAATGGAATTGCCAAAAACCATCAACGATGTCCAGAAGTTTACTGGATGCCTGGCCTCATTGAGCAGGTTTGTTAGTCGGCTAGGTGAAAAAGCCCTACCACTATGTCAACTGATGAATAAATCAAATAAATTCACGTGGACACAGCAAGCTGATAGCGCTTTCCATGAATTAAAGAAAATGTTGGCGACAGCACCAATATTAGCATCACCACTATCCAAAGAGCCAATGTTGCTCTATGTCGCCACAATCAGTAGAGTTGTAAGTGCATTAATAGCGGTTGAACGTGAAGAAGGGGGCAAATCATTCCAAAGACCAGTCTATACTTGAGCGAAGTGCTCTCTATCTCGAAATAGAATTACCCGCATTATCAGAAGATGACATATGGGGTATATATGGCAGCAAAGAAGCTAAAACATTATTTTCAAGAACACCCAATCCGGGTAATATGCGAGGCACCTATCTCGGATATATTGGGCAGCAAAGATGCCAGCGGCCGAGTCGCAAAATGGGCCATAGAACTGGCGCCATATACTCCACAATATGATAGGCGAGATGCAATAAAGTCTGAGGCTGTTGCAGATTTCTTTGTAGACTGGATGGAAATGCAGTACGAACCACCACTGCCAGATCCGAACTACTAGAAAATGCATTTTGATGGGTCCAAGACGAAAATGGGTCTGGGCGCCGGGATAGTGCTTACATATCCAAAGAGGGATCAACTCAGGTATGTGTTACAGATTCATTTTGCTGCTTCCAACAACGTTGCCGAGTATGAAGCACTTGTCCACGGCATCAAAGTGGCCAAGGAAATTGGTATCAAAAGGATCATGTGTTTTGGCGACTCGGATTTTGTGATTCAGCAAGTGTCTGGACATTGGGATGCGTTGGACGCAAACATGGCATTATATCGTTTCCATGTGCAAAAAATTTCGGGATACTTTGACGGATGCGAATTCCATCACGTTCCTAGAGCAGAAAATGAGGCAGTGGATATACTATCCAAACTAGGGTCATCTCGGCAAGCAATACCACCAAGAGTAGCGCTGGAGCACCTCAGGAAACCATTGATCAAGTCGTCACTAGAATCCGACTCGATTAGGGTCACCCCGGCGATTCAGGAGTCAGACATGGTACCAATGGATATCGACTCAGGGCTAGGTTCGAGCCACTCGGGGACTGATCCGCTCAATTTCGGGGGCTGCTGAATCACACTCGGGGACTCCTCAGGTCATGTCGGCAGAGCATATGTCGGCGGAGCCAATGGACATTGATGCTAAAGCAGACCCGGAACCACTAATACCAACATGGGCACAGCCAATATTCGAATACTTAAAAGATGGGACCCTGCCGAGTGATGAAACATTGGCAAGGCAAACAGTACGAAGAGCAAAAGCGTACACCATAATCAACAAGGAATTATACAAGCGAAGTGTGGCGAAGCGTCTCTGCGGTGTATCAGCCGGAGAAAGCAGAGATCTTATTGGATATTCATCAAGGAGAATGTGGGCACCATGCGTCATCAAGAGCGTTGGTGGCCAAGGCATTCCGACATGGATTCTATTGGCCAAGCGCATTGGCACAAGCGCAAGAGTTAGTCGGAAAATACAGTGGTTGTCAACACTATGCATCCAAGTCACATCTACCAGCGTCTGAATTAAAGACTATACCAATCACTTGGCCTTTTGCAGTGTGGTGCCTAGATATGGTAGGACCATTCAAACCAGCAAAGGGGAGGCATGACTCATATTTTGGTCATGATTGATAAATTCACCAAGTGGATAGAAGTGAAACCAATCAAAAAGTTGGACGGTAAAACAGCTGTCACATTCTTAAGGGATATAATCCTCAGATATGGTTACCCACACAGTGTAATCACTGATAATGGGACGAACTTTGCTGAAGGAGATTTTTCTCGTTTCTGCGGGAAACACCGAATAAGACTCGATGTAGCATCAGTCGCCCATCCAGAATCAAATGGACAAGTTGAACAGGCTAATGGCTTAGTTTTGTCGGGGATAAAACCACGCTTAATGGAACCACTCCAGAGGTCACCTGGTTGTTGGACAGAGGAACTACCCTTAGTGCTATGGAGCCTAAGAACAACTCCGAATCGGTCAAGGGGTTATACGCCATTTTTCCTCGTGTATGGGGCAAAAGCAGTTTTGCCCGCCGACATAGAGTATGACTCGCCAAGAATAAGGCAATACTCGGAAGCCGAGGTAAAAGAGGCCCGAGAAGATGGAGTAGACTTACTCGAAGAAGCAAGGGAACTGGCATTATCCAGACCCGCTATATATCAACAGAATCTCCGACACTACCATAGCCGAAAATTGCAACCTCGTGTTTTTCGAGAAGGGGATATGGTGCTAAGGCTAGTGCAGCGCATAGCGGGAATGCATAAATTATCACCCCCATGGGAAGGTCCATTCATTGTAAGCAAAGCATTGCACAATGATTCCTATTATCTCATAGATGCTCGTGAAGCGCAAAAGAACAAGGCGGACAGTGTTGGGGATATGCTATATGGGTATCCTCATAGCATGTCTCCTATCCGGATAACCCGGGTGGCCCACAGTTGGTAGCATGGCCCATGGCCTGCTGGGCGGCCCAGTTAGTTGGATCCAGAAGGTAGGCCCATGCCGGATAAAGGAAGGCTACGGTTGGAGTCACCGATGTACCCGGAGCCTTGGAGTGCAAGATACGCAAGACTAGTAATAGACGGTATAGGACTCTCTAACCTGTCCGGCTAGGACTTTTCCCTGTAACCCTAGGACCTGGCGTCTATATAAGTCGGGCCTATGGGAGCCTTTAGGGCACAATAACTTAGACTTTCTAGTCACCTCGCACAGCGAACCAATCCCTGTAACTCGGCCTTTGCCCTTATAGTGATTTATAGCAAGAGTAGGATTCCGCCATCGTCGTGGGATCTGAACCTGGGTAAGCTGTGTTACCTCGTACCCGTCAACCGTGTGCCTTCCCCCACGTATCTAAACACGCACTGTCAGGACCCTCCATGGAGTACTCGTCGGCAATACCACGACAGTTGGCGCCCACTGTGGGGCAAGAGGCCCTTCAGGCTCTTCAGCGGGCGAGGACCAAGATCTTTGCGGAAATCGGCGAAACCATAGCCATCGGTCGTGTTCTCTTCTCCGGCAACGTTCCGATCGTCCCTCCTGACGAGTTCTGGATCTCGGCGAAGACAAACCGTACGCGGTGTTCGATCGTTCCTATCAGAGACATCCACCTCTTCATTGGCGAAACCCACTCGGGAACTAGTTCCCTGGGAGTCGGAGGAGCATCAAGTCCCACACGGACCGCCTACGGGCAGGATATGTTTGCAGAAGGATCAATGTCGGATCTCTCTTTGGAGTTTGCCGACAAAGATCTGAAAAATTCAAGGCCCACCCAAACCGCCCTTGTGCAGGATATAAAGGTGGAAGATCGCTGCAAGTCCGCCGGCTTCGCCCGTGCGTCTGGACAGTAGAGATCTAAGTTCGTCAGCGTGGTTACCATCTTCGATCTGGCACGTTGCGTTCAGAGAGAGGGCAAAAACCCCCGCGATTACCTGGACAGGTGGCTCCATATACGAACCGGTCTGGCCCACTACCCCAATGATGATGTTATGTATCACTTTGTGGAAGGACTGGTCCATGGCACGCTTCTCCGACATTCTCTAAGACGGCAGCAGGCGTCAGGATGCCTTACCTTCGAAGGCATGGTGAACACCACCAACAACTACGCGGAGGCTGAAGCGGTAGCTCAGACAGCGCTTGTGCTCATTGACGGAGCCCCTCCGATCCAGCCACCGCTTCTGGCCGCCATCGTCACAGCTGTGCCGCCACCTCCAGTCATCGTCGCTGCTGTTGCACCTCCACCGCCCGTCATCGAAGAAGTCCTGGCACCCTCTGACTTTGTGATTGACGCGCTCTATGCCGACTTCAGTGCAGACTCGGAGGAGATAGATTTCAGTCTAGAGGAACTAGACTCCGCCATGCAGGAGATGGAGGAGGAGTAAACGCGCGACGAGCAAGCCAACAATGCCGTCACGTCTCGAGAGGTGTTCATCACCATTGGGACGGCGATGGATGAAGATAAACCCGGACGAGCTCCTCCTACAGCGCTGGAAAAGGGGAAGGGGCCACTTATTGCTGCTGACGATGATCGTGAAAAGGTCATGCCTCCTCCGCCTAACCCAGTGCAACAGCCGCAGGAACTCGGCACCGGCCCGAGCAACAACAACACCGAAAACTTGCCGCCTCTGGCATCTATGTCTGCTGCTGCCCAAGTTACTCCAGCTGATAGAGTGATGTACGGCAATCTACTCGTTGAGCCACTGACTGTAGCTCATATCCGGAACATGACTCAGCTTGACGAGAAGCGCCAGCAGCTGCTGGAGGAAGCGCAGGCCATCGTGGAGCAAGGAGCTAAGCTAGATAGAGATCTGGTCAATGCGCAGAAGTCCATAGAGAAAGCTAGAGCAATGGAGGCCGAGTACAAGACTCTGCTGCAGCAGCAGAAGGCCAAGAAAGCTCCGGCTCGCGTCATCAACGATCCTGATGTATGGCGAAACCTAGGATGGGCTCCCTCGAAGCCGGCACATGCCAAGCCATACATTGACAGTGAAGGCAAACATGTGATGCCCACCCCACTCCTTAACCTCGCCGTCGCCAAGACCCTTCTGGAGCAGGATAGATTGCCCGAGGAAGTGGAACAGGTCTATGACCTAGTGTCCAAGCCGGTGAAGCAGCAGGAAAAGGCCACCTCTCAGAGGCTTGAGTCTGACCCAGCGCTTTGCCAGTCTAGCCAGTATAAGCCGCCAAGGGATAGATCTCCTCTTGATGTCGGGTCCCAGACGGGTTCATCAGAACAAAGACGGAGGGATGCACACAACAGGAAGGATGCTATTCCCATATCCTCCGACCACGGAGAAAAGTCCCGACCTCGTCGCCCATCGCCACCTCCCCGATCCCCCGACATCGCGAAGATCCCAAGGCTCACCATCGTACAGATATGCCCCCGCCAAAGTAGTGCGGCATTGTCATCCGCGACAATGCGGAGCAGACCCGTCATGACGGAGAGTGCAACCAAGGACACAAGAGCAGGTCACGCCATGACCCTCTGCGTCCGACTTGCAACTGTGACAGACGTGAGGCGTCGCAGGAGGGTCACAGCAAGAAGGATAACCCACCGCCACCTCCGCCTCCGTCACCACCTAGCAGTCACCATGGCAGAGGAGGCCCGCGACGTTCACGCAGCCCATCCCTTGTTGACAAGAAGAAGAAGAACCCGGAGCCATACGATGCATGTTCGCGGATCGATAAGATCCACGAGGCCCGGGAAGGACCATACCTGGGACCATGTTGCTTTGGACCTGCAATACAGTCCGCAACCTATCCCAAAGTTTTCCGGATTGACAAGACAATCAAGCCCTATGACGGCACCGCCAAGCCAGCCACATGGTTGCAGGACTACGGCAACGCGGTGGAGATTGCCGGAGGCAACCCCAACATCGCCGTCAAGTACCTCCCGTTAATGTTGGCGGGCACAACCCGTCAATGGATCGACGACTTGCCGTAGAAATCCATCTGCAATTGGTTGGACATGCAAGAGGCATTCACCAAGAACTTTGAGGGTACGTACAAACGTCCCTGCACTGTTGGCGATCTACAGTGGTGCGTGCAAGAGAAAGACGAGACATCTCGCGCCTACCTCTCCCGCTGGCTGGATATGAAGAATACCTGCGCAGGAGTACACGCTCAGACCGCCATGGCCGCCTTCATCGATGGGTTGGAAAGGGGCACGTTGCTCCGACATAAGCTAAAGCGCTTGCAAGACAATCACCAACTTGACTTGAACCAGATGATTCAGTTGGCTAGTGAGTTCGCAGCTGCCGACGACGATGCTCGTGGCTCTCTGCCGGCAACGGCCGTTCCAACTCAAGCTCGGAGGAACAACAGCACAAAGCGGAAAACCACTCCAGAAGAAAATCAATCTACCGACATGGTCACTATGACTTTTGCAGGACGAGGTGATGGTGGACAGCGTGGCCGAGGACGGGGAGCTGGTCGTGGGCAGCAACGAGGAAGTGAAACTACCTCGGCGCCGCTCCGCGCTCCCCAAACCTACGAAGAGTACCGCTATATGTCGTTCCTCGTACACCTTGATGTCAACGGTAAAGCCACCCATACCAATCGACACTGCAAGTTCGTCAATGACCTCAAGGAAGACCCGGAGTCCGGCTACAAGCAAAGTCGGAAGAACAGACCGCAAGGCAAGGGCAAGGGGAAGAAGAAGGAGGAGGAGTCCAAGGATTGAAGTGAAATGGACGAGGATGTTGACCCCAAGCACGCCGCCAAGAGCGACGACAAGGGCAAGAACCCCTTCATGAAGAAGGCGCCAGTCTACCAAACTTTCCTTGGCACCCCCACCGTCCGACAACAGAAGACCTCTATGAGGATCCTGATGGCTACTCTACCCCCAGTTCCCCAGTACCTGCGCTAGTCGGAGGTTCCAATTACTTGGGACAGGACGGACCACCCAGACCTCGTTCCTACGGAGAACCAATACGCCATGGTCATCAACCCCTTGATTGACGGCGTGGAGTTCACCAAGTGTATGGTGGATAGTGGAAGTAGCATCAACATCATGTACCTGGATACACTGTAGAAGATGAACTTGACGGAGGCAAACCTAAGGCAGACCAACACCATCTTTCACGGCGTAGTTCCTGGTCGGAAGGTTCGGTCCCTTGGGTGCATTACACTTCAGGTTGCCTTTGGCGATGTTAATAATTGCCGCCAAGAGCGCATGACCTTTGAGGTGGTCCCCTTCAAGAGAGTGTACCACGTCATATTCGGCCGCGACATATTCCACATGTTCATGGCCAAGCCATGCTTCGTCTACAACAAACTCAAAATACCCGGACCAAACGGTGTCATCATCGTATCCGGAAGCTTTACCAAGGCAAGGGACTGCAAGATTAATGAAGCAGCCTTCACGGAAGCTGTCCTCTACAGCGAAGAATTCAAAGAGATCCATAGCAAGGTCGATGACTCAGAGATGCCCGCGTCGAAGAAGCAGATCTCCGACTCCACTCCTGCATTCAAGGCCGCCATCGAGACCAAGCCGGTGGAACTTTTGGTAGGCGATGCCTCCAAGGTCACCGCCATTGGGACGAACCTGGATCCCAAATAGGAAAGCGCGCTCGTCGAGTTCCTCCGTGAGAATAGGGACATCTTTGCCTGGCAACCTGCCGACATGAAAGGTGTACCTAGGGAACTTGCTGAGCACAGCTTAAACATTGATCCAAAATGCAAACCAGTGAAACAACCTCTACGACGCTTCGAAGACGAGAAGAGACGCGCCAGTGGCAAAGAGATAGCTAGGTTACTTAAGGCTAGATTTATTCGAGAAGTCCTTCACACCCGATGGGTGGCCAATCTTGTACTTGTCCCCAAAAAGGGAACCAAAGAATTAAGAATGTGCGTTGATTACATCGGCTTGAACAAAGCATGCCCCAAAGATCCGTTTGATTTGCCTCGCATTGACCAAGTCATTGACTCGACGGCTGGCTCGGAACTTTTGTGTTTTCTTGATGCATACTCAGGATACCCCGGATCAAGATGAGGAAGTCGGACCAATTGGCCACTTCGTTCACTACCCCATACGGCATGTTTTGCTATGTTACGATGCCCTTTGGGCTGAAAAACGCAGGTGCTACGTACCAGCGGACAATGCAACGTTGCCTTCACGACCAAATTGGTCGGAACATTCACGCCTATGTGGACGATATCGCGGTGATGTCTAAGAAGTCAAATGACTTAATCTCTGACTTAAAAGAAACCTTTGATAATCTCCGGAAATACAACATGATGCTTAACCCTAAGAAGTGCGTATTCGGGGTTCCAGCCGGCAAATTGTTGGGTTTGATCGTTTCCCAGCACGGAATCGAGGTCAACCCGGAGAAAATCAAAGCCATCTTAAACATAAACTGTCCGACATGCCTAAAGGACATTCAACGACTAACATATTGTGTTGCAGCAGTTAGTCGGTTCGTCAGCCGACTTGGAGAGAAGGCTCTGCCGCTGTACAAGTTGCTGAAGAAGGCGGACAAATTCACATGGACGGACGAAGTGGATGCAGCATTGAAGCATCTCAAGGAGATTCTTTCCTTAGCGCCCATCCTTGCAGCACCTGATCCTGGCGAGCCCTTGTTAATCTACACGGCGATAACCAACCGGGTAATCAACATCGTCGTCGTGGTAGAGAGGAAGGAACCAGGCTATGAGCACGGAGTTCAACGACCAGTTTACTATGTAAGCGAGGTCTTGACGGAGTCCAAGCAGCGTTACCCGCACTACCAGAAGATAGCTTATTGAGTATTCCTTGCTTCTCGGAAGTTGAGGCATTACTTTCAGGAGCATCCAATCACAGTGGTGAGCAAGACTCCACTGTCCAAAATTATCAACAACAACGACACTACGGGAAGGGTCGCGAAGTGGGGCATTGAACTTGTCGCCTTCGAGATCACCTACAAGAGACACGACGCTATCAAGTCACAAGCCTTGGCGGATTTTATCGTAGATTGGACGGAGATGCCAGATGCTACTCCGTTGCCGGAACCAGAGTACTGGGTGATGCACTTTGACGGATCAAAGTTGCTCAACGGCTCAGGGGCTGGTGTATTGCTACAGTCACCAACAGGAGACAAGCTACACTACGTTCTGCAGATCCACTTCGAGGCTACAAACAACGTGGTGGAGTATGAAGCACTCATTCACGGACTACGTGTAGCCAAGGATATTGGCATCAAGCGCATAGTTTGCTGTGGAGATTCCGACTTGGTTGCCCAAGTGGTGGCACAGAATGCACGGAACCTATGATGGCGGCATATCGAGACGAAGTGGACGAGATAGCCAAGAGCTTCTTGGTCTACGAAGTCAAGTATGTACCTATGGAGCAAAACAAGGTGGCTGATCTGCTATCTAAGCTTGGATCAGGGCACAAACGAATTCCGCCAGGAGTTTTCCTAGAGCATCTGTGCACACCATCCGTGAAGGGAGCCGACATCGACAACCCGGATAGGTTTGACTCTTTCGTCCACATGGTGACAAAGGTCCCTCCGGCTTGGACAAAACCGTTCATGGAATATCTCGAACACGGAACTTTGCCCGACGACGAGGTCGAAAGACGGCAAATAGTACAACGAGCAAAGGGTTATACCATAATCAATGGACAACTCTACAAAAGGAGCACTACTGGTGTATACCTAAAGTGTGTTTCCTAGTTAGAAGGTATGGAAATCCTATGCGTAATCCATCTCGGAGATTGCGGGCATCACGCCGCTCCTCGATCGTTGGTCGCGAAAGCCTTCCGGCAAGGATTCTACTGGATGACCGCGAAGGCGAACGCCGACAAGCTGGTTGAGACATGCATGGGATGCCAGTATTATGCCCGACAACCACATGTCCCTGCTGAAGAATTGCGAACAATACCAATAAATTGGACGTTTGCAGTCTGGGGGCTAGACATGGTGGGACCGTTACAGACGGCACCATGTGGGTTTACGCATGTGCTTGTAGCAGTTGATAAATTCACTAAATGGATAGAAGCTAAACCCATTAGAAAGCTTGATGGGGCAACTGCCCTCAGGTTTGTTCGGAATGTAGTGGTGAGATTTGGTCTCCCACATAGCATTATCACCGACAACGGCAGCAATTTGCCACTCAGAGAAGTGGAGGCTTATTGTTGGGAGAAGGGCATCCGACTTGACCTTGCATCTGTGGCACACCCACAATCCAATGGTCAGGTTAAGCGAGCCAATGGATTAATTCTGCAGGGAATCAAGCCACGTCTTGAGGCACCACTTCATAGAGCAGCTGGAGACTGGGCGGAAGAATTGCCATCTATTCTGTGGAGTTTATGAAATACACCCAACAGATCCACCGGCTACACCGCTTACTTCATGGTATATGGAGCAGAAGCCATCCTGCCTTCTGACATACTTCACGATGCACCAAGAGTTGCCGCCTACGACGAAGATGACGCTGAAGAATCCAGACGCCTAGATGTGGACCTTCTCGAGGAGGAGCGCGTTTTGGCATGCCAAAGATCCGCCATCTACCAGCAGAAGCTATGCAGCTACCATAGTCACCGTGTTCGGCATCGCTCGTTTAAAGAGGGGGATTTGGTGCTCTGACTTAAGAAGAAGAAGTCACACAAGTTATCCCCGCCATGGGAAGGACCGTTCATCATAAGCAAGGCGCTACTCAATGGGTATTACTACCTTGTTGACAACCGTGAACTAAAGGATAGACCCAATGAGGATCACAAGCGTAAGCGACGTGACCCGGATGATGACTACTCGGAGCTTGATCGGCCATGGAACATAGCACAGCTACGTCCTTTTTACACTTAGCATTTTTTATCTAATTGTGTACCTCTTATATGATCAATGAAGTAAAGCTCTCTGGTTCACTCATATTTCTGAGTCTTTTACCTCCTTTAGTGTTCATTTTTGGATCATGTAAAACCTTTATGCACAAGTTTTGCGATTGCACTTGTGAAAATTCCGCCTACGGGCGTTAGCTTAAGTTTTCTGGTCTACACGTTCTTTGTCGTTTTTATGTGGATTCTGGAGTAGTGACTTTTGGCACTTATTGTCGACAATTTTGTGCTTAGGTTATTGACGGTGCCATTGGGCATTATCACCTGAGCGCATGGTTCCGACAATGAGTCTTCCGACTCATGAAAAGTCAAGCATAAGAACCAACGTAATGGATAAGCCAACACTTGCTTAAAAAATATATACATGCTGGAAATTGGTTCTTAAGTAGCAGGACATACAACATTGTTTTCCGCCTTAAGTTAAATACATAGTTTTTTCCGCATATACATCAAAGGTGAAACAAATATTACAAGTTGTTTTTCATTCCTTTGGCGCAGGCGACTTGGAAGCAGCGTCATCAGCAGCAGGAGAACCACCCTCGAAGTCGGCGGTGTGAAGGGACTCAGAGGAGCTTTGGTTGCCGCCATCGATGGTGTTCATTGGCACGAAGACGTTGACGTCGACTAACTCGGCTACTCTGGTATCATAGCCCGCGAGTGATGACAAAATGGATTCATGATTAATCTCTTTACCATCGTCATCTACCTCGGGAATGCCAGAGGTCACCGTGTCAATGTCGGCATCTTCGTAGTGTGCCTTCACCATTAACAGCGCCATCCTTGCACCAGCCCGTGCACATGAAGCTTTCCAGCTTGGGATACGCTCGGGGGCTCGGCGCAGGATCTCCGAGTACTTCGCCACAGAGTCTGATGCCTTGATGTTGATTTGGAGGGGCTTGACAATCTCTTTGGCTTGCGTGATGGCAGTGTTGATGAAGTTGCCAGCAAGAACCATGCATTCCTTTGCTGGAGGAGGCGAACGGGTTAAACCCATAGGAGCTGCAAATTCCGACAAGGAGCACATGAGTTCAAAAAATCAGAGTATCTAGACTACAGAAATCCAAGACGGAGAATCACTTACTAAAGATGCTGGCCTCAGCCTGACAGAGGGTATCCGCCAAGGAGTCCCGTTCTTGTTGGAGGAGTTTATACGCCTCTTGATGGCGTTGATTATGCTTGTCGGCAGCTTTCTTCTGATCTCTTAAGATCGAGATCTCCTCCTTCAAGCGGTTGATCTCCTCGGTGGCGGAGTCCTGCAGGACTTTCACGGATTCTTCATGCATCTTCAGCATGTCCTTCCTCTCTTGCTTAAGGATCTTGTTCTCGCTATCCAGCTCCTGAATGTGCTTGGATTGCTCGACAATGTATTTAGCCTTAGCAATGGTTTCTGCAAGTCAGAGAACACAAAGTACACAGTGCATACTCGGAGAATATGGGCACAAAACCAAGTCGGAATGCGAAAAAGAAAACAAACACTTGCTCTTGGTGATTTGTTCCTTCAAGAAGGCAGTTTTACCCTTTCTAGCTTCCAAGTCTGCGCGCATCTTCTGATACTTGTCATTGGCCATGCCCCTCTGAGCATTCTCGTTCTATGGAAAAAAGGAAAAATTTAAACGTTGTTTGGTCTGCTTGGAGCATCTAGCCGGAAAAATTACACCTAGACGCTCTGGGGCTATAGAGAGAGTTTTTAACTTAGCAATATGCTTAGTCTTTCTTTAAGCATCTAGTCGGAACTAATTCAGTTCTCGATTAGAAGCTTGGGGGCTACAGTATAAAGTTTTTGACTCGGATATATGCTTAGATTTTCTTTAAGCATCTAGTCGGAACTAATTCAATTACAACTAGAGGCTTGGGGGCTATAGTATTGAAATTTATAAACACTGCGTATGCTACTCTTAAAACATCTAGTCGGAATAATTCATTCCACCAATATGCTTGGGGGCTACAGTGAGAAGTTTTCTAGCTTAGTCACTCTTAGAGCATCTAGACGGAAAGACCTATGGTTTTCCGTCTACATCCTCGGGGGCTATAGTGGGATACTCATATGAAATGCAAAAGGCAAATAAAACTTACAAGTGCAATGATCTTGAGGTTTGTAGCACTCTCGGTCAGCAGCTTGCCAAAGGATACGCTGTTTCCTTGCAAGATTTCTGCTTGTCGGAGGAGCTCCTCTAGACCGCACGTCGGAGATGTCGGCGCCGCACCAGGGAACAGAGCAGTGCTATCCGGTGTAGGATAATCCATGGCTTTCTTGGGTGCGGGGCACCGCCTACGACAGAAGTACCTGCTTCCACCACTGCCTTACCGCTACCGATGGCATCCCTAACCGAAGCTTCAGCCATTTGGTGGGAGGCACTCTCTTGCGTCCCCTGCTCGCCGACAACAGCGACCTCGGTAGAGTCACCTGAGTCTACTTCCATGGCGGAAGGGCTAGATGCCTCCTTAGCTTGTGAGCTTGGGGTAGACGAAGGCTTGACGGAGGGAGTGGCAGGGGCGATGGCGGGAGATGCGTCGCGATGCATCATATCATTGATGGTTCTAGAAGCCCCCAATGATTTGGAGGTCTTCTTCAAGCTGGTCGTGGCTTTCTTCCTGAAACGTGCAAAATGCATAAGTATAGGAGAAAGACAGATAAATAGACAATGTCGGAGAGAAAGAAGCTTACACAAGTGGGGGTGCTTTGGCAAAGGGGATCCCGGTAACTTTTCTCTTCTCTGCCTCCAGGGCGGCGGTAGTCTTCTTGGAGGCTCCACCCCCCGTCTTCTTCTTCTTGCCTCCGTCGGCAGCGTCAGAGGTGGAGCTCTTCCGCTTTCGCGCCAATGGAGCATCGTCGTCGGACACGACGGTGACTTCCTTCATCTTTGGATCATAGATTTGAGGAGACATGTTGTCCTCATCTATGTCGCTAAGCTGTAAAGTGAAGAACCACCGTGTTAGATGAGATGGTAATGGCTAGACGGAAGAACTAGAGTATATGTCATACACGGAAAATAAACAAGATACCTTTGGGCATTTGCCGTCTATGAACATGTCGTAGGTGATGGTGAAGCCATGCTTCTTGTCCTTCACCTTGACGATGTCCTTAAGATGGATCTTGACGGAGTCGCTCGAGAAATTGTCCACGGAGATGCGGAGGCTATCCCTTCTATCGCTGGTATACTCGTGCATTAGCTTCGGGCGGTGCTGCAGAGGTTGGATTCGCCTAATGAACCAGCACATGGCTAGGTCCAAACCGGTCAAACCCGTCTCTACGAACCACTCTATCCGCCTTTTGGCGCGGGAAGCATCAAGGTCGAAGGGAAGGGAGGCCTGGGATCTCCATGATGAGGCTTCAGCGGCGACTCCGTGGACGAAGTCCGGGTACGTTACTTCTCGGCCGGCCAGAGGGATATCTGGGCCGTAGAAGTAAGTACGCTGCTAGTTCTTGCAGGACTCGTGGCCGACGATGTCAGGGAACTGCCGGCCAGGATGGATCTTCAAGCTTATGGTGCCGCAATTTCTAAGTTTGTCCTTACTGGCTCCGGCTTCACGCTTGACGGTGAAGAAATACACGAAGAGATCTAGCCTAGGCTTAATCCCTAGGTAACCCTCGCAGAGCGCCGCGTAATTGCTAAGTGCTAGGATGCTATTGGGAGAGAGGTTTTGGGGATGGACTCGATAGTGATTCAAGACAGAAAGGAAGAAGTTAGAGATGGGCAGGGAGACGCCGCGTACCAATTGGGCTTTGAGGTACACCTTTTCTCCGGCTTGGGGAGAAGGTGTCACCTCGCCGGTCGGCGCCGCCCGCCAGGCGAGCCCCTCCGTTGTAGGGAGGTAGCCCTCGGCGATCAGCTCCTTGATATCATGGTCCGTGATGTCCGAACCGCGCAAATCGCCTTTGTGGGAGTCGAGCTCCTCCTCCAGCGGCTCCAGCGCCGCTGGATTATGGTCGCCGCCGGCGGACTCAACCACCGCCGAGACGGGGATGACCAGACCCTCTGGGGGCACGACGATGGAGGTCGCCGGCTTCGCCGCAGCTTCGCCCGATGCTGCCATGGAAGGGGTAGAGCTGTTGCTGGCCATTGAGTGAGTTTGGAGGTGACTGGCGAGAATTGGAGCTAGGGTTTTTCGCGAAGATTGCGTGGAGAGCTCGAGGGGGCGCTCGCTGGAGGAAGAAGACGATGCGAGGAGAGAATAAGGTGAAAAGTAAAAAAATTCACCGCAGTTACTATTTATGATCTCCAGCATCAAGATTCGTGCAGCTTGATCGGACGGTTGCCGCGTAGACGACGTGTGCGCGAGCGTGCGCGGAAATTTCGCCACATCCCAACCGTCGCCGCCAACGTTTCGTATCGCTCGTGTAGGAAATCAGAAATGATTGCATTCTCTGCATGTGTGAGTTACGAGGCGTCGCTGACCTACGCCTATGTTGCCCTAGATGACATAGGCAGATGAGCCGTCACATCGGAAGATTCCGGCTACGGAAGAGTACGATGGAAGATTCAGCATTTCCCCAACTTACATATTGAAGATGGAGAAAACCTTGCAGGGTTCTTTGGGAGGACTACAAGATATTGCTTGACAATTTGCCGACATCCATCTAGACGGAGCATTCAAACGTGGAGAGGTAAGACGGCGCAAGATCTCGGAGTTCTCCGGGGGCTACTGTTGGGGATATGCTATATGGGTATCCTCATAGCATGTCTCCTATCCGGATAACCCGGGTGGCCCACAGTTGGTAGCATGGCCCATGGCTCTTGGCTGCCAGGTTAGATGGATCCAGAAGGGAGGCCCATGCCGGATAAAGGAAGGCTACGGTTGGAGTCACCGACGTACCCGAAGCCTTGGAGTGCAAGATACGCAAGACTAGTAATAGACGGTGTAGGACTCTGTAACCTGTCCAGCTAGGACTTTTCCCTGTAACCCTAGGACCTGGCGACTACATAAGTCGGGCCTATGGGAGCCTTTAGGGCACCATAACTTAGACTTTCTAGTCACCTCGCACAGCGAACCAATCCCTGTAACTTGGCGTATTGCCCTTATAGTGATTTATAGCAGGAGTAGGATTCCGCCACCGTCGTGGGATCTGAACCTGGGTAAGCTGTGTTACCTCATACCCGTCAACCGTACGCCTTCCCCCACGTCTCTAAACACGCACTGTGAGGACCCCTCCATGGCGTACTCGTCGGCAATACCACGACAGACAGGTCAGGAGATGAGACCAAAAGGCCATGGAATGTGGCGCTACTTCGTCCCTTCTATACTTAGGAGAAGCAATGCATGTATCACTCGAACTCTCATATGTCGGATGTGTGTGCCGGCTATGTGCTGAGAATAAAATGGTATGATTTGAAAAACTGACTCGGGGACTACCCCTTAAGTTTTCCCTTTCAATTATTTTATGTCGGCTGGCATGACACCCGAAACTTATCTCGGAACAAGTAGTGTTTACTCGTAAAAAATCAACTCTTCGACTATGTTGTTGTCCGAAAACACGGATTCATGGCAAGCAAGAGGAAAGGATGTATGACGGGTAAACACGTACGTCGGATAAGTGGAAAGGAGAAACGCGAGTCAGCTTTAATTTTTTGGCTAACTCTCTGCAGGTCACGTTATACTGCGTGTCGAACAATCTCAGCCAAGTGACCCAATTTTCATATCCGTTAACTATATCCTTAGTACTTTGAGACTCTAATGTCGAACACCGAAAAAGGTAGACAGGGGCCAAAGTCAAGGAAAGATGACACGGCAAAATGAAACTCGGGGA
This sequence comes from Avena insularis, assembly GCA_023614405.1. Classification (NCBI taxonomy): domain Eukaryota; kingdom Viridiplantae; phylum Streptophyta; class Magnoliopsida; order Poales; family Poaceae; genus Avena; species Avena insularis. Next base: position 252,083,175 of record CM042685.1, read on the forward strand.
CTTGCCCTTGAATGATTCACATTCAGAACATAACGCAAATATATAAAGCCTATCAAAATGCAATTAATCAAACTTAAAGTGCAATATATGTTACATCTATACCCGGCATACCGGGGATCTAATCAAAAGTTCAAGTATTTGTTCACCTAAGAAGCAGAAGGACTCGGAGGAGCACCCTTAGAGCCAGGAGCGTTGCTTGGAGCATCGGCCGAGTCAGGGGCATCCGTGGCCGGGTCATCCGGACCATCTGACTCGGTTGCTTCGCTGTCGCCACCCTCTTCGTCAGCAACTTCAACGACCGGGTCGCCAAGTTTGAGGAAGCTGGGCCCGTCGCACCAAGCGTGCACCATGGTATACTCGATCATGGCGTAAGCTCTCTCCTGGCGTTTCTTGATCAGCTCCGGGTCATTCAGCCATTTTCCATCTCCTCTTATGCGAGCAAGAACATCAAGGTTGATGTCCTCGTACCATGAAAGCACGAAGGAGAGAGCCTTGTCTGCTGTAGCGCGGCCGGCCGACTCACGCCATTGATCCAGCCGGTCCTCAGTAAGGAGCAATCTCTCAGCAAGTGGCTCGATGAGTTCAGGTGCATCTTCATCCGGCCAAAGCATGTGAAACGCATGAATAGCCGACTTGAGCAGGTCCACACCGCAAGACTTGAGGGTCCTGACCCGTTCTGACACCGCTTCGAGAAGCTCCTCCATGGACACCTCGCCGTCGACCGGAGCACCAGATTCGGCCCTCACTTTCTTCATGGCTCGGATGGCAAACATATTGGCCTTAGGAAAATTCTCTACAAGCAAAAGAGAAAGTTAGCAAAATAACAAAAGTAGATGGAAGAAGTCCAGAGCGACCTATACAGTGCAAAAAGAGTAAGAACTCACTACCGAGAAAGAAGTTGATAGTGGAGAGCTTGCTATGCCAAGTTTTGGCCTTGGCTTGGAGGGCATCAAATTTCAGATTTGCCAACTCAACCGATGACTTGGCCTCGTCAAGCATCCTCTTGGTCTTCTCGGTGCTGGCGGCCTGCTTCTCATTCTTCCCAGCAAGCTCCTCCTTCGGCCCCTTCACCTCGGCCAAGTGCTTCTGCTCCGTCTAGGCCATCAGCTTCTTCAGCCGAGTCACCTCATCTCGCTCCTTCTGGAGTTCGGCTTGGTGCTTCTCTGCTTATTCAGAACAAATTACTTGTTAGCACCAACAGAAACCTTCAGCTATCGAATTAATGAGGCAAGAAACTTACTCTCAGCCTCGCTGATCTGCGAGTGAAGATCCTCAATGGTGGACTGAGCGGAGGCGGTGAGAAAAGAGCAAGAAAATATTGAGGAAATGAATCGAAGAAAAATACACCGAATAGAGAAAGGACGACTAAGGATATTACCTTGGCCTTGGGTGTCAGTCTGCAGCTTTTCATACGCAAGTTCGAGCTTGCGATGCGCCAGAACGAGAGCTTGGTGCACCTTGGTGCGCTCGTTATGCGTGAGCTGGACAAATAAGACAGATAGTAATGAAAGGTCGAGTCAAGCAGCCTCCCGGATTAAAAAGCTTAAGAGCTTATGGCCGAGTAGGTTCCTTACTCGACAGTAACCTCGAGGGCTGGGGATCGAAGCTCTAAGATATGAGTTTGTCATAAGGAAATGAAAAAGCTTAAGAGCTTATAGCCGAGTAGGTTCCTTACTCGACAGTAACCTCGAGGGCTAGGGATCGAAGCTCTAAGATATGAGTTTGGCATAAGGAAATGAAAAAGCTTAAGAGCTTACAGCCGAGTAAGTTCCTAACTCAACAGTAACCTCGAGGGCTAGGGATCGAAGCTCTAACATGCAAGCTTGGTGTGAAAAATTTAAAGGCTAAGTAATTATTGAAAGCTTACGGCTGAGTAAGTTGCTTACTCGGTAGTAACCTCGGGGACTAGGTGATATGTATAAAGGGGATACTCAACAATACAAAAGAGTAAGAAGTTACTTTACCTCGTTCACTTCATCGGCGCGGACCATTAAGGAAATGGCCTGCTGGGTCATGTTAGAGACGGCCTTAGGTCCCAGCTTCAGTTTCTTGCCAGCGCGGGTGCTGACCTCCTGCTCGCCAGCTGCATTCCATGCCAAAGCATAAGGCTCAGCCGAACCAAGGCTCAGCCGAACCAAGGCTCTTTCCATTGAGCGTCCGAGTGAGAACTTGACCCGTTTTCAGGGTAGTTACCACATTGGCACGGGTCGCTGCAGTTCTAGTATGGAGGGTAACAACCTTAGAGCCGTCACCTGACCCGGCAGCCGCGGACTCGCCCGCTTTACCCGTTGAAGCGAGCATTGTCGCCAACGTCGGAGGCCGGATCTGAGGAGCAGAACCCGGAGCGCAGACCAGCGTAGTCAGCTTGGAGGAGGTGCATTTGCCGGATAAAGGGCGAGCAGAGCCAGAGGCCTTGGGCTGGGTCTGTCCCTTTGACAGAATTGGAGAACGAGCAGGGGGATTTGGAGAACAAAGTGGAGCCGGTTGACTGGGCTCAGCAGTTTTGCTGGCTCCAAGATCAGGAAGTTGTTCATTCACACCAGCATGAGGGCCGGTGCGAGAGGAACTGGTGGCGGAAGGTTTCTCGGCACCAGAATCACTGGCACCAAGATCAGAAAATTGTTCCTGGCCAGCACCAAGGGCGCTAGCCGAATGACCCACCGGGTCTAACTGACACTGAGAGGCGTGGGCCTCAACAGTGGGAGCCTCGACTCGGACGGGACTCCGCGCCGTCGAATCAGCTGGAGGAGGCGCAGGCCTTAGCGGCGAGGCGATGCTGGAAGCAGCCTGGTTCGCCAACAAAGGTGCGGTGCTGAAAACAATGAGACATTTATTAGAGAACATCAGTGACAAAAAAGAAAGAACGAAGAAAGAAGAGTGTAAAAACTTACCCGGTGACGACCGGGTCATGGGTGACTCGGCGTGTGACTCGGCGCCCAGCGGCTTGGCGAGTCTCAGCCAGAGTGGAAGCAGCAGAGGCAACAGGAGCTGCCGGAGTGGGCTTGCTCTTCTTGGCCGGCTGAGTGTTGGAGGAGGCTCCGCGTCGCTTTGGCTTGGCGACGGGGATCTTGCCGACTCCGCCCATGGTGAGAGGAGTGTCATGTACCTGGCCAGCTGCATAAGCAAATAACAGGCTTTCTCAGATAAGTTGGGAGACTAAGGTCGCAAGGCATGTACCTCCAAAAGCGTACAATCATCATCCTCATCATCGTCAGACCAATCTTGTAAGGGATTGCGAGATCGACTCTTACCCGAAGCTGAAGCAGCCGCAGCATGCGGGATGGGCATGAAGCACTCCAGGTCATACTCGACTTCATCAGAGTCAGAGCGATCCCCGTTATAACCGCAGGGAGGGACAGTACTGTCATCAACCCGGTGAACAAGATTCTGCGAAAGACAAACAGAATGAGTAACCAAAAACTAGACTGGGAGTGGAAAAAGAGCTAAAGCCTACTCAGCAAGAAAAAGACTCGGAAAACCTACCCAGGGGATAGGCTTGACCCGGCTAAACGGAGGACAGCTCCAAGCCCAATCGTCCGCCAAGTTCAGTTTAAAGATGGAGCTTACTCGGTGAGCAATGCAGTCATGGGAGAGGTCCTTGGTAGAGTGCCGAGTGGGATCATGGGATCCACTCATGAAGCACATCTTATGGCTCCTAGATTGGATGGGGCTGACCCGGCGTGAGATGAAGGTGCACATGAGGTCCCTCTCGACAAGATGAAAATGCTCATCCGGAGAAAGCAACCTTTCCAAGATCATGTTAGCCTCGTTCACCGCAGCATCTTGGTCGCGCGGGTCAAGCTGCCAGAACTTCTTGTTCGGGACCTCGTCCGAGAAAGGAGGAGCCGGATGTTATCGGTGGACCCGCTGTTTTTGACATAGAAGAAAGTCCTATGCCATTTCTTGCAGGAATCAATACCAGTAACCCGAGGGAAGATGGAATCTCTCCTGGGCGTGATACTAGAAGCACCGCACCGGGTCGGCCTCTTCTCGGATCGAGGGGCACCAGGCTGGGGAACAACTTGAACCTTAAAGATAAAATATTTGGCCCACAGAAGAACTGTAGGCCAAATCCCGAGGTAAGCCTCGCAGGCAGAAATAAAGCAAGAAAGAGAGCCAATGGCGTTGGCAGGGAGATGATGGGTTTGCAGATGGAAGGTGGAGAGAAACGAGGAAAAGAAGGTGTCACTGGAAGATCAAAACCATGCTCAAAGTGAGAAAGGAAAACCACCCGCTCGTTAGCATCGGGCTTTGGAGAGATCTCACCGGCGGGGAGACGGCAATCCACTGGCAGCGGAATGCGCCTGGTGGAGCGGAGCCATTCCAACTCCTCGGTGGAGACCTCCGAGCCTTCCCAGCCATCGCGCACACCGGCGGGAACCTCCTGCTCCTCAGCACCATCAGCACCGTCGCGAGCGTCCATGAGTTTCGCAGATTCAGTCTCCTCCGCAGCTGGAAGAGGTTTTGAACAACGCGGACCCGTGGTGGAATGGAAAGAGAAGAGGAGCAATTTCAGGACAAGAACAGGAGGAAGAGGAAACCGCAAAGGGGGCGGTTCGATCTCGCAGGCGCAAGGAAGAAGAAGAGGCAAGGGAAAACTGAACGGGCGTGGGGGAAGTGGAAACCCCCAACCCCTACTTAAGGACAGTAAAAACCCTAGTCATGGGATCCATCTGAGCCGTGCGGCCAGCGTGTGGCCGTGTACCGGGCCGAGTAAGCCAATCAGCAGGCACCACATAGCCAGAGATACACGAAAATTCCCGTGCCACGTCATGAAAGGAAAGATAAGGGGCGCAGGCCGATGGGACTGCCACAGTGATGGGGAATAACTGCGCAGCCGTCACTGTGCCGCCAGAGCTTGGAACAAAATTTGAGGCAAGTAATCATGATTACCAGCTCTCAGTGACTGAAGCACACTGAAGATGACTCGGAATTGGCCAAAGTGACTCGGCTCGAGGAAAAAATGATCCAAGAAGTCAAAGAGTGGATCCAAAAAACTATCAGACAGACCCGGCAAGGTGCAAGATTGCAACGAATAAAGACAAAAACTAAGTTCCAATCACACAAAAGGAACCTGGAGAAGCCTAACAGCTGGAACAGCTAGACTTCACCAGCTTCGGGGACTAATGTCGGGGGGATAACCCCCAGTAGGGTCACGAGAGGTGAAACATAGCACAGCTTGGTTAGCTCCGAGTAAAGAAAGAACCAGGCCGGGTAAGAGAAGCATGAGAGACCGACATATAAACTATGTCGGCCTGCATAAGACAAAGTTGTAATTCTTGCAGGAACCAACGAGCCGAGTCTACCGAAGAAGGGCCGAGTCAAGAAGGACGCGTGGCACCTTTCCGAGTAAGGTTCAGGAGGGACCATGGTAAAGCATGGTCAAAAGAGAAGGGCGATGCCGGGTGACATAAAAGGAGCCGGGTGACGCCCAAAGCATACGCTGACATACAAAGTAACAGCATGACGCCAAAAGGAACAGGAAGCACCATACCAGAAGACCGTTAGCTGTCAAGCTTTATGGACTGGGCCATTGGGCTTAGGGCAAGCCCATGACCCGGCCCACATTATAGGGACCAAGATCCAAACAGTAAACCCTAGAACCCAAAGGGGTATAAGCTAGCTAGCACTTCCTATATAAGGAAGGGCATAGCTGTAGTAGAAGAAGCTTGGACCAGGTAGGGAACTGGTGCACTAAACCCTAGTTCATACAGCTCAAGGAGCACTTGTAATCTTCGGGTATCAATAAAACCACTAAGTTTGGAGAGTTCTTCTTGTTCTTCGTGCATGTCTCGACCGTGCACTCCCTGCCCAGTGACCACAAGCACCCATTCGGCCCCCAACTTAAGCCTACCCATGGCATCTTCCGTGCCACCACCACGACACCCATAAGTAGAGCATTATATATAATTTTGCCTTTGAATGCAAAATGCTCGCAAATGATATCATCATTACTACCTACACTAAATAAAACACAAGGGGATACAAATAAAATAAGAATATCCACAAGAGGCAAGGAAATCTTGGGAGCAAATAGAAAAACATTTTCTTGGCCAAAGATAAGGCAAATAAGCAAATGCCAAAGTGAATATAATCAATAAAATCTACCATATATGGAGTACCAATTGTCTAAAGACAATAAATATAAGGGTAATTTTCCCTAGGTAGTTTGCAAGGATATCACGATCATATTCACAACAAGAAGCATATAACAAAGCATGAGAAATAAGCTTTGATGGGGATATGCCGAGTGGGGTATACCCGGCAGGACATTTCCTATTGGCCCAGTGCCGGTAGTAGCTGCAGGATGATCGGATCAGGACTCGACAAGGAGCAGCGATTTGAAAGCTGAAGGCCAGGCGTGAGCCAGTCGGATTAGGTAGAGCACCCTCTGAATCCTTACCCAATTCGGTTGTAGATCTGTAAACCCTAGCGAGGTGAGCCTAGATAAACCTCACTAGGGTACGCATAGAAGACACGTTCCATCATACACCCCCTACGACTCGTCGCCTAGCCGCCGATCTCGCCCTTGTACTCTCTCAGTAATACAATCTAGCAGGAGTAGGTCTTTACCCTCCGAGGGGACGAACCTAGGAAACCCCTGTGTCTCCACCCTCATCTCGCACCACAGATGGCTGGCCGCCTTTCCCCTTGTTCTACTACTCGCTGCCGATTGCAGCATCTGCCTTGGTCATTCCCACGATAGTGGCGCCCACCATGGGGCATGGCCGGTCAGGCATGTGTTCTGTGGCGAGATCCAATCTTCCAATCAATGAGACGATCGCCATCGGATGCATGATCGCGATCGGCGAGATCCTTGTGACACCCCCGAGATTAAGGCTAGACAAATCCCAGACCTTCATCTGAACATAAGCCTAACCTAATCTCGAAAGCGTACAGAGAGAGAATCGGTAACACAACAGTGACCCTACGACACGAAAATTATTACAGCAAGCTCATAACTGAGCGAAGAACCAAAATATTACAAGCATAGGTCACTGACCACAAACATCAAACAACGGAAGGCAAATTATGCTATTAAGTATAGCAAACTTAACAAATGGCCTAAGAGGCCTGAAGCATAACGATGACGTCCAATCCATAGATCCTAGACTGCCAACTGGGAACTCCAAACTACTCATCGATGTCGATGCCGTGAATAACTCATCTTCTATGGTAACACTTACTCTACTGCAAAAGTGTCAACGAAGCAAGGGTGAGTACAGGGTGTACTCCGCAAGACTTATGGCTAGTGGAGTTGTTTCGCATAAAGCCATCTTTGTTTTGTAGAACAAGAGGGAGAAGAAAGTCGACTAATCAGAATATTTTAAAAGGGGATAAGAGAATTGCAACTTTAACTTTGATCATCTTTTGATATCCACTGAATCATCATCAGCTGAACCTATCTAGGATCACCCCCTCGTACCCATGAGGAAGCATCCTTGATCACACATTACTTAACTTGACAAGTTTTACGATTAGGTTCAAGTTATCTATGATCTTCACGTCCGTTCCCAAGTCGTCCATAACCGCGGACTCGGCTTTTTGAAAATATTAAAAACCCTGCAGGGGTGTACAACTTTACCCACACGTACTAACCTTCTCTTAATGCCAGTACATTAGCCCTCTTCCTTGGAAGGCCGGCAGAGGGTGGTTACACACGACCTTTACCTTGCTTTCGCCGAGACCATGAGTCACGCACTAAGGAGATGCCGTCGTAACGGGTCGAGTCCCGAAGTCGGTCCCTAGTGATGTGAACAGGGTTTGAGATTACGGATGCCGGGCATCTCCCATTCCCTGCCACGCTTACCTACCTGTATGATTGCACCTCCTTCACCTCCATTCAAGAACAACCAAGATGCGTATGTCGAATGGAAAGCCCGAACTATGTGACTCATGGAATCTACTAGGCAAGTTAGTTGGTCGAGGGGGTTTCCAGGCCCCCATGTGGCTATACGCTCGTCTTGGTTCAAGAGGCAAGAACATCGGGTCCTAAGGGTGGCAAGTATGGGACTGCAAAAACCACAACCCTCGTGGCCTCCTATACAAGCCTTAGCATGTTTAACTTTCATCTCTGGTCATACCACGTCATCCTGTCAAACTAGGTTCATTCGTAGCTCTGATTCATGAATCGGATGGACCAGCGGTAACGGCTAAGCATGGCTAAGCACAACATATGTAACCGCTCTTGTTGGAGATATGCCCTAGAGGCAATAATAAATATAGTTATTATTATATCTTTGTGTTTATGATAAATGTTTATATTCATGCTATAATAGTATTAACAAGGAAACATTAATACTTGTGTGAATTGTAAACTTAAATTGAAGTCCCTAGTATAGCCTCTATACTTCACTAGCTTGTTGGTTGATTAAATGATTGCGGTTTCCATATCATGAACATTGAGATGTTATCAACAACAAGATCATATCGTTAGGAGAATGATATGGTGGACATACTCCTATTGATAAGCGTAGCATAAAGATCAAAGTCATTTCAATAGTTCAAATTGCTATATGCTTTCTGATACATAGTAACCTAATTCCTTCGACCATGAGATCATGCATATCACCTTTACCGGATGGATGCTTTGATGACATCAAACACCACACCGTAACTGGGTGGCTATAAAGGTGGCATTAAGTGTTCGGAAAGTATTGGTTGAAACACATGGATCAAGAGTGGGATTTGTCCATCCACATGACGGATAGATATACTCTGGGCCCTCTCGGTGGAATGTCATCCAATTGGCTTGCAAGCATGTGACTTGGTCACAAGGGATCACATATCACGGAACGAGAAAGAGTACTTATCGATGTGAGGTTGAACTAGGTATGCAGAGATACCGACGATCATAACCTCGGATAAGTAACATATCATGAGACAAAGGGAAATTGGTATCGTATGTAAGTGGTTCATTCGATCGCAAAGTAATCGTAGAAATATGTGGGAGCCATATGAATCTCCAGATTCCTCTATTGGTTATTGTTCAGAGAAGTGTCTCGATCATGTCCGCATAATTCACGAACCGTAGGGAGACACACTTAAGGATTCGACGTTGTTTGAGTAGTTATGGTATTATGAGAAAGAGACCGAATGTTGTTCGGAGTCTCGGATGGGATCCGGGATATCACGAGGTGATCCGGAATGGTCCGGAGAATAAGATTCATATAAGGAAAGTCCCGTTTCGGAGTTCGGGAATGATTCCGGTGTTTTCATCGGGAATGTTCTAGAAGGTTCCGGATTGTCCGGCACTCCGGGGGGGGGGGAGGGTACATGAGTGTGTCATTGAATGATTGCATCATGTACTAAGTGTTCTTGCTGTTCCAAAAAACATGAAAGTCAAATTGCCAGTTTGAAAGTCAAACGGCTAAAACAGGAAACTATGGGAAACAGGAAACTGTGGGAAACAAGCAAGAGGAGTTGGAACCAACTTGGAGGAGGAGTCCCACTCCTCCAAGCCGGCTCCCAGCCCAAGGCCGACTTGGGGAGGGACTCCCCTCCCCTGGCCGCGCCTCCCCACATATAAAAGGAGGGGCAGGGCTCCCTCCTAGAACACACAAGTTCCTATCTTCTACCTCCGGTTTAGAGCCGTTTTGGTTTAGAGCTTCTAATTGCTTTAGCCAGCGGTTTAGAGCCTTCTAATTGGTTTAGAGCCTTCTAATTTGTGTGTCTAATTACTAGACCACTAATAGCCTCTCTCATAAGCTCCACCATACTCGCACCGGCTTAAGGCGAAGCCTGGGATTTCCCTCTACTTCGGTACCACGTTGTCTTCTTGGGAATCGCGAGGAGAGTGCTACAACCTCCGCCTGCTGGAACAAGGGAGAGGAAGGTCTTCGCGAAAATACGACGTGTGACCGATCAAGGGAGGCTGCTTAGGAACGTGGCGCCGGAAGGATCGTCTACGCGATCTTGAGATCGGAAAGAGTACGACTACATCACCCACGAGAATCTGCTCTCGTTAACCGCTTTGGAATCTTCGAGGGTAAGTTATTCCATCGACTCGTTGCTACAATCTAGTAGATAGGTCTTGGCTTGTTTGTTTGTATGCGATAGAAAATTTTTGTTTTCCATGCTACGAACCCCTACAGCTCTAGCAACGCTTCACAAGCCAAACCCTAGTTACGCTAGGAGCAGTGGATTAGGAAATATAGTCTTCAAAGGTAACATGCATCAGATAGGATTACTCCATCTATCGATAAAATACTTTAGAATCGCATGCACATGACAAGAATTGAAATGCTTGAAAACATAGGATTTTATCATGTGTGGGGTTTCGCTTGCCTTTGCCAGTTGATATCCAGAGCAGAGCTTCGGACATCTGTTACTTGACATTATTACATTTGGTCAAGTATTGGTCTTCGATCTTCGATGGTGTTGATCTCGGTCTTCGATCTTGATCTCGATTTCGATATTGTATTCTACCGAGGAAGAACCAAATAACGGAAAGAAGGGAAACAATTAGCACATGGCATCTATGAAATGCTCAAGCAAGGATGATGATATGACAAGTTGAATTGCATTGAAATAAACCCCTATGGCATACTTGGAAATTTAATCGGGGTCCCGAGGGGTGCAAACCCTAATTCAGAGAAAACCCCAAAGGCATATGAGAGGGTACATTTAGTTCTCGAATTAAACTTGCAATTGAAGTTGTTTAACAATGCATGATTATAGCTTAAAGAGGTAGGTATTATTTTTCTAAACATTTTGATATATTATTTGTATTTCTCTGATTTAAAATGAATTAGTTATGAATTTCTCCATTTTTAATTCATTTTAAATCATTTTTTGAATATTATAAAATAATTTGCATTTTGGAATTACTTTAATAATTTTTATTAAACAGAAAACATTTCTGAATATGTTTATTTGACTTACAACAGGGGCCCACATGTCAGGTGTTTATCATTTACAAAGTAATTACATAAATTATTTTAGAAAACATTAAAAGAAAATAAAAAGGAATTACTCCATTAGCATGATGCAATGCTGACGTCAGCCAGGGCTTGAGCCTCAGATCGATGATCGATATGTTGATCTAGCGCGTGCGGGATAGCGAGAGGAGGCACGCTGGACAGAGGGCAACGCGGGCTACCAGAAACTAGCGGCGCCGCTTGCAGAGGGTCGCCGGAGCGGCGGCGACAGGTGGTCGTCGGGGAGGAGATAGAGAGTGAGAGGAAGAGTGCGGAGGGGTTCGTTAAAACCGTGAGCTCACCTAGAGCGCTACGGTGGTGAGGGCGAGGCCGGGGACGGTCGAACAATGATGAATCGATGACAACAACGACGGTGGCCGACTGTGCTTCTTGCTTGATTCCGACCAGAGGAGGTCATCCGAGCTCGTGTTCTTCGAGGAGAACGAGGGCGACGAGGCGGTCACGGGGGTAGCCTCAGCTTGGCCCAGGGCGACCGGAGACGGTGAAGCTCACCGGCGTCTGCAAGGCTAGGGTTAGGGTTTGCGCGCAGGACAAGAGGAGAGAGGGAACTGAGGGCTAGGGTTTTTCCGCGGTGGCTCTGGGGATCAAATAGACGCTCGGGGGCGGCGGCGTTGATCTTGGCGCGTGGCGACCAGCGACGGGATGACACGCAGCTGTTTCCATGATCGATCGGCAAGGAAGACGACGATGATAGAAGGCTGAACTAGTACGGGGCCAAGGTGGGCTGCAAACGGGCCAGATGGGCCACGATGAAGTGCGCTGGGCGGCAGAGAGAAAGAGGAAGAGAGATAGGCTCGGCCCAGGGAGAGAGGGAAAATGTTTTTCTTTACAGAAATGATTTTCTTTTTCTGTTTTGTATTTCCTCTTTGTATCTTTGTTTCAAATCTGTTTTGAACCATTTGAGAAATAGCAGAGGTTTTGAAAATACTTTAGAAAACATACATGAGCCCTTGTACCAATTTGAGATCCTTATTTTTGTGATTTAAAAAATCAAAACCATTTTATAAGATTTTTCAAGAGAGGAAAAGGAATTAGGTTTTAGGGTTTTTGCTTTGTTTCCTCGATGCACAATTTAATAGATGATGCTCATGAATGCACATTCAAACCCTAATTACCATTTAATAAACTAGGGTTACTACAATTATATCCCCCTTAAAAGAATCTCGTCCCGAGATTCCTAGGTAGGAAGGTAGAAGGAACAGGGTTACGCTAAACTTCAACGATCTTCTCTAAGAGGTTGATCCATGCCACCATGACGAGTGGACGAAGCGCTTCATAATCTTCGAGGTGGCTGCTCACACTAAGGAAGAGAGGGAATGACATGGAACCACAAACTTAGTATCTCATGGTTAACTCATGGATAGATGTTTCGCGAACATCTCTAAAGCCAATAAACATGAAACACGCCAAGGTAACAGAGGAAACAAGAGGAGATGGTTTCAAGGTGACAGATAACTGGTCTTCATAAGGATTGAGACCATGGAGCTTGCAGAAGAGTTTAACTTCTAAGGGAAGGAGACTTCCAACAGATGGAAAAGGAACACAGACTTCGGGAAGTAAACCTCTACTAAACAACTTAAGTAGAGGTTTACAGGTGGAAGAGATAGATATCAATAAAACCAAGCCGTTGAACTACTTTTGAAACAGAAGGGTCACTCTTTCATTCAATAGAAGGCCAAGACAAAAAAGGTGTTTTGGTGGAGAGGACTCATAAGAGTCACAAGTAACATGTAACGAGAGAAACTATTGATTACAAAAATCATTGTAGCTCTTCGAACATGTTTAAGAAAGCGGGAAAGGAAACTCTTTATTCATCCAGGGCTATCAAAATCTTTGCCAAAGATCATGATATCACTTTACACCACCAAGATGAATAGTTTAGAAGATTCCTGATGACACGATAAGAAAGAAACTTCATTCTCATATTCCAAGTACTTGGCATAACAAGATGATTGCAATCATAACATGGTCTAGAGAATTGACCGAGAGACATTTAGCAACACTCTACTTTAAATGTTCTCCTTGATGTTCTAAACACCGATAGTAGGCTATTGACAAGCCTTTAACCAGTCATCAAGTAAAGGTCAGACTACGGATACAAAGGAAACCATAAGCAAAACTCCTATAATAAAATATAGAAGAGGTCTCATGAAGAATGGTCGTTATTGCTGATTAAGGGAATATGGCAATAGGTCTTTCGACTGATTGTGACAACCACTACATCAATCTTGCCAGAGTTACAATAGACCTATGTCATAACCTTGAGGAACACCAACCATCATTGCTGCTTGATATTCAGCTTTGGTTAGGTGAAGAGATACTTCAGACTCAGCATATCCGAGTAGAAAGTTTGCAACATTTACCACAGAGGTAAAGTCACTAGATTCTCAAGACATGGATTTCAATGTCAAGCTCCAAAAGATTAGCTAGGTTGCGGAACCCATGTGATAGCAAGTTATCAAAATATAATTGCATCTACATGAATTGTTTGTAACGAAACACAACTGAATCCTGTTTAGGAAACATTTAGGAGGATATCCAAGTTTTGTTGGACTTGTTATCTTTCGTGAATGAATCAATCAGTGGCTTGGTGTGCTTGGAGGATCTTCTCGAGATATGTTGGTATCAACCTACCATATCAAGAATTCTTCACACATGCTTAACTAATTTGGAATGATTTCCCGAGGAAACAAAGACAACTCTACTCGATCCACGACGACAACTTTCAACAATTGCATGTGAACCATAGAAGGTTACTTCTAACATCCAGAACACATACTTCGAGATAACACGAAGATGGTTCTCAAAAGTTTCCAACATTAATGCCAACTGCTCCATATGAGTCTGATATAACATGGAGAAGTTAAGAATGTCATTGATGGGCTCAATAACAAACTTATCTATACACTCCAAGAAGATGGAATCATATGTTGTATGAACAAGGCAAAAATACTAGTCATACCAAAGAACCTGAAGATGTACCTAGGTGAAACATGACAAGTAGATACACCATCAAGATTGTCCTTGGAACGGAGTTTGATTTGACAATTTCCCAAATCAAATCAAAGGCGGGATGATAACATATCCATAGAGGACTTATTATCCTGCTTCAACACGAACAAAACTAGACATCCGTTTAAGGAGGAACAAAGTTGAATAGAACTTTTGTCTTACAACTCTCCAAGTTGTTGTTTAAGTTCAACCAACTTGTTCAGGGGTATCCAGTAGGGATCCTTGGAGAAAGGAGCAGTTCAGAGAACCTACTTACTCAAGAACTTGACATCACGGTCATGTGGCAACATGGCGATACTTCTAGAAGACATCTAGAATATCACGGACCACCGATATGTCACAAAGCTCAAGAGAGAAAACTTGCTTGGTAAGGCAAGATGACATAATCTCAGAGTTTCGGCACAAGCCTAACTCTTTGACCGAAGAGGGTGTACCAGAATAACGGACTTGGTAGCACAATCATCTTTTGCTTAGTGATAGGGTTAACCATCACACTAAGAATGATACAAATGTCCTTTGAGTTCAAAGCAATGGAAATTGCTAATAATCTCAGATGACCACATTATTACGCACATGCAACATTCCTGAGCACAAAATCTCGGAGGAAGGGTGGGTAATATATGCAAGAGCATCACTTCATTAAGAGGGTCATGAAACTAAGCACGACCTCAGAGTGTGATACTTTAAGGTAGAACAAAGCATAAGCTAATCAATGCTTATTGATCTGCAGATTACAACACTTTGACCTGGTCTCAGAAATGACGAGGTACTAGAGTTTGTTTCTCCTGACATCCCGAAATGGTTTGTCATGACGAACCACAAGAGTATCTTGCATCGGAAAACACCAATGCACATTTGCTACTTGGCTACCAACTGGTAAACAAAGGTCGGAAAACAACAAGGTAAGGAAGAACATGCTCAGGATAGAATTCCCGAGATGTGGATGCATAAGTCAACAATCTTCCGAAGACCAATGCAGAAAAGGAAGGTGTGGTAGAGTCACGAGCACAGATGTGAGACTCTCGAGGAGTACCCTTGCCGTGATCTATTTAGTTCCATTAAAGAACATCTGCCATAACATGTGGTAGGGAAAGTCCTTTATCATCACTGTTCAATAGCGACAATATCCACAAGCTTGAAGGCTATACTAGAAGGTACTAGCCATTCTGAGGTAATGTGTAAACATTAACAACAGGGGTCAACAAAATGGATCTTGGGTTAAAATCAGCTTCATGTACAAGATTCTCAACACCAGAATCCAGCACATTTGGGGATCTTAAGTTCAAGTCCAAGGGTTAAAACCCAAAGAAAGGAGTAACTACTACTTGAGTGACAAAGCGTACACTTCAAGATAGTAATCACGAGGTAGCTTCCAAGAGAAGAAACGACTTCTGAAGTACCCAAACAAATAAAAAGGAGGCACACGAGGCGAAAGGAAACCTTGAGACCTAGAACAGAACATTGAGGAACCATCAATACGATGTTGTGGACCCTTAAAATGGAGAGATTATGATAGAAATAAATCTCTCATATGAACAAGAGCAAAGGGTAACAAGGAACACACACAACTGACTCTAGAGAACTCAACACTAGGTCAAATGGTTGAGAACCGGCATGCCTAAAAAGGCACCTAAGCTTTGAAAGATGAGACGAGATAGCATAACTTTCCCAAATCAACACAAGATAGGATGACCCGGAGTTAGAGCGAAACTGGATAAGAAGAAAAGAAGCATACTAGAGTTTTCGCAGATAATTTTCATCTTTGAAAATAGTTTTCACAAGTACTAGATTCAACATTGACCAATAGAAAGGTTTCCTACAATTGGTATTGCTCTGATACCAAAACCTGTGACACCCCCGGGATTAAGGCTAGACAAATCCCAGACCTTCGTCTGAACATAAGCCTAAACTAATGTCGAAAGCGTACAGAGAGAGAATCGGTAACACAACAGTGACCCTACGACACGAAAATTATTACAGCAAGCTCATAACTGAGCGAAGAACCAAAATATTACAAGCATAGGGCACTGACCACAAACATCAAACAACGAAAGGCAAATTATGCTATTAAGTATACCAAACTTAACAAATGGCCTAAGAGGCCTGAAGCATAACGATGACGTCCAATCCATAGATCCCAGACTGCCGACTGGGAACTCCAAACTACTCGTCGATGTCGATGCCGTGAAGAACTCATCTTCTATGGTAACACTTACTCTTCTGCAAAAGTGTCAACGAAGCAAGGGTGAGTAGAGGGTGTACTCCGCAAGACTTGTGGCTGGTGGATTTGTTTTGCATAGAGCCATCTTTGTTTTGCAAAACAAGAGGGAGAAGAAAGTTGACTAATCAGAATATTTTAAAAGGGGATAAGAGAACGGTAACTCTATCTTTGATCATCTTTTGATATGCACCGAATCATCATCAGCTGAACCTATCTAGGATCACCCCCTCGTACCCATGAGGAAGCATCCTTGAGCACACATTACTTAACTTGACAAGTTTTACGATTAGGTTCAAGTTCTCTATGATCTTCACGTCCGTTCCCAAGTCGTCCATAATGAATGGCGCTTTTCGAAAATATTAATAACCCTGCAGGGGTGTACAACTTTACCCACACGTACTAACCTTCTCTTAATGCCAGTACATTAGCCATCTTCCTTGGAAGGCCGGCACAGGGTGGTTAGACACGACCTTTACCTTGCTTTCACTGAGACCATGAGTCACGCACTAAGGAGATGCCGCTGTAATGGGTCGAGTCCCGAAGTCGGTCCCTAGCGATGTGAACAGGGTTTGAGATTTCAGATGTCGGGCATCTCCCATTCCCTGCCTCACTTACCTACTTGTACGAATGCACCTCTTTCACCTCCATTCAAGAACAACCAAGATGCGTATGTCGTTTGGAAAGCCCGAACTATGTGACTCATGGAATCTACTAGGCAAGTTAGTTGGTCGAGCGGGTTTCCAAGCCCCCGTGTGGTTGTACACTCGTCTTGGTTCAAGAGGCAAGAACATCGGGTCCTAAGGGTGGCAAGTATGGGAATGCAAAACCCACAACCCTCGTGGCCTCCCATACAAGCCTTAGCATGTTTAACTTTCATCTCTGATCATACCACATCATCCTGTTAAACTAGGTTCATTCGCAGCTCTGATTCATCAACCGGATGGACCAGCGGTAACAGCTAAGCATGGCTAAGCACAACAGATGTAACCGCTCTAGCAACGCTTCACAAGCCAAACCCTAGTTACGCTAGGAGCAGTGGATCAGGAAATATAGTCTTCAAAGGTAACATGCATCAGATAGGATTACTCTATCTATCGATAAAAGACTTTAGAATCGCATGCACATGACAAGAATTGAAATGCTTGAAAACATAGGATTTTATCATGTGTGGGGTTTCGCTTGCCTTTGCCAGTTGATATCCAGAAAGCAGAGCTTCGGACATCTGGTACTTGACTTGATTATAGTTGGTCAAGTTTTGGTCTTCGAGCTTCGACGGTGTTGATCTCGGTCTTCGATCTTGATCTCGATTCCGATATCGTATTCTATCGAGGAAGAACCAAATACCGGAAAGAAGGGAAACAATGAACACATGGCATCTATGCAATGCTCAAGAAAGGATGATGATATGACAAGTTGAATTGCATTGAAATAAACCCATAAGGCATACTTGGCAATTTAATCGGGGTTCCGAGGGGTGCAAACCCTAATTCAGAGAAAACCCCAGAGGCATATGAGAGGGGTACATTTAGTTATCTAATTAAACTTGCAATTGAAGTTGTTTAACAATGCATGATTATAGCTTAAAGAGGTAGGTATTATTTTTCTGAACATTTTGATATATTATTTGTATTTTTCTAATTTAAAATGAATTAGTTATGAATTTCTCCATTTTTAATTCATTTTAAATCATTTTTTTGAATATTATAAAATAATTTGCATTTTGGAATTACTTTAATATTTCTATTAAACAGAAAAAATTTCTGAATATGTTTATTTGACTTACAACAGGGGCCCACATGTCAGGTATTTATCATTTACAAAATAATTACAGAAATTATTTCAGAAAACTTTAAAAGAAAAGAAAAAGGAATTACTGCATCAGCATGATGCAATGCTGTGCGGGACAGCGAGAGGAGGCACGCTGGACAGAGGGCAATGCGGGCTACCAGAAACTGGCGGCACCGCTTGCAGAGGGTTGCCGGAGCGGCGTGCGCGACGGCGAACGGTAGCGGCAGCGACAGGTGGTCATCAGGGAGGAGCTAGAGAGCGGGAGGAAGAGTGGGGAGGGGTTCGTTAGAACCGTGAGATCACCCTGAGCGCTACGATGGTGATAGCGAGGCCAGGGACGGTCGAACGGCGATGAATCGATGACGACAACGAAGGTGGCCGACGGTGCTTCTTGCTTGATTCCGGCCAGAGGAGGTCATCCGAGCTCGTGTGCTTAGAGGAGGAGAACGACGGCGACGAGGCGGTCACGGGGTAGCCTCATCTTGGCCCGGGGCGACCGGAGACGGTGAAGCTCACCAGCGTATGCAAGGCTAGGGTTAGGGTTTACACGCAAGAGAAGAGGAGAGAGGGAACTGAGGGCTAGGGTTTCTCCGCGGCGGCTCTGGGGATCAAATATACGCTTCGAAGCGATGGCGTTGATCTTGGCCTGGCATCAAGTATGGGACGACACACAGCTGCTTCCGCGATCGACCAGCGAGGAAGACGACGATGATAGAAGGCTGAACCGGTATGGGGCCGAGGGGCTGCAAATGGTCCAGATGGGCCGCGGTGAAGTGCGCTGGGCGGCAGAGAGAAAGAGGAAGAGAGATGGGCTTGGCCCAGGGAGAGAGGGAAAATATTTTTCTTTACAGAAATGATTTTATTTTTCTGTTTTGTATTTCCTCTTTGTATCTTTGTTTCAAATCTGTTTTGAACCATTTGAGAAATACCAGAGGTTTTGAAAATACTTTAGAAAACATACAGGAGCCCTTGTACCAATTTGAGATCCTTATTTTTGTGATTTAAAAAATCAAAACCATTTTATAAGAGTTTTTAAGAGAGGGAAAGGAAATAGGTTTCAGGGTTTTTGCTTTGTTTCCTCGATGCACAATTTAATAGATGATGCTCATGAATGCACATTCAAACCCTAATTACCATTTAATAAACTAGGGTTGCTACAATCCTCCAGATCTTGCCGAGCAGCTATGTCCCGGCGGCACGCCCCGTCACGCACAGCGTGATCATGCCAGTCGGCACGATCAGCCTCTTCGTCGGCTTCACGGACGTCATCGTCTCGAACGACTCGGCTCGCATATGCGAGTCGCCACCTCGTGATTGGCTCTCCGAGAGCCAGGCGCGCACCATCCACTGCCTCGCCTCCGAGTATGACTCGTCCCACAACAACGTGGCGAGACCAACGTTGCCGCGGACGACGCGGCCCTCAACAAAGACGCCGACCCGGTGTGACACCCCCAGGATTAGGGCTAGACAAATCCCAGACCTCTGTCTGATATAAGTCTAACCTAAATCTCGAAAGCGTACAGAGAGAGAATTGATAACACAATAGTGACCCTACGAAACAAAAACATTAATACAGCAAGCTCATAACTAAGCAAAGAACCAAAATATTACAAGCAGAGGTCACTGACCACAAACATCAAACAACGGAAGGCAAATTATGCTATTAAGTATAGCAAACTTAACAAATGGCCTAAGAGGCCTGAAGCATAACAATGACGTCCAATCCATAGATCCCAGACTGCCGACTAGGAACCCCAAGCTACTTGTAGATGTCGATGCTGTGAGGAACTCATCTTTTATGGTAACACTTACTCTGCTGCAAAACTATCAACGAAGCAAGGGTGAGTACAGGGTGTACTCCGCAAGACTTATGGCTGGTGGAGTTATTTTGCATAAAGCCATCTTTGTTTTGTAAAACAAGAGGGAGAAGAACCTCGACTATTCAGAATATTTTAAAAGGGGATAAGAGAGCGGTATCACTAGATTTGATCATCTTTTGATATCCACTGAATCATCATCAATTGAACCTATCTAGGATCACCCCCTCGATCCCTGAGGAAGCATCCTTAAGCACACATTACTTAACTTGCTAAGTTTTACGATTAGGTTCAAGTTCTCTATGATCTTCACATCTGTTCCCAAGTCGTCCATAACCGCGGACGCGACTTTTCGAAAAGATTAATAACCCTGCAGGGGTGTACAACTTTACCCACACGTACCAACCGATTCTTAATGCCAGATCATTAGCCATCTTCCTTGGAAGGCCGGCAGAGATTGGTTGACCACGACCTTTACCTTGCTTTCCCCGAGACCATGAGTCACGGACTAGGGAGATGCCGTCGTAACGGGTCGAGTCCCTAAGCCGGTCCCTAATGATGTGTGCGGGGTTCAAGATTACGTATGTCGGGCATCTCTTGTTCCCGGCCACGCTTACCTACCTGTTATGAATGCACCCTCTTCACCTCCATTCAAGAACAACCAAGATGTGTATGTCGAATGGAAATCACTATGACTCATGGAATCTACTTGGCAAGTTAGTTGGTCGAGGGGGTTTCCAGGCCCCCGTTTGGCTGTACGCTCGTCTTGGTTCAAGAGGCAAGAACATCAGGTCCTAAGGGTGGCGAGTATGGGACTGCAAAAACCACAACCCAATTTGGCCTCCCATACAAGCCTTAGAATGTTTAACTTTCATCTCTAAACTTACCACGTCACCCTGACAAACTAGGTTCATTCATAGTTCTGATTCATCAATCGGATGTACCAGCGGTAACAACTAAGCATGGCTAAGCACAATAGATGTAATAGCTCTAGCAACGCTTCACAAGCCAAACCCTAGTTATGCTAGGAGCAGTGGATCAGGAAACATAGGCTTAGAAGATAACATGCATCGGATAGGATTACTCTATCTATCGATAAAAGACTTTAGAATCGCATGCACATGGCAATAATGAAATACTTTGAAAGCATAGGATTCATATGTATGTGTGGGGCTTTGCTTGCCTTTGCCAGTTGATATCCAGAAAGCAGAGTTTCAGACACCTGGTACTTGACTTGATTATAGTTGATCAAGTATTGGTCTTCAAGCTTCGACGGTGTTGATATCGGTCTTCAATCTCGATCTCAATATCGTATTCTACCAGGGAAGAAGCAAACACCGGAAAGAGAAGGAAACAATCAACACATGGCATTGATGCAATGCTCAATCAAGGATGATAATATGTTAAGTTAAATTTGTATTCAAGTAAACCCCTAAGGCATGCTTGACAATTTAATCGAGGTCCCGAGGGGTACAAACCCTAATTCAGGAAAACCTTGGAGGCATATGAGAGGGGTTATGTTGTGTTCTAATTAAACTTGTCATGAAAGTTGATTAACAATGCATGATTATATCTTAAATAGTTAGAGCTCATTTTTCTGAACATTTTGATATATTATTTGTATTTTTCTGATTTAAGATGAATTAGTTATGAATTTCTCCACTTTTTATTCATTTTAAATCATTTTTAGAATATTATAAAACAATTTATATTTTTGGAATTACTTTTACATTTGTAATAAACATAAAACATTTCTGATATTATTTTTATCACTTACAGGGTGGACCCACCTGTTAGCATTTTCAATTAATAAAAAAATTAAAGAAAATATTTAAATGAAAAGGAAAAAGGAATATGGCATCATCCTGACGTCATGATGACGCTCGTGCGGTGGAGCGCGTTCGACAACGGGCGCTGGACCAGGAAGTGGCGACGCGGCTTGTAGGGGGTCGCCGGAGCGGGGAGAATGACGATGGCTAGCGGCAGAGCTTGCAGGTGGTTGCGGCAGCGAAAGTACAGAGAGGAAGAGGGGAATCGAAGAGGGCCACAGGGACCGCAAGCTCACCACGAACATGGCGGTGGTGACGGTGATACGAAGCGACCTTGGATGGTGGAGAATCGACGATGTCCATGGTGACGGCCGGCGGGAAGGCAAGCTCGATTCCGACCAGAGGATGGCTTCCCCGCTTGATTCCTTTGGTGAGGGAGATCCTCACGGCGAGGCGGAGCTCCAAGGACCATCAGTTGGCCTTAGGGTGGCCGGAGACGGCGACAGCGAACGACTGTTGCGACTAGGGTTACGGGCAGAAGGGAAAAAACAGTAGAGGAAGCGAGAAGAGGACAAACGGGTATGGGGAGAGAGAGGAAGGGACGGCCGATCTTATCCTGGCGTCCAACGGTGGCGGCGGGAATAGCAGCGCGAGGAGGATCGACGGCCGGCGCGCAGACAGCGTGCTGCTTGCGTCGGGGAGGAAGACAATGAAGGGAGAGGGGCGAAGCGGTACCAGGCCGCATCGGGCTGCAGTTGGGCCGGGATGGGCTGTAAACGGGCTGCGGCAAAGGAAGGGCAGAGACTACTATCGGAGGCGCTGTGCGGCAGGAAGGGGAGAGAGAGTGTTTGGGCTGCGGCCCAGATTAGCTAGGAAACTGTTTTTCTTTCCAGAATGTTTTCCTATTTCTGTTTTCTTCTCTCTTTTGTAAATCCATTTGAAAAACTGTTTTGAATACTTTCAAAATACCAAAACTTTTGTAAACATTTGAAAATACTAGAGGGACCTTATAAACAATTTGAGCTCCACACTTTTTGGTACTTTTCGAAATTCAAAACCATTTGAACACATTTCAAATAAAGAGGAAAGGAGTTGGGGTTAGGGTGTTTAGTTTCTTTTTCTTGCATGCATTTTGAATATGATGCTCATGAATGCATAATCAATTCCTAATTAGTATTAGGTAAAACTAGGGTTGTTACAATTCTATCCCCCTTAAAAGAATCTCGACCCGATATTCCTTGGTAGGAAGATAGAAGGAACAGGGTTACACTAAACTTCGATGATCTTCTCGAAGAGGTTGATCCATGCCACCATGCTGAATGGACAAAGCTCTTCGTAACTTTGAGGTGGCTGCTCACACTAAGGAAGAGAGGTAATGACATGGAACCACGAACTGAGTATCTCATGGTCAACTCATGGATAGATGCTTCGCGAACATCTCAAAAGCTAACGACATGAAACACGCCAAGGTAACGGAGGGAACAAAAGGGGAAGGTTTCAAGGTGACAGATAGTTGGACTTCATAAGGATTGAGACCATGGAACTTGCGGAATAGGGTAAACTTCTGAGAGAAGAAACTTCCAACAGATGGAACATGACCACAGCCTTCGAGATATAAACCTCTACTAAACATCTTAATAGAGCTTTATAGGTGGAAGAGATAGATACCAACAAAACCAAGCTGTTGAACTACTTTTGACACAGAAGGGTCACTCTTTCATTCAACAGAAGGCCAAGACAGAAAGGTGTTTTGGTGGAGAGGACTCATACGAGTCACAAGGAACATGTAAAAAGAGAAACTGTTGATTACCAAAATCATGGTCGCTCTTTGAACATGTTTAAGAAAGCGAGAAGGAAACTCTTTATTCATCTAGGGCTATCAAAATCCTTTCCAAAGATCATGATATCACTTTACACCACCAAGATGAATAGTTTAGAAGATTCCTGATGACACGAGAAGAAAGAAACTTCATTCTCGGACTCTAAGTACTTGTCATAACAAGACGCTTGCCATCGTAAAAAGGTCTGGAGGATCGACCGAGAGACATTTAGCAACACTTCTTTAAATGTTCTCCTTAATGTTCGAGATATTGATATCAAACTTTTAACAAGCCTTCAATCAGTCATCAAGTAAAGGTCAAACTTCGGATCCAAAGGAAACCATAAGAACAACTCCTATAATAAATCATAGAAGATGCCTCATGAAGAGTGGTTGTTACTGCTGATTCGAGATAAGGTGATAATAGGTTTTCCGGCTAATTGTGACAACCATTACATCAATCTTGTCATATGTATAGAGAGACCTATGTCAAAACCTTGCGGAACACCAACCATCGTTGCTGCTCGAGATTCAGCTTTGGTTAAGTGGAGAGATACTTCAGACTCAGCATATCTGAGTAGAAACTGTGCAACAATTACCACAAAGGTAAAGTTACTAGATTCGCAGGACACAGACTTCAATGTCAAGCTCCAAAGATGAGCTAGATTGTAGAACCCATGTGATAGTACGTTATCAGGCGACAATTGCACCTACATGAGTTGTTTGCAATGTAACACAATTGAATCCCTATTGGGAAACATTTACGAGGATATAGAAGTTTTGTGGGACTTCTTATCTTCCATGACAAATCAGTCAGTGGCTTAAGATGTTTGGAGAACCTTCTCGAGATGTGAAGGTATCATCCTACCGTATCAAGAGTTCTTAGAACATGCTTGACTAACTTAAAATAATTCCCGAGGAAGCAATGATAACTCTACTCGAATCCACGACGACATCTTTCAACAATTGCGCGTGAACTAGAGAGGGTTACTTCTAACATCCAGAACACATACTTCGAGATAACATGAAGATGGTTCTCAAAAGTTTCCAACATTAATGCCAATTGTTCCATATGAGTCTGGTATAACATGGAGAAGTTAAGAATGTCATCGATGGGCTCACTAACAAACTTATCTATACACTCCAAAAAAGATGGAATCATATGTTGTATGAACAAGGTAGAAATACTGGTCAGACCAAAGAACATGATGATGTACCTAGGTGAAACATCACAAGTAGATACACCATCAAGATTGTCCTTGGAACTAAGTTTGATTTGACGATTGCCCAAATCAAATTAAAGGCGGGAAAGATAACATATCCATAAAGGAGATACTATCTTGCTTCAACACGAACACAACTAGACATCCCTTTAAGAAGGAACTGAGTTGGATGGAACTTTTGTCTTACAACTCTTCAAGTTGTTGTTTAAGCTCAACCAACTAGTTCAGGGGTATCCAGTATGAATCCTTGGAGAAAGGAGCGGTTTGAAGAAACAGCTTACTCAAGAACCTGACAACACGGTCATGTGGCATCATGGAGATACTTCTAGCAAGACATCTAGAATATCACGAACCACTGATATGTCACTTAGCTCAAGAGGAAACTTTCTTTGTAAGGCAGGAAGACATAGTCTCAGAGCTTCGGCATGAACCTAACTCTTTGACCGAAGAGAGTGCACTAGAATAACGGACTTAGTAGCATAGTCAAACTTCGCTTAGTGATAGTGTTAACCGATCACGCTAAGAATGATATAATGTCCTTAAAGTTCAAAGCAATAAGAATTGCTAAGAATCTTAGATGGCCACATCATTACACACACGCAACATTCCTGAGCGCGAACAGCTCAGAGAAAGGGTGGGTAAAAAGGTGTAAGGGTATCACTTCATTAAGAGGGTCATGTGACTCAGCACGACCTCTTGACATAAAAGGGTGTGATACTTTAAGGTAGAATAGAACATAAGCTAATCAACGCTTATTGATCCGCGGAATACAACACTTTGACCTGATCTTAGAATGACGAGGTACTAGAGTTTGTTTCTCCTAGACATTCCGTGATGGTTTGTCTTGATGGACCACAAGAGTATCTTGCATCGGAAGATACCATTGCATTTACTACTTGGCTACCAACTGGTAGACATAGGTCAGAAACAACAAGGGAAAAGGAACATGCTCAAAATAGAATCCCAATATGTGGATGCATAAGTCAACAATCTTCCGAAAACCAATGCAGAAAAGGAGAGGGTGTGGCAGAGTCACGAGTGTATAAGTGGGACTCACGAGGAGAACTCGTGTCGTGATCTATTTAGTTCCATTAAAGAACATCTGCCATAGCTAGTGGTAGGGGAAGTCCTTTATCGTCATTGTTCAATAGCGACAATATCCACAAGCTTGAAGGCTATACTAGAAGGTACTAGCCATCATGGGGTAATGTTTGAACATTAACAACAGGGATCAACAAAATTGATCTTGGGTTAAAGGTCAGCTTCATGTACAAGATTCACAACACCAGAATCCAGCACAATCGGGGATCTTAGGTTCAAGTCTGAGGGTTAAAACCAAAAGAAGGAGTAACTACTGCTTGAGTGACAAAGCGTACACTACAAGATAGTAACCACGAGGTAGGTTCCAATAGAAGAAACGACTTCTGAAGTACCCAAACAAATGAAAAGGAGGCACACGAGGCGAAAGGAAATCTCGAGGCCTAGAACAGTTCACTATGGGACCATAGACATGATGTTGTGGACCCATAAAACAGGGAGATCATGATGGAAAGAAATCTCTCAGTTGAAACAGAACAAGGGAAACAAGGAACACAAACACCATACTCTAGAGAACTCAACACTAGGTCAAATGGTTGAGAACCGGCATGCCTGAAAAGGCACCTAAGCTTTGAAGGAAGAGACGATATAGCAAAACTTTTTCCAAATCAACACAAGATAAGATGACCTAGAGTTAGAGCGAAACTAGATAAGAAGAAAAAGAAGCATACCAGAGTTTTAGCACATAATTTTCAACTTTGAAAATAGTTTTCACAAGCACTAGACTCAACATCGACCAATAGAAAGGGTTTCCTACAATCGGTACTGCTCTGATACCAAAACCTGTGACACCCCCGGGATTAGGGCTAGACAAATCCCAGACCTCTGTCTGATATGGGTCTAACCTAAATCTCGAAAGCGTACAGAGAGAGAATTGATAACACAACAGTGACCCTACGACACAAAAACATTATTACAGCAAGCTCATAACTGAGCAAAGAACCAAAATATTACAAGCAGAGGTCACTGACCACAAACATCAAACAACGGAAGGCAGATTATGCTATTAAGTATAGCAAACTTAACAAATGGCCTAAGAGGCCTGAAGCATAACGATGACGTCCAATCCATAGATCCCAGACTGCCGACTGGGAACCCCAAGCTACTCGTCGATGTCGATGCCATGAGGAACTCATCTTTTATGGCAACACTTACTCTGCTGCAAAAGTATCAACGAAGCAAGGGTGAGTACAGGGTGTACTCCACAAGACTTATGGCTGGTGGAGTTATTTTGCATACAGCAATCTTTGTTGTGTAAAACAGGAGGGAGAAGAACCTCGACTAATCAAAATATTTTAAAAGGGGATAAGAGAGCGGTATCACTAGATTTGATCATATTTTGATATCCACCGAATCATCATCAGCTGAACCTATCTAGGATCACCCCCTCGATCCCTGAGGAAGCATCCTTAAGCACACATTACTTAACTTGCTAAGTTTTAAAATTAGGTTCAAGTTCTATATGATCTTCACGTCCGTTCCCAAGTCGTCCATAACCGCGGACACGGCTTTTTGAAAAGATTAATAACCCTGCAGGGGTGTACAACTTTACCCACACGTACCAACTGATTCTTAATGCCAGATCATTAGCCTCCTTGGAAGGCCGGCAGAGAGTGGTTGACCCCGACTTTTACCTTGCTTTCGACGAGACCATGAGTCACGCACTAGGGAGATGCCGCCATAACGGGTCAAGTCCAGAAGCCGGTCCCTAATGATGTGCATGGGGTTCAAGATTACGGATGTCGGGCATCTCTTGTTCCCGACCACGCTTACCTACCTGTTATGAATGCACCTCCTTCACCTCCATTCAAGAACAACCAAGATGTGTATGTCGAATGGAAAGCCTAAACTATGTGACTCATGGACTCTACTCGACAAGTTAGTTGGTCGAGGGGGTTTCAAGGCCCCCGTGTGGCTGTACGCTCGTCTTGGTTAAAGAGGCAAGAACATCAGGTCCTAAGGGTGGCGAGTATGGGACTGCAAAAACCACAACCCATTGTGGCCTCCCATACAAGACTTAGCATGTTTAACTTTCATCTCTGATCTTACCACGTAATCCTGGCAAACTAGGTTCATTCAAAGTTCTGATTCATCAACCGGATGGACCAGTGGTAACAGCTAAGCATGGCTCAGCACAACAGATGTAACAACTCTAGCAACGCTTCACAAGCCAAACCCTAGTTATGCTAGGAGCAGTGGATCAGGAAATATAGGCTTAGAAGATAACGTGCATCGGATAGGATTACTCTATCTATCGATAAAATTCTTTAGAATCGCATGCACATGGTAAGAATGAAATACTTTGAAAGCATAGGATTCATATGTATGTGTGGGGCTTCGCTTACCTTTGCCAGTTGATATTCAGAAAGAACAGTTCCCGACACCTGGTACTTGACTTTATTATAGTTGATCAAGTATTGGTCTTCAAGCTTCGATGGTGTTCATCTCGGCCTTCAATCTCGATATCGATATCGTATTCTACCGGGGAAGAAGCAAACACTTGAAAGAGAAGGAAACAATCAATACATGGCATCTATGCAATGCTCAATAAAGGATGATGATATGTTCAGTTAAATTTGTATTGAATTAAACCCCTAAGGCATGCTTTACAATTGAATCGAGGTCCCGAGGGGTACAAACCCTAATTCAGGAAATTCTCGGAGGCATACGAGAGGGGTTATGTTGTTGTTCTAATTAAACTTGTCATGAAAGTTGATTAACAATGCATGATTATAGCTTAAATAGTTAGAGCTCATTTTTCTAAACATTTTGACATATTATTTGTATTTTTCTGATTTAAGATGAATAAGTTATGAATTTCTCCATTTTTAGTTCATTTTAAATAATTTTTAGAATATTATAAAACAATTTATATTTTTGGAATTAATTTTACAATTTTAATAAACAGAAAACATTTCTGATATTATTTTTATCACCTACAGGGTGGACCCACCTGTTAGCATTTTCAATTAATAAAACAATTATAGAAAAGATTTAAATAAAAAGGAAAAAGGAATATGGCATTAGCCTGACGTCATGATGACGTCAGCGACGCCATTGCTCCCAGGTGGAGCGCGGGCACAGCGCTAGGGGCGATGCGGGGCTGAGGGAGCGGGCACGTTTGACACGGGGCGCTGCGCTAGACCAACAAGTGGTGGTGCGGCTTGCAGGGGGTCACCGGAGTGGGGAGAGTGACGGCGGCTAGCGGCAGAGCTCGCGGGTGGTTGTGGCGGTGACTGTACAGAGAGGAAGAGGGGAATCAAAGAGTGCCACAGGGACCTCAAGCTCACCACGAACACGGCAGTGGTGACGGAGAGACAAAGCAACCTCGGATGGTGGAGAATCGACGATGTCCATGGCGACGGCCGGCGGGAAGGCAAGCTCGATTTCGACTAGAGGATGGCTTCCCCGCTTGATTCCTTTGGTGAGGGAGATCCTCACGGTGAGGCGGAGCTCCAAGGACCATCAGTTGGCCTTGGGGTGGCCGGAGACGGCGACGGCGAACGGCTGCTGCGGCTAGGGTTACGAGCAGAAGGGGAAAACCAGTAGAGGAAGCGAGAAGAGGAGAAACGGGTATGGGAAGAGAGAGGAAGGGATGGCCGATCTTATCCTAGCGTCCAACGGCGGCGGCGGGAATCACAGCGCGAGGAGGATCGACGACCGGCGCGCAGACAGCGAGCTGCTTGCGTCGGGGAGGAAGACAACGAAGGGAGAGGGGCGAATGTGACACCCCCGGGATGAGGGCTAAACAAATCCCAGACCTCCGTCTGATATAAGCTTAACCTTGAGCTCGAGAATATCCAGTGAAGAATCGGTAACACAGCACTGACCCTACGACACAAAATTTATTACAGCAAGCTCATAACTGAGCAAAGAACCAAACTATTACAAGCAGAGGTCACTGACCACAAACATCAAACAACGGAAGGAAAATTATGCTATTAAGTATAGCAAACTTAACAAATAGCCTAAGAGGCCTGAAGCATAACGATGACGTCCTAGCCCATAGATTCTAGGCTGTCTGCCGGGAACCCCAAGCTACTCGTCGATGTCGATGTAGTATGGAACTCATCTTCAGGGGAACACTTACTCTGCCAAAAGTATCAACAAAGCAAGGGTGATTACAGGATGTACTCCGCAAGACTTATGGCTGGTGGAGTTATTTTGCCTAAAGCCACTTTTGTTTATAAATCAAGAGGGAGAAGAAGCTCATCTAGTCAGAGTAATTTAAAAGGGGATAAGAGAGCAACATCTCCAAAATATTGATCATCATCTTTTGATATCCACCAAATCATCATCACCTGAACTAGGATCACCCCTCGTACCCATGAGGAAGCATCCTTAAGCACACATTGATCTGCCAAGTTTTATGATTAGGTTACAGTTCTCTATGATCTTGAGTCCGGTCGCCAAGTCGTTCATAACCGTGAACATAGCTTTTTGAAAAGATTATTACCCTGCATGGGTGTACAACTTTACCCACACGTACTAACCTTCTCTTAATTCCACTAGATAAGCCCTCTTCCTTGGAAGGCCGACAGAGGATGGTTAGACACGACCTTTACCTTGCTTTCGCCGAGACCATGAGTAACGCAATAAGTATGGTTCCGCCATTGCGGGTCAAATCCCGAAGCCGGTACTTAAAGATGTGAGGCGAGGTTGGTTCAGCAGGGGCTCCATCGACCCCAAGCAACCCGGTCCATGCTTCCCTACCTGTTATGAATGCACCTTCACCCGGAAAATATTCAAAAGGTTTTCTATGCATATGTTGAATGGAACGCCCGAACTATGTGACTCATGGAATCTACTAGGCAAGTTAGTTGCTCTTGAGGTTTTCCAGGCCCCGTGTGGTTGTACGCTCGTCTTGGTTCCAAAGGCAAGAACTCAGTTCCTAGTGGTGGCGAGCATGGGACTAGAAAAATCATATCCCACCGTGGCCTCCCATACAACCCTTAGCATATTTAATCTCATATCACTGATCTCATCTCATCATGTTCTCCTGTCATACTAGATGCTCTGCATTTGATACATCATCTGGATGGACCAGAACTAACAGCTATGCATGACTAAGCAAGACACAGATATAAGCTCTAGCAGTGCACACAAGCCAAAACTAGTTATGCTAGGAGCAGTGGATCAGGTAATATAAGCTCAAAGGGAGTTTGCAATAGATAGGATACTCTATCTATCGATAAAAGCCACAGTAGAATCATATGCATCATGGCAGAATTGAAATGCTTTCGAAAACATCGGATTATATCATGGTGGGGATATGCTTGCCTTTGCCCGTTGATAACCAATAAGCAGATCTTCGGAAGCTTGTACTTGACTAGGTTATAGTTGGTCAAGTATTGTTCGTAGATCTTCGATCTTTGACGGTCTTGATCTTAGTCTTAGATCTTGATCTCGATCTCGTATTCTACCGAGAAGAACCAAACACTGGAAAGAGAGGGAAACAATCAACACATGGCATCGGTGCAATGCTCAAACAAGGATGATGATATGAAAAGTTAAATTGTATCGAAATGTAACCCTAAAACTTGCTCGACAATTTAAACGGGGTTCCGAGGGGTGAAAACCCTAACTCGGGGAAACTCCGGATGTGTATGAGAGGGGTTACTATGTTATTCTAATTAAACTTGTCATTTAAGTTGTTAAACAATGCATGATTATACCTTAATTAGATAGTTCTCATTTTTCTAAACATTTTGATATATTATTTGTATTTTTCTCACTTAAAATGAATTAGTTATAATTTTTCTCAATTTAAATCCATTTTAAATCATTTTAGGAAATTATAAAACATTTTTGGATTATATTAAATATTTATCCACTTGATCCCACATGTCATATATTTAATCATTTCAGAAATTAATTTCCAAAAATAATAAAATCCTGACAGACTGGGCCTATAGGGGTTATTTATATTCCAGAAAATAATTACAGGAAATATTAAAATAACAAGAAAAGCTTTACTACATCACTATGACGTCAGCAATGGTGTAACTCTCAGATCGAGAGTGGGGCAGGAGTTAGGGGGAGTGGGAGCGAGCGGGGTTGGGCTTGATGGAAAGAGGGGACAAGGCGGACCGATTAGTGGTGGCGCCACCCGGATTTGGTCACCGAGGCGTCGTGGCGACCTTACTACTGGCGTCGGCGGTGCTGCAACGGTGACGATAGGGAGAGAAGCAAGCGGAGAGGTCCTTAAGGACCACGGGCTCACCAGGAGGCTATTAGAGGGGTCGAAGAGGCGAGCGAGGTCAGTCGGCGCCGGAATTGGTGATGCACACGGCGGCCGGAGCTCGGGCAGATGACCACGATGGCGTCGATTGGGGCTTCCCCAGCTCGATTCCTTCAGGGGGACGTAGGGCATCACGGTGAAGCTCCAGGGCATCTCCTCTTGGCTAGGGGGTGTCAGGAGCAACGACGAACGGCGAGGTCAGAGAGCTAGGGTTCGGGCGATTTGGGGGAAATCGACAGAGAGCACGATATGGGAGAAATGGGTATGGGGAGAGAGAGGAGAGCACAGGCGACCTTATCCCCGTGTCCAGGGGCGGCGACAGCGACGCGGCGGACAAAGAAACCGGCGATGGCACGCAGCAGCTCATCGGTGTCCTCATGGCTAAGGAAGAAGAAAAGAGAAAGGCACTGAAAGTGCAGGCCAGTGGGCGGCTCTTTCTTGCTGCTCTTGGTATGTGTGGCGGCGAAGAGAGGGACAGGGTGGGCTCGGCCCAGGTAGCTAGGGTTTGCTGATTCTTTTTGTAAAATTGTTTTTCCATTTCTGTTTTGTATTTCCTCTTTGTATTTTCATTTCAAATCTGTTTTGGATCATTTTAAAAATACCAGAGAGGTTTGTAATTTATCTAAAGTACCATGGAGCCCTTTTAGTCCATTGTGGCATCCCGCAAAACCACTACTAGAAAATCGCGTTGTTTTTGTGCATTGCATCATCATGACCGCATGCTCATGTCATCATGCCACATTGCATTTGAGCATCGTCATCATCTTGCATTTGCTTGCATAAAATTATTTGCGGAAAAACCGGTTCATGTTTTCTAAACGCCCCGTCTTAATTCAAACGCAAACCCCGGGTCTCCGGATTATTTTGTTTTGCCTGTTATCGGGTTGCCAAGGCCCTGTTTAAATTAAATAAAACTTTGAATTATTTTCAGTAGGGGCAGTCGAACGGGCCGGTTAGACCCGAACGACCACCCCAGAATAAACGGTCCATTTTAATCGGTCCACCTAACCCGCCCTTCTAAATCCTACAGCTACCCACCTATCTACCCACACACCCCCTCCACCTCACCCCCACCAATAACCTGCTGCCACCTCACCCTCTCCCTATCCCCCAACCAATCAAACTCTGCCACCTAGCCCATCCCCACTCCCTCTCTCTCTAAACCCACCCCTGCAGCACACGCTGCCACGCACGCAGCCCCCCCCCCCGGATCCCACCTCCCCCTGCCGACAGCATGCCTCGGGATCCCTCCCGTGGGCCCGCTCCCCTGGGTCCCACCCGCGGCCTCCTCCCATCCTCTCTTCCTTCTCCCTCCTCACCCCGCACGCCATCTCCGCCACCAGCACCCTCGTGCCCAGCCTTCGCCCGCGCCCGTCACGCCTCTGCTCACGCAGCGCCTTGTGATGCCGCCTCGCCCACTCCGGCGCCGCCCCCGCTCGTCGCTCTCCCCTCCCACCGCGCCTCCTCGAGCCTCCGCCCTCTCCGGCCGCCGCTCAAGCTCGCCCGCGACTGGCCGCCGCTCAAGCTCGCCCGCGACCGGCCGTCGCTCAAGCTCGCCTCCGCCGGCCTTCTCCTCCCCACCTCTCCACCACTCCCCTCTGCGGCCCCGCCTCCGCTTTCCCCAAGCTCCTTCCGCGCCCGCTCTCTCCGCACCTCGCCGCTTCCCCCTCGCAGCACGCGTCCGCCGGGCGTCTGCGCCGTCGCGCCCGCCGGCCCGCTCCCTCCCTCCTCGCCAGAGCCGCCCGCCTCCGCCGCTCGGACCCGACGGCGCCCGCGGCCGCCTCCCCTCGTCGTCGGCGTCCCTCCGTCCGCCCTCCACCGTCCTCCGCATGCTCCGGCCCGACCCCACGCCGCCGCGCCTCGCCCCGAGCCAGCCGCCGTCGACCCTGCGTCGCCCCGCCGCCCGGAGCCTCCTCCTCCGTTCTGCCCTGCCGGTCCATCACCGTCGGTGCCTTGCCGTCCTCTGCCTCAGTCTGGCGCGCCCCGTCGGCCTCCTATCTGTGTGCTAGCATCTCGAGGTCGCTCCAAGTGTTTCCGAGGACCCAGCTACCAGATCGGTGCCAATCCAAGCCATCATCAAGGAACGAAACAAGTACCACAACACCCACGACAGGGAACCGAACAAGATCTTCTACACGGAACGCCAAGGTCTCCGTCCCGGACCCGAAGACCGTACCTTCGCGGAACAAGTTCGCGTCCAACAACCAAAGTCGGAACCCCAAGGTCGTCATCACGGACTCGGAGGATCCCCGAACGACGAGCCCTTCATCTCAGACGCTAAGTTTGTCGAGAGCCTGGACGCCAAGATCGTCTCGATAACGATGTTTTGGAGAATGAACCGGGCGTACCCCGAGGACCCTGACGCCGTTTCCAAGTTCGCCACCGGTGAATAAGGAGAAAAACCTCAAGGACTTCGACACGGAGCGTCAAGATCGCCTCACGGAATCCGAAGCGCGGCCGACAAGATCTGCACGACGACAAGAGCAACCCCGACCCGGAAGAATCCGATGCGCCCCCGACGCCACACCAAGTCCTTCTTCCCGGAACGACAAGTTCTCCGTCTTGTATCCGATCCCGCTGATCCCGTCGAACCCTGGACCCTGAGACCGACCCCGAACCCCGGAACCCAAGATCTGCCGAACCCTAATGTGTGATTCCCCTTCCCGAAACCCTATTTCATAACATAATACAACTTGTCGCATAATAATTGTCTTGCATGCATACATTCATGTGGTTTGGGGGCCTTATGCCGATTCACCTAATAATTAAATATGGGGCCCATATGCGGGCAAATCTAGTCTCATATTGGCCTCATTTAAATTTGTGTAGCGAACCGGTAACTTATTTTGCCATGTTAAGACAACAATTAAATTGCGGGGTAGCTAATTCACTTGAACCGTTTAATTAAGTGTCGGGACCCCGATTCCGCTTAATATGACCTAATTGCACCGCACCTTTGCCATGCCATACATCATACCTGCATCATGCCGATCTTCTACCGTTGTATTAAATATTGCATCCGGTGTTTCTTCTAGTGTTTTGGTTCTTCGCGGATAAGGCCGTTGAGTTGATGCGAGTGACGACCCGATCTTCGGTTGAACCTTCGATAATGTTTTCAGGCGAGCATCTCCCCCCTTTATACCTATCTTACTTTTATAGTATTTACTTCCCTCCTGTTGATCTATTGCTATCTTTGTTGCGATGCTTTAGTTTCCGTACCTGTGATATACCATGCAGCCCTATATTGCCTTGGACACATCCTATTACCTGTTGTTTGGTAGATAGTTGGACCTGCGCGTCGCAGTCGCTTGCTCAAGTGCTATTGCGTGTCGTCATGAACCACAGTTGTTGTAGTATGGCCGCAAGTCTGATGATGGAGATGATCATAGCTTTACTTTTCGTTCACTTTAATTCCTGTTTAACAACTAAAATTGAAGTAAGCAGAGGCATCGGTGGGTGATAGATAACATTTGGTTTCCGAACGCCCACTTGTGTCCCGTAGGACCCCGAGTACTTGATACCTGTTCCTTGATTTATCACGCTATCCACATCCGGGAGGTATATGGGACCCCCCTGAGCCAGAGCTTGATTCAGTCTTATTTCTTGGGGCCACAAACTAGTTTGAGGTTTTATTTACTATCCTGTACTTATGCCATGCTACTTCTGTTTTTACGATTGTGCGAGGAGCACACTGTACTATTTAGGTAAGCGGAATGTTTTCGCGGTATCGACAAGCCCAGCCACACTTTCGGGTTCCCAGTCGTTTACAGCCATTGACGCAAACCTTGAGTCCGTCTCGGAGCTTGCTTACTTCGTTGCGGGTCTACTCAATGGGGTGGCCCCCTGAAATATTTCTGAATCCTGTGATTGCTTTGTCGTGAAGGCCTCGTTGGGTTTTGATTTGGTTTTTTCGAGGTTGATCGAGTGTGTGTTGCTATTTGTGCACCCCGGCCGGGTTAAAACTTTCTGAAAGCCGTGTCCGCGGTTATGGACGACTTGGAGCACAGTATCTCGACCATAGACAAGCATAACTAAAGTTTATTGCTATAAATTTGACTTTATAATGACTAGTAATCAGCTTCACTATAATGGAATGGCTAACTAAAACTGCCCATAATTGCTTGTTTTGTGTGTCGCTTGCGACCATTGTACCTGACTAGTAAGTATTGCAACTACAACGGAATGGCTGAATAAAAGTACCAACAACTTCTGGGTTTTTGGGTTATCTCATGCTAATTGTATCTGATTAGTAATTGTTGCAACTACAACGGAATGATTAACTAAAAGTGCCCACTGCTTATTTTATCAGGATGATTATCCAAATCTGACTAGTAATTGTTGCAACGATAACTGAATTAATAAAACTGCCAACCGTGTGAGTTCCTCGGTTGACTTCCTCGTTTGGTCTCGAGGGGGAAACACCAGGATGGGTTTGTTTGGTGTTAGCTTCAGGTTGGATCCGGATAGGTCATTCTTACCCCCTCTGATAACCGCCAGATGTATCGAGTCTCTATAGGTTGTTTAGTGCATGCTGCCGCTGCCGCTCAGTCCACCATACCTATGTAGGCAAGGACCGCCGAATTCTAGTCTCGCCGTGTCTTGGCCTCGATCTTGACGCCTCCTCTTTTCCTTTGCCCTTTGTCGGCACCCCTTTTGTTTAAGCAGGTTTTGAGATCGACGTCGTTAGCAGGGTTACCCTTCCGGCTTGGCCTGGGCAGGGTTATGGACGCCATTGGTTATTCTTCAG